>CM046007.1:44971568-45596568 GCA_025175895.1 Wurfbainia villosa | reverse complement strand
ATTTTATCCAGCACCAAGTTCCGACTTAGAAGTCTTGCTAGACAATTTTACTAGGAAAGCGAGGAGAAGGTTGAGCATGACGATGCTGTAGGAGAGTATAATCAATGGCCCAACAATCCGTATTCCAGCACGTACAATCCCCGATGGAGGAACCATTCGAACTTCTCATATAAGAATAATTCAGGAACTTTCCAATAGTCAGGAGGGTACGGACAACACAACAATGGGCAGCAACAATCACCTAAATCCCGACATGAGTAGATGATGGAAAATTTCATTCAAACTCAACAAGCGACGAACATTGAATTCCAGTGGCATTCGTAGACAGATATGATACTAGAAGAATTAATGTCATCTATGAACGACCTTGCTAGCTGAAAAAATAAGATGGAGATTCAGATAGCACAGATCGCCAACCAATCTGCTAGAACACCGAGCCGATTAGCAGGAAGTGAAGAAGGATAATCCATTCAATCACCACTAGAAGGAGAACTTATGGATTATATAGTTGATACTTTAATCGAGGAGTGCATTGCTTCAATTAAAATACCTCCTTGTTGGGTTTCTCCAGCACCGCGGCGAGTGTGTGTTCAAATACATTTCGTAAACATGCACACAGTGGAAGCAATAAAAGCAATAAATCTAATTTATTACAACACACACATCACACGCATGCAGGATACAACAGTGTAGACATAATCGCTATTTAAAATTTTGCAATAAAAGGAAACTTATACTAGGTATACCTGACGGATCACGTGTAGCGAGAATGACATCAACCGTAGCGACCCTCACTAGAATCACCTCTATCTGTATCCACGCTGAGTATTGTCGAGATAGCTTCACAAAGCCACGAGCCTCGTCTTCGCAAAAGTCACTAGCCTCGAGTTGAAGACGATATGATCCGAGAGACGATCACAATCTGAAATAAATTCGGATCCTAAAAACGAGTTTCACAAACTCTCTTGTCGGAAGCAGTTTTTGTCAACCGTTTGACGAAAACTTAGCCCTCCACCTATGAGGATTGCCATAGATCCAATCCCCGGAAAGTAGACCGCTGTCAAAGCACAAAACACCGACCAAATGGCCTCTCCACACAAAGGAGAACAAGCTGTCCAAAACTGGACAGCTTGTATAGGAGGAAAAAGTGGTCGGCCAAAGGATTGGCTGGTTACTCCTTGGTCACTGGCCGCCAAGGGAGGTTGGTCGGCGACTAGTGGATGGTCGGCGGCGAGGAGAGGTAGCAGCTCTTTTGGGCGTCGGCGGCATAAAGGTGGGCGACGGCAACACCTTGGGCAACGACAAGGAAAAGAGGAGGAGAAGGAAAGGAGTCTAGGGTTTTCCAACGCAAAGTTGTATCAATCATCCACAAAATCCTTAAGCCATGATTTTATAGAGAACATGTTCTCCTAACGGTTATTGGTTCACAACCAAAACCCGTTAAGCCGCTCCAATAATTTAAGTTAAAATAAACCAAACCGCATTAGTCTATTTTAAGTTAAAATGAACCGGACCAATTTGGTTCATTCGTTTAAAATAAACCAAACCACTTTGGTTTATTTTCCACCATTGGATTAGAACCAAACCAATTTGGTTCATTCATCATGTCTTCAAAAGACACGGCCCATCCATGCTTCCGATGCGACTGAAACTATTTTATACTCGCTCTTTGTTTGGTCCAACCAAACCTAGTCTCTCACTATTTGAGAATCCTATTCTCAAACTCATTTTAAATCCTTAGGATTACATTCGTTGTGCATGTGACCAAATAGGTTCCTGATTTATGTTGGTCATCTACAATTAACGATTAATTATAGAACGATCATGAGTGGAACCTAGTAGTACATCATGATCCCCAATTAATCGGAAAATCAACACTTGAACCTAGAACCATTTATGAAACCCTTTAGCAGCTACAATGAAGTGTGCCCTATTCCTTTCACTCATCTTATATCCACTTGGTTCAAGACATGGTCTATTGTGTTAGTCCCCACTCAGTTGACTACGTCACACCTAGCCCAAGTATTATTTCCTCGTCCTTTGGATTCTAGTTACTGCACATGCATCCAAGAGTACGATACTCTAAACATGTAATTTTTTGGCCAAAGACTTTAGTTACAATCCGACGAGGGCCATAGGGTATACATCTCCTCGCAAGGAGCGGTGAATCCTCTATAGGCTATTCAAACACCTTCGGCCACTTCGACATATACCCAATCTTCCCGGGTCCACATCTCCTCGGAGATGCTTGCTTAAGATGTCAAAGCATAAGTTTTCATGAACAAGATGACTTGAATACCGTAAGTTGAAGGAACATCGCACTTAAACTGCTATAAGAACTTCATTAACATATCCTTATATGTAGAGAACCATATGAAGTCTTACAACTGGTCACTCCAATGAACTTGTTACCTTAACTAGCATCCACGATTAACTCTAGACATCCCAATGTCTCCAGCTAGTGAGAAACAGCTGCTTGGATAAACCAAAGAGTATACCTCGTGTTAGTCTCAACAGAATTGATGGCGTCCCAATCCATCAATTCATCGACTAGGGATAATTCCAATACATCACATTTACACATGTAGAGAAACTCACTAGTTGTGATCCAATCACAAATTCTCTCATGCTTTGAATCGTATTGTGGACATCCAGTAAATGAGTTTAAGATCCAATCAAATACATGAAAACACGTATACTCAAATAGTGAATCTTCATTTATCAAATAAATGGAACAACCATAAGGTGATTGCCTTAGGACACCTCTCATATATTACTAACAAACTGTCACATGGCCTAATTCCAATCGCCATGGTATCCATTACCATAAGCTGTAACATGACCCTCAAACTTACTTTGAGGTAAGGCCTTAGTTAAAGGGTCCGCTAAGTTCCTTTCAGTGGGAATCTTCTCGATTTGTATTTCCTTCCTACTGATGATCTCCCTGATCAGATGATATCGGCAAAGCACATCTTTGGATCATTGATGAGACCACATCAAGTTCAAAGACAAACTTCTTGACCTAAACCACTTCCTATGCTGCTTCTGAAGCAGCAATGTATTCTGTCTCAGTGGCAGAATCCACTATAGTGTCTTGCTTGGAACCTTTCCAACTTATTGCACCTCCATTTAAGGTAAATATGTAACTAGACTGAGACCTGGAATCATCCTTATCTGTCTGGAAGCTGACATCCGTAAACCCACGTATTACCATATCACCTTCTCCATATATTAGGAACACATCCTTAGTTCTTCTTAAGTACTTAAGGATTTGTTAGTGAAATCCCTAGAGCCAATCATGTGATGATTGTTGTATGGACTTTATTGTATCATATTCCTATTTATAAAGGCATGATTATTATATTTACTTGTATTGGTGCCAAATAACTAAATATAACAATGTCCTTGAGTAGTAGGTTCTTATCTATATCAATCGATTGGTTGAATCGATAATGAGATGATATAGAGAACACTACTCTTAATCATTCCTAGTCGAGTATTAACATTCAGGGATAATGTTAATGCGTAGAGACTAGCATGTAGGTCAGCAAGATGACTTGATCTCACAAGTCATGGATATGAGATATCAAGTTGACACATGGGTATGCATTGGAGAATGTATATTGAATGACCCGCCATGAGAAAGTATCATGGATCGTTATATGAGTGTCATATACTTTCTCATGTGGCTATTAGTATGACTATTAGTCCTTAGACCTGAAGTCACCATGGTTCCCTACATAAGGAGTTGCATACTTTGGCTTCGTCAAACGTCACCCGTCAATGGGTGGACTATAAAGGCGATTACTGGGTATGTAACAAATTATGCGGAGGGATGTGAGTGATGTAGATGGGATCTATCCCTCCTATATGACGGGGGTGACATCGATATTCTTGATAGAGTGAGACCACGAAGTGCATGGCCATGCCCAAATGAGTCAATATGAGATATTGAGCTCATTTGATTAGAGTGAGTCTACTTGGGGTTCAAGATTTAGATTGTACTGAGGATGACACGGTCTATGCCTCGATTGGTCAATCTAGATGTCAAGGATAGAGGGACATTATCACATATTGTGAGAGTTACAATTAGTAGTCACAAAGGTGATGTTGGAGCTCAACATTCTTGTAACTTGGGTAGCAATGATGTGTTGCTAGATACCGCTCATTGCTTATGTTCCTAAATCGGTTTAGGGACATTGCCAATGTTACAAGAACCTATAGGGTCACACACATAAGAGCAATTAGATGGAGATTAGGTTCATATGATGAACCATGAGGATTAGGTTCATGGGATGAACCAAATTGGATTAAGAGTAATCCAAATTAGACTAATTGAGTTAGACTCAAGTTGATTCAAGTGTTGAATGAGTCTAATTTATATTTGATTCATCAAATCAATTTAAATTAATGAATAGAGATTCATTAAATTAAATTGACTTGAGTCAAATGGTTAGATTTGATCAACCATGGGAGATTAGAGGTCAAGTTTGACTTGACTTGAGAGGGAAGATGAAAGGTCAAGTTTGACTTGACCAAATGCCATGTCATGATGATGACATGGCATGGGCGGCCAATGATGATGCTCCACATCATCATTGACTTGGTCAATTGGTGCCACATCATGAGTGAGACCAAGGGTCATGGGAGTTACATGCATGCATGTAACCCCCCTTCCATGAAGTGGCCGGCCACTTTGGGGGTTATGTGTGGTGAATTCATTTTGGTGAGTTACACTCTTAACTTCATCTTCTTCCTTGGAATTTTTCTCTCAAGCTCTCTACCTCTCCCAACCTCATCTTGCCGAGATCTTCTAGGAGTGCTAGCACACTCAAGTTTGTCTCTTTCTCCACCTATTGCTTGTGTGGATACCATAGAGGAGTGTGCACTTGACACTTTCGAGTTTCGGTGAACTTTTGGACAAGCAGGATAAGCGAAGGGCATCGCTACGAGGGTAATGTTCTAACCTCTTAGATCTAAGGTAGATCTAGGGTTTTTGTATGCACATACATGTTTTTATATATTTTATATTTCGCACGGATCCGTGGCCGGGGCTTCCGAGGTTTCCGCAACACAAAAAGCGGTTTTTGTGGCTCGGAAAAACCCAATAGGATTATCTTAACAGCCGCCCAATGATCCATTCCTGGATCAGACTGATATATGCTCGTGACACTCAGAGCATACGATACATCGGGCCTCGTACATAACATAGCATACATGATAGATCCTATTGCGGATGCATAGGGAATCTTATCCATGTAAATCCTCTCGTCTTCTGTGCACGGACACATAAACTTCGAAAGGTGTATCCCATGCCTGATGGGTAGGAAATCTTTCTTGGATTCTGACATGCTAAACCTCTTTAGCACTCTGTCTATATATGTAGACTGCGAAAGACCAAGCAACCGTTTCAATCTATCTCTATATATCTTAATCCCGAGGATGTAAGTCGCTTCTCCCAGGTCTTTCATGGAGAATGTTTTGGATAACCACATTTTAACTGACTATAAGCCAGAAACATCGTTTCCTATAAGTAATATGTCATCGACATACAATACTAGGAACACGACTGTACTCCCACTAACCTTCTTGTCCACACAAGGTTCGTCTAGATTTTGTGAAAAATCAAACCTTTTGATTGCCTCATCAAAATAGATATTTCAGCTCCTAGATGTTTGCTTCAATCTGTATATGGACCGTTGAAGTTTGTATACCTTGGTTTTATCAACCGATGTGAAACCCTTAGGCTGTATCATATACACGCCCTCGAGTAGGTTTTCGTTGTCATTTTCATATCCATCTATCATATCTCATAATCATAATGAGCCGCTATGGCCAGGAGCATCCGAATGGATTTAAGCATAGTTACCGGTGAATAGGTCTCGTCATAATCAACACCTTATTTTTTAGGATAGCCTTTCACCACTAATATAGCCATAAAGGTAATCACATTACCATCCATGTCGGCTTTCTTCTTGAAAACCCACTTTCACCTTATAGGCTTAATGCCTTCAGGTGGGTCCACCAAGTTCTAAACTTGATTTTCATACATGGAATCCATTTCCAACTTCATGGCTTCAAGCCATTTGTCCCTTTCTAAACTTTTCAGAATTTCTTCATAATTGGTAGGCTCATCATCATCAATGAGTAACTCATTATTTGATTCACTTATGAGAAATCTATATCTCTCAGGAATGTTGTGTGTCCTACCAGATCTACGAAGATGTGGTGTCACAATAGGTTCAGTCGATGTCTCATCACTATGAGTCATCGGTCGAGGTGCTTGACCAGGTATCTCCTCAATGTCTACTGGAGTCTCTTGAACCTCCTCAAGTTCAACGACACTCCCACTATTTTCTTGCAAGAGTAACTCGTTTTCTAGAAACACAACATTTCTTGAAACAAACACCTTTTGTTCCAAGGGATGATAGAATTGATAATCCCTCGTTTCCTTAAAGTATCCAATAAACAGTCATTTATCATACTTAGCATCCAATTTTATGCAAATAGTTCCGCTTCACATAAGCAGGAGAACCCCATATCTTCAAATAAGATAAATGAGGTCCTTACTAGCCCATATCTCATATCACTACAACAAAAATGATAAAAGACAACACCACAAAGACAATGGTTTTAGGAGAAACCGTTGTTAATTTGATAAAAGACAACGGTTTTTGACAAAACCGTTGTCTTTGAGCGCCCATATAACACAAAAGACAACGGTTTTACACTATCCATTGTCATTGACCAAATTTTTTTTTAATCAACAAAGCATTTTACAATGGTTTTCCAGAAATGTTGTCTTTAAGTTTTTTTTTATCTTAACAACAATTGGGACAACGGTGCAATCAACCGTTGTCAATGAGAATGTTTTCGTAACGTTTGACACAACGGTCAAAAATTGGTGTCATTGTGATAATAATACAACGGTTGTAAACCGTTGTCAATGAAATTTTAATAGTTCAATTGAATTAGCAGAAATACAACATAATTCATTAATAATAATTATTAATTTTAAAATATTTTAAAACAAATAAAAATTATTTTTTTAATTATTAATACTATTTTTTTTAAATATTGGAAATATGTTTTTTTTTTTAAAAAAGTTATAAATATATAAGATTACAACAATATATTTAAAAGTTTAATTATATTTTTTAAACAGTATATTTAAAAGTTTATATATATTTTTTAAACAATATATTACAACAATAATTTTTTTAAAAGTTTATATATATTTAAAATTTGGTTAGGTTAAATAATTTATTTCCTAAACCTCTCCGTCGTTCCTACTTTCCAAAATCTCTGCCATTCTCGCGCTCGTCCGCCCCTTCTTCTTCCGCGTTGCTTCTCAAGGTTGCTCGCCCTTCGTTCGTTCTTTTCCTTTTCTGTCAAACATTGCTTGACCTCCGTTCATCGGCCATCATCCCAACAAGTTCAGCACTCTGATTCCGTCCCAACAGGTTCAGCGTCATCAACTCTTGCATTATGGTTATCATGTTGTGCCTTCAAACCTTCATTGGTTAAGAAAGTTTGAGTTGGATTGTTTTGTCAACCAAACATTCATAAATGAAAAATTCAAGAAAATAGGCTAAAATGGTATTTTCTTCATTTGTTTCTGTCCATTGAACATGTGGATTTAGGTTTAAAACCTTAATGGTCACATATGGAGAAAGATATTGTATCTTAATCTCATTGTCACAAATAATCCGGTATCTGCTCAAGGAGAAACTCTAGTTAGTGTTCCAATCTTATTCTTCATGAAGATTATTCACCTTATATCATCCTCTGTACATCGTATTTATCTATTATAGATGTCATTTTCTCTGTATTCTATAATATAAAATGTCTATTTCTAAATTTAAATCAAATTTTTTACTTTTTAGTGCCTTCCAACCCCTAAAATTTATATTTAATTCACTGAACAACTGCTTTGTCTGCATTTATCAATAGTTTCTACTAAAGATGATATTTATCTGTCTCCATATATTAATCTTTATTTTAGTTTGAAGCCATTCTCTCCATTATTTTAATATGAAATGCAAATTTCTAACTTTATCTCTACTAGGACAGCCAGATCATATACAAATTTAAGTTACTTCATATTACCTTCTTATCCTGGAAATATATGTTTGATACATTGAAGCATCTATTGTTGCTTTACTAATGATCTAGTGGTGTTAAGTATTATGAAGGTTTATTTAATTGTCAATTGATGTTTTTATGCACTAGAATGGACAAAGAATGGATGTTCAAGGATAGATTATCACTTGAGTATGCATATGGAGTAGAGTCTTTCTTGCAATTTGCAGTGCAAAATTCTGGTGATTCTAATGCAATATCTTGTCCATGTGCCATGTGTGGTAACCTAAGAAGGAATAGTATTGATGTCACAAGGGCTCATTTAAGAGGTAATGGTATGGATTTAACATATGTAGTGTGGATATGGCATGGAGAAAAACCCTCATTTACTAACTTAATGAATGATAGTGAACAAGGCCAACAAGGTGAACATAATTTCTTTGATGAGAAGCTTGTAGATATGGTAAATGCGACATATGAATATGATGAGAATCCAACTACATTCAATAACTTACTCCATGATGTTGAGAAACCTTTATATCCTGGATGTACAAAATTTACAAAGTTATCTGCCATTATTAAATTGTACAACTTGAAAGCCAAATATAGTTGGAGCGATAAAGGATTCACAGAAATTCTTTCTTTATTGGGAGAAATGCTTCCAGATGGTAATGAATTGCCTTTATCAGTGTATGCTGCGAAGAAATCCTTGGCTGCATTGGGTATGGACTGTGAAAAAATCCATGCAAGTCCTAATGATTGTATCTTATATCGGAAGGAATACACAGATTGTATCAATTGCCCGACTTGTGGGTTTTCAAGATGGAAGATATGCAAGAATTCAAAAGTAAATGAAGGAGTTCCTGCAGAGGTCCTCTGGTATTTTCCACCTATTCCAAGATTTCGAAAAATGTTTCGAAACCAAGAAACCTCTAAGGTGTTAACCTGGCATGCTGATAGTAGAACTTGTGATATTTGCATCATCTAGCATATTCACCCAATTGGAAGGTAGTTGACCATAAGTGGCCAGATTTTGCTTATGAGCCAAGAAATTTGAGATTGGCCATATCGGCAGACGGAATAAATCCTCATAGATTGATGAGTTCTACGTATAGTTGTTGGCCAGTTCTGTTGATCACTTACAATCTTCCTCCATTTTTGTGTATGACAAGAAAATTTATGATGCTTACTTTATTGATATCGGGTCCTAAACAACCAGGGAATGATATTGATGTTTACTTAGCACCTTTGATTGATGACTTAAAGCATTTATGAGAAGAAGGTATTGAAGCATATGATGAATATCGATAAGAAAGATTCTACCTTAAGGCAGTCTTACTATGGACAATTAATGACTTTCCAGCATATAGAAACCTTTCTGGATGTCGCATGAAAGGATATAAGGCATGTCCTATCTGTGGTGAAAACACATGTGCAAAAAGGTTGAAACATAGTAGAAAAATGTCATTCATAGACCATAGAAGGTTTCTTCCTGAGAACCATCCTTGTCGAAGGCAAAAGAAAGCATTTGATGGCAAGCATGAATTTAACATTGCACCGAGACCATTGAGTGGTCGTGATATTTCCAAAACAGTTAATAAAATTAATTATCGTTGGGGAAAAATGAATGGAAAACTTCAAGCATCAAAGGATGGTAGTCAACCATATTGGAAGAAGAAATCAATATTCTTCGAAATTGCGTATTGGGAGCATCTACATGTCCGACATGTTCTTGATGTGATGCGCATCGAGAAAAATATATGTGAAAGCCTGGTTGGCACATTACTTGGCATTCCAGGGAAAACAAAAGATGGCCTAGTAGCACGACTAGACCTTGTGGATATGAATGCTAGGTTGGAATTGGCACCAAAGAAGGGGAAAAAGAAAACTTTTTTGCCAGTGGCGTGTTATACATTAAGTAAAGATGAGAAAAGAAAATTTTGTAGCTCCTTGCTGGGAATGAAGGTTCCTACAGGTTATTCATCCAATATTAGAAGCCTTGTATCAATGAAGGAATTGCAACTTGTTGGTATGAAATCACACGATTCTCACACTTTGATGTAACAGTTACATCCAATTGCCATTCGTGGTGTCTTACCCAAACATGTTAGATATACTATTACTCGATTGTGCTTTTTCTTCAACAAGTTGTGTAGCAAAGTGATAGATGTCTCGAAGTTAGATGATATGCAAAGAGATATTGTGACAACATTGTGCTTACTTGAAAAATATTTTCCTCCTTCATTTTTTGATGTCATGCTCCATTTGACTGTTCACCTCGTGCATGAGGTTAAATTGTGTTGACCAGTTTGGTATAGATGGATGTACCCATTTGAAAGATTCATGAAGACATTGAAAGGTTATGTGCGAAACCGCAATCGACCCGAAGGTTGTATAGCCGAATGTTATATTGCTGAGGAGGCTTTAGAATTTTGCTCAGACTAGCTATTTAATGTGCACACTGTTGGCATCCCAACAAGGAATTGTCAATTAGAGCTTACCAGACCTTTATCATGAGATCGAGTGCACTCTACCAATCATGAGGAGTGGGAGCAAGCACATCGTCATGTACTAGAAAATAATGATGAGATAGAGCCATATATCGAGTAATTTCTCCAACTCATTGCTACTTTCGAATGTGACGGCCGACTAGAGGGGGGTGAATAGCCCTCTTACGATGGATGTCGTAATTTGCTCGTCTACAATTAGATTAGCGCAAGCGGAAACAACAATACAAGCAAATTAAACAAATAAAGACAAAGAAAAAGAAAAAGACAATGCTAACACAATGTCGTAACGTGGTTCACGACTACGCCGCTAATCCATGATCCCGATTCGTCCGAGGTGAATCACTCCTTTAAAGCCAATCACTATTGGTCTCTCCTTTGCAAAAGCTAGGTGGAGGTAACCTTTACAATCAAGATCACTCTTCTTACAATAAGAATGAAGTAAAAGCAAGTAAGAAGAGTTTAAAGCTTGTGGGGCACTTGGATGGTCGTTTGGAGTAAGAGCATTAGCCATCCAAAAGCCCACACCCTCTCTTTTTATAGAGAGGAAGCTTTTCTTCCCGTTGGCCGCCACCAGTCGACTGCTGCCCTTGGCAGTCGACTGTCGCCACTCCAACGGCCTCCGAACACGTCGGATCCCGACCGTTGTAGTCCAATGGAACACTTGGCAGTCGACTGATGGACCTCATCAGTCGACTGCTGCCTCCGTAGTCGACTGCCCAGTCGGCTACGAGCGGTTCTGTGGCCAAACCCTTTCGACCAGTCGACTGCTGCCTTCAGCAGTCGACTGATGGTCTTGGCAGTCGACTGCCCACATATGGCAGTCGACTGCTGGCCTCAAAACACTCAGTCGAATACCAGTCGAACCACGTTCGACTCAGAGCAGTCGACTGCCATTCCATGGCAGTCGACTGGTGTCGGGAAATCCCATCCGACACTTAGCCAAATGGCCAAGTTTCACCTAAGAGCTACCCCTTCCCGGGTTACATTCGCTCATTCTCATCTCTCGGAGTCCCTCGCCTTCGAAGTTCTCTTCGTTCGCGGCCACGTCCCTCGGCAGCATCAGGCGCACGGCTCTGCAATGCTCCTTCGTGTCTCTTGCCTCGAAGTCTACTTCCTCCGGCTTCACTCCAAGCTCCTCGTCCGGCGGTCCCTCGGATGCTCCAAGCGCACGGCTTCCGCAAAGCTATCCTTCACCGACTCAAGGACCGAGTCATGAGTTGTGAAACTCGCCACAGCTCCATGTGCGAATTACTAAGCCCTGCAAGACTCCAATGCACATATCAAATCACACTAACACCCTAACTTAAACCCTTTGCCACACACATCAAAACCTTATCATGGCAAGAGATTACTGTTAGGGCAATCTCTTGCCGTAATATGGTTTTGATGGTGTGGCAAAGGGTTTAAGTTAGTTTGATATGTGGGTTGAAGTCGTGCAGGACTTAGTAATTCGCACATGGAGCCATGGCGAGTTTCACATCTCATGACTCGTGCCTTGAGTCGGTGAAGGATAGCTTTGCGGAAGCCGTGCGCTTGGAGCATCCGAGGGACCGCCGGACGAGGAGCTTGGAGTGAAGCCGGAGGAAGTAGACTTCGAGGCAAGAGACGCGAAGGAGCATTGCAGAGCTGTGCGCCTGATGCTGCCGAGGGACGTGGCCGCGAACGAAGAGAACTTCAAAGGCGAGGGACTCCGAGGGATGAGAGTGAGCGATTGTAACCCGGGAAGGGTAGCTCTTAGGTGAAACTTGGCCATTTGGCCAAGTGTCGGATGAGTTTTTCCGACACCAATCGACTGTCATGTCATGGCAGTCGACTGCTCTGAGTCGATGGGTCGATCGACTGGTCTAATGTGGCTGAATCAAGTTGATCGATCATTGCCGGCCGATGGGAAGTCGATCGATGGCTTGATCACCGACCGCCAAGAAACAACGATCGTGATGTCGCGTCACCGCGACGCAGAATGGAGTCGACCTCGTTGAGGACTCGACTGGTTGACATCAGTCGACTGATGGGTGCCATCAGTCGACTGATGCCAGTGCCGTTGGATAGTATCCAACGTGGAAAGCGGCCATTATTGGGCAACGGCTACAGCACCAGTCGACTGATGGGTGCCATCAGTCGACTGCTCCTGTGTCAACGGGAAGAAACCCTCTTCCTCTATAAAAAAGGGGGGTAAGGGTTTGGGAGGCTAATGCTTACACTCTAACACTCTCCCAAAGTTCCCTAAAGCTTTCCATCCTCTTACCCAAGCTTATTTTCATTATACTTGTAAGAGGAGTGTTGATTGTAAAGAGGTTACCTCCACCTAGCTTTGTGCAAAGGAGAGATCTAGTGGATAGATTGTGGAGTGATTCACCGTGGACGAATCGGACCATGGATTAGCGGCGTAGTCGTGAACCACGTTACATCTCGGTGTTTGTATTGCTTGCTTTATTGTTTTGTATTTGCTTGTCTTAGTTTATTGCTTCCGCTTGCGCTAACATTTTGTAGACGAGCAAAATATGACGACCAACGAAAGAGGGCTATTCACCCCCCTCTAGCCGGCGATTCGTGACGATCCGACCCAACAAGTGGTATCAGAGCCAAGTTGTTTGTCGAGGACTAACCGCCGCAACAAACACTTCATCTAAAAATGGCTGGCTCAAACATCCATCCTCCGAAATTTGAAGGAGAATTCGCTTGGTGGAAGAAGCGAATGGAGGTATTTTTCGAAACGGATTTTGACATTATGATTACAATGGAATCTGGTTTCGTTTTGCCTAGGGATGAAGAAGGGAAGCCAATAGAGAAATCTAGGTGGACCAAAAAGCAAAGGGAAGAGCACCTTGCAAACTCGAAAGCCAAGCATCATCTTTTCAATGTGCTTCCCCAACAAGAAATCAACCGAATAGGAGAATGCCTAAGCGCCAAGGAGATGTGGGAGAAGCTAATTGAGCTTCATGAAGGCACATCCGAGGCGAAGCTAGCAAGGAGAGATCTCCTCCGCTCCCAACTATCCAACATTAAATTAGAAAAGGGAGAAAAGGTAATTTCTTTGCATTCTAGATTCAAAGAAATTTTAAATGGACTAACAAGTGTAGGAGAAAGGCTCTCCAACCGGGATATGGTAATGAAGGCCATAGATGCCTTTCCCCAGTCCTCAAAATGGAGCTCCATGGTGGACTCATTTTATATCTCCAAGAACTTAGAAGTAAGCACCTTGGAGGAATTCTTCTCAACAATGGAGCTTCATGAAACTAGGCTAGAAGGAATACAAGAAGAGCCTAGAATCCAACCCTCAAGAGGAGTAGCTTTGATAGCGAACAAGGGGAAGAAGAAGATGGAAGTCCCTTCCTCCTCATCCGATGAAGCCTCTACCTCCTCCATGGATAGCACGGAAGAAGCCTACATGGTAAGGAAGGTAAGGCGTGCATTTAAGAATCTTAGATTTGATAAATCTCATGATAGGAATAGAAGACCAAGGGGGAAGGTCATATGCTATAATTGCCAAGGAGAGGGACATATAAGGGATAATTGTCCCCTCCTAAACAAGAGCAAAGAAGAGAAGAAAAAGAAGGAAGAAAAGAAGAAGAAGAAGGGGAGCAAGAGAAAGGAAGAAGAAAAGAATGCAAAAGGAAAAGGGAAGGCCATGGCACTCAAAGCCAAGACATGGGATGACCTTGCCTCATCCTCCTCATCCGAAGAAGAAGAGCATGTCTACTCCAACCTAGCACTAATGGCTCTTCATGACTCGGATTGCTCCTCCTCCACCGAAAATGAAGAATCAAGCTCAAGTGGAGAGAGCTCAAATGAAGGGGGAGCTTCTACATCCTCATCATCCGAAGAAGAAGAAGAAGACATGGAAACTATGGTAACAAATGCTTCTCCTAAGAAAATAGTTTCCATAATCTTTAGTTTAACTAAGGACTTATTTGGCATGAAAAAGAAAAATAAGAGCATGCTAGATAAAATTAAGGATTTGGAAAATAAGCTAGAAAATGCATGCTTAAATGATAATGTTTCTTCTAGCTTAAATGATGATGCATGCTCACATGATAATTATGTGCCATTAGATGTTAGTGATGCATGTATAAATGAAAATAGGGCTTTAAGGGAAAAGGTAGATTATTTAACTAAAGCCCTAGAAAAATTCACAATTGGCTCCAACACATTAAATATGATCATAGGGAGCCAAAGAGCAAGTTTTAACAAAAAAGGCCTAGGATATAAGGAAAAGAAAAATGAAAAGGCCTACAAATGTCTAATAGCTAGGGGACAAGATAAAAAGAAAGTAATTGCTAGAAAATGGATCCCCAAGGAATATCTAGTGAACCCAATAGGAAAGAACTTATTTTGGGTTCCAAAATCCATCCTTAAGGGTTAGGATAACCCTAGGATAGTCAACCATATGGAATTAACCTATATCATATTTTGGTTGACTTAGGATGACGGGACAACATTTTTTAGATAGTGTTGGGTGATGATAACGTACCCATAAATAGATAATATTGCTTAAATCATGATGATTGATGTAATTTCTATGTATATTTACAATCATGATTTATGTTTTTGAAATTTGGCACGTTATCATGAGAAATAGGTTTGAATCATGCTTTAGGTAATACTTTGTTTGTTATCATCATATAATACCTAATGCATGACTATTATTTGATGAATACATGTATTTCATGATCATAATGTAGAATTCATTCATATATGCCTTTATGATCATGATAATTATTAGGTTGATACTTAACCATGATAGAATTGCATGAATATATTGGTTAAGTATGCACAAATACCCACTAGGATGCATCTCACACTCACTATAGGCTAACTTGATTGCAAACTTAGCATGGGTGAGATGTTAGGATGATACAAATGTCCACTAATGCCTATGACATTTAGATGGTCATTTAAAGTATCAAAATAGCAATAATAGACCAATCATGGGGAAGGCTTATGTTTAATTCATAGACATATTGCCCAAAGATCATGGTTGGATATTTCATATGCTTTCAAAAAAAATTCTTACTTTAAAATATATGTATTCATGTTTTGAAACAATTGGATGCAAGACTAGGTGTTAAAATGGATACTCTTATGATTAAAAACCTAGTAGTTTTTAAAGCTTTTGGATTTTTGGCAAATACGTGAAAATATAATAATTTTTCATGAAAATATATTTTTCACTGATAGATATACTTAAAATAAATGTGTTCCCCAAAATTTCATGTTTTTTTGAATTTTCTAGAATTTTTAATGTATTTTTGAAATTCGGTCTGAAAATCAGAAAATCCCGAAATCCACGTGCCAGTCGACTGGTATCTGAACCAGTCGACTGATGGCCTGAATATCAGACCAGTAAAAGCAAAATTCTGATTTTAAATCAACTTATGGTATTTTCCTTCTATTAGACTTGATGCCATGTGTTTTTAACTTAGTGTTAATCTTTTTGATGGTGTCAAAGGGGGAGAAATAATTATGTTTAAGTTAATTATTTTAGGGGGAGAAATATATGATAGGGGGAGAAAATTTGCATAGAGAGTTTCATGGATTAAGGGGGAGTTGCATGTTGCTATATCATGTTTATCTTTACATGTTTTCTTACCTTAGAATTTATATCAAATGTTTTTACCTAACTTAAACGGATTGCCACACATCAAAAAGGGGGAGATTGTTAGGGCAATCTCTTGCCGTAATATGGTTTTGATGGTGTGGCAAAGGTTTAAGTTAGTTTGATATGTTGATTTGATATGTGCGTTGAAGTCGTGCAGGACTTAGTAATTCGCACATGGAGCCATGGCGAGTTTCACATCTCATGACTCGTGCCTTGAGTCGGTGAAGGATAGCTTTGCGAAAGTCGTGCGCTTGGAGCATCCGAGGGACCGCCGGACGAGGAGCCTAGAGTGAAGCCGGAGGAAGTAGACTTCGAGGCAAGAGACGCGAAGGAGCATTGCAGAGTCGTGCGCCTGATGCTGCCGAGGGACGTGGCCGCGAATGAAGAGAACTTCAAAGGCGAGGGACTCCGAGGGATAAGAGTGAGCGATTGTAACCCGGGAAGGGTAGCTCTTAGGTGAAACTTGGCCATTTGGCCAAGTGTCGGATGAGTTTTCCCGACACCAGTCGACTGTCATGTCATGGCAGTCGACTGCTCTGAGTCGATGGGTCGATCGACTGGTCTAATGTGGCTGAATCAAGTTGATCGATCGGATCGGCGCCATGGGCGGTCGGTGATGATCATCGATCGCCAAGCGATCGATGATCACTGCAGCATCGGCGTGTATGGAGCACTGACGACGAGTCGATACCTCTGAGGACTGGGGTTGACATCGAGATGGGTGCCATCATTGGGAGGCTAATGCTTACACTCTAACACTCTCCCAAAGTTCCCTAAAGCTTTCCATCCTCTTATCCAAGCTTATTTTCATTATACTTGTAAGAGGAGTGTTGATTGTAAAGAGGTTACCTCCACCTAGCTTTGTGCAAAGGAGAGATCTAGTGGATAGATTGCGGAGTGATTCACCGTGGACGAATCGGACCGTGGATTAGCGGCGTAGCCGTGAACCACGTTACATCTCGGTGTTTGTATTGCTTGCTTTATTGTTTTGTATTTGCTTGTCTTAGTTTATTGCTTCCGCTTGCGCTAACGTTTTGTAGATGAGCAAAATACGACGACCAACGAAAGAGGGCTATTCACCCCCCTCTAGCCGGCCATTCGTGACGATCCGACCCAACAATTGCCCTAACAATCTCCCCCTTTTTGATGTGTGGCAATCCGTTTAAGTTAGGTAAAAATATTTGATAGAAATTTCTAAGGTAAGAAATCATGTAAACATAAACGTGATATAACAACATGCAACTCCCCCTTAATCCATGAAAACTCCCCAAACAAATTTCTCCCCCTATTATAATTAACTTAAACTTAATTATTTCTCCCCCTTTAACACCATCAAAAAGATTAACACTAAGTTATAAACTCATGACATCAAGTCTAATAGAAGGAAAATACCAAAAATTAGTTTAATAACTGAAATCAGCCTTTACTGTTAGGAATATCAGGCTACCAGTCGACTGGTTCAGACTACCAGTCGACTGGCACACTATTTTCAGAAATTCTGATTTTTCGAGGCAAAATTCAGAAATGCATTAAAAATTCTAGAAAATTCGAAAAATCATGACATTTGGGGAACATATTTCTTGTAAGATTCTTTATCAGTGAAAAATAGTTTTTCATGAAAATTCATTATATTTCCAGAGATTTGACAAAAATTCAGAAGTTTTAAAAACCACTAGGTTTTTGATCATTCTAGTATCAAGTTTAACACCTAGTTTTGCATCAAATTGTTTCAAAACATGAATACATAGATTTTAAAGTAAGAAATTATTTTGAAAACATATGAAATATCCAACCATGATCTTTGGGCAATATGTCTATGAATTAAACATAAGCCTTCCCCATGATTGGTCTATTATTGCTATTTTGATACCTTAAATGAACATCGAAATGTCATAGGCATTAGTGGACATTTGTATCATCCTAACATCTCACCCATGCTCAGTTTTCAATCATGGTAGCCTATAGTAAGTGTGAGATGTATCTTAGAGGGTATTTGTATATACTTAACCATTATATTCATGCAATTCTATCAAGGTTAAGTATCATCCTAACAATCCTCATGATCATAAAGACATATATGTGTGAATTTCACATTATGATCATGAAACACATGTATTCATTGAATTGTTATCATGCATTAGGTATTATGTCATGATAATAAACAAAGTATCACCTAAACCATGATTTAACCCTATTTCTCATGATGATGTGCCAAATATCAAAATTATAAATCATGATTGCAAACATGTGTAACAATTACATCAACTATCATGATTTAAGCATTATTATCTATTTATGGGCACATTATCATCACCCAACACTACTTCTAAAAGTGAGGTCCCACCTTCCTAAGTCAACCAACATATGATATAAGTGAAATGCATATGGTTGACTATCTTAGGGTTTTCCTAACCCTTACGAATGGATTTAGGAACCCAAAATAAGTTCTTTCCTATTGGGTTCACCAAATACTCCTTGGGGACCCATTTCCTAGCTATTACCTTCTTCTTATCTTGTCCCCTAGTAATTAGGCATTTATAGGCCTTTTCATTTTTCTTTTCTTTGTATCCTAGGCCTTTCTTATTGAAGCTAGCTCTTTGGCTCCCTATAATCATGTTCAAGATGTTTGAGCCAATTGAAAACTTTTCTAGGGCTTTGGTTAAATAATCTACTTTCTCTCTTAAAGCACTATTTTCCTCTATGCATGCATCATTAACATCAAAAGGCATATAGTTATCATGTGAGCATGCATCATTTAAGCTAGAAGAAATATTATCATTTAAGCATGCTTTTTCTAGCTTATTTTCTAAATCCTTAATTTGATCTAACATGCTCTTATTTTTCTTCTTTGCTCTAAATAAATCCTTAGTTAAGCTCGAAATCATAGAAACTATTTTACTAGGTGAAAGATTGGTTACCATAGTTTCCATGTCCTCTTCTTCTTCGGATGAGGAGGTAGAGGAGGCTCCCCCTTCACTTGAGCTCTCTCCACTTATGCTTGATTCTTCATTTTCGGTGGAGGAATAATCCAAGTCATCAAATGCCATCAATGCTAGGTTGGTGACAAATGCATTTTCTTCCTCGGATGATGATGAAGATGAGGAGGAAGGATCATCCCAAGTCTTTGCTTTGAATGCCTTGACCTTTCCCTTTTCCTTTGCTTTCTTCTCCTCTTTCTTTTTCTTCTTGCTCCCCTTTTTCTTCTTCTTTTCTTCCTTGCTCTTGTTTAGCAGGGGACAATTATCCCTTATGTGTCCCTCTCCTTGGCAATTGTAGCAAATGATTTTCCCCCTTTGTCTTCTATTCCTATCATTAGATTTATTAAATCTAAAACCTTTTAAAGCACGTCTTACCCTCCTTACCATATAAGCTTCTTCCATGCTATCCATGGAGGAGGAGGAGGATGCTTCATCATCATCGGAGGAGGGGATCTCTATCTTCTTCTTCCCCTTATTTGCCATCAATGCTACTCCCCTTGAAGGTTGGATTCTAGGCTCTTCTTGTATTCCTTCAAGCCTTGTTTCGTGGAGCTCCATTGTTGAGAAGAACTCCTCCAAGGTGCTCACTTCTAAGTTCTTCGAAATATAGAAGGAGTCCACCATGGAGCTCCACTTTGACGATCACGCAAAGACATCTATAGCCTTCATAACCATATCCCGGTTTGATAGCTTCTCACCTACACTTAACAAACCGGTTATAATTTCCTTGAAATGAGAATGTAAGGAAATTACCTTTTCTCCCTTTTCTAGTTTAATGTTGTTGAGTTGGGTGCGGAGGAGATCTCTCCTTGCTAGTTTCGCCTCGGATGTGCCTTCATGAAGCTCAACTAGCTTCTCCCACATCTCCTTGGCACTTAGGCATTCTCCTATTCGGTTGATCTCTTGTTGGGGGAGCACATTGAAGAGATGATGCTTGGCTTTTGAGTTTGCAAGGTGCTCTTCCCTTTGCTTTTTGGTCCACCTAGATTTCTCTATTGGCTTCCCTTCTTCATCCCTAGGCAAAACGAAACCAGATTCCATTGTAATCATAATATCAAAATCTGTTTCGAAAAATACCTCCATTCGCTTTTTCCACCAAGCGAATTCCCCTTCAAACTTTGGTGGGTGAATGTTGGAGTCGGCCATCTTTTGATGAAGTGCTTGTTGCGGCGGTTAGTCCTCGACAAGCGACTTGGCTCTGATACCACTTGTTGGAGATCGAACGGCCGGCTAGAGGGGGGTGAATAGCCCTCTTACGATGGATGTCGTAATTTGCTCGTCTACAATTAGATTAGCGCAAGCGGAAACAACAATACAAGCAAATTAAACAAATAAAGACAAAGCAAAGGAAAAAGACAATGCTAACACAATGTCGTAACGTGGTTCACGGCTACGCCGCTAATCCATGATCCCGATTCGTCCGAGGTGAATCACTCCTCCAAAGCCAATCACTATTGGTCTCTCCTTTGCACAAAGCTAGGTGGAGGTAACCTTTACAATCAAGATCACTCTTCTTACAATAAGAATGGAGTAAAAGCAAGTAAGAAGAGTTTAGAGCTTGTGGGGCACTTGGATGGTCATTTGGAGTAAGAGCATTAGCCATCCAAAAACCCACACCCTCTCTTTTTATAGAGAGGAAGATTTTCTTCCCGTTGGCCACCACGATCACGCGCCCTTGGCGATCATTGCCATCTCAACGACCTCCGAACACATCGGATCCCGACCGTTGTAGTCCAACGGAACACTTGGAAGTCGACTGATGGACCTCATCAGTCAACTGTTGCCTCCGTAGTCGACTACCCAGTCGGCTACGAGCGGTTATGTGGCCAAACCCTTTCGACTACCGATCATTCAGCCTTGACCGATCGATGATGATCTTGCAATCGACCACATATGGCAGTCGACTGCTAGCCTCAAAACACTTAGTCGAGTACCAGTCGAACCACGTTCGACTCAGAGCAGTCGACTGTCATTTCATGGCAGTCGACTGGTGTTGGGAAATCCCATCTGACACTTAGCCAAATGGCCAAGTTTCACCTAAGAGCTACCCCTTCCCGGGTTACATTCGCTCACTCTCATCTCTCGGAGTCCCTCGCCTTCGAAGTTCTCTTCGTTCGCGGCCATGTCCCTCGGCAGCATCAAGCGCACGGCTCTGCAATGCTCCTTCGCATCTCTTGCCTCGAAGTCTACTTCCTCCGGCTTCACTCCAAGCTCCTCGTTCGACGGTCTCTCGGATGCTCCAAGCGCACGGCTTCTGCAAAGCCATCCTTCACCGACTCAAGGACCGAGTCATGAGTTGTGAAACTCGCCACGGCTCCATGTGCAAATTACTAAGCCCTGCAAGACTCCAACGCACATATCAAATCACACTAACACCCTAACTTAAACCCTTTGCCACACACATCAAAACCTTATCATGGCAAGAGATTGCCCTAACAACATTAAATTCTAGTATCTAATCATTTCATTATCATATCTTCAATAGAAAACACATGGCTCATTTGAAGTCAACATTTCATCAGAAAGCAAAGTCAAAAAAGTGGTTACAAGATGAGCACAATCGAACCTTTATTCCGTGGTTGCGTGATACTATAAGTTACATGCAAGTTAGTTCTAGTTCATAATTTATGTAGATTAATATATAATTCAACTTTTGCATTTTGAAAATTATAGGTTGTAAATACAATTCGCCATTCCACACATCAAATCTCCGAACAATTAAAGTGGTTGGCACATGGACCTAGCACGTGAGTATTCAAGTATTCTGCATATTTAATTGATGGGGTTACTTATCACACAAAAGAGCATGATGACGTGTGGGTAGTCCAAAATTCTGGAGTAAGCTTAGTTGCAAAGATTATGCAAGTTGCTAGCGCAAAGGATAGGAATCCAATTGTGTCAGATATGGTATTCTATGGTGTTATTGGTGAAATATGGGAGCTCGATTACCATCTCTATCGAATTCCAGTTTTTAAATGTAATTGGGTTGATAATAATGGTGGTATTAAAGTTGATGAACATGGTTTCACATTAGTAAACCTCAGAAGGATAGGGTTCAAATCTGATTCATTCATCTTAGGGAGTCAAGCGAAACAAGTTTTTTATCTTGAAGAACTTGAAGATCCCACATGGTCTGTTGCACTTGCAACTCCTAGTAGAGACTACTTTGATAATATTATTGGTGATAATTTGGAAGAAACTGCAACCAACTATCAATGTTTTTCTCGAGGGCTTCCAATAATGGAAGTTGACGGATTAGATGACAATGAACCACCGTGCATGCATGAAAATTGTGATGGAACTTGGGTTGATGATATTTTACCTTAGTGTGGCAATTATATTTATTTTTAAATCCTATGTTAATGTTTTGGTTTGTCTTTGTGTCACCTTGTGTTACTTTGGATTGAAACTAGATTTTTTTTCCCATCAATTTGCTATATCTTATGGGATGGGTTTATTTTATTTGGGAAAGACCAACATCTATTATGCAAAAAATAAATGTTATTATATACTGGTGTTAAAAGAATGATAGTTTTTTTTTTGTTTTGTTTTCAAATTCCTTTTTCCATGAACAAGCATAGAAATCTTTTGATCACATGAAAACAGTTGATAAAACTGCTTCAGGTTAAGAAGTTGATGGCGTATCTTTTTTTGTTTTTCATTTTCAAATTCTTTTTGGTACACACAATTCCTACTCATGTAAAACCTTAGGACTATAACTAGAAAAGGAATACAAGAGAAATGAGCAAAGATCTAAAAGCTATATCTGAATATTTTTTGCTCCCTTTCGTCTAGCATTTATATTTTCATGTTATTATTTTACAGGATTCTGGTGTTTGGGTTTGCTCTTTTGAGGTCTATATCAAATCTGGTTTGGTAGTCAGATTTATCTCTGCAATATTAATATTATACAAGATTCTACAATATTAATTGATCAGTCTATATCAAATCTGGTTTGGTCTTTCAATGTTACTTTTTGTTATTGATTTTGGTTTAATGGTTGTAACATTTTGCTGTCAGGCTAATTTTACAAATTTTTATTGTGTTGCTATGTCACAGTGCCTTCCACGGACCATCATGGAGACCGCTTGAGGAAGTCTCCCAGAGATGCATCTCTTTGCTGACATTTTATTCTACTGCAGGAAGTTGCATGTTTAATATTTGTTGTTATCTCCAACACAAGTAAGCTCAATTTGGATAGTGTTTGGAAACCTTAATTTTGCTCGAACTGTGTCCTAGTGCTTCAGCTTAATTTGGAGAGTGTTCTAATAAAACTATGGATTTGGTTATATATTTGTTGTGATTTCCTTGAATTTTACCTTGTACGCCCAGTTTGGTTATAAATCACGTTGATCATGATATGCATTATTTTCCTCAATTAAATTAGGTCCCAATATGCTGAAGTCATCCAAACTATAAGGGAAAAGTAATATAGTATTTTTCTCTTGATATTTACCTTATATTTGCATATTGCAGATTTTGTGATATTTACCTTATATTTGCAGATTGCAGATTTTGTGATTAATAGGTTGTCAACTCTATGACAAAAAATCAAAGCAAATGAGGATGTACACATCTTGAAAAGGGTAAGACTAAGATTGATGGTGATTTATTAGACGAGGAAAATGTGAACTGCACCCAAGATTCAACTGCCACACAATCAAACAAAATGACAAGAGGTCCTACACATATGGACAATATTTCAAGGCTAAGGACTAAGGGCATTATACTGAAAGTTGATTTCAATAATCTGGGACAACCTATTGGGGAAAATGCGATTAAAATGCAAAGTTCACTTGGCCAGATTGTTCGAGAGAAAGTACCAATAACTTACAATACTTGGAAGCATGTTCCTAATGACATCAAGGAGCGTGTGTGGGAAGCCGTGAATGTAAATATAAATGACCATACTTTTATTCTTCAAATATAAACTAATACTTTTTTTATTGTGTTTGTTAACATTTGATGTGTATCAATTTTTTTATGCATTTGTAGTTGGCGTACAAGGTTGATGTCAGTTGGAAAAAGGGATGTTTGAGCTCAGCAAATGAAAAGTGGTGCCAATGGAAAAGTAGTCTCACACAAAACTATATTTTTCCCAATCGCAAAACTCCAGAGAAGTTGCATATACCACCTCCAGGATCAAGTATTCTAGCAGACATATGGAGCAAGTTTGTGATAAGTCGGCTGTCTGATGAGTTTAAAGTAAGATTTTTAAATCTCTTGTCTCAAATAATGAACTCTTAATAGACTAATTGTGATTGGTAATGCATTGTTGTCTTGTTTATTTTTTAAGGAACTAAGTGAGAAACAACAGGAAAGGAGAGCCCAAAACAAATACCCCCATCGACTTTCTCGCAAAGGATATGCACACCTTGCTGAAGAAATAGTAAGTAATCTTTAATTATCAATTACAATAAATTTTATATCTTACCGAGGAGAAATTTAAATATAATTGAGTTATTTGTTATTGTTATTAGAAGGATGAATTATGTACTGATAATGAAATCAATCGAGCTATCCTTTGGAAGAAAGGGTGACTCAATAAAGAAGGAGAGTTTTTTGGTGATCAATTGAAGGCAACAACCTCAAAAATTGTAAGTAAATGTTTTAGATTTAGGCTTGTTATGTTAATGGTTCCCATCCAAATAGTAGTCAATATATGTTTTTGTGCATTGCAGGATGATGGTATCTTACAAAAGAGGGAGGGAAAGTTAGTGCTTAGTGAACCAACACAAGACATTCTAACAGTTGCACTTGAATCTAAGGAACATGGTGAGCGTATAAGGGCAGTTGGAGCTTACGTCACTCCAAGTACATACTTTGGCTTGTCAAAATGGGGGTCTCACGTTTAGCAAGCTGTATTTAATGATCAACAAAATATTTTGTTGGAGCAACATAAAAAAAATTTAGAGCTGGAGGATCGGATAAACAAGTTAGAAGCAATGATTTTCAAAAATGGCGTATGCGACTTTGAGAATGATGAGAAGGGAAGTTGTAGTGTGAAGTTTCCTCCTACCTTGCATGAAAATGAGTTTAACTATGATCTTGGTCCATCAAATGAGATGAAAGCAGACAGTGATGACGATGTGGAGTTTGTTAATGAGGCTGAGGGTTTATAGGTATCTTTAATCTCTAATGATATCATTGAATTGTCCAATTTAAATACATTTATTTTTTATACAGGCATTATGTTTTGTCTTACAGGGTCAATTAGTTGCATTGAGTGTGGAATCTGGCATCCATGTAGCTTTTGGTACAATTGTTAGTATTGGGGGAGTTGATGAACATCTTGATGGTGATCCAAGTAAGCATACGAACCATTGTTTCGTCACGGTTGATGAAGCATTGGATGAAACAACCCCTTTGCTAATTCCAAACCCTACGTGTCAAAGCGTTGGTGATGCTATCGAATCACATGTAGCCTGGCCCAGACACTTGATGCAAACACAAGATTCTTCGGTAAATGCTACAATCTATTTAAATTTAGCTATACAAGTGCCTAACAAGTATATATTTTCATATACTAGAAGCTCAAGGGGAAAAAAGTTGACTGTGCTAAAAAGAAGCATCGATTGCAATCACCAAATGTGCAATCATTAACAGTGCGATAATCAAGTGTGCCTAGATCACTGTGGTTATTGTATTGTTATTGCAAGCGTGCTCTTCATGATCACCAGTCTATCAAATTAATGTTGGAGTATGATGTATTTGGTAGTAAGTTCGAAGCCAGTGTTTTCCTTCAAGACATCATTCCTTTCTGCCACTTGGCACCAATTTCATACAATTGCATAGTTGTGTATATATGGTACGGATATTGTTTTCATGTACTAACACTTTGACTATTGATTTATGAGTTTTATTTATCCTGGTCTTATGCATTTTGTTGTATGTTTAACTAGTAGGCATTTATATAAAAAGATGAAGGAGGAAAATAAGCTAGAGAGGTTTAGATTTGTGGATCCATATGTTGTTGGGTGTCACTTCACATTAGTTGATAAGAGAGCCCTTGGTTTGGCAGCTAGGTTGAATGGCACACCACCAAACCAACTAGTTTTGGTTCCAATTAACATAGGGTGTGTAAAACAGAGGTGGAATGCTAATTTTTTACTTTGATAAACACTTTCTTAACTATATGCATTAATATTGTGTATATATGTAGTTCCCATTGGATTTTGACTTTCATCGATCCTCACAAAGAGGTTGTTTCATTGTTGGATCCTCTCGGTCAGCGTAATCATGATGAGACTTGGAAGAATGTTGTGAAGATGTAAGTTTTAGTAGGAAAATATTTGGAATATTTATTAGAATTTTTTTATATATACTAGATGCTCTAAAAGTTTATAATCATTTATGATTTTATGAAGGGCCTTGAAATTGTTCAACACAGAGATTGCCAAGCACGGAAGAAACAACCTTTGTGGGAAATAATCAAGGTATGTTTTACATTGTGGGGAGCTTATATAATTTGAGTAATTATTTAGTGACATTTTTGTTAAAGTATATGTGAATCATATACTTTCTTGTTAGAGTAGATGTTATTCATATAGATTTTTTGTTAGTGACTTCTTTTTTGTGTAATTTATGTATCAAATTTTACTATCCAAATAACTACTATAATTTTTTCCATCACAGGTTCCCCTTCAACCGGAGCTCAATGCGGTTATTTTGTTTTGCGATATATGAGAGATATAATTGAAGGTGCCACATCCATTGACAAGTCTTCCCTACGACCAATAGTAATATTAGATATATTTTCAAATTTTCTTATTGATACATATTTGTAAAATGATTTGTACAATTAATTATCACATAGTACTTAAAGTGATTAATTACATTTTCATTCATTTATTCACATGCAGTTCATAAAATCTGTGATAGCTGCAAAGGAAATTGATAAAGTACGTTCGGAGTGGGCTGAATGCATACAAGATCACATATCTGATGATTAGGAGATTTAAGTGCACATACCTCTTTTGGTTAGATGTGGTAATCTATAAGTGTTTTGGTTATTATGCATAATACTTGTGGTGGAGTACTAAGCATATAATGTGTAGTTGTTTTGCTACAGTACTTTTATATATATATTTTTAAGAGTGATCATTTAAAATGGGATGATGTGACCTTATACTTTACATTGCTACAAGTGCGAGTGTATATGTGTTTTCTATAATTCTTTTTGATGTTGTTGTATGATTTATATTAAAAATACAACACTATAAATTGATAATGGTTTACTGTTTTCTAGAATAACCATTGATAAATGACAACGGTTAATAACCGTTGTCTATAATACAACAAATTATAATAAATCCATGCGTTGAGAAAAATATGACGCTCAAAGACAATGGTTATAATCCGTTGTAAGTTTAGTTGAAAGAAAATGGTGAAAAACCATTGTCTATGATCTAAATAATCCATTGTAAATCAACTCGTTGTGAAAAGTGGGTCGCTCAAAGAAAACAATTAAAAATCGTTATCTTTTCCTTAAATCAACAACGGTTTTTAACCGTTGTCTATGCCTACACCACTTTTTACAACGGGTCGATTTACCACAGATATTTTGGATCATAGACAACGATTTTTCACCGTTGTCTATTCGAATTTTTGTTGTAGTGTATGGAATAGTAGAGACTACCTTGGTCGGGACTCTATTTAGCAAGTAAATAGCTGTCAGAAGTGCATAGCCCCAAAAACACTTAGGAAGATTTGCGTGATTCATCATCGACCAGACCATGTCTAACAAGGTCCGATTTTTCCTCTCAGATACACCATTAAGTTGTGGTGTATATGGCGGAGTCCATTGAGACAATATATCATTATCCCTTAGATAATCCAAAAACTCTTGACTCGAGTATTCACCATTTCGATCCAATTGAAGTATTTTTAATACTCTCGCCAAGTTGTTTCTCTACTTCATTTTTGAATTCTTTGAACCTTTCAAAGGCTTCAGACTTGTGTTTCATCAAGAACACATATCCAAACCGTGAGTGATCATCTATGAAGGTAATGAAGTAATTATAGCCTCCTAGAGCTTGAGTTGACATAAGTCTGCATACATTAGTATGTATTAGACCAAGCAACTCTCCCACCGGTTCACCTTTTCTCGTAAAAGGTAACTTAGTCATCTTGCCTTTTAAGCATGATTTGCATGTATCATATGAATCTAATTCAAACGATTCCAAAATTCCACATCGGTGTAATTCGGACATGCATTTCTTGTTCACATGGCCAAGACGACAATGCCACATGAAGGAGTCTAATTGATTATCTTTTCGAGCATGCTTGTTGCTCGCTTCGATATTGAGAATGTCACTGGATACGTCTAACGTATATATACCATTGCACAATGTTCTAGTCTCATAAAGCACGCCATTCAAAGTTATGTAACAACAATTGTTACTAAAAGTTAAATGGTACCCATTTCTATTTAAACAAGAAATAGAAATGATGTTCTTTATCAACGAAGGAACATAAAAGCAATTGTTCAGTTCTAAGACAAGTCCTGTAGGGAGTCTCAACAAATACGTTCCGATGGCGAGTGCAGCAACCTTTGCTCCATTCCTAACACATAAATTTGACTCTCCCTTAATGAGTCTTCTTCTATTTTTTAGCTCATGTATGTCATTACATATATGTGAGTCACACCCAGTATCCAATACCCAAGTATTTGAGGAAATAGAATGACAATCAATAATGAAGATATCTGAAGAAGATGGGGCATCTGATGCCTTATTCTTCTTCACAAACTTCAGATAAATCTTCCAGTTTCTTCGCCAATGGCCTTCCTTACCACAATGATGGAAAGTGCCCTTTTGAGCTGGTTTTTCCCTTTTAGCCTTTTTCTTCTTCCCTTCTACTGTTCCTTTGACTTCCTCTTAGAACCTTTCTTCGAGGAATCAACTAACAACAACGTCCCCTACTCATGCTTCATAGAAGGCTCCACAGTCTTCAGCATATTGAGCAGTACCACATATGAACCTTCTTGCATCTAAGAGGTGAAGAGGAGCTTGGAGACTTCGCACCTTTCAGATCTCACTTGCTCATCAAATAACTCATAGAGATGAAAGACTACAGTATGTGTTAAGAATATTGGAACGGCTAGAGGGGGGGTGAATAGCGTAGATGAAATTCGATCGCGTTCGTGTCTACTATTTCGTTAGTGGGCGGCGGAAATAGAAATAATAAAAGCAATAATGAAATAGACAACAAGCTAACACAATGATATAACGTGGTTCGGAACCGCACGGTTCCTACTCCACGGATCGAGCTCTAAAAAGCCCTAGTGATGCACACACACTCACTAATGATAAACACTCCTTCTCGACACAAGTCGGAGGCGGAGAAACCCCTTACAATAGATCTTACAACAGTAAGAACGAAATACAAGCAATATACAATGTAAATACGAAATAGAAGTAAAGAAAAGACTTTACAATACTTGTTTTGATTGCTTGAATGCTTGGTTGCTTGCTTGCACTTGGAGACATGATTTGCACCAACAAATCACCCCAATAGCCCTCACGAACCGATCAGAACTGATACCTTTTTCCTCCATCACGAGCTTCATATATAGCTTCAACCTGTGCTGGAAAAAGTCGATCAGTCGACTGATCGGGACCATCAGTCGACTTGTGCCACTGTTGTCGTGAGACAACGGCTAGATCCACACTGGATAAGTCCAACGGATCTACCATCAGTCGACTGATTGTGACCATCAGTCGACTGATGGAGTCCTCACTCGACCAGTCGAGTCTCGACTCCATTCTGTGGCCGATTTCTCGAGCACCAGTCGACTGATCACACGATCAGTCGACTGCTCGAGCCATCAATCGACTGCCCACCTCTGGCAGTCGACTGCTAGGCCATAACCCACAGTCAAACCCTAGTTGACTCGGTCCAGTCGACTGCCACATGGCATCAGTCGACTGGCACACCTCAAACATGAGGTTTTAACCTAAGTATGGTTCCCCCCATACTTGCTAGACCACCCTTAGCCTAGACCTAAGCCTTCTAGCCACCTCCATCAGCCTCACGCCTCTCGGATCCCTCCAAGTCATCCATGACTTGTTCATCCATCGCGCTAGCCTTCAGGTGCTTCTATCGGCTATGTCATGCTAACAGTGTCTACATCGCCAAGGCACATTGGACTTACGCCGCCAAGACTCCGCTTGGACTTTACGCCGCCAACCATTGGACTTATGCTGCCAAGACTACCGCTTGGACTTTACGCCGCCAAAATCAATCCCCTTGGACTTTAAATGCCAACCCATGTTGGACTTTCCATGCCAAGACCATGCTTGGACTTTCCTTGCCAACCCATGTTGGACTTCTCAAATGCCAAGACCATGCTTGGACTTTCCCTTGCCAACCCATGTTGGACTTTTACATTGCCAAGACCATGCTTGGACTTTCCCTTGCCAACCCATGTTGGACTTTTCATGCCAAGTACCCATGACTTGGACTTTACCTTGACAATTACATTGTCATATGTTTTTGTCGAAACATCAAAACACATCAAAACATTACTCGAGCCAAACTCGAGTCCTGGTCAATCGTGACCTGGGCCGATTGCACCAACAATCTCCCCCTTTTTGATGTTTGACAAAAACCAAACAAATAAAACCAAACAAATTATTGAGTTAGAACACTAACTCAAATCTCTTACCAATTATCCAAAATTGGTAATCTTAAGTGTTCTTCCCCAAACATTCTCCCCCTTTTTGACTAACATCAAAAAGGTCTTCTCTCCAAGGAGGTCAATGTCTCATGTCCCAATGAGATCTTACAATCTCCCCCTTGGTCTAAAAATATCTAGGACGCCTACCATCTTCATAGTGATAAGTCCCATATCACTCAAGAGAGGCAATCCTATTCACTCTCTCAATTTCCAAATTGGGTATCAAAAACCTATCAATTTTCCCAAATTGATGATACTCTTCCAATAACTTCTCCTCTTCAAGGAGAAAAATACATCCATCATCCCAAGATGGATACCTCCCCCTAAAGGCTTGCTCCCCCTTGACCATTGCACCAACAATGTCCTTGGGAAGTCCCTAAGCCAATAGGAACTCTAAGCCATTAAAAGTAAGGTTAGAAATTCAACATTGAACTTTCCAACACCTTGAAATTGATACAAACCCTAAACACCTCTCCTAATCCATATCCAATGGATTTTCACCCTTTATAATGCTTCCCAAAGCATATCCTAGGGTTATGAGTGATTAGGGACCATAACCGTAGCTGAAATCGGGTTAAACAACCATAGTTTTCCCGAAATCAGACAATCAGTCGAGTGGTTCAGCTACCAGTCGACTGACACACTCATCAGTCGACTGCCACCCAGGGCAGTCGACTGATAACTGAAAATCCCAATTTTCAGTTATCAGAAATGAGTTTTGGAAATTCATAAATAATTATACGTACTTCGAAAAATCGTGAAAATTCATAAGTATAATACTTATGACACACACAATGGGTGAAAAATATTTGAAAATTATTTTACCCATAAAATAGTGAGTTTGATACAAAACTCAAAACCATTGAAATTTTCAATGTTTTGACCCTATTTTGTATCAACTCTTTCAATGGTGATTGCTATCAAAAGATAGACTTCACCAAGGTTTTTCAAAATGATTTTAAAATGTTTTCAACACCTTATTTTGGATCATATTCCTTGGGTTCTATGTACATGACTTGTACACATGCTCTCCTAATGATCCACATGTTGGGTTAATATGAATTTGAGTTCAACTAGATGCAAAAACTATGCACCTTGAACTTAACTCATATCCTAGCATCTCACATGTATCTATGGTGTATAAATACACATACATGTCAATGTGATGTGAGATGTGGGTTTTGTTCTCCCTAATCTAGGGTTTCATACATTTTCCTAAGACAACTCTACTTGATTCCCTTATAAATGGGACTCCAAGTCATGTCATAGTCCTTATATCAATTTTAATCAATTAAATGCATGAAATGATCATGGCATAATAATAGCAATAATTAAGCATGGCCAATGATCGTGATATCATGACATAATATGAAATCTAAAAACACTGACATTTATCCTTAATCCCTTAGCATACTCATGACATATAAATGATAGAACATAAACATGATGTCATGTCATGGCATATGGCAAACAGATCATGGCAAGTAAAAAGTATAGGTATAAGTATACCTAAATTTTAATATTAATTGTCATTTGATATAATTAATTATATTTTGCCATATTATCACTAATCTTCCTAGTGTGCCAAAAACCCAAAATGGCAAACTAATCTCTAAAACTAAATTGTTCCAATTTAATCAATTTATCAAACTTCTCAAATAATATTGGCACATCCTAAAATCTTTTAGGATTAAAGCTCAAATGTATTTTCAAGGTAACCATAACCTTGAAAATATCCTAAAGTGCCACCTTTACAATGGTTGAGTTAACTACCCATCCAATCAAGGTTGGCACACCCTAACCAATCTAGCGTGAATCAATCACGCTCTTAGGAACCCAAAACCGATTTGAGCTCCTAGGGTTAATTAGGTATTCCTTAGGGATAACCTCCCTAGATACCTTCCTAATGACCCTCCTAGGCTTGTTAGCCTTGGTCATTTGGGTCTTACCTAGGTTGACTCTAGGGGTAACTCCCCTTGCAACCTTCTTAGTGGTCACCCTAGGTTTCTTCGAAACCTTGGCCACTAGGCACAAACCTTGGTCAACTCTAAAGATGAATTCCCCATTGACCTTGGTCTTCCTAGACCTAGTTAGTGTTCCATAGTCAAATGGAACACTATGGTAATTCACCTTGGACTTAGGTTTGTGACCCAAACCATTCTTGCCCTTGGTTGACTTTTGACTCTTAGGTCCTAGAGTTTGAAAATTTTGTTGGGTTTCCGGCACCGCGGCGTGTGTGTGTTCGATCATGTTTCGTAAACATGAGCACAGCGGAAGCAATTAAAAATAATAAATCTATATTTATTACAACACACACAACACATGCATGCTTTTACAACAAGTGTAGACATAACCGTAAATTAAAAATTTGCAATAAAAAGAAATTATCTACGTTATACCTTTCGTATGACGTGTAGCGGGAACGGCATCAACCGGAACGATCCTCGTAAGAATCGTCTCTATCCGTATCCACGCCGAGCTCCTCGGGATGACTTCGCTAAGTCACGAGCTTCGTCTTCGTACGGGTTACTAGCCTCGTGTTGAAGACGACGTGATCGAGAGATGATCACGATCCGAATCCAAATTCGGATCCTAAAACGAGTTCTCAAAACTCGCTTCTCCGGAGAGGTATTCGTCAACCAATTGACGAATCCTTCGTCCTCCACCTCAGAGGATTACCGGAGATCAAATCCCCGGTAAGTTAGCCGCTGTCGGAGCACTAACCGTCGTCCAAACGACGTTCCGACAACAAAGAAACAAGCTGTCCAGAAAAACTGGACAGCTTTTGGTGGAGGAATAGAGGCCGGCCAAGGAGAGATGGAAGCTCACCTTATCACCGAACCTAGAGGAGATCACCGGAGGGTCGCCGGAGCATCGCCGGCTGAAGCTTGGATGCCGGCGGCAAGGAGGTGGCAGCAGCTCCATGAAGTTGGCGGCAACACCATGTTGGGCGGCAACAACATGTTGGGCGGCTACAACTTGTTGGGCGGCAACAACTTCATTAGGGTTAGGGTTAGGGTTTAAGCCCTATTTTATAGAGAACTAATTCTCTTAATGGTTAATGGTTCATATCCATAAAGCCCGTTAACCCGCTCCATTAGGATAAGTTAAAATAAACCAAACCATGATGGTTTATTTTAAGTTAAAACGAACCGAACCAACCTTTGGTTCATTCGTTTAATATAAACCAAACCCTTTGGTTTATTCTCATCCATTGGATTAGAACCAAACCATTTTGGTCCATCCATCATGTCTTCATAAGACACGGCCCATCCACGCTTCCATTGCGACTGAAACAATTTCATGCTCGCTTTATGTTTGGTCCAACCAAACATAGTTTCTCTCGGTCTGAGAATCCCATTCTCAAGCTCGTTTTAAATCCTTTGGATTACACTCGTTGTGCGTGTGACCAAATGTTAGTAATATATGAGAGATGTCCTAAGGCAATCGCCTTATGTATGAACCATTTATATGATAAATGAAGATTCACTATTTGAGTATACATGTTTAATGTATTTGATTGGATCTTAAACACATTTACTGAATGTCCACGATACGATTCACAGCATGAGAGAATTTGTGATTGGATCACAACTAGTGAGTATCTCTATATGTGTAATTGTGATGTATCGGAATTATCCCTAGTCAATGAATTGATGGATTTGGACACCATCAATTCTGTCGAGACTAGCACGAGGTATACTCCTTGGTGTATCCAAGCAGCTGATTCTCACTGGCTGGAGACATAGTGATGTCCGGAGTTAATCGTGGATGCTAGTTATGGTAACTAGTTCATTGGAGTGACCAGTAAGACTTCATATGGTTCTCTGCATATATAGATATGTCAATGAAGTTCTTACGTGGCTTAAGTGCGATGTTCCTTTGACTTGCGGTATTCAAGTCATCTTGATCATGGAGACTTATGCTTTGACATCTTAAGCAAACATCTCAGGAGATGTGGACCCGGATGATTGGGTATAAGTCAAGTGATCGAAGGTGTTTGAATAGCCTATAAAGGATTCACCACTCCTTGCGAGGAGATGTATACCCATGGCCTCTCGTCGGATTGTTACTAAAGTCTTTGGCCAAAGCATTACATGTTTAGAGTAAGGTACTCTTCGATACATGTGGAGTAACTAGAATCCGTAGGACGAGGAAATGATACTTGGGCTAGGTGTGACGTAGTCAGCCTAGTGGGGACTGACACAATAGACCATGTCCTGAACCAAGTGGGTATAAGATGAGTGAAGGGAATGGGGCACGATTCATTCGAGCTACTGAAGGGTTTCAGAAATAGTTCTGGATCAACCGTTGATCTTTTCGGTTAATTGGGGATCATGATGTACTACTAGGTGCCACTCATGATCGTTCTATAATTAATGGTTAATTATAGACGGCCAATATAAACCGAGAACCTATTTGGTCACACGCACAACGAGTGTAATCCAAAGGATTTAAAACGAGCTTGAGAATGGGATTCTCAGACCGAGAGAAACTATGTTTGGTTGGACCAAACATAAAGCGAGCATGAAATTGTTTCAGTCGCAATGGAAGCGTGGATGGGCAGTGTCTTATGAAGACATAATGGATGGACCAAAATGGTTTGGTTCTAATCCAATGGATGAGAATAAACCAAAGGGTTTGGTTTATATTAAACGAATGAACCAAAGGTTGGTTCGGTTCGTTTTAACTTAAAATAAACCATCATGGTTTGGTTTATTTTAACTTATCTTAATGGAACGGGTTAACGGGCTTTATGGATATGATCCATTAACCATTAAGAGAATTAGTTCTCTATAAAATAGGGCTTAAACCCTAACCCTAAGGCTAATCAACCTTGGCTGCCCAAACCCCCTCCCTCTCCTATTCGGCGCCCAACATCTTGTTGCCGCCCAGCTTGTGGTGTAGCCTTCCAACTTGTTGCTGGCGACCAACCTTCAGCCGGTGAACCTCCGGCGACCCTCCGGTGACCCTCCGGTGATCTCCTATAGGTTTGGCATCAAGGTGAGGCTTTTCTTTCCTTGGTTGGCCGACGCCTATATCCTCCACCAAGCTGTCCAGTTTTCTGGACAGCTTCTCCTCCTCTCGTCGGAGTGTCGTTTGGACGACGGTTAGTGCTCCGACAGCGGCTAACTTACCGGGGATTTGTTCTCCGTTAATCCTCTGAGGTGGAGGACGAAGGATTCGTCAAACGGTTGATGAATACCTCTCCGGAGAAGCGAGTTTTGAGAACTCATTTTGGATCCGAATTTGGATTCGGATCGTGATCATCTCTCGATCACGTCGTCTTCAACACGAGGCTAGTAACCCGTACGAAGACGAAGCTCGTGACTTAGCGAAGTCATCCCGAGGAGCTCGGCGTGGATACGGATAGAGACGATTCTTATGAGGATCGTTCCGGTTGATGCTGTTCCCGCTACACTTAATACGGAAGGTATAACGTAGTTTAATTTCCTTTTATTGCAAATTTTAATTTACGGTTATGTCTACACTTGTTGTAATAGCATGCGTGTGTTGTGTGTGTTGTAATAAATATAGATTTATTATTTTTAATTGCTTCCGCTGTGCTCATGTTTACGAAACATAATCGAACACACACACGCCGCGGTGCCGGAAACCCAACAGTGGTATCAGAGCCCAGGTTGTGTTTCGACATAATCGTAAAATGGTTTTGCGATAGTCATAATGTATTTCTGGAAATTTTCTAAATTTTGAAAATTTAGAAGTATTTATGGAAATTTTTCAATTTTGGAAAGTCTAGAAGTATTTATGGAAATCTTCCACTTCTGGAAAGTTGGAAGTATTTATGGAAATTTATATTTTCCATAAATAAAATATTTGATTAGATTCTGGAAATTTGTTTCCTAATTTAATCATGATTTGATTTGGGAAATCAAATCTTAAAATATTTTATTTCCATAAGTAGTTTTAAAGATTTAGGAAATTGGTTTCCTAAATAGATTTTCCTTAATCAAATAATTCCATGAATAAAATATGTGATTAGATTTGAAAATTTGTTTCCTAATTTAATTATGATTTGATTTGGAGAATCAAATCTTAAACATATTTTATTTCCATAAATAGTTATGACATATAAGGAAATATATACATGACATAATTGTATGCCATGTAATTGCATTAGATGCATAACATTATGCCATGCGTGTCGTGACATGTAGATGTATGCCATGCCATGTAGATAATAGTTATTTGCATGCAAAGAGGATGAGACATAAAAACCCTTAATCAATATTAAAGCCTACACCTTCCATTAATATGGTTAGAACCAGAGTTCTATTTCTTGTTTGGGTTGTTGGACTCTCTCCAAGCCCGGCTCGAACCTGAATATGTTCAAACCATGGAATAGTTTAATACTAATATGGTAAGAGTCAGAGGTCAATCGTTAGCTTTGGTTGTTGGACTCTCTCCAAGCTGGGCTAATTAGTTGAATGCACTCTAACCATATTAAAACTATGTTCTGATTAATGGGTTGGCTTTAACCTGGAGCATCGGCTTGTTGGACTCTCTCCAAGGTCGATGTAAAGGGAGGTGAAGTTGGGTGCTATGCATATGATGCATACTTGTTAATGTGTTAACAACCCGATGTATGTGTGAACATTCAATTAGTTGATAGCACATTGTGATAGTTGCATATACGGGATATGCAATCGGTATAGATGATACCTACCGTCGTAGTTATGAATGGCTTGTTGGACTCTCTCCAAGGTTGTTCATAACTATGATGGATATCAGCCTATTCGGAGATGGACCTACAATCTCCCGAAGTGATTTTGGGGTTTTTGAAATTCGAAAAATGAATGGGATTTATAAATGTATATTGATGCATTTTTAAAATCATCTTTCTCATATATGCTCGTTTTGTATTTCTAAGTTAATATATTGATCATGATGTGTTTGAATTTACGTTCCATTTTGGATTCAAATAAATTGACTGGGCCGAACTTCTTGAACTGGCTTAGAAACTTGAGAATTGTTCTCAAGGTGAAAAGCTTGTAAATGTCCTCGAAGCGCCTCTTCCCGCCCGTCCTAGTGGCGATGCAACTCTGAACCAATTGTTGGCCTATCAGAAACATGTGAGTGATTCTGAACAAATGAGTTGCATCAAGCTAGCCACGATGGAACCCAAGCTACGAAAGCAGCATGAGCATATGGATGCTCATATCGTAGTCCTTCATCTTTGTGAGTTGGTTGATGAGCAAGTGAGATTCGAAAGGTTCGAAGTCTCAAAGCTCCTCTTCACCTCTGAGATGCTAGGAGGTTCATCTGTGGTACTGCTCAATATGCTGAAGACTATGGAGTCTTCTGAGAAGCATGAGCAGGGGACGGTGCTGTTAGTTGATTCCTCGAAGAAATGTTCTAAGAGGAAGTCAAAGGAACAGCAGAAGGGAAAGAAGAGAAGGGCTAAGAAGGTAGAACTAGCACAAAAGGAAACTTGCCATCATTATGGCAAGGAGAGCAATTTGCGAAGAAAGTGCAAGATTTATCTTGAGTCCGTGAAGAAGGATAAGGCATCGGATGCCCCATCTTCTTCAGAAATCTTCTTTATTGATTGTCATTCTATTTCCTCAGACACTTGGTTATTTGATACTGGGTGTGGCTCACATATATGTAATGACATACATGGGCTAAGGAATAGAAGAAGACTCGTCACGGGGAGAGTCAAATTTACGTGTTGGGAATGGAGCAACGGTTGCTGCACTCGCCATCGGAACGTATTTGTTGGAACTCCCTGTAGGACTTGTCTTAGAACTGGACAATTTCTTTTATGTTCCTTCGTTGATAAAGAACATCATTTCTATTTCGTGTTTAAATAGAAATGGGTTCCATTTGACTTTTAGTAACAATTGTTGTTACATAACTTTGAATGGAGTTCTTTATGGGATTGGAACTTTAAGCAATGGTGTTTATACGTTGGACGTATCCAGTGATGATTTCAATATCGAAGCGAGCAACACGCGTGCTCGAAAGGATAATCAAATAGACTCCTATATGTGGCATTTTCGTCTTGGCCATATAAGCAAGAAACGCATGTCCGAATTACACCGATGTGGAATTCTGGAATCGTTTGAATTGGATTCATACGATACATGCGAATCATGCTTAAAAGGCAAGATGACTAAGTTACCTTTATCGAAAAGGTGAACGAGTGGGAGAGTTACTAGGTTTAGTACATACCGATGTATGTGGACCTATGTCAACTCAAGCATTAGGAGGCTATAGCTACTTCATTACCTTCACCGATGATCACTACACGGTTTGGGTATGTGTTCTGATGAAACACAAGTCCAAGCCTTTGAAAGGTTCAAAGAATTCAGAATGAAGTAGAGAAACAACATGACAAGAGTATTAAAATACTGATCGGATCGAGGTGGTGAATACTTAAGTCAAGAGTTGATTATCTAAGAGACAATGACATATTGTCTCAATGGACTCGCCTATACACCACAAAGATAATGGTGTATCCGAGAGGCGAATCGATTTGTTGGACATGGTCAGTCAATGATGAATCATGCAACTCTTCCCAAGTCCTTTGGGGTTATGCACTGCATAGCTTACTTGTTAAATGTAATGCCTACTAAGGTAGTCTCAACTACTCCATATGAGATATGGAATGGTAAGAAACCTCATGTATCTTACTTGAAGATATGGGGTTGTCTCGCTTATGTGAAGCTGGATCAGATCGCATAAACTGGATGCTAAGTCCGATAAATGTCTATTTATTGATACCCTAAGGAAACAAGGGGTTACCAATTCTATCATCCTGTGGAACAAAAGGTGTTTGTTTCAAGGCATGCCGTGTGTTTCTAGAGAAAGAGTTTCTCTTGCAAGAAAATGTGGGGAGTGTCGCCGAGCTTGAGGAGGCTCGAGAGACTCAAATAGACATTAATGAGATACCCGTGAGCACAACACCGACAACTCATAGTGATGAGCAATCGGTCGACCTATTGTAACACCACATCTTCGTAGATCCGTAGAACACACAATATTCCCGAGAGATATGGATTTCGTAAGTTTAATCGAACGACGTGTTACTCATTGATGATGAGGAGCCTACCAGCTTATGAAGAAGTGCCGATAAGTTCAGAAGGGATAAGTGGCTTGGTGCCATGAAGTCGGAAATGGATTCCATGTATGAAAACCAAGTTTCGAACTTGTTGACCCACCAAGGCATAAAGCCTATAGGGTGCAAGTGGGTTTTCAAGAAGAAAACCGACATGGATGGTAATGTGATTACCTATAAGGCTAGATTGGTGGCGAAAGGATATCGTCAAAAACAAGGTGTTGATTATGACGAAACCTATTCGCCTGTAGCTATGCTTAAATCCATTCGGATGCTCCTAGCCATAGCGGCTCATTATGATTATGAGATATGGCAGATGGATGTGAAAACAGCTTTCCTTAATGGAAACCTGCTCGAGGACGTGTATATGATACAGCCTGAGGGTTTCACATCGGTTGATAAAACCAAGGTATGCAAATCATGACGGTCCATTTATGGATTGAAGCAAGCATCCAGAGTCGGAATATCCGCTTGATGAGACGATCAAAAGTTTGATTTCTCACAAAATCCGCATTTAACCTTGTGTGTACAAGAAGGTTAGTGGGAGTGCAGTCGTGTTCCTAGTATTGTATGTCGATGACATATTACTTATAGGAAACGATGTGTCAATCTTACAGTCAGTTAAGGTTTGGTTATCCAAGACATTCTCCATGAAAGACCTGGGAGAAGCAACCTACATCCTTGGGATTAAGATCTATAGAGATAGATCGAAACGGTTGGTTTGGTCTTTCGCAGCTTCATATATATAGACCGAAAAGCAAAGAGGTTTAGCATGTCGGAATCCAAGAAAGGTTTCCTACCCATCGTGCATGGGGTACACCTTTCAAAGTCTATGTGTCCGCGCACAGAAGACGAGAGGATTTGCATGAGTAAGATTCCCTATGCATCCGCAATAGGATCTATCATGTATGCTATGTTATGTACGAGGCCCGATGTATCGTATGCTCTGAGTGTCATGAGCAGATACCAGTCCGATCCAGGAATGGATCATTGGGCGGCTGTTAAGACGATCCTTAAGTACTTGAGAAGAACTAAGGATGTGTTCCTAATATATGGAGAAGGGTACATGGTGATACGTGGGTATACGGATGCCAGATCCAGACAGACAAGGATGATTCCATTTCTTAGTCTGGGTATGTATTCACCTTGAATGGAGGCGCAATAAGTTGGAAAGGTTCCAAGCTTGACACTATAGCGGATTCTGCCACTAAGGCAGAATACGTTGCAGCTTTGGAAGCAGCAAAGGAAGCGGTTTGGATAAAGAAGTTCATCTATGAACTTGATGTGGTCTAATCAATGATCCAAACATGTGCTTCGCCGCTATCATCTTATCGGAGAGATCATCAGTAGGAACGAAATACAAATCGAGAAAATTCCCACTGAAAGGAACTTAGCGGATCCTTTGACTAAAGCATTACCTCAAAGTAAGTTTGAGGGTCATGTTAGAGCTATTGTATCGATACCGTAGCGATTGGCATTAGGCCAAGTGGGAGTCCGTTAGTAATATATGAGAGATGTCCTAAGGCAATCGCTTTATGTATGAACCATTTATATGATAAATGAAGATTCACTATTTGAGTATACATGTTTAATGTATTTGATTGGATCTTAAACTCATTTACTGAATGTCCACGATACGATTCACAGCATGAGAGAATTTGTGATTGGATCACAACTAGTGAGTATCTCTACATGTGTAATTGTGATGTATTGGAATTATCCCTAGTCAATGAATTGATGGATTTGGACACCATCAATTCTGTCGAGACTAGCACGAGGTATACTCCTTGGTGTATCCAAGCAGCTGATTCTCACTGGCTGGAGACATAGTGATGTCCGGAGTTAATCGTGGATGCTAGTTATGTTAACTAGTTCATTGGAGTGACCAGCCGTAAGACTTCATATGGTTCTCTGCATATATAGATATGTCAATGAAGTTCTTACTGTGGCTTAAGTGCGATGTTCCTTTGACTTGCGGTATTCAAGTCATCTTGATCATGGAGACTTATGCTTTGACATCTTAAGCAAACATCTCTAAGGAGATGTGGACCCGGATGATTGGAAGTGATCGAAGGTATTTGAATAGCCTATAAAGGATTCACCACTCCTTGCGAGGAGATGTATACCCATGGCCTCTCGTCGGATTGTTACTAAAGTCTTTGGCCAAAGCATTACATGTTTAGAGTAAGGTACTCTTCGATACATGTGGAGTAACTAGAATCCATAACACGAGGAAATGATACTTGGGCTAGGTGTGACGTAGTCAGCCTAGTGGGGACTGACACAATAGACCATGTCCTGAACCAAGTGGGTATAAGATGAGTGAAGGGAATGGGGCACGATTCATTCGAGCCATCAAGGGTTTCGTAAATAGTTCGATCAACCGCTGATCTTTTCTAATTGGGAGATCATGATGTACTACTAGGTGCCACTCATGATCGCTCTATAATTAATGGTTAATTATAGACGGCCAACATAAACCGAGAACCTATTTGGTCACACGACAACGAGTGTAATCCAAAGGATTTAAAACGAGCTTGAGAATGGGATTCTCGATCGAGAGAAACTATGTTTGGTTGGACCAAACATAAAGCGAGCATGAAATTGTTTCAGTCGCAATGGAAGCGTGGATGGGCCGTGTCTTATGAAGACATAATGGATGGACCAAAATGGTTTGGTTCTAATCCAATGGATGAGAATAAACCAAAGGGTTTGGTTTATATTAAACGAATGAACCAAAGGTTGGTTCGGTTCGTTTTAACTTAAAATAAACCATCATGGTTTGGTTTATTTTAACTTATCTTAATGGAGCGGGTTAACGGGCTTTATGGATATGATCCATTAACCATTAAGAGAATTAGTTCTCTATAAAATAGGGCTTAAACCCTAACCCTAAGGCCCAAACCCCCTCCCTCTCCTATTCGGCGCCCAACATCTTGTTGCCGCCCAGCTTGTGGTGCAGCCTTCCAACTTGTTGCCGGCGACCAACCTTCAGCCGGTGAACCTCCGGCGACCCTCCGGTGATCTCCTATAGGTTTGGCATCAAGGTGAGGCTTTTCTTTCCTTGGTTGGCCGGCGCTTATATCTTTCCACCAAGCTGTCCAGTTTTGACAGCTTCTAGCCTCCTCTCATCGGAGCGTCGCTTTGACGACGGTTAGCGCCCGACAGCGGCTAACTTATCGGGATTTGATCTCCGGTAATCCTCCGAGGGGGAGGACGCAGGATTCGTCAAACGGTTGACGAATACCTCTCCGGAGAAGCGAGTTTTGAGAACTCATTTTGGATCCGAATTTGGATTCGGATCGTGATCATCTCTCGATCACGTCGTCTTCAACACGAGGCTAGTAACCCGTACGAAGACGAAGCTCGTGACTTAGCGAAGTCATCCCGAGGAGCTCGGCGTGGATACGGATAGAGACGATTCTTACGAGGATCGTTCCGGTTGATGTCGTTCCCGCTACACGTCATACGGAAGGTATAACGTAGTTTAATTTCTTTTTATTGCAAATTTTAATTTACGGTTATGTCTACACTTGTTGTAATAGCATGCGTGTGTTGTGTGTGTTGTAATAAATATAGATTTATTATTTTTAATTGCTTCCGCTGTGCTCATGTTTACGAAACATGATCGAACACACACACGCCGCGGTGCCGGAAACCCAACACCAAATAGGTTCTCGGTTTATGTTGGCCGTCTATAATTAACCATTAATTATAGAACGATCATGAGTGGCACCTAGTAGTACATCATGATCCCCAATTAACCGAAAAGATCAACGGTTGATCCAGAACTATTTCTGAAACCCTTCAGCAGCTCGAATGAATCGTGCCCCATTCCCTTCACTCATCTTATACCCACTTGGTTCAGGACATGGTCTATAGTGTCAGTCCCCACTAGGCTGACTACTTCACACCTAGCGCAAGTATCATTTCCTCGTCCTACGGATTATAGTTACTCCACATGTATCGAAGAGTACCTTACTCTAAACATGTAATGCTTTGGCCAAAGACTTTAGTAACAATCCGACGAGAGGCCATGGGTATACATCTCCTCGCAAGGAGTGGTGAATCCTTTATAGGCTATTCAAACACCTTCGATCACTTCGACTTATACCCAATCATCCCAGGTCCACATCTCCTCGGAGATGTTTGCTTAAGATGTCAAAGCATAAGTCTCCATGATCAAGATGACTTGAATACCGCAAGTCAAAGGAACATCGCACTTAGGCCACAGTAAGAACTTCATTGACATATCTATATATGCAGAGAACCATATAAAGTCTTACGGCTGGTCACTCCAATGAACTAGTTACCATAACTAGCATCCACGATCAACTCCGGACATCACAATGTCTCCAAACAAAGGAGAATTAGCTTGGATACACCAAGGAGTATACGGTCTCATGAGTAATTGATGGTGTCCAAATCCATCAATTCATCGACTAGGGATAATTTCGATACATCACAATTACACATGTAGAAATACTCACTAGTTGTGATCCAATCACAAATTATCTCATGCTGTGAATCGTATCGTGGACATTCAGTAAATGAGTTTAAGATCCAATCAAATACATAAAACATGTATACTCAAATAGTGAATCTTCATTTATCGTATAAATGGTTCATACATAAGGCGATTGCCTTAGGACATCTCTCATATATTACTAACAGACTCCCACTTGGCCTAATGCCAATCGCTACGGTATCCAATACCATAAGCTCGAACATGACCCTCAAACTTATTTTGAGGTAATGCCTTAGTCAAGGGATCCGCTAAGTTCCTTTCAGTGGGAATTTTCTCGATTTGTATTTCGTTCCTACTGATGATCTCTCTGATAAGATGATAGCGGCGAAGCACATGTTTGGATCATTGATGAGACAACATCAAGTTCAGAGATGAACTGCTTGATCCAAACCGCTTCCTTTGCTGCTTCCAAAGCTGTAATGTATTCTGCCTTAGTGGCAGAATCCGCTATAGTGTCAAGCTTGGAACCTTTCCAACTTATTGCGCCTCCATTCTAGGTGAATACATACCCAGACTGAGACATGGAATCATCCTTGTCTGTCTGGAGCTGGTATCTGTATACCCACGTATCACCATGTCCCCTTCTCCATATATTAGGAACACATCCTTAGTTCTTCTCAAGTACTTAAGGATCGTCTTAACAGCCGCCCAATGATCCATTCCCGGATCGGACTGGTATCTGCTCGTGACACTCGTGAGCGTGCATTTATACGTCGGGCCTTGTACATAACATAGCATACATGATAGATCCTATTGCGGATGCATAGGAATCTTACTCATGCAAATCCTCTCGCCTTCGGCGCGACATAGACTTGAAAGGTGTACCTCATGCCTCGATGGGTAAGAAACCTTTCTTGGATTCGACATGCTAAACCTCTTAGCACTCGGTCTATATATGTAGATCGAACAACCGCTTCGATCATCTCTATAGATCTTAATCGAGGATGTAGGTTGCTTCTCCTGTGTCTTTCATGGAGAATGTCTTGGATAACCAAACCTTAATGATCAGTAAGATTGAAACATCGCTTTCCTATAAGTAATATGTCATCGACATACAATACTAGGAACACGATCGCACTACTAACCTTCTTGTACACACAAGGTTCGCTCGATTTTGTGAGAAATCAAACTTTTGATTGTCTCATCAAAACGGATATTCCAAATTTCCTCGATGCTTGCTTCAATCCATAAATGGACCGTCGCAATTTGCATACCTTGGTTTTATCAACCGATGTGAAACCCTCAGGCTGTATCATATACACGTCCTCGAGCAGGTTTCCATTAAGGAAAGCTGTTTTCACATCCATCTGCTATATCTCATAATCATAATGAGCCGCTATGGCCAGGAGCATCCGAATGGATTTAAGCATAGCTACAGGCGAATAGGTTTCGTCATAATCAACACCTTGTTTTTGACGATATCCTTTCGCCACCAATCTATCCTTATAGGTAATCACATTACCATCCATGTCGGTTTTCTTCTTGAAAACCCACTTGCACCCTATAGGCTTTATCCCTTCAGGTGGGTCAACCAAGTTCCAAACTTGGTTTTCATACATGGAATCCATTTCCGACTTCATGGCACCAAGCCACTTATCCCTTTCTGAACTTGTCGACTTCTTCATAATCGTAGGCTCTCATCAATGAGTAACACGCCGCTCGATTCACTTACGAGAAATCCATATCTCTCGTGAATATTGCGGTTCTACCAGATCTACGAAGATGTGGTGTTACAATAGGTCCAATGATTGCTCATCACTATGAGTTGTTTACCGTCAGGCTTCACTGTATCTCATAATGTCTATGTTTGAGTCTCTCGAGCCTCCTCAAGCTCGATGACACTCCCCTGTTTTCTTGCAGAGAAACTCTTTCTCTAGAAACCGACATGCCTTGAAACAAACACCTTTTGTTCCAGGATGATAGAATTGGTAACCCCTTGTTTCCTTAGGGTATCGATAAATAGACATTTATCGGACTTAGCATCAATTTATACGATCTGATCAGCTTCACATAAGCGAGGACAACCCCATATCTTCAAGTAAGATACATGAGGTTTCTTACTATTCCATATCTCATATGGAGTAGTTGAGACTACCTTGGTAGGCATTACATTTAACAAGTAAGCACAATTTATGCAAAGTGCATAGCCCCAAAAGGACTTGGGAAGAGTTGCATGATTCATCATTGACCTGACCATGTCCAACAAGGTCCGGTTACGCCTCTCAGATACACCATTATGCTGTGGTGTATAGGGCGGAGTCCATTGAGACAATATGTCATTGTCTCTTAGATAATCAAGAAACTCTTGACTTAAGTATTCACCACCTCGATCCGATCGAAGTATTTTAATACTCTTATCATGTTGTTTCTCTACTTCATTTCTGAATTCTTTGAACCTTTCAAAGGCTTCAGACTTATGTTTCATCAAGAACACATACCCAAACCGTGAGTGATCATCGGTGAAGGTAATGAAGTAGTTATAGCCTCCTAATGCTTGAGTTGACATAGGTCCACATACATCAGTATGTATTAGACCTAGCAACTCTCCCACTCGTTCACCTTTTCCCGTAAAAGGTAACTTAATCATCTTGCCTTTTAAGCATGATTCGCATGTATCGTATGAATCAAATTCAAACGATTCCAGAATTCCACATCGGTGTAATTCGGACATGCGTTTCTTGCTTACATGGCCAAGACGACAATGCCACATGTAGGAGTCTATTTGATTATCCTTTCGAGCACGCGTGTTGCTCGCTTCGATATTGTAAATGTCACTGGATACGTCCAACGTATAAACACCATTGCTTAAAGTTCCAGTCCCATAAAGAACTCCATTCAAAGTTATGTAACAACAATTGTTACTAAAAGTCAAATGGTACCCATTTCTATTTAAACACGAAATAGAAATGATGTTCTTTATCAACGAAGGAACATAAAAGAAATTGTCCAGTTCTAAGACAAGTCCTGCAGGGAGTTTCAGCAAATACGTTCCGATGGCGAGTGCAACAACCTTTGCTTCATTCCCAACACGTAAATTTGACTCTCCCCTTGACGAGTCTTCTTCTATTCCTTAGCCCATGTATGTCTTTACATATATGTGACCCACACCCAGTATTAAATACCCAAGTGTCTGAGGAAATAGAATGACAATCAATAAAGAAGATTTCTGAAGAAGATGGGGCATCCGATACCTTATCCTTCTTCACGGACTCAAGATAAATCTTGCACTTTCTTCGCAAATGGCTCTCCTTGCCATAATGATGGCAAGTTTCCTTTTGTGCTAGTTCTACCTTCTTAGCCCTTCTCTTCTTTCCCTTCTGCTGTTCCTTTGACTTCCTCTTAGAACCTTTCTTCGAGGAATCAACTAACAACACCGTCCCCTACTCATGCTTCTCAGAAGACTCCACAGTCTTCAGCATATTGAGCAGTACCACAGATGAACCTCCTAGCATCTCAGAGGTGAAGAGGAGCTTTGAGACTTCGAACCTTTCGAATCTCACTTTCTCATCAACCAACTCACAAAGTTGAAGGACTATGATATGAGCATCCATATGCTCATGTTGCTTTCGTAGCTTGAGTTCCATCGTGGCTAGCATGATGCAACTCATTTGTTCAGAATCACTCACATGTTTCTGATAGGCCAACAATTGGTCCAGAGTTGCATCGTCACTAGGACGGGCGGGAAGAGGCGCTTCGAGGACATTTACAAGCTTTTCACCTTGAGAACAATTCTCAAGTTTCTAAGCCAGTCCAAGAAGTTCGGCCCAGTCAATTTATTTGAATCCAAAATGGAACGCAAATTCAAACACATCATGATCAATATATTAACTTAGAAATACAAAACGAGCATATATGAGAAAGATGATTTTAAAAATGCATCAATATACATTTATAAATCCCATTCATTTTTCGAATTTCAAAAACCCTTAAAATCACTTCGGGAGATCGTAGGTCCATCTCCGAATGGGCTGATATCCATCATAGATAAGAACAACCTTGGAGTGAGTCCAACAAGCCATTCTTAGCTATGATGGTGGGTATCAAGTATACCGATTACATATCATGTATATGTAACTATCACAATGTGCTATCAACTAATTGAATGTTTACACATACATTGGGTTGTTAACACATTAACAAGTATGCATCATATGCATAGCACCCAACTTCACCTCTCTTCACATCGACCTTGGAGTGAGTCCAACAAATCGATGCTCTAAGTTAAAGCTGACCCATTAATCACGAAATAGTTTTAATATGGTTAGAGCGCATTCAACCAATTAGCCAGGCTTGGAGTGAGTCCAACAACCCAAACTAACGATTGACCTCTGACTCTTACCATATTAGAGGTAAACTATTCCAATGATTTGAACATGTTCAGGTTCGAGCCGGGCTTGGAGTGAGTCCAACAACCCAAACAAGAAACAGAACTCTGGTTCTAATCATGTTAATGGAAGGTGTAGGCTTTAATATTGAGTTAGGGTTTTATGTCTCATCCTCTTTGCATGCAAATAACTATTATCTACATGGCATGGCATACATGACATACATCTACATGTCACGACACGCATGGCATAATGTTATGCATCTAATGTAATTACATGACATACAATTATGTCATGTATATAATTTCCTTATATGTCATAACTATTTATGGAAATAAAATATGTTTAATATTTGATTCTCCAAATCAAATCATAATTAAATTAGGAAATAAATTTCCAAATCTAATCACATATTTTATTCATGGAATTATTTGATTAAGGAAAATCTATTTAGGAAACCAATTTCCTAAATCATTAAAACTACTTATGGAAATAAAATATTTTAAGATTTGATTTCCCAAATCAAATCATGATTAAATTAGGAAACAAATTTCCAGAATCTAATCAAATATTTTATTTATGGAAAATATCAATTTCCATAAATACTTCCAACTTTCCAAAAGTGGAAGATTTCCATAAATACTTCTAGACTTTCCAAAATTGAAAAATTTCCATAAATACTTCTAAATTTCCAAAATTCAGAAAATTTCCAGAAATACATTATGACTATCGCAAAACCATTTTACGATTATGTCGAAACACAACCTGGGCTCTGATACCACTGTTGGGTTTCCGGCACCGCGGCGTGTGTGTGTTCGATCATGTTTCGTAAACATGAGCACAACGGAAGCAATTAAAAATAATAAATCTATATTTATTACAACACACACAACACACGCATGCTTTTACAACAAGTGTAGACATAACCGTAAATTAAAAATTTACAATAAAAATAAATTATCTACGTTATACCTTTCGTATGACGTGTAGCGGGAACGGCATCAACCGGAACGATCCTCGTAAGAATCGTCTCTATCCGTATCCACGCCGAGCTCCTCGGGATGACTTTGCTAAGACACGAGCTTCGTCTTCGTACGGGTTTCTAGCCTCGTGTTGAAGACGTCGTGATCGAGAGATGATCATGATCCGAATCCAAATTCGGATCCTAAAACGAGTTCTCAAAACTCGCTTCTCCGGAGAGGTATTCGTCAACCAATTGACGAATCCTTCGTCCTCCACCTCAGAGGATTACCGGAGATCAAATCCCCGGTAAGTTAGCCGCTGTCGGAGCACTAACCGTCGTCCAAACGACGTTCCGACAACAAAGAAACAAGCTGTCCAGAAAAATTGGACAGCTTTTGGTGGAGGAATAGAGGCCGGCCAAGGAGAGATGGAAGCTCACCTTATCACCGAACCTAGAGGAGATCACCGGAGGGTCGCCGGATCATCGCCGGCTGAAGCTTGGATGCCGGCGGCAAGGAGGTGGCAGCAGCTCCATGAAGTTGGCGGCAACACCATGTTGGGCGGCAACAACATGTTGGGCGGCTACAACTTGTTGGGCGGCAACAATTTCATTAGGATTTTGGGTTAGGGTTTAAGCCCTATTTTATAGAGAACTAATTCTCTTAATGGTTAATGGATCATATCCATAAAGCCCGTTAACCCGCTCCATTAGGATAAGTTAAAATAAACCAAACCATGATGGTTTATTTTAAGTTAAAAAGAACCGAACCAACCTTTGGTTCATTCGTTTAATATAAACCAAACCCTTTGGTTTATTCTCATCCATTGGATTAGAACCAAACCATTTTGGTCCATCCATCATGTCTTCATAAGACACGGCCCATCCACGCTTCCATTGCGACTGAAACAATTTCATGCTCGCTTTATGTTTGGTCCAACCAAACATAGTTTCTCTCGGTCTGAGAATCCCATTCTCAAGCTCGTTTAAATCCTTTGGATTACACTCGTTGTGCGTGTGACCAAATAGGTTCTCGGTTTATGTTGGCCGTCTATAATTAACCATTAATTATAGAACGATCATGAGTGGCACCTAGTAGTACATCATGATCCCCAATTAACCGAAAAGATAAACGGTTGATCCAGAACTATTTCTGAAACCCTTCAGCAGCTCGAATGAATCGTGCCCCATTCCCTTCACTCATCTTATACCCACTTGGTTCAGGACATGGTCTATAGTGTCAGTCCCCACTAGGCTGACTACTTCACACCTAGCGCAAGTATCATTTCCTTGTCCTACGGATTCTAGTTACTTCACATGTATCGAAGAGTACCTTACTCTAAACATGTAATGCTTTGGCCAAAGACTTTAGTAACAATCCGACGAGAGGCCATGGGTATACATCTCCTCGCAAGGAGTGGTGAATCCTTTATAGGCTATTCAAACACCTTCGATCACTTCGACTTATACCCAATCATCCCAGGTCCACATCTCCTCGGAGATGTTTGCTTAAGATGTCAAAGCATAAGTCTCCATGATCAAGATGACTTGAATACCGCAAGTCAAAGGAACATCGCACTTAGGCCACAGTAAGAACTTCATTGACATATCTATATATGCAGAGAACCATATAAAGTCTTACGGCTGGTCACTCCAATGAACTAGTTACCATAATTAGCATCCACGATCAACTCCGGACATCACAATGTCTCCAGCCAGTGAGAATTAGCTGCTTGGATACACCAAGGAGTATACCTCGTGCTAGTCTCGACAGAATTGATGGTGTCCAAATCCATCAATTCATCGACTAGGGATAATTTCGATACATCACAATTACACATGTAGAAATACTCATTAGTTGTGATCCAATCACAAATTCTCTCATGCTGTGAATCGTATCGTGGACATTCAGTAAATGAGTTTAAGATCCAATCAAATACATAAAACATGTATACTCAAATAGTGAATCTTCATTTATCGTATAAATGGTTCATACATAAGGCGATTGCCTTAGGACATCTCTCATATATTACTAACAAATTTAACCCTTGAAATTGATTTTGTATCTTGTTTAGGGTCTTTTCCAATTTCTCAAGCCTTGACCTCAAGGCTTGGTTCTCTAATTCTAATTGCCCAATTTTAGAATTTTTATTTAAATCTTGGGCATTGGACTTTCTTGGCATATGCCTAGTCCATTTTGGATTAAAACCTAGATGTTCTTGCATTTTCTTAATAGATTCCCTAGGTATGGTTTTTCTAGGGACATTAGTCCCAAATTTCCCCTTATCCTTAAGGTGAACATTCTTAGCTCCTAAACAAATATGTTTATTATTTCTAGCATGCTCTTTATGATACATAGCAAAATTGCTAAAATTAGTTCTAGCATGCCTTTTAATATTTAAATTATACGGAGTATTATTTAAATATACCTTAGGGTTTGCCTTAGTGGCTCCCCCTACTTGTGATGCTCCCCTTTGCCCCTTCTTCTTCTTCTTTGGGCATTGACTTCGATAATGACCCGGTAGTCGACATTTGAAGCAAATGACGTGTTTCTTGCTCTTTTGACTTGGAGAACCGGCGTCCATTGACTTTTGTTGACTTTTAGGTGCCGGAGGAGCTTTCTTGATTTTCTTTGGGCACTTACTCTTATAATGCCCAAATTTCCTACACTCAAAACACATAATGTTATTTTTATGTTGAATTGAGGTGTTTGAGTTACCGATGGTGGTGGAGACCGGAATTTGACTTTGGACTTCTTCATCTTGACCGGATGTCGAAGCTTCTTCTTTTCGATGTTCCGGTATGAAGGTTCTCTCCTCCCCCTCAATTCTTGAGGTGGATGCTTCTTCCACTTCCTCCACCTCTTCCGACCCGGAAGTTGACTCCTCACTTTCTTGTGAGGATGATGATGATTCTTCTTCGGTCTCCTCTTCTTCCAAGTCTTCTTGGACCGATTCGGGATTGTCGTGGAACTTGATCAGCTTGTTCCACAACTCTTTGGCATCCCTATAGCTTCCTAATCTTGACAAAATATCGTTAGGTATCAAATCAATCAACATTTTTGTTACCTTAACGGTTGTCTTGAATTTTTCCCGTTGCTCTTCGGTCCATCTCTTCATCTTGAGGATGTTGTCGTTTTCTCCTCTCAGAGCATCAAAACCTATAGTCACGGCAAACCAATTTTCTATATTCGTCATTAGAAAATATTCCATCCTACCTTTCCAATACGTAAAATGTTCGCGGTCGAAGGAAGGTGGGATGTTGACGTCGTCACCCAATCTTTCTTGGAAATCCATATTCTTCCCTCTAGATTCTTGACTCCGGGTTGTTAATCCGTAGAAGAGCCCCGGGCTCTGATACCACTTGTTAAGAATATTGGAACGGCTAGAGGGGGGGTGAATAGCGTAGATGAAATTCGATCGCGTTCGTGCCTACAATTTCATTAGTGCACAGCGGAAATAGAAATAATAAAAGCAATAACGAAATAGACAACAAGCTAACACAATGATATAACGTGGTTCGGAACTGCACGGTTCCTACTCCACGGATCGAGCTCTAAAGAGCCCTAGTGATGCACACGCACTCACTAATGATAAACACTCCTTCTCGACACAAGTCGGAGGCGGAGAAACCCCTTACAATAGATCTTACAACAGTAAGAACGAAATACAAGCAATATACAATGTAAATATGAAATACAAGTAAAGAAAAGACTTTACAACACTTATTTTGATTGCTTGAATGCTTGGTTGCTTGCTTGCACTTGGAGACCTGATTTGCACCAACAAATCGCCCCAATAGCCCTCAAGAACCGACCAGAACCGATACCTTTTTCCTCCATCATGAGCTTCATATATAGCTTCAACCTGTGCTGGAAAAAGTCGATCAGTCAACTGATCGGGACCATCAGTCGACTGGTGCCACTGTTGTCGTGAGACAACGGCTAGATCAACACTGGATAAGTCCAACGGATCTACCATCAGTCGACTGATTGCAGACTATCGGCCGATCGATGGAGTCCTCATCACCACCGAGTCTCGACTCCATTCTGCGGGCCGATTTTCGAGCACCACCGATCGATCACACGATCACCGATCGCTGAGCCATCACCGACCGCCCACCTCTAGCAAATGATCGCTAGGCCATAACCCGCACAAACCCTAACCGCCACATGGCATCAATCGACTGGCACACCTCAAACATGAGGTTTTAACCTAAGTATGGTTCCCCCCATACTTGCTAGACCACCCTTAGCCTAGACCTAAGCCTTCTAGCCACCTCCATCAGCCTCACGCCTCTCGGATCCCTCCAAGTCATCCATGACTTGTTCATCCATCGCGCTAGCCTTCAGGTGCTTCCATCGGCTATGTCATGCTAACGGTGTCTACACCACCAAGGCACATTGGACTTACGCCGCCAAGACTCCGCTTGGACTTTACGCCGCCAACCATTGGACTTATGCTGCCAAGACTACTGCTTGGACTTTACGCCGCCAAAATCAATCCCCTTGGACTTCAAATGCCAACCCATGTTGGACATTCCATGCCAAGACCATTCTTGGACTTTCCTTGCCAACCCATGTTGGACTTCTCAAATGCCAAGACCATGCTTGGACTTTCCCTTGCCAACCCATGTTGGACTTTTACATTGCCAAGAACATGCTTGGACTTTCCCTTGCCAACCCATGTTGGACTTTTCATGCCAAGTACCCATGACTTGGACTTTACCTTGACAATTACATTGTCATATGTTTTTGTCGAAACATCAAAACATTACTCGAGCCAAACTCGAGTCCTGGTCAATCGTGACCTGGGCCGATTGCACCAACAGTATGAGCATCCATATGCTCATGTTGCTTCTGCAGCTCGGGTACCATCACAGCTAGCATGATGTAACTCACTAGTTCAGAATCACTCACATGTTTCTGATGGGCCAAAAATTGGTCTGGAGTTGAATCATCACTAGGACGGACGGGAAGAGGCGCTTCAAGGACATACGCAAGCTTTTCTGCCTTGAGAACAATTCTCAAGTCTCTAAGCCAGTCTAAGAAGTTCACCCCAATCAATTTATTTGAATCCAAAATAGAGTGCAAATTCAAAGACATCATGATCAACCGATTAACCTAGAAATACAAATCGAGCATATATGAGAAAGATGATTTAAAATGCATCCACATACATTTACAAAATCCCATTCATTTTTCGAAATAAAAACCTTCAAAATTAATTCGGGAGATCGTAGGTCCATCTCCGAATGGGTTGATATCCAACATAGATAAGAACAGCCTTGGAGTGAGTCCAACAAATCATTCTTAGCTATGATGTGTTAGTGAAAGCCCTAGAGCCAATCATGTGATGATTGTTGTATGGACTTTATTGTATCATATTCCTATTTATAAAGGCATGGTTATTATATTTACTTGTATTGGTGCCAAATAACTAAATATAATAACATCCTTGAGTAGTAGGTTCTTATCTATATCAATCGATTGGTTGAATAGATAATGAGATGATATAGAGAACACTACTCTTAATCATTCCTAGTCGAGTATTAACATTCAGGGACAATGTTAATGCGTAGAGACTAGCATGTAGGTCAACATGATGACTTGATCTCACAAGTCATGGATATGAGATATCAAGTTGACACGTGGGTATGCATTGGAGAATGTATACTGAATGACCCACCATGAGAAAGTATCATAGATCATTATATGAGTGTCATATACTTTCTCATGTGCCTATTAGTATGACTATTAGACCTTAGACATGAAGTCACCATGGTTCCCTACATAAGGAGTTGCATACTTTGGCTTTGTCAAACATCCCCGTAAATGGGTGGACTATAAAGGCGATTACTAGGTATGTAACAAATTATGTGGAGGGATGTGAGTGATGTAGATGGGATATATCCCTCCTATATGACGGGAGTGACATCGATATTCTTGATAGACTGAGACCACGAAGTGCATGGCCATGCCCAAATGAGTCAATATGAGATATTGAGCTCATTTGATTAGAGTGAGTCTACTTGGAGTTCAAGATATAGATTGTACCGAGGATGACACGGTCTATGCCTCAATTGGTCAATCTAGATGTCAAGGATAGAGGGACATTGTCACATATTGTGAGAGTCACAATTAGTAGTCACAAAGGTGATGTTGGAGCTCAACATTCTTGTAACTTGGGTAGCAATGATGTGTTGCTAGATACCACTCATTGCTTATGTTCCTAAATCGGTTTAGGGGCATTGCCAACGTTACAATAACCTATAGGGTCACACACAAAGGGCAATTAGGTAGAAATTAGGTTCATATGATGAACAATGAGGATTAGGTTCATGGGATGAACCAAATTGGATTAAGAGTAATCCAAATTCGACTAATTGAGTTAGACTCAAGTTGATTCAAGTGTTGAATGAGTCTATTTTAGATTTGATTCATTTAGTCAATTTAAATTAATGAATAGAGATTCATTAAATCAAATTGACTTGAATCAAGTGGTTAGATTTGATCAACCATGGGAGATAAGAGGTCAAGTTTGACTTGACTTGAGAGGGAAAATGAATGGTCAATTTTGACTTGACCAATTGCCATGTCATGGTGACATGGCATGGGGCCGGCAAATGATGATGTTCCACATCATCATTGACTTATCATGTGGTGCCACCTCATGAGGGAGACCAAGATCCATTGGCTCTTGGAGTTACATGCATGCATGTAACCCCCAAGTATTGAAGTGGCCACCCACTTCTTGATGAGATGGGAATTGATTTTGGGTAACTCCATCTTCTTCCTCCTTGGATCACCCTCTCAAGCTCTCCCAATCCTCATCTTGGATGAACCATCCAAAGGGTGCTAGCACACTCAAGGTTGTGTTTTCTCCACCTATTGCTTGTGTGGATACCAATAGAGGAGTGTGCACTTGACACTCTCGAGTTTCGGCGAAGCTTTTGGACGAGCGGGATAAGCGAAGGGCATCGCTTCAAGGGTAATTCTCTCACCTTCTAGATCTAAGGTAGATCTAGGTTTAGTTAAGCACATACATGTTTTATTTTAATATATCTTCGCACAGATCCGTGGCCAGACTTCCAGGGTTTCCACAATGCAAAAAACGATTTTTGCAGCTCGGAAAGTCTAACAGTGGTATCAAAGCCACGTGCGAAGCATGTATGTGTTTCGTTTTTATATTAGATATAAAAATTATAGATTTTTATGATTATGTAAATTTCCTATTTTTATATAATTTTTTGGTATTTTTTTCGAAGAGTCGAAGCAACGAGTGTTGGGACACTTGTAGGCTTCAACAATCGAGATAAACTCTCCAAAACGGCGAGTTCTCGCTTTAGGTTTTTGGGACAGCGACTTAAGTCACTGTAAGATCATAGTAGGGACACTCGCAAAGTTTATTTTTTGAGTAGGGGCGCTTCCCCTATCCCCGAAAGGAGCCTTGTCCCGCGATCGCGCCCAGAAACTGCTTAGCGGGACCGTTACGGAAAGGTGACTCATAAAATTGAAAAAAAAATAGGAAAAATTATAGAAATTTTCTGTAAAAATACATAATTTATAATTATGTATAATTCTGTGATGGTCATGGCCCAAGAACCCCACTATGATTGGATGATGATGTGTTGTAATTCATAATACGGCCTGTATGTCATTTTTGTGGTTGTGCGTGTTGTATAGTGTATGCGACCTGCGCGTCATGCCTCTTCTTTTGAAATTCTAGTTGTAAATAGTTTTAGACTCGAATGTAACTCGAGTTTCATATTTGTAATGTACAAAATGGAGCGGTGGAAAGTCCACTTGTAGACGAAGTTACAAGAAGGGTGCCGACGACACATGACGATCAAAGAAAGTGCTTGGAGAAGCCGCTAGCCCTAGGTTGACCGTCCGATCTTCTCATTGGCTTGAGAAGATTGTAGTAGGGTCATGACCACATCAAAGTTAATTATATATATATATATATATATATATATATATATATATATTTTTTTTTTATTTTGCTTGTATGTATGTGATGCATGCTAGTAGAATAATTCTTGTATGTATATGATGTATGCTAGGATATTTTTCTTGTATGTATATGATGCATGCTAGAATGATGCTTGTATGTATGTGATGCATGCTAATATAGGATAATAAAGGCCTTAATGCGTATATGATACACATTACGATTAGATTACATCTTAATCGAATCAACTCGTAAATGCCTACCAAGTCCTTGATACCCATCACTACCTCGATCATTTGTAGTTGTTGAATCTGCCAAAGCAGAGCAATGCATATTATCTTGGTAGGGTGCGAAGGGACAATCTTGGTCTTGTCTATCATGGCTTGGGTTAGAGTAAGCTCAATTAGATTGAGTAAAACTAGTTAACTCAATTGGATCGAGTAGAACTATAGGCATATTCCAACCGTTGGAAAGATAGGATAAGATCGAATTTACACTAAATCTTGGGCGATTTAGCCAAAGCTAACTCAAGGTCTTTTATAAATGTGGGTCTTGTGTAGGAGATTTGAGGCCGCTAGAGGGGAAGGGGGTGAATAGCGACGCGCTCGTTCGATGATGGAATTCGTTCAAGTGTTCATCTACAAACTTCGTTAGCGCAGCGGAATAATAATAGTAATAACGAAAAGCAAGACAAAAACACAAACACAATTGTTTAACGTGGTTCAAAATCTCAAGGTTCCTACTCCACGGATCGAGCTCTACGAGCTCAAGTTATGCACACGCAACCACTAATAAACACTCCTTCTCGGAACAATCCGGAGGCGGAGAAACCTCGTACAATATGATTACAACAATAATCAAAATCCTACAAGCAAATACAATGAAATACAAAGCAATACAATTAAAGGAAACACTTTACAAATGCTCTTGAATGCTTGATCGCTTGGTTGCTTGATATCAAATTGGAGACCTTGATTTGCAGCAGCAAATCGCCCCAAAAGCCCTCAAGAAACCATGCCATTTTCCTGCATCACGAGCTCCTTATAAAGCTTCAACCTGTGCTGGAAAAAGTCGATCAGTCGACTGCTCAGGACCATCATTCCACTGATGCCACTGTTGTCGTGAGACAAAGGCTAGATCCACGTTGGATAAGTCCAACGGATCGATCATCAGTCGACTGATGATACCCATCAGTCGACTGATGGAGCCTCACTCGACCAGTCGAGTCTCGACTCCGATACGTGCTGATTTCGAGCACCACGATCGATCGCAAGATCGATCATCGCTATATCGCTTGATCGTCAACCTATGGCGATCATTGCTAGAGCAATTCTCGCAGTCAAACCCTAGTTGACCATACCAGTCGACTGCCACATGGTACCAGTCGACTGGCACACCTCAAACATGAGGTTTTAGCCAAAGTATGGTGCCCCCATACTTGCTAGATCACCCTTAGCCTAGACCTAAGCCTTCTAGCCCCCTCCATCAGCCTCACGCCTCTCGGATCCCTCCAAGTCATCCATGACTTGTTCATCCATCACGCAAGCCTTCAGGTGCTTCCATCGGCTATGTCATGCTAAACGGTGTCTACATTGCCAAGGCACATTGGACTTACGCCGCCAAGACTCCGCTTGGACTTTACGCTGCCAAATATTGGACTTATGCTGCCAAGACTTCACCCTTGGACTTTACACCACCAATATTAAACCCCTTGGACTTCTCAAATGCCAAGACTCAAGCTTGGACGTTCCCTTGCCAACCCATGTTGGGCTTTCCATGCTAACACCCATGCTTGGACTTCCCTTGTGCCAAGTACTCATGACTTGGTCTTTCCCAAACAACAAGTGTCCCACTTGGACTTTCTATGCCAAGTACCCATGACTTGGACTTTACCTTGCCAAGACCCATGCTTGGACTTTCCCAAATGCCAAGTGTCCCACTTGGACTTTCCATGCCAAGTAACCATGACTTGGACTTTACCATGACAATTACATTGTCATATGTTTTTGTCTAACATCAAAACATCTCTCGATCCAAGCTCGAGTCCTGGTCAATCGTGACCTGGGCCGATTACACCAACAATATCCCCCTTTTTGATGTTTGATAAAAACCAAACAAAATAAACCATTGAGTTAGACCACTAACTCAGAACTCTTACCAATTATTCCAAATTGGTAATCCCAAACATTTTCCCCAAACATTCTCCCCCTTTTTGACATACATCAAAAAGGTTATCTCTCCAAGGAGGTCAAAGTCTCATGTCCCAATGAGATCTTACAATCTCCCCCTTGGTCCAAAAATACCTAGGATGGCTACCATCTTCCTAGTGATAAGTCCCATATCACATAAGAGAGGCAATCCTATTCACTCTCCCAATTTCCAAATTGGGTCTCTAAAAAGCCCATCAATTTTCCAAATTGATAACATTCTCCCCTTCAAGAAGAAAAATACATTCATCATCTCATGATGGATACCTCCCCCTAAAGGCTTGCTCCCCCTTGACCATTGCACCAACAATGTCCTTGGAAAATCCCTAAGCCAATAGGAACTCTAAACCATCAAAATCAAGGTTCAAAGTTCAACATAAAACTTTTACTCACCTTAAGATTGATACAAACCCTAAAAACTCTCCTAATCCATATCCAATGGATTTTCACCCTTTATAATGCTTCCCAAAGCATAACCTAGGGTTAAGAGTGGTTAGGGACCTTAACCGCAACTGAACACGGGCTAAACAAACTTGTTTTTCCCAAAATCAGCTTGGCAGTCGACTCCGTCAGATACCAGTCGACTGCCACTCACATCAGTCGACTGACCCCCAGGGCAATCGACTGATAACTGAAATTTCTGAATTTCAATTATTAGAATCGAATTTCAGAAAATCATAAGTAATTCTACGTATATCGAAAAATCATGAAATTTGATACGTATATTACTTATAGTCAATACAATGAGTGAAAAATAATAGAAAAATATTTTACCCATAAAATACTTAAATTGATACAAAACTCAAAAGTGAAGAAAACTTCTAAGTTTTGGCTCACTTTGTATCAATCTCATCAATGGTGATTGCTATCAAAAGATAGACTTCACCAAGGTTTTTCAAAATCATTTTAAAATATTTTCAAAACCCTATTTTGGATCATATTCCTTGGGCTCTATGTACATGACTTGTACACAAGCTTTTCCAATGATCCATCAATGAAATTAGATGAGTTTTTAGTTCATCTAGATGCAAAAACTATGCACCTTAAACTTAACTCATATCCTAACATCTCACATGTATCTAGGGTGTATAAATACACATACATGTCAATGTAATGTGAGATGTGGGTTTTGTTCTACCTAATCTAGGGTTTCATGCATTTTCTAAGGCAATTCTACTTGATTCCCTTATAAATGGGACTCCAAGTCATGCCAAAGTCCTTAACTCAATTTTAATCAAATGCATGAATGATTATGGCATTAATGATGATATATATAAGCATATGCTCATAATCATGATGTCATGGCATAAAATGAAATCGAAAAACACATGATATTGAATGACTTAATCCTAAACATGAACATGACATATAAATGATAAAAATAAACATGATGTCATGGCATGTTATATGGCAAACAAAACATGGCAAATAAAATACATAGGTATAATGATACCTAAATTTTAATATTAGTTGTCATTTCATATAATTAAGTATATTTTTACATATTATCACTAATCTCCCTAGTGTGCCAAAAACCCAAAATGACACAATATGACCTCTAAACCTAAAATGTGCCAATTTGATCATTTTATCAAACTTCTCAAATAATATTGGCACATCCTAAAATCTTTTATGATTAAAGCTCAAAAGTATTTCCAAGGTAACCATAACCTTGAAAATAACCTAAAGTGCCACCTTAACCATGGTTGAGTTAACTACCCATCCAATCAAGGTTGGCACACCCTAACCCATCTAGCGTGAGTCAATCACACCCTTAGGAACCCAAAACCTATTTGAGCTTCTAGGGTTAATTAGGTATTCCTTAGGGATAACCTCCCTAGATACCCTCCTAATGACCCTCCTAGGCTTGTTAGCCTTGGTCATTTGGGTCTTACCTAGGTTGACTCTAGGGGTAACTCCCCTTGCAACCTTCTTAGTGGCTACCCTAGGTTTCCTAGAAACCCTAGCCACTAGGCACAACCTTTGGTCAACCTTAGGGATGACTTCCCTATTGACCTTGGTCTTCCTAGACCTAGTTTGTGTTCCATAATCAAATGGAACACTATGGTAAGCCACCTTAGGCTTAGGTTTGTGACCCAAACCATTCTTGCCCTTAGTTGACTTTTTTTCTTGGGTCCTAGATGTTGACTTTGAGGTTTTGACCCTTGACTTTGACCATTAGACCCTTGCATTTGATTTTGCATAATCTTGAGGGTCTTTTCTAGTTTTTCAAGCCTTGACCTCAAGGTTTGGTTCTCTAATTCTAATTGCCCAATTTTAGAATTTTGATTTAGTCTTTGGGCATGGGACTTCCTAGGCATATGCCTAGTCCACTTGGGATTCAAACCTAGGTGCTCTTGTACTTTCTTGAAAGATTCCCTAGGTAAGGTATTTTTAGGGACATTATTCCCAAATTTTCCTTATTTCCTAAGTGGACACTTTTAGCTCCTAAACACAAATATTTATTTTTAGCATGCTTTTCATGGTGAATTGTAAGAAAATTAAATTTCCTAACATGCTTTTGACTTTTAACTAAAGAAAAAACATTATTAACATGATATACCTTAGGGTTTGCCTTAGTAGCACCCCCTACTTGTGATGCTCCGTTTTGCCTCTTCTTTTCCCCCTTCGGGCATTGATTCCGTAATGTCCCGGATGTCGACATTTGAAGCAAACGACTTCCTCCTTGCTTTTATGCGTTGAGGGACCGACATCCTTGACTTTTGGAGCCAGTTGAGCCTTCTTTACCCTTTTTGGGCACTTACTCTTGTAGTGCCCGGATTCCCTACACTCAAAACAAATTATATGATTTTTTTTTAAAACCGAATTGCTTGAGTCACCTAGAGTGGTTGTAGGCACCGGAGTGGATTCTCTATCTCTCCCGGAGGTGGATGGCTCCTCTTGAGATTGCTCTGGTGTGGAGGATGGTCTCTCCTCCTCAATCCTAGAAGTGGATGCTTCTTCCACTTCTTCCACCGATCCGGAAATTGATTCCCTATCAACTTCCGAATCCTCAAGCTCTTTAGATGACGGTGTACTTGCTTGAGCTTGAGAGGGTGAGCACTCCTCTTCTTCTTCTTCTTCTTGGACCGATGATGAGTTTTCATGGAGCTTTGCCACTTGGCTCCATAACTCTTTAGCATCTACATAATTACCTAACATACACAAGATATTGTTAGGCATTAAATCAATTAAAAATTTTATCACCTTATCATTTTTCTCGGATCCTTGGACTTGCTCTTCGGTCCATCTCTTCTTCTTGACGAACCCTCCCTTTGGTCCTAATGGATAGCTAAAACCCTCCATCAAGATAGACCATTCTTCGAAGTCCCTCATCATTAGGAAGTCTTCAATTCTCGCCTTCCATTGTCTAAACCCTTCTTGTCCATAGAAGGTATAGGGGATAGGTGTGTTGATATCCCATCCGAGTTGTTCTTGGAATTCCATCTTCCCTCTAGCTTCTTTAGCTCCCGGCGGTTAATCCGTAGAAGAGCCCCGGGCTCTGATACCAATTGTAGGAGATTTGAGGCGGCTAGAGGGGGGGGGGGTGAATAGCGTCGCGCTCGTTCGATGATGGAATTCATTTGCGTGTTCATCTACAAACTTCGTTAGCTCAGCGGAATAATAATAGTAATAAAGAAAAGCAAGACAAACATGCAAACACAATTGTTTAACGTGGTTTGGAACCTCAAGGTTCCTACTCCACGGATCGAGCTCTACGAGCTCTAGTTATGCACACGCAACCACTAATAAACACTCCTTCTCGGAACAATCCGGAGGCGGAGAAACCTCGTACAATATGATTACAACAATAATCAAAATGCTAAAAGCAAATACAATGAAATACAAAGCAATACAAGTAAAGGAAACACTTTACAAATTCTCTTGAATGCTTGATCGCTTGGTTGCTTGATATCAACTTGGAGACCCTGATTTGCAGCAGCAAATCACCCCAAAAGCCCTCAAGAAACCATGCCATTTTCCTCCATCACGAGTTCCTTATAAAGCTTCAACCTATGCTGGAAAAAGTCGATCAGTCGACTGCTCGGGACCATCAGTCCACTGATGCCACAGTTGTCGTGAGACAACAGCTAGATCCACGTTGGATAAGTCCAACGGATCCATCATCAGTCGACTGATGATACCCATCAGTCGACTGATGGAGCCTCACTCGACTAGTCGAGTCTCGACTCCATTCAGGCTCGATTTCGAGCACCGACATCGATGGCAAGATCACGATCGCTCGACTATCGATCATTGCCGATCGCCAACCTATGGCAATGATCGCTAGAGCAATACTCACAGTCAAACCCTAGTTGACCACACCAGTCGACTGCCACATGGTACCAGTCGACTGACACACCTCAAACATGAGGTTTTAGCCCAAGTATGGTGCCATCATACTTGCTAGACCACCCTTAGCCTAGACCTAAGCCTTCTAGCCACCTTCATCAGCCTCATGCCTCTTGGATCCCTCCAAGTCATCCATGACTTGTTCATCCATCGCGCTAGCCTTCAGGTGCTTCCATACACTATGTCATGCTAAACGGTGTCTACACTGCCAAGGCACATTGGACTTACACCGCCAAGACTCCGCTTGGACTTTACGTTGCCAAACATTGGACTTATGCTGTCAAGACTTCACCCTTGGACTTTACGCCGCCAATATTAAACCCCTTGGACTTCTCAAATGCCAAGACTCAAGCTTGGACTTTCCCTTTCCAACCCATGTTGGACTTTCCATGGCAAGACCCATGCTTAGACTTCCCTTGTGCCAAGTACTAAAGACTTGGACTTTCCCAAACGCCAAGTGTCCCACTTGGACTTTCCATGCCAAGTACCCATGACTTGGACTTTACCTTGCCATGACCCATGCTTGGACTTTCCCAAATGCCAAGTGTCCCACTTGGACTTTCCATGCCAAGTACCCATGACTTGGACTTTACCATGACAATTACATTGACATATGTTTTTGTCTAACATCAAAACATCTCTCGAGCCAAGCTCGAGTCCTGGTCAATCGTGACCTTGGTCGATTGCACCAACATCTTGATCCTATAAACAAGGGTTGCATAGAGATGTAATCAGTAATGTGTTACCCATCGATTGTACTAAGTCTTGGGCGATTTAGCCAAAGCTAACTCAAGGCTTAGTATGATGTGTATCTTATCCCTCAGGAATTATAGCTAGTTTGTATGAATCTAGTAATGTGGTTTGACCACATCCATAACTCGATTCTACAAAATTCCTATAATTCAGTGGGAGTATCATTTTATTAAAGGCCTAATTAAATTATAAAAGGAATATGATATTAATTTTCTACATTGTGTATGTTGTAGATAACTATGTCGACAAACACAAACATGCTCTCCCTGCGTTCTGTCCTTGAGAAGGACAAGCTCAATGGAGTAAATTTCCTGGACTGGTACAGGAACCTGAGAATCGTTCTCACCCAAGAAAGAAAACTATACATCCTGGAGCAGCCCATTCTGGAGGTACCTTCTGCCACTGCCTCGCGAGCTGACAAAGATGCTTACAAGAAGCATCAAGATGATGCATTAGATGTGTCATGTCTAATGCTCGCGACCATGAACTCTGAGCTTCAGAAGCAACATGAGTTCATGAATCCTTATGATATGGTTGAACATCTTCATCAACTATATCAAGGACAAGCAAGGCACGAGAGATATGAAGTCTCTAAGGCATTTTTTGGTTCTAAAATGCAAGATGGGACTCCCGTAGGTCTATATGTACTCAAGATGATTGGGTACATAGAAAACCTACAGAGATTGGGATTCCCCCTTGGCCAAGAGCTGGCCACTGACTTGATCTTGCAGTCATTGTCACAAAGCTACAATCAATTTGTCATGAATTACAACATTAATGAAATTGATAAGCCACTGCCTGAGATGCTCAGCATGTTGAGAACTGCTGAGCTCAACCTTAAGAAGGGAAAATCTGACTACATTTTGATAGTGCAATAAAGAAAGGCAAGGGCAAGCCTAAAGGTAAGGGAAAGTCCCAAGCCAAGGGCAAAGGCAAGGAACTGAAACCCAAAAGAGGGGTGGCCAAGGAAGGGGCTTGCTTCCACTGCAAGGAAGCTGGACACTGGAAGCGTAACTGCAAAGCTTACCTGGAAGATCTTAAGAAGAAGAGAAGTGAGACTTCTACTTCAGGTATAAATGTTATAGAAGTCAATCTATATATTTCTTCATAATGGGTATTAGATACCGGATGTACATCTCATATTTGTACCAATGTGCAGGCACTGAGAAATAGCAGGGCATTGACAAAGGGCGAGGTGGACCTACGAGTAGGCAATGGAGCTAGAGTTGCTGTTGTTGCTGTAGGAACTTATGATCTATCTCTGCCCTCTGGGCTTGTACTAGAATTAGATGAATGTTGTTATGTGTCTTCCTTAACTAAGAACATAATTTCAATTTCTTATTTGGACAAGAAAGGATATACATTTATAATAAAGAACAAATGTTGTTCAGTTTATTTAAATGATATGTTCTATTGTAGTGCACCTCTAATGAACGAACTCTACTTTCTAGACTTAGAGAGCCCTATCTATAACATAAGTACCAAAAGGTTCAAGTCAAATGAGTTGAACCAAACCTATCTCTGGCATTGTCGCTTAGGTCACATAAATGAGAGTCGCTTATCTCAGCTCCATAAGGATGGGATGCTAGACTCATTTGATTTTGAATCATATGAGACATGTGAGTCTTGCCGTTTAGGCAAGATGACCAAGACTCCCTTTAGTGGACACAGCGAAAGAGCAACAGACTTGTTAGGACTTATACATAGTGATGTATGTAGCCCTTTCAATGTTGCTGCTAGAGGTGGTTACAGGTACTTCATTACATTTACTGATGACTTCAGTATATATGGTTATGTGTATCTCATGACACATAAATCAGAATCCTTTGAAAAGTTCAAAGAATTCAAGAATGAAGTACAAAACCATCTTGGCAAGAGTATTAAGATACTTCGATTAGATGGAGGTGGTAAATACCTTAGCCATGAGTTTCGTGACTATCTAGCTGAGTGTGGGATTCTATCCCAACTCACTCCTCCTGGAACACCATAGTGGAATGGTGTATCCGAAAGGAGGAATCGTACCATATTAGATATGGTACGATCTATGATGAGTCACACAGATCTTCCTATATCCTTTTGGGGATATGCTCTAGACACAGCAGCCTTTACCCTTAACCGTGTACCATCCAAGGTTGTGATAAAGACACCATATACGATATGGACAGGGAGAAATCCCAAGATCTCTTTCATGAGGATTTGGGGTTGTGAGGCTTACGTTTGACGTCAAGTCTCAAACAAACTATGACCCAAATTTGATAGGTGCTATTTTTTTGGATATCCCAAGGACACAAAGGGATATTACTTCTACATTCCCAGTCAGCACAAAGTGTTTGTGGAAAAGACTAGGGTTTTTCTAGAAAGGGATTTTGTTTCTAGAAAAACTACTGGGAGTACATTCGATATAGAAGAAATTCAAGATAAGGACCATAGCACTGAGGCCTTGATGGAGGTTGAATAGGAACCACAAAGTGTTGTGTGATGAGATTGTTGCACAAAGGGTTGTGGAACAACCACCTATTCAGGTAGACCTACCTCTTCGCAGGTCTGATAGGGTACATTGTCATCCTGAGAGATACTCATTTCTCTTGTCTGACCATGATGACGTTATGCTCATTGAGAATGAGCCTACCTCCTATCAGGAAGCTGTGATGAGCCCAGATTCTGAGAAATGGCTAGAGGCCATGAGATCTAAGATGGAATCCATGTACACCAACCAAGTTTGGACTTTGGTTGATCCACTTGAAGGGGTCAAACCCATTGGGTGTAAGTGGGTCTTTAGGAGAAAGAATGACATGGATGTGTAGGGGATCGATCGGCCGGCTAGAGGGGGGTGAATAGCCCTCTTTCATTGGATGACAGAATTCGATTCTCTACAAATAATATTAGCACAACGAAAACAATAAGACAAGCAAATCAAACAAAGAAAGACAAAGCAAAGGAAACAAACAATGCTAACACCAAGTCGTAACGTGGTTCACGGCTATGCCGCTAATCCACGATCCCGATTCTTCCAAGGTGAATCACTCCTTTGCCAAATCCACTAAGTCTCTCCTTTGCACCAAGCTAGGTGGAGGTAACCTCTTTACAATCCCTCTTCTTACAATTGAATGAGAATTAGCACAAGAAGGAGAGTGGAAAAACCCTTAGAGCACTTTGAGAGATGTTATGAGTTGAAGCATTAGGTTCCCAAAGCCCCACACCATTCCTCTTTATAGAGGAAGAGGGTTTCTTCCCGTTGACACAGGAGCAGTCGACTGATGTCCCTATCAGTCGACTGGTCCTGTAGTCATTGCCAAATAACGGTTGCTTTCCACATTGGATTTCATCCAACGGCACTGGCATCAGTCGACTGATATTGCCATCAGTCGACTGATGCTCGACCAATCGAGTGCTCCGTGAGCTCGACTCCATTCTATGCCCGAAACACTTGTGACCAGTCGACTGATGCCTTCATTAGTCGACTGGTGGTCTCGCAGTCGACTGTCATTCCATGGCAGTCGACTGTTGTCACTTGAACCGGACTCGAACACTAGTCGAGTCACCGTCGACTTAGAGTAGTCGACTACCATTAACATGGTAGTCGACTGATGTCGGAAAATCCCATCCGGCACTTAGCCAAATGGCCAAGTTTCACCTAAGAGCTACTACCCCTTCCCGGGTTATATTCGCTCACACTCATCCCTCGGAGTCCCTCGCCTTTGAAGTTATCTTCGTCCGGCCACGTCCCTCAGATGCGCCAAGCACACGACTCTGCAGTGCCATCCTTCGCATCTCACCCTGAAGTCTACTTCCTCTGGCTTCACTCCAAGCTCCTCCTCCAGCGGTCCCTCGAATGCTCCAAGCGCACGACTTCCGCAAAGCCATCCTTCACCGACTCAAGGACCGAGTCATGAGAGGTGAAAGTCTCCAAGGCTCCATGTGTGAATTACTAAGCCCTGCAAGACTCCAACGCACACATCAAATCATAATAACACTCTAACTTAAACCCTTTGCCACACACATCAAAACCATATCATGGCAAGAGATTGCCCTAACAATCTCCCCCTTTTTGATGTGGCAATCCGTTTAAGTTAGGTAAAAACATTTGATAAAACTATTAAGAGAGGAAAGCATGTAAGTAAACATGATTAGCAACTCTCCCCCTTAATACATAAAACTCCCCCTAAATATATTCCCCCTTACTTAAACATAACATTTCTCCCCCTTTGACACCATCAAAAATAATTAACAAGGTTTATATAGCATGGCATCAAGTCTAGAGAGAAACAAAAACCAAAACATGCCTTAAAATTGGATAAAAGAAATTACTGGGCATGTTAGATCATTGGTTCGACTACGATCGGTGCACGCGCATTTCGAGTTTTTAGGTTTTGAGGTGGTTTTGAAATGCACTAGAAAATATATAAAAGTCAAAAAATCAGAAAATTTGGGGAACACATTTCTTGTAAATATATTTATCGATGAAAAATATTTTTCCATGAAAAATCATTGTATTTTTAAATATTTGCCAAAAATCCAAAAGCTTTGAAAACCACTAGGTTTTTGATCATGTAAGTATCCATTTTAACACCTAGTCTTGCTTTGGATTGTTTCAAAACATGAATACACAGATTTTAAAGTAAGAAATTGTTTTGAAAACATATGAAATATCCAACCATGATCTTTGGGCAATATGTCTATGAATTAAACATAAGTCTTCCCCATGATTGGTCTATTATTGCTATTTTGATACCTTAAATGACCATCTAGATGTCATAGACATTAGTGGACATTTGTATCATCCTATCATCTCACCCATGCTAAGTTTTAAATCATGGTAGACTATGGTGAGTGTGAGATGTATCCTAAAGGTATTTGTTTGTACTTAACCATTATTTTCATGCAATTCTATCAAGGTTAAGTATCATCCTATCATTCCACATGATTATAAAGATGTATATGAATTAATTTCACATTATGATCATGAAACAAATGTATTCATCAAATTGTGATCATGCATTAGGTATTATATCATGATAATAAAGCAAATATCACCTAAATCATGATTTATCTATTTATAGGTGCATTATCATCACCTAACACTATTTCAAAAATGTTGTCCCGCCATCCTAAGTCAACCAAAAATATGATATAGGTAAAGTCCTTATGGTTGACTATCCTAGGGTTTTCCTAACCCTTTAGGATGGATTTTAGAACCCAATATAAATTCTTGCCTATGGGGTTCACTAAAAATTCCTTAGGGATCCATTTTCTAGCTATTACTTTCTTTTTATCTTGACCCCTAGAAATTAGACATTTATTGGCCTTTTCATTTTTCTTTTCCTTATATCCTAGGCCTTTCTTGTTGAAGCTTGCCCTTTGGCTCCCTATGATCATGTTCAAGGTGTTGGAGCCTATAGTAAACTTTTCTAGGGCTTTGGTCAAATAGTCTACCTTTTCTCTTAAAGCCCTATTTTCTTCTATGCATGCATCATTAACATCCAAAGGCATATAATTATCATGTAAGCATGCATCATCATCATTATCATTAAAACATGCTTTTTCTAATTTTTGCTCTAAATCTTTAATTTGATCAAGCATGGTTTTATTTTTCTTCTTTGCTCTAAATAAGTCCTTAGTGAGACTAGAAATCATAGAAACTATTTTACTAGGTGAAAGGTTAGTTACCATAGTTTCCATGTCCTCTTCTTCGGATGAGGAGGTAGAGGAGGCTCCCCATTCACTTGAGCTCTCTCCACTTGAACTTGATCCTTCATTTTCGGAGGAGGAGCAATCCAAGTCGTCAAAGGCCATTAGGGATAAGTTGGTGACAAAAGAATTCTCCTCTTCCGATGATGATGAAGATGATGAGGAGGGGTTATCCCAAGTCCTTGCCTTTAAAACTTTGGTCTTCCCCTTTTCTTTGGCCTTCTTCTCTTCTTCCTTCTTTTTGCTCCCCTTCTTCTTCTTCTTTTCTTCTTTCTTCTTCCTCTCTTCTTTGCTCTTGTTTAGGAGAGGACAATTGTCCCTTATGTGTCCCTCTCCTTGGCAATTGTAACAAATTACCTTTCCCCTTGGTCTTCTTCTCCTATCATTAGATTTATTAAAATGAAAACCTTTTAATGCACGCCTTACCCTCCTTACCATATAGGCTTCTTCCGTGCTATCCATGGAGGAGGAGGAGGATGCTTCAACATCAGAGGAAGAGGGGATCTCCATCTTCTTCTTCCCCTTGTGTGCCATCAAAGCTACTCCTCTTGAAGGTTGAAACTTTGGCTCTTCTTGTATTCCTTCAAGCCTCGTTTCGTGGAGCTCCATTGTTGAGAAGAACTCCTCCAAGGTGCTCACTTCTAGATTCTTGGACAAGAAGAAGGAGTCCACCATTGATCTCCATTTTGACGACCGGGGAAAAGCATCAATTGCTTTCATGAGCATGTCCCGGTTGGAGAGCCTTTCTCCTACACTTGTTAGTCCAATCAAAATTTCCTTAAACCAAGAATGCAATGATGTTACCTTTTCTCCCTTTTCTAATTTTATGTTGTATAGTTGGGAGCGGAGGAGGTTTCTCCTTGCAAGTTTGGCTTCCGAGGTGCCTTCATGAAGCTCTACTAGCTTCTCCCACATCCCCTTTGCACTAGAGCATTCCCCTATCCTATTCACCTCTTGTTGGGGGAGTACATTGTAGAGGTGGTGCTTGGCCTTTGAATTTGCCAAGTATTCTTCTCTTTGCCTCTTTCTCCACCTTGATTTCTCCAATGTCTCCCCGTCTTCATTCCTAGGCATCTCGAACCCGTTTTCCATTATTAATAAAATTTCAAAGTCGGTTTCAAAGAATACCTCCATTCTCTTTTTCCACCAAGAGAATTCCCCCTCGAACTTTGGCAGATGAATATTTGAGCCGGCCATTCTCGAATGTGCTTGTTGTGGCGGTTAGTCTTCGACAAGCTTTCCTTGGCTCTGATACCACTTGTAGGGGATCGATCGGCCGGCTAGAGGGGGGTGAATAGCCCTCTTCTGTTGGATGATGGAATTCTCTTGTCTACAAATAATATTAGCGCAACGGAAACAACAAGACAAGCAAATCAAACAAAGAAAGACAAAGCAAAGGAAACAAACAATCCTAACACCAAGTCGTAACGTGGTTCACGGCTACGTCGCTAATCCATGATCCCGATTCGTCCAAGGTGAATCACTCCTTTGCCAAATCCACTAAGTCTCTCCTTTACAATCCCTCTTCTTACAATTGAATGAGAATTAGCACAAGAAGAAGAGTGGAAAAACCCTTAGAGCACTTTGGGAGATGTTATGAGTTGAAGCATTAGGTTCCCAAAGCCCCTCACTGATGCGGAACGAGTGAAAACCTTGCTCGCTCCTTTTTCAATGTAGTGAAGCACTGAGGGAGGTCTCAGAGAGTCCTCACAGGCCGCGATCAGTAAAGAATAAGAAGATGAAATAGGTGAAATGCAAGAAAACCGATGATAGCAATCGAGACTCAGACACAAGATGTAACGTGGTTCGGAATAAGGATTCCTACTCCACGGAGGTGAACTTTCTCACCGGAGGCAGTGCCTAAGCACTTTCACTATGAGGGTCCTCCTTTACGGAAGGTCAACTTATGAAGGTGGAGGAGAGAAGACCTTTTACAATGATATCTTAAAGCGAGAAAAATACAAGAGATGTGAGAACGATAGATCTCCTCCTTCATTCTCCGGTGAGGCGACTGTGGTCCCTCTTCTTCCTCTGCGTCCTCTGCTCTCTTGCTCTGTTGGAATGATTGCCAAGGGATCTTCTTTTCTTCCTTGCTCCCTCCCTTTTATCTTCCTCTCTCCTTCATCGTAACGTCGTAGGTTATCTCCATCGTACATGTGGCCACCACCATCCCCTGGAGAATAATTCTGTTACAGATATAAGGAGTGAAGACTCCTTGGAATATTATGTGGGGCCTCCCAGGCCATTGCCTAACACCTTTTCCTCTATTCTTCGGGAAACTAGGCTAGACTATCTCCCTCAGCCTTTCGTATTGAGGGAAGCTAGTTTAGGTCTATAGCCCACGGGTAACCTAGCCCTAGGGCTTTTTATCAACCCGAACCAATTCCTCTTTTCCCCATGTCAAATTCCCTTTGTACTGATCAGATTGGACTGACCTCTTGGCAAAGCGCCTTCCGTCTCTCCTTTGCCATGTCGATTGCTTTCGCTAACTCTCCCGTACTAATGGCTTCTAACATTCACCCATGCCAATGGCTTCTGATATTCGCCCGTGCCAATGGCTTCTGACATTCGCCCGTGCCAATGGCTTCTGATATTCGCCCGTGCCAATGGCTTCTGACATTCGCCCGTGCCAATGGCTTCTGACATTCGCCCGTGCCAATGTCTTCTGATATTCGCCCGTGCCAATGATATTCGCCGTCGCCAATGCGATAATGCTTCTGATATTCGCCCGTGCCAATGGCTTCTGATATTCGCCCGTGCCAATGGCTTCTGACATTCGCCCGTGCCAATGGCTTCTGACATTCGCCCGTGCCAATGACTTCTGATATTCGCCCGTGCCAATGGCTTCTGACATTCGCCCGTGCCAATGGCTTCTGACATTCGCCCGTGCCAATGGCTTCTGACATTCGCCCGTGCCAATGGCTTCTGACATTCGCCCGTGCCAATCTTCCTTTTCTTCCTTAGCGGAGCCGTGTATTTCGGATCGGATCTAGGGTCACCTGCTAACCCCTCTATCGGGGATTATGTAGAGAAGGTACCAGTAGTATCATTAGTCAACCCCGAAAAATAGTCAAGCGAAGTTATAAGCTTGACTTTCCCAATGTACATAAAGTTTCTGACCTATTCTTCATTTCTCGACTTAAATCCATCCGTTCCCTTATAACTCCCCCCAGTATATTGAAGGAGGCCCGCTGGGCCCATGGGCTCCGCTTCTCCTTCTCCTTGCGGTAAACCAATCGTCGCGAAAAACCCTATATAAACCCTCGCCTTCTTCTTTTAGGTATCGTTTAGTGTGCTTGACAATCCAGTCTATTCTTCTTCTCCTGTGATTCTCACCGGCGGCGTTTCGATGACCCAGTTCTTCCTTTCCCCACACGATTCTTCTTTAACCCCCGAGTAAGTGTTCTGCTTTGTTCACACCCATGGATCCTAGGACCACCTCTTCACCCACCTGGTATGAAGATACCATAACCCAGTTAGATTGTAACTATTATTTCTTTAATATTAAGAACGACTACATAGACCCCTCTATAAAATATTGTTTCACGACTAAACTGCATCGACCTCATAATCCTCCTCCCGGTTTGACATGCTTTTTCTCTGAACAATTTCTTAACTACTATCCTCGGGTACCACAGGTCTATTTAGACCTCCTAAACTTCTACGGACTACCCCTGAACCAATTCACCCCCAACTCCTTCCGAATTCTATCGGGAGCCCACATAGTGTTCCAACACTTGAACCTCTCTTTGACCCCCGAAATATTCCATTGCTTCTTCCAATTAAAGTCTTCTAAGGCAGGTCTCTTTTATTTATCTAGCCATTCAGACTGCCAATTCCTGGTGAACCTGTCCACTTCCCACAAGGGCTGGGAAGAATTGTATTTCTTTGTACAGCTTCCCGAGTCTCTTCCTTATTCTGATACATGGAAGGTAGCCCTTCCTGAATTGCCTCCCTTCCGAGAAACGAGGACCAAATGTCCCTTCCCGGAAGTATATAGAGTATTAAGAGAGCTACATTACTGCTCCAAACATCTGATAGAAACTCCTCTGTTAAGCCATTTTGGATTGTCTTCTCTACCTCTGATGACTTCGGTTGCTGTAGGTAGGGTGATACTGGTCCTGCACTATGACTTCCTTTCCAAATTATTCATCCTTCTTATAAATATACCTTACAGATAATCTAATGCAGAAGGCTTTGGTAGAAGGGGAAGCAATTGAGGCTGCCAAGAAAAAGAAGACCTCGACTAAAAGAGGCAAGTTAGTAGCAGCTCCGTCATCCCCCCGAAAAAAGCTACGACTCATCAAGAAAGGAGCTTCAAGTTCATCAGCTCTTATTCCCTTATCTTCCAACCAGCCGGGAGCTCAACCCCTAACCATCTATGAGCCCAGAAGGGAAGGCAATACCTCCCCCGCCTCTTCTTTATCTCCCCAAGGAGGGGATTCCCCCTCCCAATTTCTTCATTCTTCCCCATCCGCACAAAACTTACCCCCGCCTTCTCATATAGAATCCCTCCAAGCTCCTATACCTTCCGACTCGAGAACCGCTCCTATCCCTCTTCACCGTACTAGGCCCCCATCTTCTTCGGAAGGAGAAGATCCTTCCCTTCCTGTTCCTCCGAGGGCCACGCTGGGATCTTTGCTGAAGATTCGGCACCCTTCGGAGGTAAAATTCTTTAATCAGTCGGGTATACAAGGCTCGTGTGAGCAAGTGAGCAAACTGCTGGCAGAGGTATTTACTCTCTCTTTTCTTCCTCTTTGCTATGGGTATTTCCCTATATTGATGTATGCTGATCATTTTCTTCTCCTTTTAGGCCTCCACCTAACATAACAACATGGTGGCTCATTTAGCCCGATTCCAATCTAGTGTGGAGACTCGCCACTTTGCCGCCATGTCACAACAGAAAGAGCTTGCACGACGGTTAAACGAGCAAGAGGCAAAGTAGGCAGACCTTCGGGGCCAGTGCGAAGACGCCACGATGCAACTAGCCTTGGTCCGAAGTGAAAAAGAAGAGATGCAACGAAAAAATGAAGAGTCGAATAGCGCTCTTCCTGCACCCGAGTTGAGTCAGCAATGTAGACATCCCGACTCGAACCAAGGAGTATAAGAGATATCTTATGGATACCATGCTCAAGGATGCTAACTCTGCGGCTACTATCACACAGCTTCAACAAGAATGTCACCGCCTTAATCTGGAATGTCAAGCCTAGGCAATTACCAGGGAATCCTGTGCAAAGAAGTGTCAGGAACTTTCCTCCACAGTAACGGCTCTTCCCCGAACCTTATCACCGGTGGCTCAGCAGCAATCCACCCTCCCACAGGAGTATCTTGAAGCTCTTTCAGCCTTAGGACAGCGAGCTATAAAGGCAGCCACTGAGAGAGATGCTTTGGCGATTAAATTGGCGGAAAGTCGAGCTCAAGTGGTTCAATATCAGGACCAACTAAAGGAGCAGGAAGCCGACCTCAAGGGGCGTTATGTCAAGAAGGGGGTAGATCTCTTTATATTAGGTTTTGAGGGGTCCTCGGCTCAAAATGCCGAACAAGGATACCCGCCTCCTGGCACGGACACTAGTTATTTAGATCCCACGGTGGCGTTAGCTAAATGTCCGCCCGAACTCTTTGAATTGTAACTTCCACTATTCTCCTTTTTTGATAATTTTATCAATAGTCTCTCTTCTGCTTCTGAATGATGAATTTGTTTATAGGCTTAGTTATCATCGTCTTGGTATGCTTCTTGATGGGTCGGGAATTCTGGACCCATTTTAAAACTCCTCCTTTTTTATACCGTTCTCTCTTTTCCCGTATTGGATGGTGCCATCACCTCGTTGGTTCGGGCTTATGGAAGAGATATTGAATAACATTATCCGCCTCCGTCCCATTTTCGGTTCGGGAATCTGCTGGAAGTATGTTGTCTGATTTTATTCACACCCGTCCCGGTTTTAGTTTGGGGACTTGCTTTAAGTGATTTTTGCCTGTTAGCCTTCCCCATCCCTTTCTACTTCTTTAGAAACTGTATCAACCTCTTCGCCTTCTTCTCCTTCCCAAGAACTTCCCCCATTGCTTTCCTTTCATTATAAATCATCACCCTCCATGTCTTCGTCCCTCTATCTCACTATCATGGCTTCAGCAGGGCATCCCATCGAAATTTCTTCAGAGTCAGAATCCTTCGAGTTATGGAACTGGGCTTCGGAAGATACTGGAGACTCAGAAACCTGCTTGACCGCTACTTCAGCCTTACGTCCCCTTCCGTTCCCGCCTTCCAGTCCAACTCCAGCTCCTCCTAAAGGAAGGTCTTTTCGGGCTCCTTTCCCCTCCTTCTACAACAGGGTATGGAATCCTCCCTTCACCTGGGAGTACACAGTGGGAGACCCCCGTGCTGTTGATGAACTTCCTCCACTTCCACCAGCGCTGGCTTTTATCCCAATCCCCCCGGCAGAAGCTCATCCTTCTCCGTTCGATGAAGGTCCATCAGTTCTTCCTCCACCTCAAGTCGAGCGCTTCGGGGTCGTCTTGGCGCCCTCTCCCCCCAAAGAGACCTCTCCCGCCTCGTCTATAGGGAGTAATCAGAGAAAATCTGTATAAATCAAATTAATGTAATCATTTCAAATATATGAGTAAAAATGAGGGAGGGAGCTTGATGTTTGTTTTTGTCCCTTTCTTGTAGAGGTAAGGTTTCTGTCTTCGAAAGGACGATAATCTGATCCGAACATACCTTCTTCTATCAACGCCCGGGGATTCGGACCCTCTTAATTACAGTTATAGTCCCGTCGACCTTCCCACTACTGCCCCCACGTCTCCTCTTCTTTACTGGCATTTATGGTCCCCATTTCTTCTACCCATAAATGCACTTTCCCCCTTCGTTGCTATAAAAGTCCTCAATCCTTACCTGATAGCTTCCATCCTTTCCTTTTCTCTTTATTTACCATGGACAGAATATCTGAACCGGGCAGCATTTCCTCTCCTTCTGAAGAACAGATAAATGATCGCCGATACATAGTTAGCTTGGAGGAGCAAGTGAAGTACTTACAGCAACGGCTGAAGGAAACTTCCGCCAGTAATCGCTCCCTACGCCAACAACTGGTCGGATCCCAAAAGAAATTAGCAAAACAGATCTTCCTACAGCAGTCTTACCGGCGACAACTATTGTGCCAACCTCAACCATACAAGGGAGCTCCCTCCGTTCCTCCCAACAAAGAACTATAATGCTCAAGATGTATTAGGGTTTCTGTTTGTCATTTTCCCCTGTAAATGACTCAAAATATGTAATTATTTTGCATCAATGAACTTTCCCAGTTTATCTTCTTTCTCCAGTGTCTTCTGCATTGTACCATGCTTTACTTCTTTCGTATCCACATAGACTTACATATAACTGAGATATATTTCGGCTCTTCCGCTTTTATAATCTGCTTGGGATATAAAACCATCGAATGAATTAGCTCTGCTATTTTTCAAGGATAAAACAATATAGGGTTAAAAAAGGACTTTAACTTCCCACCCTTTACGGGGACAAAAAGTGATATATAACTGAGGGGATCTCAGTTCTTCCGCTCCGCCACCACACGGGGATATCTTCCGCTTCGCGGGGATAGAAATTTTTAGTATAACCGAATGAATTTCGGTTCTTCCGTTCCGCCACCACACGGGGATATCTTCCGCTTCGCGGGGATAGAAATTTACAAGTAGAGTAAATAATAACCGAGGGGTATCGGTTCTTCCGTTCCGCCACCACACGGGGATATCTTCCGCTTCGCGGGGATAGAAATTTATAAGTAGAATAAATAATAACCGAGGGGTCTTGATTCTTCCGTTCCGCCACCACACGGGGATATCTTACGCTCCGCGGGGATAGAAATTTATAAGTAGAATAAATAATAACCGAGGGGTCTCGGTTCTTCCGTTCCGCCACCACACGGGGATATCTTTCGCTCCGCGGGGATAGAAATTTATAAGTAGAATAAATAATAACCGAGGGGTCTCGGTTCTTCCGTTCCACCACCACACGGGGATATCTTTTGCTCCGTGGGGATAGAAATTTATAAGTAGAATAAATAATAACCGAGGGGTCTCGGTTCTTTCGTTCCGCCACCACACGGGGATATCTTCCGCTTCGCGGGGATAGAAATTTATAAGTAGAATAAATAATAACCGAGGGGTCTCAGTTCTTCCGTTCCGCCACCACAAGGGGATATCTTCCGCTCCGCGGGGATAGAAATTTATAAATAGAATAAATAATAACCGAGGGGTCTCGGTTCTTCAGTTCCGCCACCACACGGGGATATCTTCCGCTCTGCCTCGCGGGGATAGAAATTTATAAGTAGAGTAAATAATAACCGAGGGATTTCGGTTCTTCCGTTCTGCCACCACACGGGGATATCTTCCGCTCTGCCTCGCGGGGATTGAAATTTATAAGTAGAGTAAATAATAACCGAGGAATTTCGATTCTTCCGTTCCGCCACCACACGGGGATATCTTCCGCTCTGCCTCGCGGGGATAGAAATTTATAAGTAGAATAAATAATAACCGAGGGGTCTCGGTTCTTCCGTTCCGCCACCACACGGAGATATCTTCCGCTCTGCCTCGCGGGGATAGAAATTTATAAGTAGAGTAAATAATAACCGAGGGATTTCGGTTCTTCCGTTCCGCCACCACACGGGGATATCTTCCGCTCTGCCTCGCGGGGATTGAAATTTATAAGTAGAGTAAATAATAACCGAGGGATTTCGGTTCTTCCGTTCCGCCACCACACGGGGATGTCTTTCGCTCTGCCTCGCGGGGATTGAAATTTATAAGTATATAGTCCCAAAGCCATCAATATAAAGGAGGCAACGCTTTCATATCCTCCCTCGTTTTTGCTTGCCTTCTGAAGAGGAACGCCCATATCCGCCCCTTCCCATGCAAGTGAAGGCTCTAGCACATAACGGGCCATTTAGAAAAAATAATCCTTCTTTCCCTTTCACTTAGGGCCGCTTTTACCGCAGGCGAGGTGTTGGGGTTGATCCGTGAGGGGAAACTTCGCTTCCCCTTCACCTCGGTTGCTTGACCATGGTGATCCCTTCGATGTCCCCGGATTAAAAAATTTAATCCTAGACAAAAGGGATTCCCAAAGCAACCAAGTCATCGTCGTGCTATTCGTTTAGAGAGGTCACTTGAACAAACTAGTTGTTCAAGCGACCATTCTCTATTCTACGAGTAGCCGCGGAATAGACGATGTCCGGATCGCCGGTTTTTGTATTTATACTCGGGATCCAAGTATTATTTAGCCTATTTACAGAAATATAACATGCTTATATTTTGAAAAACAAACACAAGCAATGAATAAAAGAGATAGAAGAATAGTTATACCTCTTGGTCTTCTAATGTATGACCCTCCTCCTTTTGGACGTCGTGTGGGCGACGATCCACCAAAAGTCGAAGCTCCTAGATCGCAAAACTTCCTTCCTTGCTTTTCCCAAGCAAGAGGAAGAAGAGAAACAATGTTTTTCTCCTTCAAAAACTCAACCAACAAAGAACTATAGAAGTTCTTGCCGCTGGCCAACTAGAAGGAGAAGAAGATGATGGAAAACTACCAAGACACCAAGGGAAACCCTATATCTTGTTTCCACCACCTAAGGAGAAGAGAGGGGAGTGTTTTTGGGCGTGGCCAAGGGCTGGGAAGGGCTGGAATAGCTGCTGGACGTTGGCCACAAGTCAAGGAAGAAGAAGGAAAACTTGCCTTATTTGGTGCCACCCTTGCTTCCAAACCCTAACCCTAATTCCAATCCTATCTCAACTAGGATTGCCCTATTCTTGCCGCCCAAGCCTTGCTCCCTCCCTTTGATGTTATCCACGACCACTTCCCATGCCCTCCTTTTATAGAGTTAGGGATAAGTCATGAATTAATCTCCTCCATTGGTTCTAGGGATTTAATCTCAACCGTCGGATCTAGAGATTTAATCTCAACCGTCGGATCTTAGAGATTTAATCTCTACCAATGGATCTTAGTGTTTTGTTTCTATCCATTGGATCTAAGCATCTTGAGGTGTTAATGGGCTACATTAGGGACCATGAGGAGGAGTTGGGTCTTGGCCACCCATGGATCAAGCCCACATAAAGTCCGATCCACTAATGATGATCCAATCCACTAAAGGTCCATCATTGATCTACCTCACCAACCCCCATATGATAATATGGGCTCCATATATTATTTGTACATTTTCTCCCCGTATTTAAGATCTCGAATGTCCGTCGATTAATTAATTTACTAACTATTAATTAATCAACATCTAACTCCATGAGTAGTACCACTCAACCTTTTCATCATGCCGGACCAAGTCCACCTGCAGGGTTTACATGATGAACCTTATGAGCTCCTCAAGGGGACATCATCATCCTAATATATAGGATACGGTTTCCTCCTATAATCAACGGCACACCATATAAATAATATCATCTCCCAACTTACCGAGTCTATCGATTTAATCTATAAATCTCGCCCATTGGTAAATCAAAGAGATGAGTACCAAGTATATGTGCCCGTTATTATATCGGGATTAAGAGCATGTACTAAATAATATCTGAGGTCCGATTCGATTATGTAGTCAGCAATAAATCGAATCACCTCTGTGTCGGTCCTGCTCAATACACACAAAGTGCACTAGTGTGATTCTATGGTCAAGACAAACCAATACCAAATCACACTACAACTATTCCGATGGTTTGTCCAAAGCCATCTCGGTTGTGAGCCTTTACTTATACTTTACAAGGAGCCGATAACATGATCTCCCGTGTGACACCACACACCATGTTATCTACAATGTAACGTATTAGACAATATTGCATAACCATAAAAATATGCAAACAATGATCATGTGATTCTTATTTCAAAATAAAGATGTTCATACAAAAGAGCTAGGCGATACATCCCAACAATCTCCCACTTATACTAAAAGACTACGCCGTCTTATACTCCCATACATCCGATTCCTTCCTCCACATGCCTATCAAAGCTCTCAGAAGGGCCTTAGTGAAAGGGTCTACCAGTCATCCTCCGATGCATTCTAGGCGATAACAACTTCTACCTCCTTTACGATTTCTGTGATCGTGGTACTTGCCTATGTGTTTACTAGCCTTATGGGCTCGTGGTTCCTTCGATTTTGCAACTGCACCATTATTATCACAATAAATTGTGATAGTTCTGGGCAAACTAGGAATCACATCCAAGTCCATCAAGAAGTTCCTGAGCCATACAGCTTCTTTGGCCGCCTCATAGGCTGCCACATACACACCTTCCATGGTGGAGTCCGCCAGGCATTTCTTGGGCACTCCTCCATACAATGGCTCCACCTCCAAAAGTAAACACAAACCTCGAGGTAGACTTACTGTTGTCCCTATCTAATTGGAAATCAGAATCCGTGTAACCCACAGGGAGTAATTGGTCTGCCCGGTAAACTAGCATATAATCCCTAGTCCTTCTCAGGCACTACAATATATGCTTTACCGCACCCAATATCCTGTCCCCGATTACTCGATATTCACGACCATGCCCACGGCAAAGCAGATATCTGGTCTCGTACAGAGCATCGCATACATGAGGCTTCCTACTGCCGAAGCATAAGGAACCGCCTTCATCTCCTCTATCTACTCAAATGATCTAGGACATATCTCCTTAGATAGAGGTACTCCATGCCTGAAAGGTAGAAAACCTTCTTGAGTTCTCGCATGCTAAAACGCTCCATAATCGTGTCTATGTATGAAGCTTGGGATAAGCACAACATCCTTTTCTTGCGATCCCTTATAACCTTGATCCCAAGGATGTGTCCCACTTCTCCCAAGTCCTTCATATCAAACTGTTTGGACAACCATACCCTTTACGTCCCGATAACATTTCGATGTTGTCGCCAACCACCAAAATGTCATCTACGATAGTACAAAAATACCACTACGCTTCCGTCACATCTCTCGATATACACAAGACCCATCCGAACTTTGAATAAATCCATAAGATCGGATTTACTTCTCAAAGCGGATGTCCCAAGACTTCAAAGCTTGCTTCACCCATCGGACCGATTAAGCTTACATACAATACGCTTTTGCCTTTAGCAATGAATCCTCTCGTCGCTTCATGTAGATGGATTCTCAAGACTTCCACTAAGGAATGCCGCCTTGATATCCATCCGCCACACCTCATAATCCATATGAGTTGCTATGCATAAGAGCTCCCAGACTGCTTGAATCCATAGATTCAATCTCAGATTCATTGCACTTTGCAAAGATCTTTGTATTTATATCTTGGATTGCCTTGTCGTATGTCTAGGATCAGGTTCATGTTTGCTAGGGACCAAATCAGAAGATTTGTCCAAAAACATGAATCTAAGAGGTTGTTTAACAACCCTCCCACTACGACGAGGTATCTTCTGTGTATCCTCTGTGACACGTGGTGCAGTGACATGTGGTATGTCCTCTTGTACCAGTGGTACTAAAGAAGTGACTTCCCTTTTTAACTCCTCCAGAACAATTTTACCTTTGGGCTTGTGGCTTATCACATAGTCTTCCTCTAGAAATCTGGCATTCGTGTTAACGATCACCCTCTGATCTCTAGGACTATAAAACAAGTTAGAATAACTCATCATCGATCTAACCATCTTCATAAGAGTCCTATTCCTTCGTACTGCTACACCATTCTGTTGGGGTGTGCCAGGTGCAGTCAATTGGGATTGAATCCCAACCTCTGATAAGTAGTTCCTAAACTCTCCCAAGAGGTTGTCACCACCACGATCAGATCGTAGTGTCATCCATATCTTGAATAATCGTCTATAAAAGAGACGAAATATTCAAGATTACCTCTTGCCTAGATAGTCATAGGACCTCACAAATCAGAATGAACCATTTCTAACACATCTTTGGCTCTATACCCCTTGGCCTTGAAAGGCCTCTTGGTCATCTTACCCTCCAAGCAAGATTCGTAGGTTGGGAGATCCTCCACCACTAATGAACCCAAAGGTCCATCAGCTATCAACCTTTGAATTCTGCTTAGGTTAATGTGACCAAGCCTAAGAAGCCAAAGATATGTTTGGTTCATCTTCGAAGGTTCTTTTCTCTTATTGGAATTAGAAGATGAGTTATTAACTTCTATTTGCATCGTGGGAGCTTGTGGTTCAAGTTATAAATTTCCTATCTATGTACCTGAATAGATAATGTCCCTATTCCTTTTATAACAAATCTAAAAGAAATAGATTATCCATCCAAAAATTATTTAGAGACCGAAATCAATTCTTTCTAAATAAGGGTACATAAAGGAAATTCTTAAGAACCAAAAACCTTTATTTTTCTCAAAAGATAAATAAAACATCTCCCACTGCAATAGCCGCCATCTTCATGGCATTGCCCAAAATGGTAATCTCCCCTTTAGCTAGTCGTTGGGTTTCCTGAAACCCCTGCAAAGTGTTGCAGACATGATTAGTGACTCTCATATCTACACACTAGGTGCTGGTAGATAACACCGCTAATCATGTTTCAACGACTAGTCCAAAGGTGTTCTCTTTTGGGGACAGATCCCTTCTTCCAATGTCCATCCTGCTTAAAGTACTTGCCTTTCGGCTTCTTCACTCCTCCCTGAGATCCTCCCACCACCTTTGCTCCACCTTGTTTTTTCTTCTTCTTGCCTTTCGGCTTAGAAGTAGAAACCTTTTTGAGCAACCATGGCTCGAGGACACTCTTTGAAGAGTGCATACTTGTACTCCTTAGCAGATAAGACAATATCTAGATTCTTTTCCAATCAACATTATTTGGGTACAGTAAGTTTATTTCTTTTAGTATCACAACAAGTGGACTGAAAGTCATTTTGAAAATCCTAAGAATCACATAGATCATTACTTTAGATTTCAAAAAATTATTGATTCCTCAAACAATAAAATTTTGATGTCAACCAACACCTCAAAACACCGAGAATATCGCATGCCATGCAGTGTGGACGTATACGAATTCTACATTTGTAAGAGGAGGTTTTACCCATTAATTTTATTATCTTGTCAACCTTACTTTTTGACAAATAAAATTAATAGTTGGTTCCTCTTTGGCCCTACAAATAAAAGCAGTGACTCCGATGGGGAGGATACTTTTTATTTGCATCTAAGTGTGCACCATTACACGATACTAAGGGAATTATTTCGGATTATGTGCCTTACCGCTGTGGAAGTACACACGCTCCTAGATAATTTCCTATAACCATTATTTGACCTAGTGATCCGCAAATAAACTCATCCGCAGGGAGGAAGGCACTCAGAGCCGACACGCATGTTTTTTGCATCACACGTCAAATTGTAATGGAGGCCGCGGGAATTAATTAAAATATCCCTCTCCCACTTAGTAAATTGAAAATGAGGAATTTTACTAGCCAACGACATGCATATCAAACAAAAAGAAATAAATATGAAAAATAAAAAATTTTCCAACTATTATGGCTTTTGTCTTCAATATGTCTTCCGTCGCATCGCCATCTCGTCCGCTCCTCCTTTGCCATGTACAAGCCCTCCGGAGATCCGAGCCGAGACTAAAACCTATTTTAATTTACATCCATCTATCCTATACTCCACGAGGGAGTGTACATGAATATAGATCGAAAGTAAAATAAAATAAAGAGCGGCTAAACAATGCCGTATTTAATTTACAAAAACTAAATACTAACCTCGTCAACCCCGAGGATTCAACAAAATAAATATTTACACACATACAATCACATACACACATGCCATAATAGTGGAATCTTATGCTCAGCAACCAAAGAGTTAAGCTACGATATCCTACTATTATCCGACACATTTAATATATGAAAAAGTGCATAAAAATTAACCGAATCCTAAACACACAAAACCGGAAACCTTGGCTCTGATGCCAATTGTTGGGGTTGATCCGTGAGGGGAAACTTCGCTTCCCCTTCACCTCGGTTGCTTGACCATGGTGATCCCTTCGATGTCCCCGGATTAAAAAATTTAATCCTAGACAAAAGGGATTCCCAAAGCAACCAAGTCATCGTCGTGCTATTCGTTTAGAGAGGTCACTTGAACAAACTAGTTGTTCAAGCGACCATTCTCTATTCTACGAGTAGCCGCGAATGACGATGTCCGGATCGCTGGTTTTGTATTTATACTCGGGATCCAAGTATTATTTAGCCTATTTACAGAAATATAACATGCTTATATTTTGAAAAACAAACACAAGCAATGAATAAAAGAGATAGAAGAATAGTTATACCTCTTGGTCTTCTAATGTTTGACCCTCCTCCTTTTGGACGTCGTGTGGGCGACGATCCACCAAAAGTCGAAGCTCCTAGATCGCAAAACTTCCTTCCTTGCTTTTCCCAAGCAAGAGGAAGAAGAGAAACAATGTTTTTCTCCTTCAAAAACTCAACCAACAAAGAACTATAGAAGTTCTTGCCGCCGGCCAACTAGAAGGAGAAGAAGATGATGGAAAACTACCAAGACACCAAGGGAAACCCTATATCTTGTTTCCACCACCTAAGGAGAAGAGAGGGGAGTGTTTTTGGGCGTGGCCAAGGGCTGGGAAGGGCTGGAATAGCTGCTGGACGTTGGCCACAAGGCAAGGAAGAAGAAGGAAAACTTGCCTTATTTGGTGCCACCCTTGCTTCCAAACCCTAACCCTAATTCCAATCCTATCTCAACTAGGATTGCCCTATTCTTGCCGCCCAAGCCTTGCTCCCTCCCTTTGATGTTATCCACGACCACTTCCCATGCCCTCCTTTTATAGAGTTAGGGATAAGTCATGAATTAATCTCCTCCATTGGTTCTAGGGATTTAATCTCAACCGTCGGATCTAGAGATTTAATCTCAACCGTCGGATCTTAGAGATTTAATCTCTACCAATGGATCGTAGTGTTTTGTTTCTATCCATTGGATCTAAGCATCTTGAGGTGTTAATGGGCTACATTAGGGACCATGAGGAGGAGTTGGGTCTTGGCCACCCATGGATCAAGCCCACATAAAGTCCGATCCACTAATGATGATCCAATCCACTAAAGGTCCATCATTGATCTACCTCACCAACCCCCATATGATAATATGGGCTCCATATATTATTTGTACATTTTCTCCCCGTGTTTAAGATCTCGAATGTCCATCGATTAATTAATTTACTAACCATTAATTAATCAACATCTAACTCCATGAGTAGTACCACTCAACCTTTTCATCATGCCGGACCAAGTCCACCTGCAGGGTTTACATGATGAACCTTATGAGCTCCTCAAGGGGACATCATCATCCTAATATATAGGACACGATTTTCTCCTATAATCAACAGCACACCATATAAATAATATCATCTCCCAACTTACCGAGTCTATCGATTTAATCTATAAATCTCGCCCATTGGTAAATCAAAGAGATGAGTACCAAGTATATGTGCTTATTATATCGGGATTAAGAGCATGTACTAAATAATATCTGAGGTCCGATTCGATTATGTAGTCAGCAATAAATCGAATCACCTCTGTGTCGGTCCTGCTCAATACACACAAAGTGCACTAGTGTGATTCTATGGTCAAGACAAACCAATACCAAATCACACTACAACCATTCCGATGGTTTGTCCAAAGCCATCTCGGTTGTGAGCCTTTACTTATACTTTACAAGGAGCCGATAACATGATCTCCAGTGTGACACCACACACCATGTTATCTACAATGTAACGTATTAGACAATATTGCATAACCATAAAAATATGCAAACAATGATCATGTGATTCTTATTTCAAAATAAAGATGTTCATACAAAGAGCTAGGCTTTTGTATACATCCCAACAATCTCCCACTTATACTAAAAGACTATCTTTGTCCTTATCTCCCATACATCGATTCCCCTCCACATGCCTATCAAAGCTCTCGCTAGAAGGCCTTAGTGAAAGGGTCTACGTCATCCTGATGCAATCTAGGCGACAACAACTTCTACCTCCTTTACGATTTCTCGTATCGGTGGTACTTGCGCTCTATGTGTTTACTAGCCTTATGGGCTCGTGGTTCCTTCGAGTTTGCAACTGCACCAGTCTTATCACAATAAATTGTGATAGTTCTGGGCAAACCAGAATCACATCCAAGTCCATCAGGAAGTTCTGAGCCATCTGACTTCTTTGGCCGCCTCATAGGCTGCCACATACTCAGCTTCCATGGTGGAGTCTGCCACGCATTTCTGCTGGGCACTCCTCCATACAATTGCTCCACCTCCCAAAGTAAACACAAAACCTGAGGTAGACTTACTGTTATCCCTATCAGATTGGAAATCGAAATCCGTGTAACCCACAGGGAGTAATTGGTCTGCCCGGTAAACTAGCATATAATCCCTAGTCCTTCTCAGGCACTACAATATATGCTTTACCGCAGTCCAATATCCCTGTCCTGGATTACTCTGATATCTGCTGACCATGCCCACGGCAAAGTAGATATCTGGTCTCGTACAGAGCATCGCATACATGAGGCTTCCTACTGCCGAAGCATAAGGAACTGCCTTCATCTCCTCTATCTACTCAAATGATCTAGGACATATCTCCTTAGATAGAGGTACTCCATGCCTGAAAGGTAGAAAACCCTTCTTGGAGTTCTGCATGCTAAAACGCTCCATAATCGTGTCTATGTATGAAGCTTGGGATAAGCACAACATCCTTTTCTTGCGATCCCTTATAACCTTGATCCCAGGGATGTGTCCCATTTCTCCCAAGTCCTTCATATCATACTGTTTGGATGACCATACCCTTACGTCTGATAACATTTCGATGTTGTCGCCAACCACCAAAATGTCATCTACGTATAGTACAAAAATACCACTACGTTTCCGTCACATCTCTGATATACACAAGACCCATCCGAACTTTGAATAAATCCATAAGACTGGATTTACTTCCTCAAAGCGGATGTCCCAAGACTTCAAAGCTTGCTTGATCCATCAATGGACCGATTAAGCTTACATACAATACGCGCTCTTTGCCTTTAGCAATGAATCCCTCTGGTAAGCTTCATGTAGATGGATTCCTCAAGACTTCCACTAAGGAATGCTGTCTTGATATCCATCTGTCACACCTCATAATCCATATGAGTTGCTATGCATAAGAGCTCCCAGACCTGTCTTGAATCCATAGATTCAATCTCAGTATTCATTGCACTTTGCAAAGATGCTGTATTTATATCTTGGATTGCCTTGTCGTATGTCTAGGGATCAGGTTCATGTTTGCTAGGGACCAAATCAGAAGATTTGTCCAAAAACATGAATCTAAGAGGTTGTTTAACAACCCTCCCACTACGACGAGGTATCTTCTGTGTATCCTCTGTGACACGTGGTGCAGTGACATGTGGTATGTCCTCTTGTACCAGTGGTACTAAAGAAGTGACTTCCCTTTTTAACTCCTCCAGAACAATTTTACCTTTGGGCTTGTGGCTTATCACATAGTCTTCCTCTAGAAATCTGGCATTCGTGTTAACGATCACCCTCTGATCTCTAGGACTATAAAACAAGTCAGAATAACTCATCATCGATCTAACCATCTTCATAAGAGTCCTATTCCTTCGTACTGCTACACCATTCTGCTGGGGTGTGCCAGGTGCAGTCAATTGGGATTGAATCCCAACCTCTGATAAGTAGTTCCTAAACTCTCCCAAGAGGTTGTCACCACCACACGATCAGATCGTAGTGTCATCCATATCTTGAATAATCGCTCATAAAAGAGACGAAATATTCAAGATTACCTCTTGCCTAGATAGTCATAGGACCTCATCAGAATGAACCATTTCTAACACATCTTTGGCTCTATACCCCTTGGCCTTGAAAGGCCTCTTGGTCATCTTACCCTCCAAGCAAGATTCGTAGGTTGGGAGATCCTCCACCACTAATGAACCCAAAGGTCCATCAGCTATCAACCTTTGAATTCTGCTTAGGTTAATGTGACCAAGCCTAAGAAGCCAAAGATATGTTTGGTTCATCTTCAAAGGTTCTTTTCTCTTATTGCAATTAGAAGATGAGTTATTAACTTCTATTTGCATCGTGGGAGCTTGTGGTTCAAGTTATAAATTTCCTATCTATGTACCTGAATAGATAATGTCCCTATTCCTTTTATAACAAATCTGTCATGAAAAGAAATAGATTATCCATCCAAAAACTATTTAGAAACCGAAATCAATTCTTTCTAAATAAGGGTACATAAAGGAAATTCTTAAGAACCAAAAACCTTTATTTTTCTCAAAAGATAAATAAAACATCTCCCACTGCAATAGCCGCCATCTTCATGGCATTGCCCAAAATGGTAATCTCCCCTTTAGCTAGTCGTTGGGTTTCCTGAAACCCCTGCAAAGTGTTGCAGACATGATTAGTGACTCTCATATCTACACACCAGGTGCCGGTAGATAACACCGCTAATCATGTTTCAACGACTAGTCCAAAGGATATACCTTTGTTCTGTTTTGGACTGGGACAGTCCTTCTTCCAATGTCCATCCTGCTTAAAGTACTTGCCTTTCGGCTTCTTCACTCCTCCCTGAGATCCTCCCACCACCTTTGCTCCACCTTGTTTTTTCTTCTTCTTGCCTTTCGGCTTAGAAGTAGAAACCTTTTTGAGCAACCATGGCTCGAGGACACTCTTCGAAGAGTGCATACTTGTACTCCTTAGCAGATAAGACAATATCTAGATTCTTTTCCAATCAACATTATTTGGGTACAGTAAGTTTATTTCTTTTAGTATCACAACAAGTGGACTGAAAGTCATTTTGAAAATCCTAAGAATCACATAGATCATTACTTTAGATTTCAAAAAATTATTGATTCCTCAAACAATAAAATTTTGATATCAACCAACACCTCAAAACACCGAGAATATCGCATGCCACGCAGTGTGGACGTATACGAATTCTACATTTGTAAGAGGAGGTTTTACCCATTAATTTTATTATCTTGTCAACCTTACTTTTTGACAAATAAAATTAATAGTTGGTTCCTCTTTGGCCCTACAAATAAAAGCAGTGACTCCGATGGGGAGGATACTTTTTATTTGCATCTAAGTGTGCACCATTACACGATACTAAGGGAATTATTTCGGATTATGTGCCTTACCGCTGTGGAAGTACACACGCTCCTAGATAATTTCCTATAACCATTATTTGACCTAGTGATCCGCAAATAAACTCATCCGCAGGGAGGAAGGCACTTAGAGCCGACACGCAAGTTTGTTGCATCACACGTCAAATTGTAATGGAGGCCGTGGGAATTAATTAAAATATCCCTCTCCCACTTAGTAAATTGACAGTGAGGAATTTTCAAGAATCCCATAGATTATTATTTTAGATTTCAAAAAATTATTGATTCCTCAAAACAATAAAATTTCGAAATCAACCAACACCTCAAAACACCGAGAATATCGCATGCCACGCAGTGTGGACGTATACGAATTCTACATTTGTAAGAGGAGGTTTTACCCATTAATTTTATTATCTTGTCAACCTTATTTTTTGACAAATAAAATTAATAGTTGGTTCCTCTTTGGCCCTACAAATAAAAGCAGTGACTCCGATGGGGAGGATACTTTTTATTTGCATCTAAGTGTGCACCATTACACGATACTAAGGGAATTATTTCGGATTATGTGCCTTACCGCTGTGGAAGTACACATGCTCCTAGATAATTTCCTATAACCATTATTTGACCTAGTGATCCGCAAACAAACTCATCCCAAGGGAGGAAGGCACTCAGAGCCGACACGCAAGTTTGTTGCATCACACGTCAAATTGTAATGGAGGCCGCGGGAATTAATTAAAATATCCCTCTCCCACTTAGTAAATTGAAAATGAGGAATTTTACTAGCCAACGACATGCATATCAAACAAAAAGCAATAAATATGAAAAATAAAAAATTTTCCAACTATTATGGCTTTTGTCTTCAATATGTCTTCCGTCGCATCGCCATCTCGTCCGCTCCTCCTTTGCCATGTACAAGCCCTCCGGAGATCCGAGCCGAGACTAAAACCTATTTTAATTTACATCCATCGATCCTATACTTCACGAGGGAGTGTACATGAATATAGATCGAAAGTAAAAAAAAATAAAGAGCGGCTAAACAATGCCGTATTTAATTTACAAAAACTAAATACTAACCTCGTCAACCCCGAGGATTCAACAAAATAAATATTTACACACATACAATCACATACACACACATGCCATAATAGTGGAATCTTATGCCTGCAACCAAAGAGTTAAGCTACGCATATCCTACTATTATCCGACACATTTAATATATGAAAAAGTGCATAAAAATTAACCGAATCCTAAACACACAAAACCGGAAACCTTGGCTCTGATGCCAATTGTTGGGGTTGATCCGTGAGGGGAAACTTCGCTTCCCCTTCACCTCGGTTGCTTGACCATGGTGATCCCTTCGATGTCCCCGGATTAAAAAATTTAATCCTAGACAAAAGGGATTCCCAAAGCAACCAAGTCATCGTCGTGCTATTCGTTTAGAGAGGTCACTTGAACAAACTAGTTGTTCAAGCGACCATTCTCTATTCTACGAGTAGCCGCGGAATAGACGATGTCCGGATCGCCGGTTTTTGTATTTATACTCGGGATCCAAGTATTATTTAGCCTATTTACAGAAATATAACATGCTTATATTTTGAAAAACAAACACAAGCAATGAATAAAAGAGATAGAAGAATAGTTATACCTCTTGGTCTTCTAATGTATGACCCTCCTCCTTGACGCCGTGTGGGCGACGATCCACCAAAAGTCAAGCTCCTAGATCGCAAAACTTCCTTCCTTGCTTTTCCCAAGCAAGAGGAAGAAGAGAAACAATGTTTTTCTCCTTCAAAACTCAACCAACAAAGAACTATAGAAGTTCTTGCCGCCAACTAGAACGAGAAGAAGATGATGGAAAACTACAAAGACACCAAGGGAAACCCTATATCTTGTTTCCACCACCTAAGGAGAAGAGAGGGGAGTGTTTTTGGGCGTGGCCAAGGGCTGGGAAGGGCTGGAATAGCTGCTGGACGTTGGCCACAAGGCAAGGAAGAAGAAGGAAAACTTGCCTTATTTGGTGCCACCCTTGCTTCCAAACCCTAACCCTAATTCCAATCCTATCTCAACTAGGATTGCCCTATTCTTGCCGCCCAAGCCTTGCTCCCTCCCTTTGATGTTATCCACGACCACTTCCCATGCCCTCCTTTTATAGAGTTAGGGATAAGTCATGAATTAATCTCCTCCATTGGTTCTAGGGATTTAATCTCAACTGTGGATCTAGAGATTTAATCTCAACCGCTTGGATCTTAGAGATTTAATCTCTACCAATGGATCTTAGTGTTTTGTTTCTATCCATTGGATCTAAGCATCTTGAGGTGTTAATGGGCTACATTAGGGACCATGAGGAGGAGTTGGGTCTTGGCCACCCATGGATCAAGCCCACATAAAGTCCGATCCACTAATGATGATCCAATCCACTAAAGGTCCATCATTGATCTACCTCACCAACCCCCATATGATAATATGGGCTCCATATTATTTGTACATTGTCTCCCCGTGTTTAAGATCTCGAATGTCCATCGATTAATTAATTTACTAACCATTAATTAATCAACATCTAACTCCTTGAGTAGTACCACTCAACCTTTTTATCATGCCGGACCAAGTCCACCTGCAGGGTTTACATGATGAACCTTATGAGCTCCTCAAGGGGACATCATCATCCTAATATATAGGACACGGTTTCCTCCTATAATCAACGGCACACCATATAAATAATATCATCTCCCAACTTACCGAGTCTATCGATTTAATCTATAAATCTCGCCCATTGGTAAATCAAAGAGATGAGTACCAAGTATATGTGCCCGTTATTATATCGGGATTAAGAGCATGTACTAAATAATATCTGAGGTCCGATTCGATTATGTAGTCAGCAATAAATCGAATCACCTCTGTGTCGGTCCTGCTCAATACACACAAAGTGCACTAGTGTGATTCTATGGTCAAGACAAACCAATACCAAATCACACTACAACTATTCCGATGGTTTGTCCAAAGCCATCTCGGTTGTGAGCCTTTACTTATACTTTACAAGGAGCCGATAACATGATCTCCCGTGTGACACCACACACCATGTTATCTACAATGTAACGTATTAGACAATATTGCATAACCATAAAAATATGCAAACAATGATCATGTGATTCTTATTTCAAAATAAAGATGTTCATACAAAAGAGCTAGGCTTTCAGTATACATCCCAACACGAGGAGCCCAATAACGGTTACAAGCCCACTCACTTCCCCTTTATAGGGGATCCTTTTGCCTTTGTTTCTCTGCCTGTCTTCATCCCTTTGCCTTTTCATCTCCTTCTTCTCCGTCTGTTCGTTCCTCCGCCGTCATACTTCGTTGCCCCAATCCTTATTCTTGGATCATCAAAATGCACTCTACCTTTTTCCAGGAGATAGCGGGTCGTTATCCACATCGCAAGTGGAAAACCAATCAACCGTCGGCTCCGACTTCTTCCTCACCTTCCCCGGTCACCACCACAGCTACTTCATCTTGTCCGTCTTCCTCTCCTCCTCCTGCATCTCATGTTACTTCCACCCCGGAGGGAATTGGTACCATTATTCCTTCCTCAATGTCCCCGGCATTTGCAAACCCTACCTCCCATACTTTCTCTCCCTCTGCCACCAATATTCAGAAGTCACCTTCTTTTCCACCACCACCTGAGGACGAACTTGGGGAAGTTGCGCCTCCCTGTCAGCCGATGACAGAGACTGACCCATCCTTGCCTTCTTCCTCCCCGGAATACCATTCTTCCTCCGAACCTATGGCGGTCGATGTCCCCTTACCACAAGCTTCCCCTTTCATTCATCGCCGGAAGAGCCCCTCTCCTCTTCCCAATATCATTCCCCTCCTTCCCCTCACCAGTGAATTCCCCCCATCAGTATCATCCGTCCCATCTTCTTCTTTTCCTCCCAGGAGTCTTCGGATCCTGAATTTAGAGGAAGTGGTTCCTCGCATGGAAAGCCTGCGCTATGCTTTGGATTTGGTATGTTTTCTCGCTTAGCTCTCTTAGCTTTGTTTTACTAGTCGATTTTCTTTTTCACAACTGGCGTGCAGACCTTGACCAATCATCAAGAGTTGGATCGCTCCCTCCGTCAATATCAGACTCAGGCTCAAGAATGGGAGCGACAACAACGGGAAGATTTAGCGAATGCTCAAAATCGAGAATGGCTCCTAGTACAGCAATTGCACCAGTGCCCGGAGTAATTATCCGAGGCTCGTCAACAAATTCAGAAGGATGCTGATACCATTGTGGCGTTAAGAGAACAACAACATCCGGATGTGTAGCCATCCGTCCCTCAACGGGAAGTCCCTCTGGCCCCTCCCAATAAGGAGTCTTCCTCGGCTCAAGAATTGATACGTCTCCAAGGGTAGACAGCAGAACTCCTCAAGGAGAAGCAACAGGATTCTGACGTCATCGCTCGCCTTTAGGTCCAATACCAGCGAGCACAGGATAAGATAGGGGACCTCCGCACCCGCTTGTGCAAGGAGGTACAAGAAAACTCATCCCTTATAAATTCCCGGGCGCATGCTCATGCCCATCTATGCAGGCAAGAGACTTCCCTCCAGAGGCTGAGCACGGAACTTGCCCGAACCAGATCTTATTCCGAAGCAGTGGAGGGGATCTCAGCTTCTATGCGTCAGAACATGGTGGAGATGACGCACCTTGTGCAGCAGGACCAAGGTTCCCGAGCCGATGATGTTTCCATCTTAGCCGATGCTATTATGGAGGTGTCGCGACGCTATGTGGACGTGCATCGAAAACTTCAAGAGCAATAATAAAAATGTGAGAGGCTGCATCGAGAGAGAAGCCCTGACCGTCAGCACCGCCAGGAGAGACTCATCACTTTACTGCGCACCACCTATCAGGACGGATTTAATGAAGCGGTTCAGCAGTATGCTAACCAAGGATTGCCTCCTCCAACTTATCCTTCCTTTTCTTTGAATTGGGAGGCTGGTTTTCAACGCTATCCTCCCGACCGATTGAAGCTGTAATATGATAGCCTGTTTTGAAACGGGAATTCCCTTTCCATCTTTTCTTTCTTCTTCACGATTTATTAACAATACTGTATTGCTTTTATAAATAACCCCTTAATGAAATTTGGAGAGTACTTGGCCTCTAATTAATGTAATCAATTTAAGAAGTACCCCCTTCAGAGTCTCATAATTTTTCCTCCTCCATTCCATATTTCTCATACAGTGTGAAAAAGTTTTAAATGAAGGGCATTCCAAGGTCGTGGAAGCTCTTTGCCTTGGTCATCTTTCAGATAATATGCTGACCCTGCTACGCAGCGCGTTATTTCATAGGGTCCTTCCCAGTTTGGAGCCAGCTTTCCGGGGTCTCCAGCAAGATTAACCTTACGCAAAACCCAATCCCCTTCTTGAAATCTTCGAGGCATCACCTTCTTATTAAAGGCTCGCTGCACTCTTTGTTTGTAGAATTCTGCTCGCCTCCGTGCCATCTCTCGCTTTTCCTCCACCAAGTCCAATTCGATGCTTCGGATGAGTTGGTTCTGATTTGGTTCGTATGCCTTTATCCGAGTGCTATTTAACAGAACCTCGACTGGAATAATAGCTTCCATCCCGTACACCAAACTAAAGGGAGTTTCTCCAGTTGATGTTTTGGGTGTAGTTCGATAGGCCCACAAAATGCCTGGTAACTCTTCTACCCAGTTCCCCTTCTGAGCCCCCAATTTGGTCTTTAATCCTTGAATGAGGATCCTGTTAGTCACCTCCACTTGCCCATTCACTTGGGGATGAGCGATCGAAGTGAAAGCCTGCTGAATGTTGAGACTCTGGCACCATTCTTGGATCTTTTTTCCTTGGAATTGTCATCCATTGTCACTGACTATTTTCCTAGGAATACCGTATCGACAAACAATGTTTCTCCATAAGAATCAGACAAGGCATTCTCGAATCTGGCTAAGGGCTCTGCCTCCACCCATTTGGAAAAATAATCCACAACCACCAATAAAAACTTCTTCTGTAAAGGCGCTGCTGGCATTGGACCTACTATATCCATTCCCCACTGATCGAAAGGGCAGGAAGAGATCACCGCTTTCATTAACTCAGCTGGCCGTTCGGAACGGTTGCTATGTTTCTGACAAGCGAGGCAAGCTTGCACTATACGAGCGACATCTTGCTGAAGAGTAGGCCAAAAATATCCTGCTAAGAGGACCTTTCTTGCTAAAGCTCTCCCTCCCAAATGATTGCTGCAGCAACCTTCATGAATCTCCCATAGTACCCATTCCGCATCCTTATTTCCCAAGCATTTCAATAAGGGTCGTCCGAAGGAAGTCTTGTACAAGTCCCCATTTAAGAGGGTGAACCGTTTGGCTCGGCTTATTAAAGCAAAAGCCGCTATTTTTTCTTCAGGGATCTTCCCGTGCCGTAAATAAGCTATGATGTCGGCCCTCCAATCAAGCATCAGGCTTGATTCGGGTGTGTCTCCCTCCATGCTGCATATGGCTAAGGAAGTATGAATTTTCATATGGACCATTTCTGAGGACTTCATTCCTTCCATTGCACAAGCCATCCGAGCCGATTCATCTGCCTTTCTGTTGTTCTCCCGCGAGATCTGCTTTAAGAGGACCTGACGGAATTGAGCTTTTTCTTTCTCAAAAGCCTTCAGGTATTTATGCAGCCTTTCCTCTCGAACCGTGAAAGAACCTTGAAGTTGTGATATCACCAACTGGGAATCTGAATGGATTATAATGGAATCCCGCTAGAATAGCTTCGTATTCCGCCTCATTATTAGATGCCCGATATTCTAGGCGAACGACTAATCGAGTTTCTTCACCATCAGAGGAAATTAATAGAACACCGACGCCGCTGCCCGTGGACCCTGAAGAACCATCCACGAATATATTCTAGGCCTCTAATCCCTCCTCGTTGGCCGTTGAACCCTCTTCCGAACCGCAGGGTACCTCTGCTAGAAAATCCGCAAGCGCTTGGGCTTTGATAACTGTTCGAGGTTGGTAGCGAATATCATACTCGCTTAGTTCTACTACCCATTTAGCCAATCTTCCAGAGAAATTAGGCTTAGTGACGACCTTGCCCAATTCGCTGTGGGTTAGAACGGTGATGGGATGAGCCAAAAAATACGACCTTAATTTGCGAGCGGTTAGCACTAGGATATACGCCAACTTTTCCAGCTCTGTATAACGGAATTCCTCCCCCTTAAGGATATGGCTGGTGTAATAAATAGGCTGCTGATGAGAACCTTCTTGCTTTAACAATAACGAACTAATGGCTCCCTCTGAGACGGCCAGATACATCCATAAAGGTTCGCCGGCTATTGGTTTGGCTAACAGTGGGAGTCCCGCCAAATATTTCTTCAACTCCTGGAAAGCCCGTTCACATTGATCATCCCACTGAAACTTGGTAGCCTTGCATAGGACCTTGAAGAAAGGCAGCCCTTTGTGCGCCGATCTGGCTATGAATCGTGATAAAGAAACGATCCGGCCCACCAGCCTCTGTGTTTCCCGCAGATTAGCGGGTGACTTCATGTTGCATAATGCTTGGGCCTTCTCAGGATTGGCTTGCAACCCTTTCTCAGTCATAATATACCCCAAGAACTTGCCGCTCTTTACCCCGAACAAGCATTTGTTAGGGTTTAACTTCATATTAAACCGCCTCAATGTAGCGAATGTTTCATTTAAATCCTTGACAAAATCCCTAGTGGCCTTCAACTTGACTAATATGTCATCTACGTAGACATCCACATTTTTCCCTTTCTGTTCGGCAAAGATTTTGTCCATAAAGCGCTGATATGTGGCCCCTGCGTTCTTTAATACGAACGGCATTACCACATAGGTGTATAACCCTCCTGCGGTCATGAAGCTAACCCTTTTTTGATCTTCTTCGGACAAAGGTATTTGATGATATCCTTGATATGCATCCATTAGAGACACCACTTCATATCCCACAGTAGAATCCACCAGTTGATCAATACGAGGCAAGGGGTAGCAGTCTTTAGGGCATGCTTTATTTAAATCACGGAAATCGATACACATCCTCCATTGCCCCGAAGGCTTGGGGACCAAGACTACATTAGAAACCCATTCGGGAAACTAGATTTCCTTTACATGACCCACTTTTAGCAGCTTGTCCACTTCTTCGGCTATGACCTTGTCCTTTTCCTGTCCAAAATGTCGCCTCTTCTATTGAATGGGACAGGCTCCTTTAATGATATTGAAACGGTGTTCATCTACTCGGGGGTTGATCCCCGTGAGATCATGCACATCTTTTGCAAAGATGTTTTCATTCTCCTTCAGGCAAGCCACCAGCTCTTCTTTAATTTCCAGCTGTTGTGCTATCCGTGTGGTCTTTCCTAGAGCAATTTTCACCAGTTCTCCTTCCTCTATTTTGCCAACCTTGGGGGAGGATTCCTCCAGGACGCAGATGTCAGTGATGATGACAGCTTTGCCCTTGAGGTCGTTGATTCGGGCTTTCTTCTGATCGTCCCGAATCATTTGCACGTAGCAGCTCTTGGAGGCCTTCTGTTCTCCATGAACTTCTCCCACCAATTGACCTACTAGAAATTTCAGCTTCTGGTGGTACGGGGAAGCCACGGCCTGAAAAAGGGTGAGGAAAGGATGTCCAAGAATAGCATTGTAAGTGGACGGAGCATCCACAATGAGAAAAGGGATTATACTGGTTTTTTGGTTGGGCTTTACGCCCAGCGTCAGAGGCAAGGAAATCTGCCCCGTAGGGTGCACTACATGCCTAGCGAATCCAAAGAGGGGGGTGGCCACATCTTCTAGCTGGGTATTTTCCAGCTGCATCTGTCCGAAAGCTTCCCGGAAGAGGATGTTGATGGAGCTTCCCGAGTCAACTAGCACCCGGGCCACTTCATAATTGGCCAAGGATATACGAATAACCAAGGCATCCGTGTGGGGCAGCAGGACACCTTGTAGATCTTCTGGCCCGAAGGAAATGGGCGGTGCCACTTGAATAGTTTGGTCAGTGATGATGGCCAAACTCTCTATGAGACGGGCGTACGATTTTCGTGCCCGGTTAGAATCCCTGTCGGTAGGTCCTCCAACTATAACATGAATAACTCCCCGCGTGGGAATGTTATGTAGATTGGATGAAGGACCCTCACTTGATGGACCTTCTTGAGAGACATCCTCCTGGGATGGCGTTTGGGGGAAAGTGACCCGAGGTTGTTGATTATATGGCTTTGGACGGGTTACATTGGGTCGTGGGCCTCGTCGTGCCGGTCCTCCTGCCTGGAACCTTAATTGCGGATATGCAGTATGGAGGCGATCCAATTCCTCTTGTAACTTGAAACATCGGCCACTACTATGGCCGTATTCTGTATGATATTGGCAAAAGAACGGGGCAGGGAGGGTTACGTGGGATCCCCCTGTGTCCTAAGGGTCGTTGCAGCAGACCCTGTTGGTCGTAGAATTCCATTTCCCGTTCTTTCCAAGTCCTCACAGGAGGAAGCGCTTCAGCGGCCATGATTTGTAAGGGCAGGACGGAGCAAACTCCTGGACACATCGGACGGGGCCTCGGGACCTCCTGTCGAAAAGGTCTTGTATACTCCCGCCGGAGAGGCGCTTGGGGAGCAGCGGGATGAGCCCTTCACCGGGGCCCATTGCATTGCTCATCTCTCCGCATTTTAATCCTTCTTCTTCGCAGATGAACTGCTCCGCACGGCTTAGTAGCTCCTCATAACTATCCGCAGTTATCTTAACAAGGCGAGAAAGGGCCCTCCTTCAGGGTCTTTGAATAGCACCTCTGATCGGAAAGATTCGACGGGCCGAGGATTCCCTACCGCAAGTGAATCGATGAAGATACCCCCTAAGGGATTCTGAAGGTCCCTGGGTGATATGCATTAACATAGAGGCGCCCTTTCTATACGCCTTGCAGCTGACAAATTCCCGACTGAACATTCTCTGGAAATCAGCGAAACAGGTGATAGACCCTGGGGGCAGGGTGTTGAACCACTTTTGCACCGAGCCAGTTAGGGTGGTTCGGAAGACTCGGCACTTGAGAGCGTCAGTGTAACAGTGGAGCGAGGCCGCTCCGTCAAATTGAGATATGTGCTCTTCGGGATCCGTCGAACAGTCATACTTATTGATCTGAGGATTCTGGAAGTAGGACGGAGGGAGCTCTGAGAGAATGTCCATTGTGAAGGGACTGGGATCGTATACTTCCGGAGGCCTGGTAGATTGACTTTCGCCCTGTTCCTCCCTGCGCATTTGGGTGAAGGGCATAGTGTTCTGAGGCGTTCTTCCCCTGAGTCCGCCTCCAAGCAATGTTTCCCCATTGACGGCTGTACGAGATGGAGGGGGCATTTCTGGGGGTGGGCCTCTGGAAGAAGGTTCCCCGGAATGCGGATGCAGATATCCGGTCCTTCTCCTTTCCCTAGCGAGAGCTTCTGTGATAGCGTCATCCATCAGGGCTTTCAACTGCGAGGGTAGAAGGATGATGGGACGCTCCTCCGCTGCTGAGGTAGCAGGTGGTTGTACTTATTCCGGTTTCATCTCAACGTCCAGCTCAATTGTTTCCCACAGATGGCGCCAACTGATGCGGAACGAGTGAAAACCTTGCTCGCTCCTTTTTCAATGCAGTGAAGCACTGAGGGAGGTCTCAGAGAGTCCTCACAGGCCACGATCAGTAAAGAATAAGAAGATGAAATAGGTGAAACGCAAGAAAACCGACGATCTTAAGAAGGGCAAAGGCAAGGAACTGAAACCCGATGGAGGGGTGGCCAAGGAAGGGGCTTGCTTCCACTGCAAGGAAGCTGGACACTGGAAGCGTAACTGCAAAGCTTACCTGGAAGATCTTAAGAAGAAGAGAAGTGAGACTTCTACTTCAGGTATAAATGTTATAGAAGTCAATCTATCTATTTCTTCATAATGGGTATTAGATACCGGATGTACATCTGATATTTGTACCAATGTGCAGGCGCTGAGAAATAGCAGGGCATTGACAAAGGGCGAGGTGGACCTACGAGAAGGCAATGGAGCTAGAGTTGCTGTTATTGCTGTAGGAACTTATGATCTATCTCTGCCCTCTGGGCTTGTACTAGAATTAGATGAATGTTGTTATGTGTCTTGCTTAACTAAGAACATAATTTCAATTTCTTATTTGGACAAGAAAGGATATACATTTATAATAAAGAACAAATATTGTTCAGTTTATTTAAATGATATGTTCTATTGTAGTGCACCTCTAATGAACGGACTCTACTTTCTAGACTTAGAGAGCCCTATCTATAACATAAGTACCAAAAGGTTCAAGTCAAATGAGTTGAACCAAACCTATCTCTGGCATTGTCGCTTAGGTCACATAAATGAGAGTCGCTTATCTCAGCTCCATAAGGATGGGCTGCTAGACTCATTTGATTTTGAATCATATGAGACATGTGAGTCTTGCCATTTAGGCAAGATGACCAAGACTCCCTTTAGTGGACACAGCGAAAGAGCAACAGACTTGTTAGGACTTATACATAGTGATGTATGTGGCCCTTTCAATGTTGCTGCTAGAGGTGGTTACAGGTACTTCATTACATTTACTGATGACTTCAGTATATATGGTTATGTGTATCTCATGACACATAAATCAAAATCCTTTGAAAAGTTTAAAGAATTCAAGAATGAAGTACAAAACCATCTTAGCAAGAGTATTAAGATACTTCGATTAGATCGAGGTGGTAAATACCTTAGCCATGAGTTTCGTGACTATCTAGCTGAGTGTGGGATTCTATCCCAACTCACTCCTCCTGGAACACCATAGTGGAATGGTGTATCCGAAAGGAGGAATCATACCCTATTAGATATGGTACGATCTATGATGAGTCACACAGATCTTCCTATATCCTTTTGGGGATATGCTCTAGACACAGCAGCCTTTACCCTTAACCGTGTACCATCCAAGGTTGTGATAAAGACACCATATACGATATGGACAGGGAGAAATCCCAAGATGTCTTTCATGAGGATTTGGGGTTGTGAGGCTTACGTTTGACGTCAAGTCTCAAACAAACTATGACCCAAATTCGATAGGTGCTATTTTGTTGGATATCCCAAGGACACAAAGGGATATTACTTCTACATTCCCAGTCAGCACAAAGTGTTTGTGGAAAAGACTAGGGTTTTTCTAGAAAGGGATTTTGTTTCTAGAAAAACTACTGGGAGTACATTCGATATAGAAGAAATTCAAGATAAAGACCATAGCACTGAGGCCTTGATGGAGGTTGAACAGGAACCACAAAGTGTTGTGTGATGAGATTGTTGCACAAAGGGTTGTGGAACAACCACCTATTCAGGTAGACCTACCTCTTCGCAGGTCTGATAGGGTACATTGTCATCCTGAGAGATACTCATTTCTCTTGTCTGACCATGATGACGTTATGCTCATTGAGAATGAGCCTACCTCCTATCAGGAAGCTGTGATGAGCCCAGATTCTGAGAAATGGCTAGAGGCAATGAGATCCGAGATGGAATCCATGTACACCAACCAAGTTTGGACTTTGGTTGATCCACTTGAAGGGGTCAAACCCATTGGGTGTAAGTGGGTCTTTAGGAGAAAGAATGACATGGATGTGTAGGGGATTGATCGGCCGGCTAGAGGGGGGTGAATAGCCCTCTTTCATTGGATGACGGAATTCGATTCTCTACAAATAATATTAGCACAACGAAAACAATAAGACAAGCAAATCAAACAAAGAAAGACAAAGCAAAGGAAATAAACAATGCTAACACCAAGTCGTAACGTGGTTCACGGCTATGCCGCTAATCCACGATCCCGATTCTTCCAAGGTGAATCACTCCTTTGCCAAATCCACTAAGTCTCTCCTTTGCACCAAGCTAGGTGGAGGTAACCTCTTTACAATCCCTCTTCTTACAATTGAATGAGAATTAGCACAAGAAGGAGAGTGGAAAAACCCTTAGAGAACTTTGAGAGATGTTATGAGTTGAAGCATTAGGTTCCCAAAGCCCCACACCATTCCTCTTCATAGAGGAAGAGGGTTTCTTCCCGTTGACATAGGAGTAGTCGACTGATGTCCCTATCAGTCGACTGGTCCTGTAGTCGTTGCCAAATAACGGCTGCTTTCCACATTGGATTTCATCCAACGACACTGGCATCAGTCGACTGATATTGCCATCAGTCGACTGATGCTCGACCAATCGAGTGCTCCGTGAGCTCGACTCCATTCTGTGCCCGAAACACTTGTGACCAGTCGACTGATGCCTTCATTAGTCGACTGGTGGTCTCGCAGTCGATTGCCATTCCATGGCAGTCGACTGTTGTCACTTGAACCGGACACGAACACTAGTCGAGTCACCGTCGACTTAGAGTAGTCGACTACCATTAACATGGTAGTCGACTGATGTCGGAAAATCCCATCCGGCACTTAGCCAAATGGCCAAGTTTCACCTAAGAGCTACTACCCCTTCCCGGGTTACATTCGCTCACACTCATCCCTCGGAGTCCCTCGCCTTTGAAGTTATCTTCGTCCGGCCACATCCCTCGGATGCGCCAAGCACACGACTCTGCAGTGCCATCCTTCGCATCTCACCCTGAAGTCTACTTCCTCTGGCTTCACTCCAAGCTCCTCCTCCAGCGGTCCCTCGAATGCTCCAAGTGCACGGCTTCCGCAAAGCCATCCTTCACCGACTCAAGGACCGAGTCATGAGAGGTGAAAGTCTCCAAGGCTCCATGTGTGAATTACTAAGCCCTGCAAGACTCCAACGCACACATCAAATCATAATAACACTCTAACTTAAACCCTTTGCCACACACATCAAAACCATATCATGGCAAGAGATTGCCCTAACAATCTCCCCCTTTTTGATGTGGCAATCCGTTTAAGTTAGGTAAAAACATTTGATAAAACTATTAAGAGAGGAAAGCATGTAAGTAAACATGATTAGCAACTCTCCCCCTTAATACATAAAACTCCCCCTAAATATATTCCCCCTTACTTAAACATAACATTTCTCCCCCTTTGACACCATCAAAAATAATTAACAAGGTTTATATAGCATGGCATCAAGTCTAGAGAGAAACAAAAACCAAAACATGCCTTAAAATTGGATAAAAGAAATTATCATGTTAACGAGCTAATCATGATCGTTCGTACTACTATCGGCACGCACGCATTTCGGGTTTTTTAGGTTTTCAGGGTGGTTTTCAGAAATGCACTAGAAAATATATAAAAGTCAAAAAATCAAGAAATTTGGGGAACACATTTCTTGTAAATATATTTATCGATGAAAAATATTTTTCCATGAAAAATCATTGTATTTTTAAATATTTGCCAAAAATCCAAAAGCTTTAAAAACCACTAGGTTTTTGATCATGTAAGTATCCATTTTAACACCTAGTCTTGCTTTGGATTGTTTCAAAACATGAATACACAGATTTTAAAGTAAGAAATTGTTTTGAAAACATATGAAATATCCAACCATGATCTTTGGGCAATATGTCTATGAATTAAACATAAGTCTTCCCCATGATTGGTCTATTATTGCTATTTCAATACCTTAAATGACCATCTAGATGTCATAGACATTAGTGGACATTTGTATCATCCTATCATCTCACCCATGCTAAGTTTTAAATCATGGTAGACTATGGTGAGTGTGAGATGTATCCTAAAGGTATTTGTTTGTACTTAACCATTATTTTCATGCAATTCTATCAAGGTTAAGTACCATCCTATCATTCCACATGATTATAAAGATGTATATGAATTAATTTCACATTATGATCATGAAACAAATGTATTCATCAAATTGTGATCATGCATTAGGTATTATATCATGATAATAAAGCAAATATCACCTAAAGCATGATTTATCTATTTATAGGTGCATTATCATCACCTAACACTATTTCAAAAATGTTGTCCCGCCATCCTAAGTCAACCAAAAATATGATATAGGTAAAGTCCTTATGGTTGACTATCCTAGGGTTTTCCTAACCCTTTAGGATGGATTTTAGAACCCAATATAAATTCTTGCCTAAGGGGTTCACTAAAAATTCCTTAGGGATCCATTTTCTAGCTATTACTTTCTTTTTAACTTGACCCCTAGAAATTAGACATTTATTGGCCTTTTCATTTTTCTTTTCCTTATATCCTAGGCCTTTCTTGTTGAAGCTTGCCCTTTGGCTCCCTATGATCATGTTCAAGGTGTTGGAGCCTATAGTAAACTTTTCTAGGGCTTTGGTCAAATAGTCTACCTTTTCTCTTAAAGCCCTATTTTCTTCTATGCATGCATCATTAACATCCAAAGGCATATAATTATCATGTAAGCATGCATCATCATCATTATCATTAAAACATGCTTTTTCTAATTTTTGCTCTAAATCTTTAATTTGATCAAGCATGGTTTTATTTTTCTTCTTTGCTCTAAATAAGTCCTTAGTGAGACTAGAAATCATAGAAACTATTTTACTAGGTGAAAGGTTAGTTACCATAGTTTCCATGTCCTCTTCTTCGGATGAGGAGGTAGAGGAGGCTCCCCATTCACTTGAGCTCTCTCCACTTGGACTTGATCCTTCATTTTCGGAGGAGGAGCAATCCAAGTCGTCAAAGGCCATTAGGGATAAGTTGGTGACAAAAGAATTCTCCTCTTCCGATGATGATGAAGATGATGAGGAGGGGTCATCCCAAGTCCTTGCCTTTAAAACTTTGGTCTTCCCCTTTTCTTTGGCCTTCTTCTATTCTTCCTTCTTTTTGCTCCCCTTCTTCTTCTTCTTTTCTTCTTTCTTCTTCCTCTCTTCTTTGCTCTTGTTTAGGAGAGGACAATTGTCCCTTATGTGTCCCTCTCCTTGGCAATTGTAACAAATTACCTTTCCCCTTGGTCTTCTTCTCCTATCATTAGATTTATTAAAATGAAAACCTTTTAATGCACGCCTTACCCTCCTTACCATATAGGCTTCTTCCGTGCTATCCATGGAGGAGGAGGAGGATGCTTCAACATCAGAGGAAGAGGGGATCTCCATCTTCTTCTTCCCCTTGTGTGCCATCAAAGCTACTCCTCTTGAAGGTTGAAACTTTGGCTCTTCTTATATTCCTTCAAGCCTCGTTTCGTGGAGCTCCATTGTTGAGAAGAACTCCTCCAAGGTGCTCACTTCTAGATTCTTGGACAAGAAGAAGGAGTCCACCATTTATCTCCATTTTGACGATCGGGGAAAAGCATCAATTGCTTTCATAAGCATGTCCCGGTTGGAGAGCCTTTCTCCTACACTTGTTAGTCCAATCAAAATTTCCTTAAACCAAGAATGCAATGATGTTACCTTTTCTCCCTTTTCTAATTTTATGTTGTATAGTTGGGAGCAGAAGAGGTTTCTCCTTGCAAGTTTGGCTTCCGAGGTGCCTTCATGAAGCTCTACTAGCTTCTCCCACATCTCCTTCGCACTAGAGCATTCCCCTATCCTATTCACCTCTTGTTGGGGGAGTACATTGTAGAGGTGGTGCTTGGCCTTTGAATTTGCCAAGTATTCTTCCCTTTCCCTCTTGCTCCACCTTGATTTCTCCAATGTCTCCCCGTCTTCATTCCTAGGCATCTCGAAACCGTTTTCCATTATTAATAAAATTTCAAAGTTGGTTTCAAAGAATACCTCCATTCTCTTTTTCCACCATGAGAATTCCCCCTCGAACTTTGGAAGATGAATATTTGAGCCGGCCATTCTTGAATGTTCTTGTTGTGGCGGTTAGTCTTCGACAAGCTTTCCTTGGCTCTGATACCACTTGTAGGGGATCGATCGGCCGGCTAGAGGGGGGTGAATAGCCCTCTTCTGTTGGATGATGGAATTCTCTTGTCTACAAATAATATTAGCGCAACGGAAACAACAAGACAAGCAAATCAAACAAAGAAAGACAAAGCAAAGGAAACAAACAATCCTAACACCAAGTCGTAACGTGGTTCACGGCTACGTCGCTAATCCATGATCCCGATTCGTCCAAGGTGAATTACTCCTTTGCCAAATCCACTAAGTCTCTCCTTTGTAATCCCTCTTCTTACAATTGAATGAGAATTAGCACAAGAAGAAGAGTGGAAAAACCCTTAGAGCACTTTGGGAGATGTTATGAGTTGAAGCATTAGGTTCCCAAAGCCCCTCACTGATGCGGAACGAGTGAAAACCTTGCTCGCTCCTTTTTCAATGCAGTGAATCACTGAGGGAGGTCTCAGAGAGTCCTCACAGGCCGCGATCAGTAAAGAATAAGAAGATGAAATAAGTGAAATGCAAGAAAACCGACGATAGCAATCGAGACTCAGACACAAGATGTAACGTGGTTCGGAATAAGGATTCCTACTCCACGGAGGTGAACTTTCTCACCGGAGGCAGTGCCTAAGCACTTTCACTATGAGGGTCCTCCTTTACGGAAGGTCAACTTCTGAAGGTGGAGGAGAGAAGACCTTTTACAATGATATCTTAAAGCGAGAAAAATACAAGAGATGTGAGAACGATAGATCTCTTCCTTCAATCTCCGGCGAGGCGACTGTGGTCCCTCTTCTTCCTCTGCGTCCTCTGCTCTCTTGCTCTGTTGGAATGGTTGCCGGGGGATCTTCTTTTCTTCCTTGCTCCCTCCCTTTTATCTTCCTCTCTCCTTCATCGTAACGTCGTAGGTTATCTCCATCGTACATGTGGCCACCACCATCCCCTGGAGAATAATTTTGTTACAGATATAAGGAGTGAAGACTCCTTGGAATATTATGTGGGGCCTCCCAGGCCGTTGCCTAACACCTTTTCCTCTATTCTTCGGGAAACTAGGCTAGACTATCTCCCTCAGCCTTTCGTATTGAGGGAAGCTAGTTTAGGTCTATAGCCTACGGGTAACCTAGCCCTAGGGATTTTTATCAACCCGAACCAATTCCTCTTTTCCCCATGTCAAATTCCCTTTGTACTGATCAGATTGGACTAACCTCTTGGCAAAGCGCATTCCGTCTCTCCTTTGCCATGTCGATTGCTTTCGCTAACTCTCCCGTACCAATGGCTTCTAACATTCGCTCGTGCCAATGGCTTCTGATATTCGCCCGTGCCAATGGCTTCTGACATTCGCCCGTGCCAATGGCTTCTGATATTCGCCCGTGCCAATGGCTTCTGACATTCGCCCGTGCCAATGGCTTTTGATATTCGCCCGTGCCAATGGCTTCTGACATTTGCCCGTGCCAATGGCTTCTAACATTCGCCCGTGCCAATGGTTTCTGATATTCGCCCGTGCCAATGGCTTCTGACATTCGCCCGTTCCAATCTTCCTTTTCTTCCTTAGCGGAGCCGTGTATTTCGGATCGGATCTAGGGTCACCTACTAACCCCTCTATCGGGGATTATGTAGAGAAGGTACCAGTAGTATCATTAGTCAACCCCGAAAAATATTCAAGCGAAGTTATAAGCTTGACTTTCCCAATGTACATAAAGTTTCTGACCTATTCTTCATTTCTCGACTTAAATCCATCCGTTCCCTTATAACTCCCCCCAGTATATTGAAGGAGGCTCGCTGGGCCCATGGGCTCCGCTTCTCCTTCTCCTTCTGTGCAGCTGAATCGTCGCGAAAAACCCTATATAAACCCTCACCTTCTTCTTTTAGGTATCGTTTAGTGTGCTTGACAATCCAGTCTATTCTTCTTCTCCTGTGATTCTCACCGGCGGCGTTTCGGCGACCCAGTTCTTCCTTTCCCCACACGATTCTTCTTTAACCCCCGAGTAAGTGTTCTGCTTTGTTCACACCCATGGATCCTAGGACCACCACTTCACCCACCTGGTATGAACATACCATAACCCAGTTAGATTGTAACCATTATTTCTTTAATATTAAGAACGACTACATAGACCCCTCTATAAAATGTTGTTTCACGACTAAACTGCATCGACCTCATAATCCTCCTCCCGGTTTGACATGCTTTTTCTCTGAACAATTTCTTAACGGCCTATCCCTGCCGGTACCATAGGTCTATTTGGACCTCCTAAACTTCTACGGACTACCCCTGAACCAATTCACCCCCAACTCCTTCCGAATTCTATCGGGAGCCCACATAGTGTTCCAACACTTGAACCTCTCTTTGACCCCCGAAATATTCCATTGCTTCTTCCAATTAAAGTCTTCTAAGGCAGGTCTCTTTTATTTATCTAGCCGTTCAGACTGCCAATTCCTGGTGAACCTTCCCACTTCCCACAAGGGCTGGGAAGAATTGTATTTCTTTGTACAGCTTCCCGAGTCTCTTCCTTATTCTGATACATGGAAGGTAGCCCTTCCTGAATTGCCTCCCTTCCGAGAAACGAGGACCAAATTTCCCTTCCCGGAAGTATATAGAGTATTAAGAGAGCTACATTACTGCTCCAAACATCTGATAGAAACTCCTCTGTTAAGCCATTTTGGATTGTCTCCTCTACCTCTGATGACTTCGGTTGCTGTAGGTAGGGTGATATTGGTCCTGCACTATGACTTCCTTTCCAAATTATTCATCCTTCTTATAAATATACCTTGCAGATAATCTAATGCAGAAGGCTTTGGTAGAAGGGGAGGCAATTGAGGCTGCCAAGAAAAAGAAGACCTCGACTAAAAGAGGCAAGTTAGTTGTAGCTCCGTCATCCCCCCGAAAAAAGCTACGACTCATCAAGAAAGGAGCTTCAAGTTCATCAGCTCTTATTCCCTTATCTTCCAACCAGCCGGGAGCTCAACCCCTAACCATCTATGAGCCCAGAAGGGAAGGCAATACCTCCCCCGCCTCTTCTTTATCTCCCCAAGGAGGGGATTCCCCCTTCCAATTTCTTCATTCTTCCCCATCCGCACAAAACTTACCCCCGCCTTCTCATATAGAATCCCTCCAAGCTCCTATACCTTCCGACTCGAGAACCGCTCCTATCCCTCTTCGCCGTACCAGGCCCCCATCTTCTTCGGAAGGAGAAGATCCTTCCCTTCCTGTTCCTCCGAGGGCCACGCAGGGATCTTTGCTGAAGATTCGGCACCCTTCGGAGGTAAAATTCTTTAATCAGTCAGGTATACAAGGCTCGTGTGAGCAAGTGAGCAAACTGCTGGCAGAGGTATTTACTCTCTCTTTTCTTCCTCTTTGCTATGGGTATTTCCCTATACTGATGTATGCTAATCATTTTCTTCTCCTTTTAGGCCTCCACCTAACATAACAACATGGTGGCACATTTAGCCCGATTCCAATCTAGTGTGGAGACTCGCCACTTTGCCGCCATGTCACAACAGAAAGAGCTTGCACAACGGTTAAACGAGCAAGAGGCAAAGGAGGCGGACCTTCGGGGCCAGTGCGAAGATGCCACGATGCAACTAGCCATGGTCCGAAGTGAAAAAGAAGAGCTGCAACGAAAAAATGAAGAGCTGGAACATCGCCTCTTCCTGCAGTCCAGTGAGCTACAACAGGTAGATATCCTGACTCAGGAACTGAAGGAGTATAAGAGATATCTTATGGATACCATGCTCAAGAATGCTGACTCTGAGGCTACTATCACACAGTTTCAACAAGAATGCCACCGCCTTAATCTGGAACGTCAAGCCTGGGCAATTACCAGGGAATCCTGTGCAAAGAAGTGTCAGGAACTTTCCTCCACAGTAACGGCTCTTCCCCGAACCTTATCACCGGTGGCTCAGCAGCAATCCACCCTCCAACAAGAGTATCTTGAAGCTCTTTCAGCCTTAGGACAGCGAGCTATAAAGGCAGCCACTGAGAGAGATGCTTTGGCGATTAAATTGGCGGAAAGTCGAGCTCAAGTGGTTCAATATCAGGACCAACTAAAGGAGCAGGAAGCCGACCTCAAGGGGCGTTATGTCAAGAAGGGGGTAGATCTCTTTATACTAGGTTTTGAGGGGTCCTCGGCTCAAAATGCCGAACAAGGATACCCGCCTCCTGGCACGGACACTAGTTATTTAGATCCCACGGAGGCATTAGCTAAATGTCCGCCCGAACTCTTTGAATTGTAACTTCCACTATTCTCCTTTTTTGATAATTTTATCAATAGTCTCTCTTCTGCTTCTGAATGATGAATTTGTTTATAGGCTTAGTTATCATCGTCTTGGCATGCTTCTTGACGGGTCGGGAATTCTGGACCCATTTTAAAACTCCTCCTTTTTTATACCGTTCTCTCTTTTCCCATATCGGATGGTGCCATCACCTCGTTGGTTCGGGCTTATGGAAGAGATATTGAATAACATTATCCGCCTCCGCCCCATTTTCGGTTCGGGAATCTGCTGGAAGTATGTTGTCTGATATTATTCACACCCGTCCCGGTTTTAGTTTGGGGACTTGCTTTAAGTGACTTTTGCCTGTTAGCCTTCCCCATCCCTTTCTACTGCTTCGGAAACTATATCAACCTCTTCGCCTTCTTCTCCTTCCCAAGAACTTCCCCCATTGCTTTCCTTTCATTATAAATCATCACCCTCCATGTCTTCGTCCCTCTATCTCACTATCATGGCTTCAGCAGGGCATCCCATCGAAATTTCTTCAGAGTCAGAATCCTTCGATTTATGGAACTGGGCTTCGGAAGATACTGGAGACTCAGAAACCCGCTCGATCGCTACTTCAGCCTTACGCCCCCTTCCGTTCCCGCCTTCCAGTCCAACTCCAGCTCCTCCTAAAGGAAGGTATTTTCGGGCTCCTTTCCCCTCCTTCTGCAACAGGGTATGGAATCCTCCCTTCACCTGGGAGTACACAGTGGGAGACCCCTGTGTCGTTGATGAACTTCCTCCACTTCCACCAGCGCTGGCTTTTATCCCAATCCCCCCGGCAGAAGCTCATCCTTCTCCGTTCGATGAAGGTCCATCAGTTCTTCCTCCACCTCAAGTCAAACGCTTCGGGGTCGTCTTGGCGCCCTCTCCCCCCAAAGAGACCTCTCCCGCCTCGTCTATAGGGAGTAATCAGAGAAAATCTGTATAAATCAAATTAATGTAATCATTTCAAATATATGAGTAAAAATGAGGGAGGGAGCTTGATGTTTGTTTTTGTCTCTTTCTTGTAGAGGTAAGGTTTCTGTCTTCGAAAGGACGATAATCTGATCCGAACATACCTTCTTCTATCAACGCCCGGGGATTCGGAACCTCTTAATTACAGTTATAGTCCCGTCGACCTTCCCACTACTGCCCCCACGTCTCCTCTTCTTTACTGGCATTTATGGTCCCCATTTCTTCTACCCATAAATGCACTTTCCCCCTTCGTTGCTATAAAAGTCCTCAATCCTTACCTGATAGCTTCCATCTTTTCCTTTTCTCTTTATTTGCCATGGACAGAATATCTGAACCGGGCAGCATTTCCTCTCCTTCTGAAGAACAGATAAATGATCGCCGATACATAGTTAGCTTGGAGGAGCAAGTGAAGTACTTACAAAGAACTTGAAGACGTATTGCTGGAAACTTCACCCGAGGCAATCCTACGCCAAAGTGGTGGCGAAATTAGCAAAACAGATCTTCCTACAGCAGTCTTACCGGCGACAACTATTGTGCCAACCTCAACCATACAAGGGAGCTCCCTCCGTTCCTCCCAACAAAGAACTATAATGCTCAAGATGTATTAGGGTTTCTGTTTGTCATTTTCCCCTGTAAATGACTCAAAATATGTAATTATTTTGCATCAATGAACTTTCCCAGTTTATCTTCTTTCTCCAGTGTCTTCTGCATTGTACCATGCTTTACTTCTTTCGTATCCACATAGACTTACATATAATTGAGATATATTTCGGCTCTTCCGCTTTTATAATCTGCTTGGGATATAAAACCATCGAATGAATTAGCTCTGCTATTTTTCAAGGATAAAACAATATAGGGTCAAACAAGGACTTCAACTTCCCACCCTTTACGGGGACAAAAAGTGATATATAACTGAGGGGATCTCAGTTCTTCCGCTCCGCCACCACACGGGGATATCTTCCACTTCACGGGGATAGAAATTTTTAGTATAACCGAATGAATTTCGATTCTTCCATTCCGCCACCACACGGGGATATCTTCCGCTTTGCGGGGATAGAAATTTTTAGTATAACCGAATGAATTTCGGTTCTTCCGTTCCGCCACCACACGGGGATATCTTCCGCTTCGCGGGGATAGAAATTTACAAGTAGAGTAAATAATAACCGAGGGGTATCGGTTCTTCCGTTCCGCCACCACACGGGGATATCTTCCGTTTCGCGGGGATAGAAATTTATAAGTAGAATAAATAATAATCGAGGGGTCTCGATTCTTCCGTTCCGCCACCACACGGGGATATCTTCCGCTCCGCGGGGATAGAAATTTATAAGTAGAATAAATAATAACCGAGGGGTCTCGGTTCTTCCGTTCCGCCACCACACGGGGATATCTTCCGCTCCGCGGGGATAGAAATTTATAAGTAGAATAAATAATAACCGAGGGGTCTCGGTTCTTCCGTTCCGCCACCACACGGGGATATCTTTCCCTCCGTGGGGATTGAAATTTATAAGTAGAATAAATAATAACCGAGGGGTCTCGGTTCTTTCATTCCGCCACCACACGGGGATATCTTCCGCTTCACGGGGATAGAAATTTATAAGTAGAATAAATAATAACCGAGGGGTCTCGGTTCTTCCGTTCCGCCACCACATGGGGATATCTTCCGCTCCTCGGGGATAGAAATTTATAAGTAGAATAAATAATAACCGAGGGGTCTCGGTTCTTCCGTTCCGCCACCACACGGGGATATCTTCCGCTCTACCTCGCGGGGATAGAAATTTATAAGTAGAGTAAATAATAACCGAGGGATTTCGGTTCTTCCGTTCCGCCACCACACGGGGATATCTTCCGCTCTGCCTCGCGGGGATTGAAATTTATAAGTAGAGTAAATAATAACCGAGGGATTTCGGTTCTTCCGTTCCGCCACCACATGGGGATATCTTCCGCTCTGCCTCGCGAGGATAGAAATTTATAAGTAGAATAAATAATAACCGAGGGGTCTCGGTTCTTCCATTCTGCCACCACACGGGGATATCTTCCGCTCTGCCTCGCGGGGATAGAAATTTATAAGTAGAGTAAATAATAACCGAGGGATTTCGGTTCTTCCGTTCCGCCACCACATGGGGATATCTTCCGCTCTGCCTCGCGGGGATTGAAATTTATAAGTAGAGTAAATAATAACCGAGGGATTTCGGTTCTTCCGTTCCGCCACCACACGGGGATATCTTTCGCTCTGCCTCGGGGGGATTGAAATTTATAAGTATATAGTCCCGAAGCCATCAATATAAAGGAGGCAACGCTTTCATATCCTCCCTCGTTTGTGCTTGCCTTCTGAAGAGGAACGCCCATATCTGCCCCTTCCCATGCAAGTGAAGGCCCTAGCACATAACGGGCCATTTAGAAAAAATAATCCTTCTTTCCCTTTCACTTAGGGCTGCTTTTACCACAAGCGAGGAGACCAATAACTGTTACAAGCCCACTCACTTCCCCTTTATAGGAGAACCTTTTGCCTTTGTTTCTCTGCCTGTCTTCATCCCTTTGCCTTTTCATCTCCTTCTTCTCCGTCTGTTCGTTCCTCCGCCGTCATACTTCGTTGCCCCAATCCTTATTCTTGGATCATCAAAATGCACTCTACCTTTTTTCAGGAGATAGCGGGTCGTTATCCACATCGCAAGTGGAAAACCAATCAACCGTCGGCTCCGACTTCTTCCTCACCTTCCCCGGTCACCACCACAGCTACTTCATCTTGTCCGTCATCCTCTCCTCCTCCTCCATCTCTTGTTACTTCCACCCCGGAGGGAATTGATATCATTATTCATTCCTCAATGTCCCCGGCATTTGCAAACCCTAGCTCCCATACTTTGTCTCCCTCTGCCACCAATATTCAGAAGTCACCTTCTCCTCCACCACCACCTGAGGACGAACTTGGGGAAGATGCGCCTCCCTGTCAGCCGATGACAGAGACTGACCCATCCTTGCCTTCTTCCTCCCCGGAATACCATTCTTCCTCCAAACCTATGGCGGTCGATGTCCCCTTACCACAAGCTTCCCCTTTCATTCATCGCCGGAAGAGCCCCTCTCCTCTTCCCAATATCATTCCCCTCCTTCCCCTCACCAGTGAATTCCCCCCCTCAGTATCATCCGTCCCATCTTCTTCCTTTCCTCCCAGGAGTCTTCGGATCCTGAATTTAGAGGAAGTGGTTCCACGCATGGAAAGCCTGCGCTATGCTTTGGATTTGGTATGTTTTCTCGCTTAGCTCTCTTAGCTTTGTTTTACTAGTCGATTTTCTTTTTCACAACTAGCGTGCAGACCTTGACCAATCATCAAGATTTGGATCGCTCCCTCCGTCAATATCAGACTCAGGCTCAAGAATGGGAGTGACAACAATGGGAAGATTTAGCGAATGCTCAAAATCGAGAACGGCTCCTAGTACAGCAATTGCACCTGTGCCCGGAGCAATTATCCGAGGCTCGTCAACTAATTTAGAAGGATGCTGATACCATTGCGGCGTTAAGAGAACAACAACATCCGGATGTGCAGCCATCCGTCCCTCAACGGGAAGTCCCTCTGGCCCCTCCCGATAAGGAGTCTTCCTCGGCTCAAGAATTGATACGTCTCCAAGGGTAGACAGCAGAACTCCTCAAGGAGAAGCAACAGGATTCTGACGTCATCGCTCGCCTTCAGGTCCAATACCAGCGAGCACAGGATAAGATAGGGGACCTCCGCACCAGCTTGTGCAAGGAGGTACAAGAAAACTCATCCCTTATAAATTCCCGGGCGCATGCTCATGCCCGTCTACGCAGGCAAGAGACTTCCCTCCAGAGGATGAGCACGGAACTCGCCCGAACCAGATCTTATTCCGAAGCAGTGGAGGGGATCTCAGCTTCTATGCGTCAGAACATGGTGGAGATGATGCACCTTGTGCAGCAGGACCAAGGTTCCCGAGCCGATGATGTTTCCATCTTAGCCGATGTTATTATGGAGGTGTCGCGACGCTATGTGGACGTGCATCGAAAACTTCAAGAGCAACAAGAAAAATGCGAGAGGCTGCATCAAGAGAGAAGCCCTGACCGTCCGCACCGCCAGGAGAGACTCATCACTTTATTGCACACCACCTATCAGGACGGATTTAATGAAGCGGTTCAGCAGTATGCTAACCAAGGATTGCCTCCTCCAACTTATCCTTCCTTTTCTTTGAATTGGGAGGCTGGTTTTCAACGCTATCCTCCCGACCGATTGAAGCTGTAATATGATAGCCTGTTTTGAAACGGGAATTCCCTTTCCATCTTTTCTTTCTTCTTCACGATTTATTAACAATACTGTATTGCTTTTATAAATAACCCCTTAATGAAATTTGGAGAGTACTTGGCCTCTAATTAATGTAATCAATTTAAGAAGTACCCCCTTCGGAGTCTCATAATTTTTCCTCCTCCATTCCATATTTCTCATACAGTGTGAAAAAGTTTTAAATGAAGGGCATTCCAAGGTCGTGGAAGCTCTTTGCCTTGGTCATCTTTTTGATAATATGCTGACCACCTTTCAGTCGTTATTTCATAGGGTCCTTCCCAGTTTGGAGCCAGCTTTCCGGGGTCTCCAGCAGGATTAACCTTACGCAAAACCCAATCCCTTCTTGAAATCTTCGAGGCATCACCTTCTTATTAAAGGCTCGCTGCACTCTTTGTTTGTAGAATTCTGCTCGCCTCTGTGCCATCTCCCGCTTTTCCTCCACCAAGTCTAATTCGATGCTTCGGATGAGTTGGTTCTGATTTGGTTCGTATGCCTTTATCCGAGCGCTATTTAACAGAACCTCGACTGGAATAACAGCTTCCGTCCCGTACACCAAACTAAAGGGAGTTTCTGCTATTGCTGTTTTGGGTGTAGTTCGATAGGCCCACAGAACGCCTGGTAACTCTTCTACCCAGTTCCCCTTCTGAGCCCCCAATTTGGTCTTTAATCCTTGAATGAGGATCCTGTTAGTCACCTCCACTTGCCCATTCGCTTGGGGATGAGCGACCGAAGTGAAAGCCTGCTGAATGTTGAGACTCTGGCACCATTCTTGGATCTTTTTTCCTTGGAATTATCGTCCATTGTCACTGACTATTTTCCTAGGAATACCATATCGACAAACAATGTTTCTCCATAAGAACTGTATTACGGCATTCTCAGTAATCCTGGCTAAGGGCTCTGCCTCCACCCATTTGGAAAAATAATCCACAGCCACCAATAAAAACTTCTTCTAGAAGGCGCTACTATATCCATTCCCCACTGATTGAAAGGGCAGGAAGAGATCACCGCTTTCATTAACTCAGCTGGCCGTTCGGAATGGTTGCTATGTTTCTGACAAGCGAGGCAAGCTTGCACTATACGAGCGGCATCTTGCTGAAGAGTAGGCCAAAAATATCCTGCTAAGAGGACCTTTCTTGCTAAAGCTCTCCCTCCCAAATGATTGTTGTAGCAACCTTCATGAATCTCCCATAGTACCCATTCCGCATCCTCATTTCCCAAGCATTTCAATAAGGGTCGTCCGAAGGAAGTCTTGTACAAGTCCCCATTTAAGAGGGTGAACCGTTTGGCTCGGCTTATTAAAGCGGAAGCCGCTATTTTTTCTTCAGGGATCTTCCCGTGCCGTAAATAAGCTATGATGTCGGCCCTCCAATCAAGCATCAGGCTTGATTCGGGTGTGTCTCCCTCCACGCTGCATATGGCTAAGGAAGTATGAATTTTCATATGGACCATTTCTGAGGACTTCATTCCTTCCATAGCACAAGCCATCCGAGCCGATTCATCTGCCTTTCTGTTGTTCTTCCGCAGGATCTGCTTTAAGAGGACCTGACGGAATTGAGCTTTTTCTTTCTCAAAAGCCTTCAGGTATTTATGCAGCCTTTCCTCTCGAACCGTGAAAGAACCTTGAAGTTGTGATATCACCAACTGGGAATCCGAATGGATTATAATGGAAGAAGCCCCCACCGCTTTAGCAGCTTGCAATCCCGCTAGAATGGCTTCGTATTCCGCCTCATTATTAGATGCCTGATATTCCAGGCGAACGGCTAATCGAGTTTCTTCACCATCAGGGGAAATTAATAGAACACCGACGTTGCTGCCCGTGGACCCTGAAGAACCGTCCATGAATATATTCCAGGCCTTTGATCCCTCCTCGTTGGCCGTTGAACCCTCTTTCGAACCGCAGGGTACCTTTGCTAGAAAATCCGCAAGTGCTTGGGCTTTGATAACCGTTCGAGGTTGGTAGCGAATATCATACTCGCTTAGTTCTACTACCCATTTAGCCAATCTTCCAGAGAAATTAGGCTTAGTGACGACCTTGCCCAATTCGCTGTGGGTTAGAACGGTGATGGGATGAGCCAAAAAATACGGCCTTAATTTGCAAGCGGTTAGCACTAGGATATAAGCCAACTTTTCCAGCTCTGTATAATGGAATTCCGCCCCCTTAAGGATATGGCTGGTGTAATAAATAGGCTGCTGATGAGAACCTTCTTGCTTTAACAATAACGAACTAATGGCTCCCTCTGAGACAGCCAGATACATCCATAAAGGTTCGCCGGCTATTGGTTTGGCTAACAGTGGGAGTCCCGCCAAATATTTCTTCAACTCCTGGAAAGCCCGTTCACATTGATCATCCCACTGAAACTTGGTAGCCTTACGTAGGACCTTGAAGAAAGGCAGCCCTTTGTCCGCCGATCTGGCTATGAATCGTGATAAAGAAACGATCCGGCCCACCAGCCTCTGTGTTTCCCGCAGATTAGCGGGTGACTTCATGTTTCATAATGCTTGGGCCTTCTCAGGATTGGCTTGCAACCCTTTCTCAGTCATAATATACCCCAAGAACTTGCCGCTCTTTACCTCGAACAAGCATTTGTTAGGGTTTAACTTCATATTAAACCGCCTCAATGTAGCGAAGGTTTCATTTAAATCCTTGACTAAATCCCGAGTGGCCTTCAACTTGACTAATATGTCATCCACGTAGACTTCCACATTTTTTCCTTTCTGTTCGGCAAAGATTTTGTCCATAAAGCGCTGATATGTGGCCCCTGCGTTCTTTAATCCGAACGACATTACCACATAGGTGTATAACCCTCCTGCGGTCACGAAGCTAACCCTTTTTTGATCTTCTTCGGACAAAGGTATTTGATGATATCCTTGATATGCATCCATTAGAGACACCACTTCATATCCCACAGTAGAATCCACCATTTGATCAATACGAGGCAAGGGGTAGCAGCCTTTAGGGCATGCTTTATTTAAATCACGGAAATCGATACACATCCTCCATTGCCCCGAAGGCTTGGGGACCAAGACTACATTAAAAACTCATTCGGGAAACTGGATTTCCTTTACATGACCCACTTTTAGCAGCTTGTCCACTTCTTCGGCTATGACCTTGTCCTTTTCCGGTCCAAAATGTCGCCTCTTCTATTGAATGGGACGGGCTCCTTTAATGATATTGAAATGGTGTTCAGCCACTCGGGGGTTGATCCCCATGAGATCATGCACATCATTTGCAAAGATGTTTTCATTCTCCTTCAGGCAAGCCACCAGCTCTTCTTTAAGTTCCAGCTGTTGTGCTATCCGTGTGGCCTTTCCTGGAGCAATTTCCACCAGTTCTCCTTCCTCTATTTTGCCAGCCTTGGGGGAGGATTCCTCCAGGACGCAGACGTCAATGATGATGATAGCTTTGCCCTTGAGGTCATTGATTCGGCCTTTCTTCTGATCGTCCTGAATCATTTGCACATAGTAGCTCCTGGAGGCCTTCTGTTCTCCACGAACTTCTCCCACCAATTGACCTACTGGAAATTTCAGCTTTTGGTGGTACGGGGAAGCCACGGCCTGAAAAAGGGTGAGGAAAGGATGTCCAAGAATAGCATTGTAAGTGGACGGAGCGTCCACAATGAGAAAAGGGATTATACTGGTTTTTTGGCTGGGCTTTACGCCCATCGTCGGCGAAATGCGCCGTGGTGCACTACATGCCCTTGAATCCAAAGAGGGTGGCCACATCTTCTAGATGGGCATTTTCGGCTGCATCCAAAGCTTCGAAGAGGATGTTGATGGAGTTTCCCGAGTCAACTAGCACCCGGGCCACTTCATAATTGGCCAAGGATATACGAATAACCAAGGAAACGGGCGGTGCCACTTGTGGGGCAGCAGGACACCTTGTAGATCTTCTGGCCCGAAGGAAACGGGTGGTGCCACTTGAATAGTTTGGTCAGTGATGATGGCCAAACCCTCCATGAGACGGGCGTACGATTTTCGTGCCCGGTTAGAATCCCCGTCGGTAGGTCCTCCAACAATAACATGAATAACCCCCCGCATGGGAATGTTATCTAGATTGGATGAAGGGCCCTCACCTGATGGACCTTCTTGAGAGACATCCTCCTGGGACGGCGTTTGGGGGAATGTGACCCGAGGTTGTTGATTATATGGCTTTGGACGGGTTACATTGGGTCATGGGACTCGCCGTGCCGGTCCTCCTGCCTGGAACCTTAATTGCGGATATGCAGTATGGAGGCGATCCAATTCCTCTTGTAACTTGAAACATCGGCCACTACTATGGCCGTATTCTGTATGATATTGGCAAAAGAACTGGGCAGGGGGGTTACGTGGGATCCCCCTGTGTCCTAAGGGTCGTTGCAGCAGACCCTGTTGGTCGTAGAATTCCATTTCCCGTTCTTTCCAAGTCCTCATAGGAGGAAGCACTTCAGCGGCCATGATTTGTAAGGGCGGGACGGAGCGAACTCCTGGCAACATCGGACGGGGCCTCGGGACCTCCTGTCGAAAAGGTCTTGTATACTCCCGCCGGAGAGGCGCTTGGGGAGCAGCGGGACGAGCCCTTTCAGCTGGGACTGTTGCGGCAGTCCGTTCAGCTCTCCGTACCTTTAATCCTTCTTCTTCGCGGATGAACTGCTCCGCACGGCTTAGTAGCTCCTCATAACTATCCGCAGGTTGTCTTAACAAGGAACTGAGCAAAGGGCCCTCCTTCAGCCCGTGCTGAATAGCACCTCTGAAAGATTTGGATCGGGCTGAGGGGATTCCCCTAGCTGCAGAAGTGAATCGATGAAGATACCCCCTAAGGGATTCTGAAGGTCCCTGGGTGATATGCATTAACATAGAGGTGTCCTGTCTATACGCCTTGCAGCTGACAAATTCCCGACTGAACATTCTCTGGAAATCAGCGAAATAGGTGATAGACCCTGAGGGCAGGGTGTTGAACCACTTTTGCGCCGAGCCAGTTAGGGTGGTTCGGAAGACTCGACACTTGAGAGCGTCAGTGTAACAGTGGAGCGAGGTCGCTCCGTCAAATTGAGATATGTGCTCTTCGGGATCCATCGAACCGTCATACTTATTGATCTGAGGATTCTGGAAGTAGGACGGAGGGAGCTCTGAGAGAATGTCCATTGTGAAGGGACTGGGATCGTATACTTCCGGAGGCCTGGTAGATTGACTTTCGCCCTGTTCCTCCCTGCGCGTTTGGGTGAAGGGCATAGTGTTCTGAGCCGTTCTTCCCCCGAGTCCGCCTCCAAGCAATGTTTCCCCATTGACGGCTGTACGAGATGGAGGGGGCATTTCTGGGGGTGGGCCTCTGGAAGAAGGTTCCCCAGAATGCGGATGCAGATATCCGGTCCTTCTCCTTTCCCTAGCGAGAGCTTCTGTGATAGCGTCATCCATCAGGGCTTTCAACTGCGAGGGTAGAAGGATGATGGGATGCTCCTCCGCTGCTGAGGTAGCAGGTGGTTGTACTTATTCCGGTTGCATCTCAACGTCCAGCTCAATTGTTTCCCACAGACGGTGCCAACTGATGCGGAACGAGTGAAAACCTTGCTCGCTCCTTTTTCAATGCAGTGAAGCACTGAGGGAGGTCTCAGAGAGTCCTCACAGGCTGCGATCAGTAAAGAATAAGAAGATGAAATAGGTGAAACGCAAGAAAACCGACGATCTTAAGAAGGGCAAAGGCAAGGAACTGAAACCCAAAGGAGGGGTGGCCAAGGAAGGGGCTTGCTTCCACTGCAAGGAAGCTGGACACTGGAAGCGTAACTGCAAAGCTTACTTGGAAGATCTTAAGAAGAAGAGAAGTGAGACTTCTACTTCAGGTATAAATGTTATAGAAGTCAATCTATCTATTTCTTCATAATGGGTATTAGATACCGGATGTACATCTCATATTTGTTCCAATGTGCAGGCGCTGAGAAATAGCAAGGCATTGACAAAGGGCGAGGTGGACCTATGAGAAGGCAATGGAGCTAGAGTTGTTGTTGTTGCTGTAGGAACTTATGATCTATCTCTGCCCTCTGGGCTTGTACTAGAATTAGATGAATGTTGTTATGTGTCTTGCTTAACTAAGAACATAATTTCAATTTCTTATTTGGACAAGAAAGGATATACATTTATAATAAAGAACAAATATTGTTCAGTTTATTTAAATGATATGTTCTATTGTAGTGCACCTCTAATGAACGGACTCTACTTTCTAGACTTAGAGAGCCCTATCTATAACATAAGTATCAAAAGGTTCAAGTCAAATGAGTTGAACCAAACCTATCTCTGGCATTGTCGCTTAGGTCACATAAATGAGAGTCGCTTATCTCAGCTCCATAAGGATGGGCTGCTAGACTCATTTGATTTTGAATCATATGAGACATGTGAGTCTTGCCGTTTAGGCAAGATGACCAAGACTCCCTTTAGTGGACACAGCGAAAGAGCAACAGACTTGTTAGGACTTATACATAGTTATGTATGTGGCCCTTTCAATGTTGCTGCTAGAGGTGGTTACAGGTACTTCATTACATTTACTGATGACTTCAGTATATATGGTTATGTGTATCTCATGACACATAAATCAAAATCCTTTGAAAAGTTCAAAGAATTCAAGAATGAAGTACAAAACCATCTTGGCAAGAGTATTAAGATACTTCGATTAGATTGAGGTGGTAAATACCTTAGCCATGAGTTTCGTGACTATCTTGCTGAGTGTGGGATTCTTTCCCAACTCACTCCTCCTGGAACACCATAGTGGAATGGTGTATCTGAAAGGAGGAATCGTACCCTATTAGATATGGTACGATCTATGATGAGTCACATAGATCTTCCTATATCCTTTTGGGGATATGCTCTAGACACAGCAACCTTTACCCTTAACCGTGTACCATCCAAGGTTGTGATAAAGACACCATATACGATATGGACAGGGAGAAATCCCAAGATGTCTTTCATGAGGATTTGGGGTTGTGAGGCTTACGTTTGATGTCAAGTCTCAAACAAACTATGACCCAAATTCAATAGGTGCTATTTTGTTGGATATCCCAAGGACACAAAGGGATATTACTTCTACATTCCCAATCAGCACAAAGTGTTTGTGGAAAAGATTAGGGTTTTTCTAGAAAGGGATTTTGTTTCTAGAAAAACTACTGGGAGTACATTCGATATAAAAGAAATTCAAGATAAGGACCATAGCACTGAGGCCTTGATGGAGGTTGAACAGGAACCACAAAGTGTTGTGTGATGAGATTGTTGCACAAAGGGTTGTGGAACAACCACCTATTCAGGTAGACCTACCTCTTCGCAGGTCTGATAGGGTACATCGTCATCCTGAGAGATACTCATTTCTCTTGTCTGACCATGATGACGTTATGCTCATTGAGAATGAGCCTACCTCCTATCAGGAAGCTGTGATGAGCCCAGACTGATGTCCCTATCAGTCGACTGGTCCTGTAGTCGTTGCCAAATAACGGCTGCTTTCCACATTGGATTTCATCCAACGGCACTGGCATCAGTCGACTGATATTGCCATCAGTCGACTGATGCTCGACCAATCGAGTGCTCCGTGAGCTCGACTCCATTCTGTGCCCGAAACACTTGTGACCAGTCGACTGATGCCTTCATTAGTCGACTGGTGGTCTCACAGTCGACTGCCATTCCATGGCAGTCGACTGTTGTCACTTGAACCGAACTCGAACACTAGTCGAGTCACCGTCGACTTAGAGTAGTCGACTACCATTAACATGGTAGTCGACTAATGTCGAAAAATCCCATCCGGCACTTAGCCAAATGGCCAAGTTTCACCTAAGAGCTACTACCCCTTCCCGGGTTACATTCGCTCACACTCATCCCTCGGAGTCCCTCGCCTTTGAAGTTATCTTCGTCCGGCCACGTCCCTTGGATGCGCCAAGAACACGACTTTGCAGTGCCATCCTTCGCATCTCACCCTGAAGTCTACTTCCTCTGGCTTCACTCCAAGCTCCTCCTCCAGCGGTCCCTCGAATGCTCCAAGCGCACGGCTTCCGCAAAGCCATCCTTCACCGACTCAAGGACCGAGTCATGAGAGGTGAAAGTCTCCAAGGTTCCATGTGTGAATTACTAAGCCCTGCAAGACTCCAACGCATACATCAAATCATAATAACACTCTAACTTAAACCCTTTGCCACACACATCAAAACCATATCATGGCAAGAGATTACCCTAACAATCTCCCCCTTTTTGATGTGGCAATCCGTTTAAGTTAGGTAAAAACATTTGATAAAACTATTAAGAGAGGAAAGCATGTAAGTAAACATGATTAGCAACTCTCCCCCTTAATACATAAAACTCCCCCTAAATATATTCCCCCTTACTTAAACATAACATTTCTCCCCCTTTGACACCATCAAAAATAATTAACAAGGTTTATATAGCATGGCATCAAGTCTAGAGAGAAACAAAAACCAAAACATGCCTTAAAATTGGATAAAAGAAATTACTGGGCATGTTAACAGGCTACCAGTCGACTGGTTCAGACTACCAGTCGACTGGCACGTGCATTTCGGGTTTTTTAGGTTTTCAGGGTGGTTTTCAGAAATGCACTAGAAAATATATAAAAGTCAAAAAATCAGGAAATTTGGGGAACACATTTCTTGTAAATATATTTATCGATGAAAAATATTTTTCCATGAAAAATCATTGTATTTTTAAATATTTGCCAAAAATCCAAAAGCTTTAAAAACCACTAGGTTTTTGATCATGTAAGTATCCATTTTAACACCTAGTCTTGCTTTGGATTGTTTCAAAACATGAATACACAGATTTTAAAGTAAGAAATTGTTTTGAAAACATATGAAATATCCAACCATGATCTTTGGGCAATATGTCTATGAATTAAACATAAGTCTTCCCCATGATTGGTCTATTATTGCTATTTTGATACCTTAAATGACCATCTAGATGTCATAGACATTAGTGGACATTTGTATCATCCTATCATCTCACCCATGCTAAGTTTTAAATCATGGTAGACTATGGTGAGTGTGAGATGTATCCTAAAGGTATTTGTTTTTACTTAACCATTATTTTCATGCAATTCTATCAAGGTTAAGTATCATCCTATCATTCCACATGATTATAAAGATGTATATGAATTAATTTCACATTATGATCATGAAACAAATGTATTCATCAAATTGTGATCATGCATTAGGTATTATATCATGATAATAAAGCAAATATCACCTAAAGCATGATTTATCTATTTATAGGTGCATTATCATCACCTAACACTATTTCAAAAATGTTGTCCCGCCATCCTAAGTCAACCAAAAATATGATATAGGTAAAGTCCTTATGGTTGACTATCCTAGGGTTTTCCTAACCCTTTAGGATGGATTTTAGAACCCAATATAAATTCTTGCCTATGGGGTTCACTAAAAATTCCTTAGGGATCCATTTTCTAGCTATTACTTTCTTTTTATCTTGACCCCTAGAAATTAGACATTTATTGGCCTTTTCATTTTTCTTTTCCTTATATCCTAGGCCTTTCTTGTTGAAGCTTGCCCTTTGGCTCCCTATGATCATGTTCAAGGTGTTGGAGCCTATAGTAAACTTTTCTAGGGCTTTGGTCAAATAGTCTACCTTTTCTCTTAAAGCCCTATTTTCTTCTATGCATGCATCATTAACATCAAAAGGCATATAATTATCATATAAGCATGCATAATCATCATTATCATTAAAACATTCTTTTTCTAATTTTTGCTCTAAATCTTTAATTTGATCAAGCATGGTTTTATTTTTCTTCTTTGCTCTAAATAAGTCCTTAGTGAGACTAGAAATCATAGAAACTATTTTACTAGGTGAAAGGTTAGTTACCATAGTTTCCATGTCCTCTTCTTCGGATGAGGAGGTAGAGGAGGCTCCCCCTTCACTTGAGCTCTCTCCACTGGAACTTGATCCTTCATTTTCGGAGGAGGAGCAATCCAAGTCGTCAAAGGCCATTAGGGCTAAGTTGGTGACAAAAGAATTCTCCTCTTCCGATGATGATGAAGATGATGAGGAGGAGTCATCCCAAGTCCTTGTCTTTAAAACTTTGGTCTTCCCCTTTTCTTTGGCCTTCTTCTCTTCTTCCTTCTTTTTGCTCCCCTTCTTCTTCTTCTTTTCTTCTTTCTTCTTCCTCTCTTCTTTGCTCTTGTTTAGGAGAGGACAATTGTCCCTTATGTGTCCCTCTCCTTGGCAATTGTAACAAATTACCTTTCCCCTTGGTCTTCTTCTCCTATCATTAGATTTATTAAAATGAAAACCTTTTAATGCACGCCTTACCCTCCTTACCATATAGGCTTCTTCCGTGCTATCCATGGAGGAGGAGGAGGATGCTTCAACATCAGAGGAAGAGGGGATCTCCATCTTCTTCTTCCCCTTGTGTGCCATCAAAGCTACTCCTCTTGAAGGTTGAAACTTTGGCTCTTCTTGTATTCCTTCAAGCCTCGTTTCGTGGAGCTCCATTGTTGAGAAGAACTCCTCCAAGGTACTCACTTCTAGATTCTTGGACAAGAAGAAGGAGTCCACCATTGAGCTCCATTTTGACGACCGGGGAAAAGCATCAATTGCTTTCATGAGCATGTCCCGGTTGGAGAGCCTTTCTCCTACACTTGTTAGTCCAATCAAAATTTCCTTAAACCAAGAATGCAATGATGTTACCTTTTCTCCCTTTTCTAATTTTATGTTGGATAGTTGGGAGCAGAGGAGGTTTCTCCTTGCAAGTTTGGCTTCCGAGGTGCCTTCATGAAGCTCTACTAGCTTCTCCCACATCTCCTTCGCACTAGAGCATTCCCCTATCCTATTCACCTCTTGTTGGGGGAGTACATTGTAGAGGTGGTGCTTGGCCTTTGAATTTGCCAAGTATTCTTCCCTTTGCCTCTTGCTCCACCTTGATTTCTCCAATGTCTCCCCGTCTTCATTCCTAGGCATCTCGAAACCGTTTTCCATTATTAATAAAATTTCAAAGTCGGTTTCAAAGAATACCTCAATTCTCTTTTTCCACCAAGAGAATTCCCCCTCGAACATTGGCGAATGAATATTTGAGCCGGCTATTCTTGAATGTGCTTGTTGTGGCGGTTAGTCCTCGACTAGCTTTCCTTGGCTCTGATACCACTTGTAGGGGATCGATCGGCCGGCTAGAGGGGGGTGAATAGCCCTCTTTTGTTGGATGACGGAATTCTCTTGTCTACAAATAATATTAGTGCAACGGAAACAACAAGACAAGCAAATCAAACAAAGAAAGACAAAGCAAAGGAAACAAACAATCCTAACACCAAGTCGTAACGTGGTTCACGGCTACGCCGCTAATCCATGATCCCGATTCGTCCAAGGTGAATCACTCCTTTTCCAAATCCACTAAGTCTCTCCTTTACAATCCCTCTTCTTACAATTGAATGAGAATTAGCACAAGAAGAAGAGTGGAAAAACCCTTAGAGCACTTTGGGAGATGTTATGAGTTGAAGAATTAGGTTCCCAAAGCCCCTCACCATTCCTCTTTATAGAGGAAGAGGGTTTCTTCCCATTAACACAGGAGTAGTCGACTGATGTCCCTATCAGTCGACTGGTCCTGTAGCCGTTGCCCAATAACGGTTGCTTTCCGCATTGGATTTCATCCAACGACACTGGCATCAGTCGATTGATATTGCCATCAGTCGACTGATGGTTGACCAGTCGAGTGATCTGCGAGCTCGACTTCATTCTATGCTCGAAACACTTGCGACCAATCGACTAATGCCTTCATCAGTCGACTAGTGGTCTCGCAGTCGACTGTCATTCCATGGCAGTTGACTATTGGCACTTGAACCAGACTCGAACACTAGTCGAGTCACCGTCGACTTAGAGTAGTCGACTACCATTAACATGGTAGTCCACTGATGTCGGGAAATCCCATCCGACACTTAGCCAAATGGTCAAGTTTCACCTAAGAGCTACTACCCCTTCCCGGGTTACATTCGCTCACACTCATCCCTCGAAGTCCCTCGCCTTTGAAGTTATCTTCGTCCGGCCATGTCCCTCGGATGCGCCAAGCACACGACTCTGTAGCGTCATCCTTCACGTCTCGCCCAGAAGCATACTTCCTCCGGCTTCACTCCAAGCTCCTCGTCCAGCGGTCCCTCGGATGCTCCAAGTGCACGGCTTCCGCAAAGCCATCCTTCACCGACTCAAGGACCGAGTCATGAGAGGTGAAACTCTCCAAGGCTCCATGTGTGAATTACTAAGCCCTACAAGACTCCAACGCACACATCAAATCATAATAACACTCTAACTTAAATCCTTTGCTACACACATCAAAACCATATCACGGCAAGAGATTGCCCTAACAGGATGGACTTACGCATACCTATAAGGGCCGATTGGTGGCTAAAGGTTTCAAGAAAATTCATGGTATTGACTATGATGAAACCTTTTATCCAGTGGCGATGTTTAAGTCCATTCGGATCATGCTTGCTATTGCAGCATACCACGATTATGAGATCTGGCAGATGGATGTTAAAACCGCATTTCTGAATGGAAACTTGCTCGAGGATGTATACATGACACAACCTGAGGATTTTGAAGATCCACAGCATACTTGGAAAGTATGCAAGCTGCAAAGGTCCATTTATGGGCTAAAGCAAGCCTCTCAGAGCTGGAATCTTCTATTCGATGATGCGATCAAACAGTTTGGCTTCATCAAGAATGAAGATGAACCCTGTGTCTATAAGAGGGTTAATGGGAACACAGTTGTCTTCCTTATATTGTATGTGGATGACATACTACTCATTGGGAATGACATCCCTTCACTACAGTCTGTGAAGACTTGGCTCGGGACGTGCTTCTCAATGAAGGACTTGATGGCAACATGCTCGGAGGCTCGTTGGCTCCCATGTCCCTGGATTAAAATTTTCACTAATGAAAACTAATCCGGATGGGATGAGTTTCCTAAGCTCAACCAATTCGTCATCGTGCTAACGACTTGAGCGATCGCTTGAACAAACTAGTTGTTCAAGCAACACAACTCTTCTAGTCGGTTAGCCGCGGAAGAGATGACGGACAGATCGCCGGTTTTTGTGTTTTATCTTCGGGGTCCATGATTATACAAATACATATGGATGTAGACATGTATAATTAACACATACAAACATATTAATAAGAACATGCAAAGATCAATAATAAAACTTGTAAAACTTTTATACCTCTTGATCTTCTACCGTATGTCCTAACCTCCTTGTAGACTTCGTGTGGGCGAAGATCCTCCACAAGTTGAAGCTTCCTAGATCTTCTTCAATCGAAAGAAAGAAGAACTCTCCGTCCCTTCTTGCTTGAGCCAACCACCAATCCACAAAGGATTGATGCCGCCGGCCCCAAGAATAGAGAGAACAAGATGGCCAACCAAGGAACCAAACAAGGGACAAACCCTAGCTCCTAGTGCCACCGGCCAAGAGGAAATGAAGAGGAGAAGAGGAATAGGTTGAGCACCGACCAAGGTAGAGGGAGGAGAGCTAGGTGCCGACAACACCTTAGGAAGAAGATGGGAACCCCTCCTATTGTTGCTGCCCACTCCTCCTTTCAAACCCTAGCCGCCCAACAAACCCTAACTCCCTTAGGGTTTCTTGCCGCCCAAGCTTAGGATTGGCAAAACCCTAATCTCCAAAAAAAAACTCTACCTTGCTGCCCACCCTAAGCCACCCTTTTATAGAGTTAGGGATAAGCCTTGGTTTAATCTCCACCATTGGTTCTAGGGATTTAATCTCAACCGTCGGATCTAGAGAATTAATCTCAACCGTCGGATCTAGAGATTTAATCTCAACCGTCGGTTCTAGGGATTTAATCTCCACCGTCGGATCTAGAGATTTAATATCCACCGTCGGTTCTAGAGATTTAATCTCAACCGTCGGTTCTAGGGATTTAATCTCAATCGTCATATCTAGAGAATTAATCTCAACCGTCGAATCTAGAGATTTAATCTCAACCGTCGGTTCTAGGGATTTAATCTCCACCGTCGGATCTAGAGATTTAATCTCCACCGTCGGATCTAGAGATTTAATCTCCACCGTCAGTTCTAGAGATTTAATCTCAACCATCGGTTCTAGGGATTTAATCTAAACCGTCGGATCTAGATATTTAATCTCAACGGTCGGTTCTAGGGATTTAATCTCCACCGTCGGATCTAGAGATTTAATCTCCACCGTCGGTTCTAGAGATTTAATCTCAACCGTCGGTTCTAGGGATTTAATCTCAACCGTCGGATCTAGAGAATTAATCTCAACCATCGGATCTAGAGATTTAATCTCAACCGTCGGTTCTAGGGATTTAATCTCCACCGTCGGATCTAGAGATTTAATCTCCACCGTCGGTTCTAGAGATTTAATCTCAACCGTCGGTTCTAGGGATTTAATCTCAACCGTTGGATCTAGAGATTTAATCTCCACCGTCGGTTCTAGAGTTTTGTTTTCCATCATTGGATCTAGGCTTCATGAGGTTATATTAGGCTACGATAGGGACCATGAGGAGGAGTTGGATCTTGGCCACCCGATGGATCGGAACCACACAAACTTGATCCATCAATGATGTTCCATTCCACTAGAGGATCATCATTGAATTACCTCACCAACCCCCATAAATTAATATGGGCTCCATACATTATTTGTACATCCATCTCCCCGTGTTTAAGATATCGAATGTCCGTCAATTAATTGATTTACTGACCATCAATCAATTAACATCTAACTCCTCGAGTAGTACCACTCAACCTTATCATCATGTTGACTAAGTCAACCTGCAGGGTTTACATGATGAACCTTATGATCTCCTCAAGGGGACATCATCATCCTAATATATAGGACACGGTTTCCTCCTATAATCAACGACACACCATGTAAATAATATCATTTCCCAACTTACCGGGCATATTGATTTAATCCATCTAAATCTCACCCTTTGGCAAATCAAAGAAATAAATACTAAGTACATGTGCCCGTTATTATATCGGGATTAAGAGCATGTACAACATAATATCCGAGGTCCGATTCAATTATGTAGTCAGCAATAAATTGAATCACCTCTATGTCGGTCCTGCTCAATACACCTAAGTTTACTAGTGTAACTCTATGTTCAAGACAAAACAATACCAAGCTACACTACAACCATGCCAATGGTTTGTCCAAAACCATCTTGGTTATGAGCCTCTACTTATACTCTACAAGGGACTGATAACATGATCTTCTGTGCCACACCAAGCACCATGTTATCTACAATGTAAAGTATTAGACAATATGCACACACATATAATAAATATAAAGTGCAAACAATGATAATGTGATTCTTATTTCAAAATAAAAATGTTCATACAAAAGAGCTAGGCTTTCAGTATACATCCCAACAGGACTTAGGTGAAGCAGCCTATATTCTAGGCATCAAGATCTATAGAGATAGATCTAAGAGATTGCTTGGCCTAAGTCAGAGTACATACATTGACACGGTATTACTACGGTTTGGCATGCAGAATTCCAAGAAGGGACTTCTGCCGATGTTACATGGTGTGAGTCTTTCGAAGACTCAAAGTCCCTCTTCTAGAGAGGAGAGAGACCGCATGGATAAGATCCCTTACGCATCTGCTATAGGATCTATCATGTACGCCATGTTGTGTACTTGTCCTGATGTCTCGTATGCTTTGAGCATGACGAGTAGATACCAGTCAGATCCAGGTGAGCGTCACTGGATAGCAATCAAGAATATTCTTAAGTACTTGAGAATGACTAAAGAATATTTATTGATATTTGGAGGCGATAAGGAGCTAGCTGTAAAGGGTTACAGCGATGCCAGCTTCCAAACTGACCAGGATGATTATAGATCACAGTCAGGATTCGTGTTTTGCTTGAATGGTGGCGCTATGAGCTAGAAGAGTTCGAAGCAAGACACAGTTGATGATTCTACAACAGAAGCCGAGTATATCGCTGCATCTGAGGTAGCAAAGGAGGCAGTTTGGATCCGCAAGTTTATTACTGAGCTTGGGGTGGTTCCTAGCATTGCAGATCCTATAGAGCTCTATTGTGACAATAATGGAGCGATTGCACAAGCAAAGGAACCTCGCTCACACCAGCGGACCAAACACATGCTACGGTGCTTCCATCTCATTCGAGAGATTATCGATAGAGGAGATGTGAAGATTTGCAGAGTACCCACAGAGGCTTACATCGCAGATCCCTTGACCAAGGCTTTGGCACAGAAAAAGCATGATGGTTACACTAGGTCATTGGGTATTAGATACTACGGTGATTGGCACTAGTGCTAGTGGAAGATTGTTAGTGAAAGCCCTAGAGTCAATCATGTGATGATTGTTGTATGAACTTTATTATATCATATTCTTATTTATAAAGGCATGGTTATTATATTTACTTGTATTGGTTCCAAATAACTAAATATAATAACGTCCTTGAGTAGTAGGTTCTTATCTATATCAATCGATTGGTTGAATCGATAATGAGATGATATAGAGAACACTACTCTTAATCATTCCTAGTCGAGTATTAACATTCAGGGACAATGTTAATGCGTAGAGACTAGCATGTAGGTGAACATGATGACTTGATCTCACAAATCATGGATATGAGATATTAAGTTGACACATGGGTATACATTGGAGAATGTATACTAAATGACCCGCCATGAGAAAGTATCATGGATCGTTATATGAGTTTCATATACTTTGTCATGTGGCTATTAGTATGACTATTAGTCCTTAGACCTGAAGTCACCATGGTTCCCTACATAAGGAGTTGCATACTTTGGCTTTGTCAAACGTCACACATAAATGGGTGGACTATAAAGGCGATTACTGGGTATGTAACAAATTATACGGAGGGATGTGAGTGATGTAGATGGGATCTATCCCTCCTATGTGACGGGAGTTGTAACGCCCGCCCTTATCTGCTCTCAGGGCGGCGCTACTTTTTTTTTCTTATAACATAACATATATGGATCATTTCTCCTTCTACATACTTAAACATGTTATCATGGCTTAAACCTTCTTTTATACATGCATCACATATCATATTCATAATTAGCATGTTATCTCATCTTATCTCATTTTATAACATGCATAACATCAAGATTCATCCTTGAGTTCTAACATACCAAACTTGCATAAGTAATTGAACAGTAACATAACTAAGCCACATTCAACATGGTACTAATAAATCATAGGTCTTATAAGCGGAAGCACATGTCTTAAGGTGTTCACTGAGCATATAAATATAAGCAGATAGTAATAGGGTCTCTTTCCACCATGCCACTATCACACACACTTGGCCCCTCCTGCTACTTCTTCTTAGTTCATGTTTCCTTTATCTGCAGTATATGGACAACATAAACTATAAGCATATAGCTTAGTAAGATTCTTGCCTACTCACAAAAGCCACAAACTTCATCAAACAATTAGAAAACAGGAGCATACTAGCAAAAATAGCAAAAGTATTTCATAACAACACTATTCATCAACATACCAACGTAATGAAAACATAAGCATGGCATACAATTTACATAAGCACGCTAAACATAATTAACTCTAAGCAAGGCATAAATTAAACATAAGCATTCATAATTACATAAATCCTAAACATGCATCAAAGACATAATCATAAGCATTCTTAAACTTGAACATAAGCATTCATAATTACATAAATCCTAAACATGCATCAAAGACATAATCATAAGCATTCTTAAACTTGAACATAAGCATTCATAATTTCTTAAATCCTAAACATGCATAAAGTACATAATCATAAGCATTCATAATTACATAAATCCTAAACATGCATCAAAGACATAATCATAAGCATTCTTAAACTTGAACATAAGCATTCATAATTTCTTAAATCCTAAACATGCATAAAGTACATAATCATAAGCATTCTTAAACTTGAACATAAGCATTCATAATTACATAAATCCTAAACATGCATCAAGTACATAAACACAAGCATTCTTAAACTTGAACATAACATTCATAATTTCATAAAGGTCTTGTCTTTTCAAAACATATACATATAGATACTTCAACATAATCATAACTTGCATGGGGGGCCCCAGGTTAAGTACCACATAATGCGCGTTCCCTAATAGGCTGGGGTAGCGAGCCACCAGACCTACTAGAGCAAGACCTCTTACGTCTTACCAGGGCAAGACCTCTTACGTCTTCTTATGTCCCTATGGATTTGATTAACGACCACCTGACGGGTCGGGTACTTAACCTTTTACAAAGTAAAATACTTAATTCCTTTCTTTCTTGTCTTATCATAAGGAGAGCTCTTAATCCCTACTTGAAAGGGAAGCATCTCCATCTTTTCTTATCATAAGGAGAGCTCTTAATCCCTACTTGAAAGGGAAGCATCTCCATCTTATCTTATCATAAGGAGAGCTCTTAATCCCTAATTGAAAGGGAAGCATCTCCATCTTAGACATTTCATAGCATACATGCATTCATAACATAAGAGTACCCTAAAGGGGTCCTAAAGCATAAACATGTTTATCACATAAGCATATTCAAAGACATATTCATGGCATATTAAATCTTAAAACATGTTCATCACATAGGCATTTTTCATGGCATATTACATCATAAACATGTTCATCACATAAGCATATTTCATAAACATATTTCTTGGCATATTAAATCATAAAACATGTTCATCACATAAGCATATTTCATAAACATATTTCTTGGCATATTAAATCATAAAACATGTTCATCACATAGGCATATTTCATAAACATATTTCTTGGCATATTAAATCATAAAACATGTTCATCACATAGGCATATTAAAGTCATCCACCTAACATAACTTCATAAGGGGGAGTTTTCATGAAACCCTAACCCGAAACCCAAGGTTGGCCGAAACATATAGGGGCACAAAGCTTGGATTTTTGTCACCTAAATTTATTCATGTAGGCATATATCATAACATAACTTCATAAGGGGTACTTTCATGAAACCCTAACCCTAAAACCATTGGTGGCCGAAACATATAGGGGCACAAAGCTTGGATTTTTGTCACCTAAATTCATTCATGTAGGTTTATATCATAACATAACTTCATAAGGGGTATTTTCATGAAACCCTAACCCTAAAACCATTGGTGGTCGAAACATATAGGGGCACAAAGCTTGGATTTTAGTCACCTAAATTCATTCATGTAGGTATATATCATAACATAACTTCATAAGGGGTATTTTCATGAAACCCTAACCCTAAAACCATTGGTGGCCGAAACATATAGGTGCACATCGTTCAGTTACATTGCTGTAGATAGTATCGTGGGCATTGATAAATAGATTTAAGATCTAAGTCAAATACATGAAAACAGAGTTCCTCTCAAGCTCATTGGTGGCCGAAACATATAGGGCCATTATCTTGGATTGTTGACACCTAAAAGTCTGTAACGCCCGTGAAATTCTAGCAATTTTACGAGAATTTTTGGCTTTATGATGATGGGCTTTATGTAGGCCTTTTTGGAGAAATAAAAGAAAATAAGCCAAAAAGAGATGCAAAGCCTAGGAATTGAACCCCCCACCTCTAGAGATAGCCAAGCCTTATAGATGCACCCACTAACCATAAGCCCAATAGAATCATATCATTAGAGGAAAAGGGGAACCTATAGATAAATGGGAGGAGGGTAAATGAAGAGGCTTGACAAAGAGAAGAGAAACTTCTCTTCCTCCCCTTTATAAAGAAGAGAGAAGTTCCACTTGGCCACTTCTTCCTTCCTTCTTCCTCTCCTCTTCATTCTCACCGAAACCCAAGCTCTCTTCTTCTTCCTTTGGCCGAGAGCCCCTTGCAAGCTAGGAGAGAGCTAGGTGACCTCCATTAGGTCATCTCCCCAAGCAAAGCGAAGGATGTAAGATTTCCCTCACCTGCAGTGTATTCGTTTCGTAGGTTAAATTTCGTAAAGATGAAGTGTAGCCCTTGTAGGTTTCGGCCAATTAAGTTTTTGGGCTAAGATTCATGAAAATGATGCTAGGGAACTCCTATAGGTTGTATGCACACTATAGGAATTTTTAGGGGACAAAATTTTAACTTGGTGCCCTTATAGGTTTCGGCCCCAAGGCTTTTTAGGGTTAGGGTTTTTTTATGGAAACTCCCCCTTATGAGGTTAGGCCATGATAAGGCTTTAGGAATGAATTCTAGGGGACTAAACCTAAGTTGAACCCATTACAAGTTTCGGCCAAGGGTTTGGGTTGCAAGAAAAATGTTTCTAATGACCCTAGGATAAGTTATAGTGCTCATGAATGAATATTAGGTGACAAGAACCCTAGTTGAGCCCCTTATAGGTTTTGGCCACCCTAGGTAACTAGGGTTAGGGTGGCATGAAAATATCCCTCATGATGCTAGGCTAGGTTATAATGCTTTATGAATGAATTTTAGGGGACAAAACCTAAGCTTGAGCCCCCTTACAAGTTTCGGCCAGCCCATGGTTTTAGGGTTAGGGTTTCATGAAAACACCCCTATATGTAATTGTGCTATGTGTATAGTTTTTAATATGACATGAACTATGCTTGGGTGATGAATATGTTATGATTCAATGCAACATGAAATTAGGCTATGTGATGAACATGTTTTACGATTTAATATGCCATGAATAGGCTTAGGAAATATGCTTCATGTTATGATGTAATGTGCCATGTAATATGCCGTGATGAACATGTTGTGTGAAGTAATATGCCATGTATATGCTTCGGGAATGTGTTTCAAGTTTATGGAGTATTGTGCCATGAAATATACCTAGGTGAAGAACATGTTTTGTGATTTAATATGTCATGAATATGCTTAGGAAATATGCTTCATGTTTACGATGCAATGTGTCATGAAACATGCTTATGTGATGAACACGTTTATGCTTTAGGACCCCTTTGGGTACTCTTTATGTTATGAATGCATGTGTCCTTATAAAATGACTAAGATGGAGATGCTTCCCTTTCAAGTAGGGATCAAGAGCTCTCCTTATGATAAGATAAGATGGAGATGCTTCCCTTTCAAGTAGGGATCAAGAGCTCTCCTTATGATAAGATAAGATGGAGATGCTTCCCTTTCAAGTAGGGATCAAGAGCTCTCCTTATGTCAAGATAAGATCAAGATGCTTCCCTTCTTATGATGGGGATCAAGAGCATTCTTTATATTATGTCCGAAAAGAAAAGAATTAAGTATTTTACTTTGCAAGAGGTTAAGTACCCGATCCGTCGGTGGTCGTTAATCAAATCCATAGGGACACAAGAAGGCGTAAGAGGTCTTGCCTGGTAAGACGTAAGAGGTCTTGCTCTAATAGGACTGTGGCTCGCTACTGACCTATTAGGGAACGCGCATTATGTGGTACTTAACACAGGGCCCCCAAACAAGTTATGATGATATTGAAGTATTTATAAGTATATGTTTTGAAAAGAAAAGACTTTTATGATATTGTGTATGGTTATGTTAAATGCTCTGAATGCTTACGAACTAGGTTCTTTATGCATGATAGATGTTATGAAGTTATGATGATATTGAAGTATTTATAAGTATATGTTTTGAAAAGAAAAGACTTTTATGATATTGTGTATGCTTATGTTAAATGCCCTGAATGCTTACGAACTAGGTTCTTTATGCATGCTAGATGTTATGAAGTTATGATGATATTGAAGTATTTATAAGTATATGTTTTGAAAAGAAAAGACTTTTATGATATTGTGTATGCTTATGTTAAATGCTCTGAATGCTTACGAACTAGGTTCTTTATGCATGCTAGATGTTATGAAGTTATGATGATATTGAAGTATTTATAAGTATATGTTTTGAAAAGAAAAGACTTTTATTATATTGTGTATGCTTATGTTAAATGCTCTGAATGCTTACGAACTAGGTTCTTTATGCATGCTAGATGTTATGAAGTTATGATGTTTAGAGTTAAGTCTAAGTATGTGGTGACTATGTACTTTATGCTAGTTTAGAATTTATGATGTGGTGAAGGTTATGGGTAAGGTTAATAATACTTGCGATTATGTTCCTTCTGCATGATTAGGGTTTATGTTATTACAAATGTTTATGTTCAAGTTAACCAAATGCTTATGATTACGTCCTTTATGCATGTTTGGATTTTCCTGATGAATGGTTATGGTTACTTTGAAGAATGTTCGTACCTATGTATTTTATGTAGGATTAAGATGTATGTTATTCTGAAGGCTTAGGTTAGGAATGCTTATTGTTAAGTTTTAAAAGCGCTTATGAATAGGTCTTTCATGCATGCTTAGTTTATGCAATTATAACGCTCATGTTCAAAGTATGCCCTGCTTAGATTAATTATGCTTAACCTGCTTATGAACAATTCTATGCCATGCTTAGTTCTTTTTGTACTATTACCTGGATATGTTGTTGATTAGTGTTGCTATGAAATGCTTAGGTCATTTCTATGCCAGCATGCTCATGTTCTAATAGTTTGATGAAATCGTGGCTTTTGTGAGTAGGCAAGGATCTTACTAAGCTATATGCTTATAGTTTATGTTGTCCATATACTGCAGATAAAGGAAGTCTGCACTAGAGGAAGTGGCAGGAGGGGCCATGTGCGTGTGTGATAGTGGCATGGTGGAAGAAGACCCTTCACTATCTGCTTATATTTATATGCTCTAAGAACAATTTAAGACATTGCTTCCGCTTATAAGACTTGTGTTTAATGAGTATCCCTTTATTTAAGAGGTTCGATATGTTAGAACTCATGAACGAATCCTTTCGTTATGCATGTTATGAAATGAGATAAGATATGTGGTCATGCTAATGATGAATAAGATAGGTGATGCATGTGCCAAAGAAGGTTTCAGTTATGATAACCTGTTTAAGCATGTAGACTTTGAACGGATCCATATGTAGTATGCTAATAAAAAAATATATATAGACTAAAGTAGCGCCGCCCTGAGAGCAGATAAGGGCGGGCGCTACAAAGTCCTACTTGAAGCATACCATCTATGAACATAACCTTAGAATCAAGTTCATGCAACCCTAACCCCAAAAGCTTGGGTTGGCCGAAACATGTAGGGCTATAATCTTTGGACTTTTGACACCTAAAGATTCCTACTTGAAGCATACAACCTATAAAAATTTCCCTAGTAGCATTTTCATGAATCCTAGCCCAAAAACTTAGTTGGCCGAAATATATAGGGCTACAAACTTCATATTTCTTTCATGTAATCTATCCTACAAAACTAATATACTGCAGGTGAGGGAATCTTACATCCTTCGCTTGCTTTTAGTGGGTAGTTGACCTTATGGAAGCCAAGAGCTAGCTTCTCCTTGCTTGGATGGGGTTCGGCCAAAGGTGAAAATGGAGAGGGGGAGAGATGGTTTTCGGTGAGGAAGAAGAAGGGAAGAAGAAGTGGCCAAGTGGAAACTTCCTTCTTCTTTATAAAGGGAGGAAGAGAAGTTTCTCTTCTCTTTTCCATGCCCCTTCATTTACCCTCATCACACTTAACTACACTTTCCCCTCTTATTCTAATGATATAATCCTATTGGGCTTCTGGTTAGTGGGTGCATCTATAGGGCTTGGCTATCTCAAGAGGTTTGGGGTTCAATTCCTAGGCCTTGCATCTCTTTTTTTTTTTTTTGGCTATTTTCTTTTATTTTTCGAAAAAAGCCCACATCAAGCCCATTATCGTAAAGACAAAAACTCTCGTAAAATTGCTAGAAATTTTACGGGCGTTACAATCCCTCATACCTTGTAAAAGTTTCGTCCTCGAAACTTAAAACAATTCTGGGTACTTCTGCTTCATGTCCTCCTCTCATTCCCAGGTAGCTTCCTCGTATCGTTGATTCTGCCACAGGACCTTTACTAAGGGCACCTCTTTGTTCCTTAGCCTCTTGACCTCTCGGTCTAGTATCTGGATAGGCCGACTTTCCATACTCAGGTCCTCTTGAACTTGTACAGTCTGTGGCTCAATCACTTGGTCCGCACTGGATATGCATTTCTTGAGCACAGAGACATGGAACACGTTGTGTATAGCTGACATCTCTTGAGGCAGCTCCAGCTTGTATGCTACCTTACCAACCCTCTGCAATATCGGATACGGTCCCACGTAGCGTGGACTCAGTTTACCCTTCCTTCCGAATCTCATCACTCCCTTCATAGGGGCCACTTTGAGGAATACCAGGTCCCCGACTTCGAATTCTAACGGTCTACGCCGCATATCCGCATAGCTCTTTTGTCGGCTCTGAGCAGTTTCGATTCTCTGATGGATATTCTGTATAGCTCGGGTGGTATCGTCAATAATATCGGCTTGAAGCCCCATTTCCCTCCTTTCACAACCCTCGTACCAACAGATAGGAGACCTGCATCTTCTCCCATATAGATCTTCATAGGGTTTCATTCCAATAGTAGGTAGTAGCTGTTGTAAGCAAATTACGCAAGCACAAATATCGACACGGCTCCTTAAAGTCTAGAGCACAGGCCATGACATATCTTCCAAACTGGTTCACTCTTTCTGTCGACCGTCGATTACGAGGATGAAACAGCGATCTTTGAATCTCAACTTAGTGCCAAGAGCCTTCTGAACACATTCCCAGAAATGGGAGGTAAAATGGCCATCACGATCAGAAATAATAGCCTTAGGCACTCCATGTAATTTGATAATTTCCTTGACATATAATTGAGCTAGCTGCTCAACCGGATAGGTCATCTTAATTGCCAGGAAATGGGCAGACTTTGTCAACCGGTCTATGATTACCCATATAGTATCATAACCATTTGTTGTTCTGGGTAATCCCGTGATGAAATCCATAGAAATTTCTTCCCATTTCCACTCTGGAATCAGATTTCGCAGGAATCCCCGGGTTTACGGTGTTCGCCTTAACCCTTTGGCGGTCGACAGTCTTGTACGTCTTGAGCCACCTCCCTTTTCATGTCGGACCACCAAAATTTATCTCGTAAGTCCTGATACATTTTTGTAGATCCAGGATGCATGGTATAAGGTGTTCCATGGGATTCCTCGAGTATCTTCTTCCGTAATTCCGGATCGTTCGGAATACATAGGCGGTCCCGGAAGTGTTAGTAATATATGAGAGATGTCCTAAGGCAATCGCCTTATGTATGAACCATTTATATGATAAATGAAGATTCACTATTTGAGTATACATGTTTAATGTATTTGATTGGATCTTAAACTCATTTACTGAATGTCCACGATACGATTCACAGCATGAGAGAATTTGTGATTGGATCACAACTAGTGAGTATCTCTACATGTGTAATTGTGATGTATCGGAATTATCCCTAGTTGATGAATTGATGGATTTGGACACCATCAATTCTGTCGAGACTAGCACGAGGTATACTCCTTGGTGTATCCAAGCAGCTGATTCTCACTGGCTGGAGACATTGTGATGTCCGGAGTTAATCGTGGATGCTAGTTATGGTAACTAGTTCATTGGAGTGACCGGTAGTAAGACTTCATATGGTTCTCTGCATATATAGATATGTCAATGAAGTTCTTACTGTGGCTTAAGTGCGATGTTCCTTTGACTTGCGGTATTCAAGTCATCTTGATCATGGAGACTTATGCTTTGACATCTTAAGCAAACATCTCCGAGGAGATGTGGACCCGGGATGATTGGGTATAAGTCGAAGTGATCGAAGGTGTTTGAATAGCCTATAAAGGATTCACCACTCCTTGCGAGGAGATGTATACCCATGGCCTCTCGTCGGATTGTTACTAAAGTCTTTGGCCAAAGCATTACATGTTTAGAGTAAAGTACTCTTCGATACATGTGGAGTAACTAGAATCCGTAGGACGAGGAAATGATACTTGGGCTAGGTGTGACGTAGTCAACTAGTGAGGGATCGGACACAATAGACCATGTCCTGAACCAAGTGGGTATAAGATGAGTGAAGGGAATGGGGCACGATTCATTCGAGCTACTGAAGGGTTTCAGAAATAGTTCTGGATCAACCGTTGATCTTTTCGGTTAATTGGGGATCATGATGTACTATTAGGTGCCACTCATGATCGTTCTATAATTAATGGTTAATTATAGACGGCCAACATAAACCGAGAACCTATTTGGTCACACGCACAACGAGTGTAATCCAAAGGATTTAAAACGAGCTTGAGAATGAGATTCTCAGACCGAGAGAAACTATGTTTGGTTGGACCAAACATAAAGCGAGCATGATATCGTTTCAGTCGCAATGGAAGCGTGGATGGGTTGCGTCTTATGAAGACGTAATGGATGGACCAAAATGGTTTGGTTCTAATCCAATGGATAAGAATAAACCAAAGGGTTTGGTTTATTTTAAACGAATGAACCAAAAGTTGGTTCGGTTCGTTTTAACTTAAAATAAACCATCATGGTTTGGTTTATTTTAACTTATCCTAATGGAGCGGGTTAACGGGCTTTATGGATATGATCCATTAACCATTAAGAGAATTAGTTCTCTATAAAAGTGGGCTTAAGGGATTGTTAAACTCTAACTAATCCAAACCCTAGCCCCCTTTGAGTTGCCGCCCACTCCTTGGAGGAGTTAATCGGCGCCAACCCTAAAGCTGCCGCCGCCCAGCTTTGTGCCACCGTCCAAGACCCTTGCCGGCGTCCAAGCTCCAGCCGGTGAACCTCCGGCGACCCTCCGGTAATCTCCTATAGGTTCGGCATCAAGGTGAGCCTTTTCTCTCCTTGTTTTGGCCAGCGCCTACTCCTCCACCAAGCTGTCCAGTTTTCTGGACAGCTTCTTCTCCTCTCGTCGGAGCGTCGTTTGGACGACGGTTAGTGATCCGACAGCGGCTAACATACCGGGGATTTGATCTCCGGTAATCCTCTGAGGTGGAGGACGAAGGATTCGTCAATCGGTTGACGAATACCTCTCCGGAGAAGCGAGTCTTGAGGACTTGTTTTTAGGTCCGAATTTGGATTCGGATAGTGATCATCTCTCGATCACGTCGTCTTCAACACGAGGCTAGTAACCCGTACGAAGACGAAGCTCGTGACTTAGCGAAGTCATCCCGAGGAGCTCGGCGTGGATACGGATAGAGACGATTCTTACGAGGATCGTTCCGGTTGATGCCGTTCCCGCTACACGTCATACGGAAGGTATAACGTAGTTTAATTTCCTTTTATTGCAAATTTTAATTTACGGTTATGTCTACACTTGTTGTAATAGCATGCGTGTGTTGTGTGTGTTGTAATAAATATAGATTTATTATTTTTAATTGCTTCCGCTGTGCTCATGTTTGCGAAACATGATCGAACACACACACGCCGCGGTGCCGGAAACCCAACAGTGGTATCAGAGCCCAGGTTGTGTTTCGACATAATCGTAAAATTGGTTTTGCGATAGTCATAATGTATTTCTGGAAATTTTCTAAATTTTGGAAATTTAGAAGTATTTATGGAAATTTTTCATTTTTGGAAAGTCTAGAAGTATTTATGGAAATCTTCCACTTTTGGAAAGTTGGAAGTACTTATGGAAATTGATATTTTCCATAAATAAAATATTTGATTAGATTCTGGAAATTTGTTTCCTAATTTAATCATGATTTGATTTGGGAAATCAAATCTTAAAATATTTTATTTCCATAAGTAGTTTTAATGATTTAGGAAATTGGTTTCCTAAATAGATTTTCCTTAATCAAATAATTCCATGAATAAAATATGTGATTAGATTTGGAAATTTGTTTCCTAATTTAATTATGATTTGATTTAGAGAATCAAATCTTAAACATATTTTATTTCCATAAATAGTTATGACATATAAGGAAATTATATACATGACATAATTGTATGCCATGTAATTGCATTAGATGCATAACATTATGTCATGCGTGTCGTGACATGTAGATGTATGCCATGTATGCCATGCCATGTAGATAATAGTTATTTGCATGCAAAGAGGATGAGACATAAAACCCTAACTCAATATTAAAGCCTACACCTTCCATTAATATGGTTAGAACCAGAGTTCTGTTTCTTGTTTGGGTTGTTGGACTCACTCCAAGCCCGGCTCGAACCTGAACATGTTCAAATCATTGGAATAGTTTAACTCTAATATGGTAAGAGTCAGAGGTCAATCGTTAGTTTGGGTTGTTGGACTCACTCCAAGCCTGGCTAATTGGTTGAATGCGCTCTAACCATATTAAAACTATTTCGCGATTAATGGGTCGACTTTAACTTGGAGCATCGATTTGTTGGACTCACTCCAAGGTCGATGTGAAGAGAGGTGAAGTTGGGTGCTATGCATATGATGCATACTTGTTAATGTGTTAACAACCCAATGTATGTGTAAACATTCAATTAGTTGATAGCACATTGTGATATTACGTATTTATTGCTACGGATTTACAGCTGTAGAATTTCAATCCTCAAAGAGAGATTGTCGCGAAGTCTTCTATCCAAGGTTGTTCTTATCTATGATGGATATCAGCCCATTCAGAGATGGACCTACGATCTCCCGAAGTGATTTTGGGGTTTTTGAATTCGAAAAATGAATGGGATTTATAAATGTATATTGATGCATTTTTAAAATCATCTTTCTCATATATGCTCGTTTTGTATTTCTAAGTTAATATATTGATCATGATGTGTTTGAATTTGCGTTCCATTTTGGATTCAAATAAATTGGTAGGCGAACTTCTTGGGTGGCTTAGAAACTTGAGAATTGTTCTCAAGGTGAAAAGCTTGTGTATGTCCTCGAGCGCCTCTTCGCCATCCTAGTGACGATGCAACTTTGGACCAATTGTTGGCCTATCAGAAACATGTGAGTGATTCTGAACAAATGAGTTGCATCATGCTAGCCACGATGGAACCCAAGCTACGAAAGCAGCATGAGCATATGGATGCTCATATCGTAGTCCTTCATCTTTGTGAGTTGGTTGATGAGCAAGTGAGATTCGAAAGGTTCGAAGTCTCAAAGCTCCTCTTCACCTCTGAGATGCTAGGAGGTTCATCTGTGGTACTGCTCAATATGCTGAAGACTGTGGAGTCTTCTGAGAAGCATGAGCAGGGGACAGTGCTGTTAGTTGATTCCTCGAAGAAAGGTTCTAAGAGGAAGTCAAAGGAACAACAGAAGGGAAAGAAGAGAAGGGCTAAGAAGGTAGAACTAGCACAAAAGGAAACTTGCCATCATTATCGCAAGGAGAGCCATTTGCGAAGAAAGTGCAAGATTTATCTTGAGTCCATGAAGAAGGATAAGGCATCGGATGCCCCATCTTCTTCAGAAATCTTCTTTATTGATTGTCATTCTATTTCCTCAGACACTTGGGTATTTGATACTGGGTGTGACTCACATATATGTAATGACATACGTGGGCTAAGGAATAGAAGAAGACTCGTCAAGGGGAGAGTCAAATTTACGTGTTGGGAATGGAGCAACGGTTGCTGCACTCGCCATCGGATCGTATTTGTTGGAACTCCCTGTAGGACTTGTCTTAGAACTGGACAATTGCTTTTATGTTCCTTCGTTGATAAAGAACATCATTTCTATTTCTTGTCTAAATAGAAATGGGTTCCATTTGACTTTTAGTAACAATTGTTGTTACATAACTTTGAATGGAGTTCTTTATGGGATTGGAACTTTAAGCAATGGTGTTTATACATTGGGACGTATCCGGTGACATTTCAATATCGGCGAGCAACAGCGTGCTCGAAGGATAATCAAATAGACTCCTATATGTGGCATTGTCGTCTTGGCCATATAAGCAAAGCAAGCGCGTGTCGAATTACACGATGTGGAATTCGGAATCGTTGAATTGGATTCATACGATACATGCGAATCATGCTTAAAAGGCAAGATGACTAAGTTACCTTTTCTTGGAAAGGTGAGCAGTGGGAGAGTTACTAGGTCTAATACATCGTGTATGTGGACCTATGTCAACTCAAGCTTTAGGAGGCTATAGCTACTTCATTACCTTCACCGATGATCACTCATGGTTTGGGTATGTGTTCTTGATGAAACACAAGTCCAAGCCTTTGAAAGGTTCAAAGAATTCAGAAATGAAGTAGAGAAACAACATGACAAGAGTATTAAAATACTTGATCGGATCGAGGTGGTGAATACTTAAGTCAAGAGTTTCTTGATTATCTAAGAGACAATGGCATATTGTCTCAATGGACTCCGCCCTATACACCACAAAGATAATGGTGTATCTCGAGGCGTGTCGGACCTTGTTGGACATGGTCGTCAATGATGAATCATGCGACTCTTCCCAAGTCCTTTTGGGGTTATGCACTTGACATTTGTTTACTTGTTAAGCGAGTCCCTACCAAGGTAGTCTCTACTACTCCATATGAGATATGGGCTAGTAAGAAACCTCATGTATCTTACTTGAAGATATGGGGTTGTCTGCTTATGTAGCCGATCGTATGTCGACAAATTGGATGCTAAGTCGATAAATGTCTATTTATTGGATACCCTAAGGAAACAAGGGTTACCAATTCTATCATCTGTGGAACAAAAGGTGTTTGTTTCAAGGCATCTTGTGTTTCTAGAGAAAGAGTTTCTCTTGCAAGAAAAGCAGTGGGAGTGTCGTCGAGCTTGAGGAGGCTCGAGAGACTCAAATAGACATTGATGAGATACGGTGAAGCACTGACGACAACTCATAGTGATGAGCAATCAATTTGGACCTATTGTAACACCACATCTTCGTAGATCACGGTAGAACACGCAATATTCACGAGAGATATGGATTTTCGTAAGTGAATCGAGCGACGTGTTACTCATTGATGATGAGGAGCTTACGATTATGAAGAAGTCTTGACAAGTTCGAAAGGGATAAGTGGCTTGGTGCCATGAAGTCGAAATGGATTCCATGTACGAAAACCAAGTTTGGAACTTGGTTGACCCACTGAAGGCATAAAGCCTATAGGGTGCAAGTGGGTTTTCAAGAAGAAAACCGACATGGATGGTAATGTGATTACCTATAAGGCTAGATTGGTGGCGAAAGGATATCGTCAAAAGCAAGGTGTTGATTATGGCGAAACCTATTACTTTGTAGCTATGCTTAAATCCATTCGGATGCTCTGGCCATAGGCAGCCATTATGATTATGAGATATGGCGTATGGATGTGAAAACAAGCTTTTCCTTAATGGAAACTCGCCGAGGACGTGTATATGATACAGCCTGAGGGTTTCACATCGGTTGATAAAACCAAGGTATGCAAATTGCGACGATCCATTTATGGATTGAAGCAAGCATCCAGGAGCTGGAATATCCGTTTTGATGAGACAATCAAAAAGTTTGATTTCACAAAATCCGCATTTAACCTTGTGTGTACAAGAAGGTTAGTGGGAGGCAATGTGTTCCTAGTATTGTATGTCGATGACATATTACTTATAGGAAACGATGTGTCAATCTTACAATGCTAAGGTTTGGTTATCCAAGACATTCTCCATGAAAGACTGGGAGAAGCAACCTACATCCTTGGGATTAAGATCTATAGAGATAGATCAAACGGTTGCTTGGTCTTTCGCAGCTATATATATGACCGAAAAGCAAAGAGGTTTAGCATGTCAATCCAAGAAAGGTTATCTACCCATCAGGCATGGGGAACACCTTTCGAAGTCTATGTGTCCGCGCACAGAAGACGAGAGGATTTGCATGAGTAAGATTCCCTATGCATCCGCAATAGGATCTATCATGTATGCTATGTTATGTACGAGGCCCGATGTATCGTACGCTCTGAGTGTCACGAGCAGATACCAATCCAATCCAGGAATGGATCATTGGGCGGCTGTTAAGACGATCCTTAAGTACTTGAGAAGAACTAAGGATGTGTTCCTAATATATGGAGAAGGGGACATGGTGATACGCGGGTATACGGATGCCAGCTTCCAGACAGACAAGGATGATTCCAGGTCTCAGTCTAGATACGTGTTCACCTTGAATGGGGGCGCAGTGAGTTGGAAAAGTTCCAAACAAGAGACTGTAGCGGATTCTACCACTGAGGCAGAATATATTGCAGCTTCGGAAGCAGCAAAGGAAGCGGTTTGGATCAAGAAGTTCGTTAATGAACTTGGTGTGATTCCGGCCATTGTTGAAGCAATACCGGTCTACTGCGACAACAATGGAGCAATTGCACAGGCGAAAGAGCCAAGGTCTCATCAACGATCCAAACATGTGCTTCACCGCTATCATCTTATCAGAGAGATCATAAGTAGGAACGAAATACAAATCGAGAAAATTCCCACTGAAAGGAACTTAGCGGATCCTTTGACTAAAGCATTACCTCAAAGTAAGTTTGAGGGTCATGTTAGAGCTTATGGTATTGGATACCGTAGCGATTGGCATTAGGCCAAGTGGGAGTCTGTTAGTAATATATGAGAGATGTCCTAAGGCAATCGCCTTATGTATGAACCATTTATATGATAAATGAAGATTCACTATTTGAGTATACATGTTTAATGTATTTGATTGATCTTAAACTCATTTATCAATGTCCACGATACGATTCACAGCATGAGAGAATTTGTGATTGGATCACAACTAGTGAGTATCTCTACATGTGTAATTGTGATGTATCGGAATTATCCCTAGTCGATGAATCGATGGATTTGGACACCATCAATTCGCGAGACTAGCACGAGGTATACCCTCGTGTATCCAAGCACCGATTCTCACCGGGCCGAGACATTGTGATGTCCGAGTTAATCGTGGATGCTAGTTATGGTAACTAGTTCATTGGAGTGACCACCGTAAGACTTCATATGGTTCTCTGCATATATAGATATGTCAATGAAGTTCTTACTGTGGCTTAAGTGCGATGTTCCTTTGACTTGCGGTATTCAAGTCATCTTGATCATGGAGACTTATGCTTTGACATCTTAAGCTAACATCTCCGAGGAGATGTGGACCCGGGATGATTGGGTATAAGTCGAAGTGATCGAAGGTGTTTGAATAGCCTATAAAGGATTCACCACTCCTTGCAAGGAGATGTATACCCATGGCCTCTCGTCGGATTGTTACTAAAGTCTTTGGCCAAAGCATTACATGTTTAGAGTAAAGTACTCTTCGATACATGTGGAGTAACTAGAATCCGTAGGACGAGGAAATGATACTTGGGCTAGGTGTGACGTAGTCACCTAGTGGGGATCGACACAATAGACCATGTCCCGAACCAAGTGGGTATAAGATGAGTGAAGGGAATGGGGCACGATTCATTCGAGCATCAAGGGTTTCGTAAATAGTTCGGATCAACCGCTGATCTTTTTGGTTAATTGGGGATCATGATGTACTACTAGGTGCCACTCATGATCGTTCTATAATTAATGGTTAATTATAGACGGCCAACATAAACCGAGAACCTATTTGGTCACACGCACAACGAGTGTAATCCAAAGGATTTAAAATGAGCTTGAGAATGAGATTCTCAGACCAAGAGAAACTATGTTTGGTTGGACCAAACATAAAGCGAGCATGATATCGTTTCAGTCGCAATGGAAGCGTGGATGGGTTGCGTCTTATGAAGACGTAATGGATGGACCAAAATGGTTTGGTTCTAATCCAATGGATAAGAATAAACCAAAGGGTTTGGTTTATTTTAAACGAATGAACCAAAAGTTGGTTCGGTTCATTTTAACTTAAAATAAACCATCATGGTTTGGTTTATTTTAACTTATCCTAATGGAGCGGGTTAACGGGCTTTATGGATATGATCCATTAACCATTAAGAGAATTAGTTCTCTATAAAAGTGGGCTTAAGGGATTGTTAAACTCTAACTAATCCAAACCCTAGCCCCCTTTGAGTTGCCGCCCACTCCTTGGAGGAGTTAATCGGCGCCAACCCTAAAGCTGCCGCCGCCCAGCTTTGTGCCACCGTCCAAGACCCTTGCCGGCGTCCAAGCTCCAGCCGGTGAACCTCCGGCGACCCTCCGGTGATCTCCTATAGGTTCGGCATCAAGGTGAGCCTTTTCTCTCCTTGTTTTGGCCGGCGCCTACTCCTCCACCAAGCTGTCCAGTTTTCTGGACAGCTTCTCCTCCTCTCGTCGGAGCGTCGTTTGGACGACGGTTAGTGCTCCGACAGCGGCTAACATACCGGGGATTTGATCTCCGGTAATCCTCTGTGGTGGAGGACGAAGGATTCGTCAATCGGTTGACGAATACCTCTCCGGAGAAGCGAGTCTTGAGGACTTGTTTTTAGGTCCGAATTTGGATTCGGATAGTGATCATCTCTCGATCACGTCGTCTTCAACACGAGGCTAGTAACCCGTACGAAGACGAAGCTCGTGACTTAGCGAAGTCATCCCGAGGAGCTCGGCGTGGATACGGATAGAGACGATTCTTACGAGGATCGTTCCGGTTGATGCCGTTCCCGCTACACGTCATACGGAAGGTATAACGTAGTTTAATTTCCTTTTATTGCAAATTTTAATTTACGGTTATGTCTACACTTGTTGTAATAGCATGCGTGTGTTGTGTGTGTTGTAATAAATATAGATTTATTATTTTTAATTGCTTCCGCTGTGCTCATGTTTGCGAAACATGATCGAACACACACACGTCGTGGTGCCGGAAACCCAACAGGAAGTATAATAATCCACCGTCGGCGATGCGGAATCCATTATCCCTTCCTTCCCGGACTTCCTGTTTGATTTTATGGATGCCTGAATCACCATCTTGCTTTCCCAATATATCGTCGAACAATGTCGGCGCTATAGTCATGGTGGAAAGTTGTCCAGAAATAATCTCTATTCCGTAATTCATTATTTCCCTTTTCAGGGGCTGCGATATCATTGATAAGGACATCAAAGCGGCACCGGACTTTCTACTCAGGGCATCTGCCACTTTGTTGGCCTTTCCGGGATGATAGAATATCTCACAATCATAATCTTTGACTAGCTCGAGCCATCGGTGTTGCCTCATATTTAGGTCTTTCTGAGTGAAGAAATATCTCAGACTCTGGTGGTCTGTATAAATCCTGCACCGAGCTCCGTATAAGTAGTGCCTCCATATTTTCAGAACGAACACCACGGCTGCTAGTTCTAAGTCATGGGTAGGATAATTTCTTTCGTGCTCCTTGAGCTGTCTAGAGGCGTAAGCGATAACCTTGCCATTTTGCATAAGTACAGCTCCGAGCCCCAGTTTAGAAGCGTCACTATACATATCGAAGCTTTCATTATCTTCAGGGAGAGTCAGAATGGGAGCGCTGGTTAGTCTCCTCTTCAGTTCCGTAAAACTCCTCTCACAGTCCTCAGTCCATTTGTATTGCTGGTCCTTTCAGGTGAGGGCTGTCATAGGGGCTGCAATTCTAGAGAAGTCCTCTACAAATTTTCTGTAATAGCCTGCTAGCCCGAGAAAACTTCTGATTTCACTCGCATTCCTTGGCCTATTCCAGTTCCTCACAGCTTCAATCTTTATTGGGTCTACCATGATTCCTTCTTTAGAGATGACATGACCCAAGAACGACACTTGATTGAGCCAGAACTCACATTTGGAGAATTTCGCATATAGTTGCTCTTTCTGAAGAATCTGTAGTACGGTCTTCAGATGTTCAGCATGCTCTTCTCGGTCTCTCGAGTAGATAAGAATATCGTCGATGAAAACGATTACAAATTTGTCGAGGAAGGCCAAGAATACTCGATTCATCAGGTCCATGAACATCGCAGGAGCATTGGTTACTCCGAAGGGCATAACTACGAACTCATAATGTCCGTATCTCGTCCGGAAGGCCGTCTTCGGAATATCGCCTGGCTTTACTTTTACTTGATGATAGCCAGACCTGAGATCGATCTTGGAAAAGACAGTAGCTCCCTTCAGTTGGTCGAACAGGTCATCGATCCTGGGAAGGGGGTACCTATTCTTGATGGTCACGTTGTTCAGTGCCCGGTAGTCTATACACATTCGCATAGACCCATCTTTTTTCTTTATGAACAGCACTGGAGCTCCCCATGGTGAGTGGTAGGCGGATAAATCCACATCCAAGAACTCTGGCTATTTCTGAAGTTCTTTCAACTCAGTCGGCGCCATACGGTAAGGTGCCTTGGAGATCGGATTAGTTCCGGGAATCAATTCAATCTCGAACTCAATTTCTCTATTAGGTGGTAATCCAGGTAGGTCATCAGGGAATACCTCTGGATGGTCACATACCACTCTGACATCTTCTATCTTCTGGTTCTTTGCTGATATGGTATCCACCACATGTGCTAGAAATCCGGTGCATCCATTTTCTAACATTTTTTGAGCTTTTAGCGTCGATAAAAATTTCCTCGTTCCTTTCTTTGACTCCCCGATAAACTCAAATGAAACCTCTGCTTCGGGTTGGAAGGTCACCCTCCGTTTACGGCACTCAATTGAAGCACTGTATTTGTGCAGAAAATCCATGGCCAATATAACATCATAGTCCCACATATCTAGGACTATCAGGTCACAATAGAGCTCCCTGTCTGCGAGTCTAATTGGTGCGGCACACAGAATATGGGTGGATGGCATCACTTCTCCCGAAGGTAACGTTGTTAAGAATTTATAGTCCAAGACTTGGGAATTCCTATCTATCTTTCTTGTGAAAGGCATAGAGATGAACGAATGGGTTGCCCCAGTGTCAAATAACACAGTAGCATACTGACTAAAAATAAATATCTGACCTGTGACAACCGTCGAGGCACTCGCCACATCTTCTCTCATGAGGGAGAACACCCTGGCATTTGTCCCAACGGGTGGGGCTTCCAGTCTCCCTTAGCTTATCTGAGGACCCTCTATCGTAGCCTGCATCTGGTGAAGCTGTGGAGGAGCTCCTGCATCGACATCTTCTTGAGGAGGTGCTCGAACTCGGGTAGGCGTTCGGGCTATGTGCCCCTCCACCCACGATTGTAACACCTCCTCGTGCCACGACGACATTCCCTGATTCTTCTTCCCACATGTAGGGCGATCGAGATACCCAGTTTGCTGTTCCTCGGGCCCCCTTTTGGGCCATTCCACTTGTTTCTTCTTGCCGCTGCGGTCCCTCTTCCGGCTAGTATTACGAGATTTCGATCTCGGTCGTGCCTTACTCTGTGATGTTGTTCGAGTAGTGCTCGGTGACGAGGCACTCTTGAATAGCTCTTCGGGATGCAGGGTCGATTGACTCCCATCGGCCACATTGAGGCTATCTCGGTCGTAACATTTTGTAGTCTGATCCTCTCCCTTTCAGTACCGACTAACTCTGGTCAGAGACGTGCCAGTCGGTTGAACCTTTTCATAGCTTCACTAACTGATAGATCGCCTTGTCGGACCTCGAGGACATCATCGTAGTGCTTATTTGTGATCCGTCTCTGAAAGAACTCCTCGAAGAACTCCGATTCAAAGTCTGTCCACCTCATTTGATTTACTTGTCTCTTTGCTTTGACTCTCTCCCACCACATCCTGGCATCTCCGGAAAGACGGAATGAGGCACATTTTATCTTTTCATGCTCGGGCTAATCCAGCAGCTCCACGATGCTCTCAACTATTTTGAACCAGGCTTGGGCATCCCATGGTTCGCCGGCACCAGAGAAATTTTTTGGTTTCAGCCTCTGCCACTGAATCAGATAGGCTTCGGGCCGAACCCCGGTGGCAGCATTGATTAGCGGTGCTTGCACCATAGTGGTCATGTTAGGAGTTACGTTCTGCGTCCCTGGTGTGGTGCTAGGGTTCCCTTGTTGATTCGTGAGAGCATTGATAACCAGCTGTTGTTCTGCGACCTGACGCTGTAGCTCGGTAACCACATGCATCAAATCTGGTGGGGGTGCTGAGTCATTCCCTCTAGCACTACATCTCCCGTTCATGTTATCTAAGTGATAAATAAATAATTAATTAAGGTACTATTATAATTTCTACTCATATACAGGCATCTAACATCCCATATCATAAACAAGGTAAGGTATCCTTTCTAGTGATATTTCTAGGTTAGAGACATGTTTCCATCATATAAAGCTTGGTAAGGTAGCCTTCTTAGTTGAAATTCTAGGTGAGAGACCTGTTTCCATCCTATAAGGCATGGTAAGGTATCCTTCTTAGTTGAAATTCTAGGTGAGAGACATGTTTCCATCCTATAAGGCATGGTAAGGTATCCTTACTAGCTAGGTCACAAGTACGGTCCCATTCTACTAAAACATGACGAGGTATTATTTCTATCTAAATTATGAGTGTGATTCTATTCTACTAAAACATGATGAGGTATTAATTCTAACTAGATAGAAGACACTCTTCATTATAAAAGAAACTTAGGTATGCATAAAGTTACTTACTTGGAAACAGCAGGAAGGAGGCTTGATGTGTGATAGTGGAAAGGTGAACCCGTTCTGATACCAACCTGTAACGCCCGCCCTTATCTGCTCTCAGGGCGGCGCTACTTTTTTTTTCTTATAACATAACATATATGGATCATTTCTCCTTCTACATACTTAAACATGTTATCATGGCTTAAACCTTCTTTTATACATGCATCACATATCATATTCATAATTAGCATGTTATCTCATCTTATCTCATTTTATAACATGCATAACATCAAGATTCATCCTTGAGTTCTAACATACCAAACTTGCATAAGTAATTGAACAGTAACATAACTAAGCCACATTCAACATGGTACTAATAAATCATAGGTCTTATAAGTGGAAGCACATGTCTTAAGGTGTTCACTGAGCATATAAATATAAGCAGATAGTAATAGGGTCTCTTTCCACCATGCCACTATCACACACACTTGGCCCCTCCTGCTACTTCCTCTTAGTTCATGTTTCCTTTATCTGCAGTATATAGACAACATAAACTATAAGCATATAGCTTAGTAAGATTCTTGCCTACTCACAAAAGCCACAAACTTCATCAAACAATTAGAAAACAGGAGCATACTAGCAAAAATAGCAAAAGTATTTCATAACAACACTATTCATCAACATACCAACGTAATGAAAACATAAGCATGGCATACAATTTACATAAGCACGCTAAACATAATTAACTCTAAGCAAGGCATAAATTAAACATAAGCATTCATAATTACATAAATCCTAAACATGCATCAAAGACATAATCATAAGCATTCTTAAACTTGAACATAAGCATTCATAATTACATAAATCCTAAACATGCATCAAAGACATAATCATAAGCATTCTTAAACTTGAACATAAGCATTCATAATTTCTTAAATCCTAAACATGCATAAAGTACATAATCATAAGCATTCTTAAACTTGAACATAAGCATTCATAATTACATAAATCCTAAACATGCATCAAAGACATAATCATAAGCATTCTTAAACTTGAACATAAGCATTCATAATTTCTTAAATCCTAAACATGCATAAAGTACATAATCATAAGCATTCTTAAACTTGAACATAAGCATTCATAATTACATAAATCCTAAACATGCATCAAGTACATAAACACAAGCATTCTTAAACTTGAACATAACATTCATAATTTCATAAAGGTCTTGTCTTTTCAAAACATATACATATAGATACTTCAACATAATCATAACTTGCATGGGGGGGCCCAGGTTAAGTACCACATAATGCGCGTTCCCTAATAGGCTGGGGTAGCGAGTCATCAGACCTACTAGAGCAAGACCTCTTACGTCTTATTATGTCCCTATGGATTTGATTAACGACCACCTGACGGGTCGGGTACTTAACCTTTTACAAAGTAAAATACTTAATTCCTTTCTTTCTTGTCTTATCATAAGGAGAGCTCTTGATCCCTACTTGAAAGGGAAGCATCTCCATCTTATCTTATCATAAGGAGAGCTCTTAATCCCTACTTGAAAGGGAAGCATCTCCATCTTATCTTATCATAAGGAGAGCTCTTAATCCCTACTTGAAAGGGAAGCATCTCCATCTTAGACATTTCATAGCATACATGCATTCATAACATAAGAGTACCCTAAAGGGGTCCTAAAGCATAAACATGTTTATCACATAAGCATATTCATAGACATATTCATGGCATATTAAATCATAAAACATGTTCATTACATAGGCATTTTTCATGGCATATTACATCATAAACATGGTCATCACATAGGCATATTTCATAAACATATTTCTTGGCATATTAAATCATAAAACATGTTCATCACATAGTCATATTTCATAAACATATTTCTTGGCATATTAAATCATAAAACATGTTCATCACATAGGCATATTTCATAAACATATTTCTTGGCATATTAAATCATAAAACATGTTCATCACATAGGCATATTAAAGTCATCCACCTAACATAACTTCATAAGGGGGAGTTTTCATGAAACCCTAACCCTAAACCCAAGGTTGGCCAAAACATATAGGGGCACAAAGCTTGGATTTTTGTCACCTAAATTTATTCATGTAGGCATATATCATAACATAACTTCATAAGGGGTATTTTCATGAAACCCTAACCCTAAAACCATTGGTGGCCGAAACATATAGGGGCATAAAGCTTGGATTTTTGTCACCTAAATTAATTCATGTAGGTATATATCATAACATAACTTCATAAGGGGTATTTTCATGAAACCCTAACCCTAAAACCATTGGTGGCCGAAACATATAGGGGCACAAAGCTTGGCTTTTTGTCACCTAAATTCATTCATGTAGGTATATATCATATCATAACTTCATAAGGGGTATTTTCATGAAACCCTAACCCTAAAACCATTGGTGGCCGAAACATATAGGGGCACAAAGCTTGGATTTTTGTCACCTAAATTCATTCATGTAGGCATATATCATAACATAACTTCATAAGGGGCATTTTCATGAAACCCTAACCCAAAAACCATTGGTGGCCGAAACATATAGGGCCATTATCTTGGATTGTTGACACCTAAAAGTCCTACTTGAAGCATACCATCTATGAACATAACCTTAGAATCAAGTTCATGCAACCCTAATCCCAAAAGCTTGGGTTGGCCGAAACATGTAGGGCTATAATCTTTGGACTTTTGACACCTAAAGATTCCTACTTGAAGCATACAACCTATAAAAATTTCCCTAGTAGCATTTTCATGAATCCTAAAACAAAAACATAGTTGGTCAAAACATATAGGGCTACAAACTTCATATTTCTTTCATGTAATCTATCCTACAAAACTAATATACTGCAGGTGAGGGAATCTTACATCCTTCGCTTGCTTTTAGTGGGTAGTTGACCTTATGGAAGCCAAGAGCTAGCTTCTCCTTGCTTGGATGGGGTTCGGCCAAAGGTGAAAATGGAGAGGGGGAGAGATGGTTTTCGGTGTGGAAGAAGAAGGGAAGAAGAAGTGGCCAAGTGGAAACTTACTTCTTCTTTATAAAGGGAGGAAGAGAAGTTTCTCTTCTCTTTTCCATGCCCCTTCATTTACCCTCATCACACTTAACTACACTTTCCCCTCTTCTTCTAATGATATAATCCTATTGGGCTTCTGGTTAGTGGGTGCATCTATAGGGCTTGGCTATCTCTAGAGGTTTGGGGTTCAATTCCTAGGCCTTGCATCTCTTTTTTTTTTTTTGGCTATTTTCTTTTATTTTTCGAAAAAAGCCCACATCAAGCCCATTATCGTAAAGCCAAAAACTCTCGTAAAATTGCTAGAAATTTTACGGGCGTTACAGGAGTGACATCGATATTCTTGATAGAGTGAGACCACGAAGTGCATGACCATGTCCAAATGAGTCATATGAGATATTGAGCTCATTTGATTAGAGTGAGTCTACTTAGAGTTCAAGATATAGATTGTACCGAAGATGACACGGTCTATGTCTCAATTGGTCAATCTAGATGTCAAGGATAGAGGGACATTGTCACATATTGTGAGAGTCATAATTAGTAGTCACAAAGGTGATGTTGGAGCTCAACATTCTTGTAACTTGGGTAGCAATGATATGTTGCTAGATATCGCTCATTTCTTATGTTCCTAAATCGGTTTAGGGACATTGTCAACGTTACAAGAACCTATAGGGTCACACACAAAGGGCAATTAGGTGGAGATTAGGTTCATATGATGAACAATGAGGATTAGGTTCATGGGATGAACCAAATTGGATTAAGAGTAATCCAAATTAGACTAATTGAGTTAGACTCAAGTTGATTCAAGTGTTGAATGAGTCTAATTTAGATTTGATTCATTTAGTCAATTTAAATTAATGAATAGAGATTCATTAAATCAAATTGACTTGAATCAAGTGGTTAGATTTGATCAACCATGGGAGTTAAGAGGTCAAGTTTGACTTGACTTGAGAGGGAAGATGAATGGTCAATTTTGACTTGACCAATTGCCATGTCATGGCGACATGGCATGGGGCCGGCCACATCATCATTGACTTATCATGTGATGCCACCTCATGAGGGAGACCAAGAGCCATTGGCTCTTGAAGTTACATGCATGCATGTAACCCCCCAAGTATTGAAGTGGCCAACCACTTCTTGATGAGATGGGATTTGATTTTTGGTAACTCCATCTTCTTCCTCCTTGGATCACCCTCTCAAGCTCTCCCAATCCTCATCTTGGCCGAACCATCCAAAGGGTACTAGCACACTCAAGGTTGTGTTTTCTCCACCTATTGCTTGTGTGGATACCAATAGAGGAGTGTGCACTTGACACTCTCGAGTTCCGGCGAAGCTTTTGGACGAGCAGGATAAGCGAAGGGCATCGCTTCAATGATAATGCTCTCACCTTCTAGATCTAAGGGATATAGGTTTACTTAAGCACATACATGTTTTATTTTAATATATCTTGGCACGGATCCATGGGCAGACTTCTAGGGTTTTTGCAACGCAAAAAGCAGTTTTTGTGGCTCGGAAAGTCCAACATGATGGTAGGTATCAAGTATACCGATTATATATCACGTATATATAACTATCACAATGTGCTATAAATTAATTGAATGTTCACACATACATTGGGTTGTTAATACATTAACAAGTATGGATCATATGCATAGAACCCAACTTCACCTCTTTTCACATCGACCTTGGAGTGAGTCCAACAAATCGATGCTCCAAGTTAGAGTCGACCCATTAATCGCGAAATAGTTTTAATATGGTTAGAGCGCATTTAACCAATTAGCCAGCCTTGGAGTGAGTCCAATAACCCAAACTAACGATTGACCTCTGACTCTTACCATATTAGTGTTAAACTATTCCAATGATTTGAACATGTTAAGGTTCGAGCTCGGCTTGCAGTGAGTCCAACAACCCAAACAAGAAACAGAACTCTGGTTCTAACTATATTAATGGAAGGTGAAGGCTTTAATATTGTGTAAGGGTTTTAATGTCTCATCCTCTTTGCATGCAAATAACTATTATCTACATGGCATGACACACATGTCATACATCTACATGTCACGACATGCATGGCATAATGATATTCATCTAATGCAATTACATGACATACAATTATGACATGTACAAATAGTTTCCTTATTTGTCATAATTATTTTGGAAATAATATAAGTTTTAGATTTGATTTCCCAAATCAAATCATGATTAAATTAGGAAATAAATTTCCAAATATAATCACATATTTTATTTATAGAAAGTGTTAATTAAGGAAAGTCAAATTTAATTTAGGAAATAAATTTCCTAAATTGTAATTTCCAAATCATATTAGGAAATTTCCAATTTGAATTTCTTTATTTGTCATAACTATTTATGTAAATAAAATATGTTTGAGATTTGATTCCCAAATTAAAACATGATTAAATTAGGAAATAAATTTCTAAATCTAATCACATATTTTATTTATGGAAAGTGTTAATTTCCATAAATACTTCTAAACTTTCTAAAAATAGAAAAATTTTATAAATACTTCTATACTTTTAAAAAGTAGAAAATTTTCATAAATACTTCTAAACTTTTCAAAAGTAAAAAATTTCCATAAATATAATTATGACTATCACAAAATAATTTTACAATTATGTCAGAATACAGCGTGGCTCTGATACCACAATTGGGTTTCTCCGGCACCACGGCGAGTGTGTGTTCGAACACGTTTCGTAAACATGCATACATCGATAGCGATAAAAGCAATAAATCTAATTTATTACAACACACACATCACACGCATGCAGGATACAACATGTGTAGACATAATCGCTATTTAAAATTTTGTAATAAAAGGAAACTTATACTAGGTATACCTGACGGATCACGTGTAGCAGGAATAACATCAATCGTAGCGACCCTCGCTAGAATCGCTTCTATCCGTACCCCACGCCGAGTATCGTCGGGATACTTCACAAAGCCACGAGCCTCGTCTTCGCAAAAGTCACTAGCCTTGAGTCGAAGACGATATGATCCGAGAGACTATCACAATCCGAAGTAAATTCGGATCCCAAAAACGAGTTTCACAAACTCACTTGTCGGAAGTGGTTTTTGTCAACCGTTTGACGAAAACTTAACCCTCCACCTATGAGGATTTCCAGAGATTCAATCCCAGGAAAGTAGACCATTGTTGAAGCACAAAACACCGATCAAACGGCCTCTCCACGCAAAGGAGAACAAGCTGTCCAAAACTGGACAGCTTGTAAAGGTGGAAGAAGTGGTCGGCCAAAGGTTTGGCCGGTTACTCCTTGGTCACTGGCGCCCAAGGGAGGTTGGACGGCGGCTGAGGGTGGCCCAAGGGACGCTGGCGGCTGGTGGATGGTCAGTGGCGAGGAGAGGTAGCAACTCCTTTGGGCGGCGGCAGCACAAAGGTGGGTGGCGGCAACACCTTGGGCGGTGGCAAGGAGAAGAGGAGGAGAAGGAAAGGAGGCTAGGGTTTTCCAACGCAAAGTCGTATCAATCATCCACAAAACCCTTAAGCCGTGTTTTTATAGCGAACATATTCTCCTAATGGTTATTGGTTCATAACCAAAATTCATTAACCCGCTCCAATAATTTAAGTTAAAATAAATTAAACAGCGTTGGTCTATTTTAAGTTAAAACTAACCGAACCAACTTTGGTTGATTCATTTAAAACAAACCAAACCACTTTGGTTTATTTTCCACCATTGGATTAGAACCAAACCAATTTGGTTCATCCATCATGTCTTCAAAAGACACGACCCATCCATGCTTCAAATGTGACTGAAACCATTTTATACTCGCTCTTTGTTTGGTCCAACCAAACCTAGTCTCTCTCGTTCTGAGAATCCTATTCTCAAACTCATTTTAAATCCTTCGGATTACACTCGTTGTGCGTGTGACTAAATAGGTTCCCAGTTTATGTTGGTCATCTATAATTAACCATTAATTATAGAACGATCATGAGTGGCACCTAATAGTACATCATGATCCCAAATTAATCGAAAAATCAACGGTTGATCCTAGAACCATTTCCAAAACCCTTCAGCAGCTACAATGAATCGTGCCCCATTCCTTTCACTCATCTTATACCCACTTGGTTTAGGACATGGTCTATTGTGTTAGTCCCCACTAGGCTGACTACATCACACCTAGCCCAAGTATTACTTCCTCGTCCTTCGGATTCTAGTTATTGCACATGCATCCAAGAGTACCATACTCTAAACATGTAATACTTTGGCCTAAGACTTTAGTAACAAACTGATAAGAGGTCATAGGGTATACATCTCCTCGCAAGGAGCGGTGAATCCTCTGTAGGCTATTCAAACACCTTCGACCACTTCGACTTATACCCAATCATCCCGGGTCCACATCTCCTCGGAGATGCTTGCTTAAGATGTCAAAGCATAAGTTTTCATGACCAAGATGACTTGAATACCGCAAGTCAAAGGAACATCGCACTTAAGCTGCTATAAGAACTTCATTGACATATCCTTATATGCAGAGAACCATATGAAGTCTTACAACTGATCACTCCAATGAACTAGTCACCATAACTAGCATCCACGATTAACTCCGGACATTCCAATGTCTCTTGCTAGTGAGAAACAACTGCTTGGATAAACCAAAGAGTATACCTCGTGGTAGTCTCATCAGAATTGATGGCGTCCTAATCCATTAATTCATCACTAAGGATAATTCCAATACATCACAATTACACCTGTAAAGAAACTCACTAGTTGTGATCCAATCATAAATTCTCTCATGCTGTGAATCGTATTGCGGACATCCAGTAAATACGTTTAAGATCCAATCAAATACATGAAAACACGTATACTCAAATAGTGAATCTTCATTTATCAAATAAATGGAACAACAATAAGGTGATTGCCTTAGGACACCTCTCATATATTACTAACACTCCTAACCTCAAGGACGTAGAAGAGCCTGCCTTAACCCTCACTGAAATGATAGTTACCAATACCGAATCCCTTTTAATGATTTGTGACGATAAAATTTCAATCGACCTAATAGAATTTGCTAATTAATCTTTTATTGAGGATATATGTGATGAGTTACATTATTTACAGTATATGAGTTATTGGAGGATCGATGGCCAGCTAGAGGGGGGTGAATAGCCTCTTGATCATAGATGATGGAATTTGTTTGCTTAATTGTCTACAAATACTATTAGCGCAGCGGAATAGAAACACTAAACAAAGTAATTAAGACAAAACAAGATAAGTAAAGAGAAGCCAAGAAAGCAAACGCTAACAACTTGATGTAACGTGGTTCACGACCCTTGCCCCTAATCCATGACCCGATTCGTTCCAGGTGAATCACTCCTAACCGAATCCACTAGATCTCTCCTTTTGCCCAAGCAAGTTGGAGGTAACCCTTCTTAAAACACAACACTCCTTACAATATGATTGAAAGAAATGCAAGGAGAAGGAGTAGAACTCGTCTAGGGCACTTTGGGGATACTTGGGAGCATGAAGATTAAACTCCCCAAAGCTCACACCCTCTCTTTTTATAGAGAGGAATGAATTCTTCCCGTTGGGGTTTCATCAGTCGACTGCTGCATGGAAGCAATCGACTGCTGCCTTTGCAATGGCTTCTGACAATGTCTATTCTGCGATCATCACTGTCCAACGAAAACCTTGGCAGTCGACTGATGACCTCATCAGTCGACTGATGACCTCGTAGCCCACTGATCAGTCGGCTACGAGTACTTCTATGCCCACGCAAACTCCAGCAGTCGGCTTCCATGTCAACTACTAATGTAGCAGTCCAACTACTAATTGGGCAGCTCCACCGCACACCAGTCGAACTCATTCAACTTGGATCAGTTCGACTACCTATTCATGGCAGTCGACTGGTGTCGGGTAAACCTCAAACAAGAGGCTTGTTTGAGCATTCGATGGTCGGGTAAAACCTTAACCCACTCGGTTGAGCATCCGACACTTGACTTAGCCATTCGGCCAAGTTCACCTATGAGCTATGTTACATTTTGCTCATTCTCTCATCTCCCTTGAAGTCCCTCGCCGAAGTTCTCTTCGTCCGGCCATGTCCCTCGGATGCACCAAGCGCACAACTTCGCAATGTCATCCTTCGTGTCTCGCCCTGAAGTCTACTTCCTTTGGCTTCTCTCCAAAGCTCCTCATCTGGCGGTCTCTCAGATGCATCAAGCGCACGACTTTCGCAATGCCATCCTTCACCGACTCAAGGATCGAGTCATGAGATGGTGAACCCACCAATGCTATCATCAAGTTAACTCTTATGTGAATTACTAAGTCCTGCATGACTTCAACACACATATCAAATCCATAAACAACCTAACTTAAACCTTTGCCACACACATCAAAACCACATCATACATGGGTTGATTACCCTAACAATCTCTCCCATTTTGATGTGTGGCAATAATGTTTAAGTTAGGTAAAACATTAACATAAAAATATAAGGCAAGAAAGCATGTAAAACATGGATATCAAACACTCCCCCTAAATACATGTAACTCCCCCTTAACACATGTTAATTTTCTCCCTAGCATAATTAACTTAAATCCACATTTTCTCCCCCTTTAACACTATCAAAAACATCAAACATATGTAATAAAGCATGACATCAAAGTCTAAAAGGAGAAAAATACCAAAATAGCCTCAAAACCTATCAAAACAAGTTGTTGTGCTCATGCACAGTTCAGCAGTTGACTGCTATCAGCATGGTAGTCGAGTGGCACAAGTAAATCTGGATTTTCTGATTTTCCAGATGAAATTCAGAAATGCACCAAAAATTCCATAAAATTTGAAAAATCATGAAAATTTTAAAACACATTTCTCATAAGTCCCTTTATCAATGAAAAATAGTTTTTCATGAAAATTCATTTAATTTTCCAACATTTGGCAAAAACTCAAAAGTCTTAAAAACTTTCAAAGTTTTATCAATTTTAGAACCAAGTTTTGCCTTGAAGTGATTTAAAACATGAATACACAGAATGTAACACAAGAAATGGTTTTGAAATCATTTGAAACATCCAACCATGATCTTTGGGCAATATGTCTATGAATTAAACATATGTTTTCCCCATGATTGGTCTATTATTGCTATCATGATACTTGTAATGACCATTTAAATGCCATAAGCATTAGTGGACCATTTGTATCAACCTAACATCTCACCCATACTATGTTTTCAATCAAGTTAGCCTATAGTAAGTGTCAGATGTGCCTAGAGGTATTTATACTTAACCAAAAATTTCATGCAATTCTATCAAAAGTTAAGTATTATCCTAAAAACCTATCATGATCATAAAAATAAGTATTATCCAAGCTTCCATATTATGATCACAAATCAAGTACAATATTTAATTTATAAATCATACATTATCATCACCCAACACTAAGTTAAAAATCATGAATCATGATTATAAATATGTATATCAAGTATCATGATTTAACAATACAACCAAATCATCCACCATGCTCATAATAACAAATATCATCATACCAACCCCCTCATAATCCTAAGTCAACCATTTAGCATGATATAAATTAAGTTCACTTATGGTTGACTAACCTAGGTTTCTCTAACATCTAAGGATGGACTTGGGAATCCAATATAAGTTCTTTCCAATAGGGTCCACCAAATACTCCTTTGGGATCCATTTTCTAGCTACCATTGTAGTCTTGGCTTGTCCTCTAGCAATCAAACAATGGTAGGCCTTCTCATTCTTGGATCCCTTATATCCTAGGCCTTTCTTGTTAAAACTTGCTCTTTGGCTCCCAATGATCATATTTAGGGTGTTGGAGCCAATTGTAAATTTTTCTAAGGCCTTAGTTAAATAATCTACCTTTTCCCTTAAGGCCTTATTTTCTTCTACTAAGCATGCATCACTAGTCATAGAAGAAGAAGCATTATCATTAACATTTAAACATGCATTTTCTAGCTTTTCTTCTAATTTCCTAATTTCATCAAGCATGCTTTTATTTTTCTTCTTATCCTTAAATAAATCCCTAGTTAGGCTAGTAATAATAGAAACTACATCATTGGAGGGGAGTTATGTTACCTCGCTTACCCAATCCCCTTCAGATGATGATGATGATGAGGCTCTCCCTTCACTCGAGCTCTCCTCAATTGAGCTTGTTTCTTCTTTTTCGGAGGAGGTGGAGTCCAAGTCATCTATCCCTATTAGTGCAAGGGTTGTGAAGGCTTCTTCTTCCTCCGATGAGGATGATGGATCATCCCACGTCACCGCTTTAAGATTGTGGGGCTTTGACTTCTTCTTTTCATTAGGCTTCTTCTCTTTTTTCTTTTTGCCCTTCTTCTTGGTATCCTTTTTCTTCTCTTCTTCTCTCCTTTTGTTCAATAAGGGACACTCATCGCTCATATGCCCCTCTCCTTGGCAATTATAGCTAATGACATTTCTCCTTGGCCTTCTTCCCCTATCATGAGATTTATTAAACTTAAAATTCTTTAAAGCATGTCTCACCTTCCTTACCATGTAGGCTTCTTCATTACTATCCATGGAGGAGGAAGATTCTTCATCGGAGGAAGAGGGTGGAGTCTCCTTCTTCTTCTTCTTTCCTTTTTCCGCCACTAACGCTACTCCCCTTGGATTTATGCTTGGTTCTTCAATTATGCCTTCAAGCCTAGTCTCATGAAGTCCAATAGTTGAAAAGAATTCTTCTAGAGTACTTACATCTAGATTCTTGGAGATGTAGAATGAATCTACCATAGAACTCAATTTTGAAGATCGGGGGAAGGCGTTTATGGCTTTCATGATCATATCCCGGTTTGAAAGTTTTTCTCCTACACTTGATAAACTGGTTATTATTTCCTTGAATCGAGAATGTAAAGAAAGTACCTTTTCTCCTTTTTCTAATTTGATGTTTCTTAATTGTGATCGGAGAAGATCCCTTCTTGCAAGCTTCACCTCGGAAGTGCCTTCATGAAGCTCTACAACCTTTTCCAACATTTCCTTGGCGCTAGATCATTCTCCAATTCTATTAATTTCTTGTTGAGGGAGCACGTTGTATAGATGATGCTTCGCCTTTGAATTCGCAAGGTGCTCCTCTCTTTGCTTCTTTGTCCATCTTGACTTCTCTAATGGCTCCCTTCTTCATCCCTTGGCAACTCGAAATCATTTTCCATAATAAGCATTATATTGAAGTCGATTTCAAAGAATACCTCCATTTGCTTTTTCCACCAAGCGAATTCGCCCTTGAACTTGGGTGGATGAATGTTGGAGCCGGCCATCTTGTCGTGCTTGTTTTGGCGATGAGTCCTCGACAAGCTCCTCACTCTGATACCACTTGTTGGAGGATCGGTGTCTGGCTAGAGGGGGGTGAATAGCCTCTTGATTGTAGACGATGGAGTTTTTTCGCTTAATTGTCTACAAATACTATTAGCACAGCGGAAAACAAACACTAAACAATGTAATTAAGACAAAACAAGAGAAGCAAAGAGAAGCCAAGAAAGCAAACGCTAACAACTTGATGTAACGTTATTCATGACCCTTACCGCTAATCCACGACCCGATTCGTTCAAGGTGAATCACTCCTAACTGAATCCACTAGATCTCTCCTTTTGCCAAGCAAGGTGGAGGTAACCCTTCTTACAACACAACACTCCTTACAATATGATTGAAAGAAATGCAAGGAGAAGGAGTAGAACTCGTGTAGGGCACTTGGGGGATACTTGGGAGCATGAAGATTAACCTCCCCAAAGGGCACACCCTCTCTTTTTATAGAGTGGGGTGAATTCTTCCCGTTGGGGTTTCATCAGTCGACTGCTGCCATGGCAGCAGTCGACTGCCACATTTGTAATGGCTTCTGATGATGTCTGATCCGTGATCGTCACCGTCCAACGGAAACCTTGCAATCGACTGATGACCTTATCAATCGACTAATTACCTCGTAGATGACTGATCAATCGACTACGAGTGCTTCTGTGTCCGCACAAACTCCGGCAGTCGATTGCCATACATGGTAGTCGAGCTGCGATCAGCGCTAATGTGATCAAGCTAATGTAGCGATCCGGCGCCGACCGACTTGGATCAGTTCGATTGCCCATTCATGGCAGTCGACTGTGTCGAGTAAACCTCAAACAAGAGACTTGTTTGAGTCTCCGAAGGTCGGGTAAATCCTTAACCCACTCGGTTGAGCATCCGACACTTGACTTAGCCATTCGACCAAGTTCACCTATAAGCTACCTTACATTTCGCTCATTCTCTCATCTCCCTTGAAGTCCCTCGCCGAAGTTCTCTTCGTCCGCCCACGTCCCTCGGATGCACCAAGCGCACGACTTAGCAATGCCATCCTTCACGTCTCGCCCTGAAGTCTACTTTCTTTGGCTTCACTCCAAAGCTCCTCGTTCAGCGGTCCCTTGGATGCACCAAGAACACGTCTTCCGCAATGCCATCCTTCACCGACTCAAGGACCGAGTCATGAGATGGTGAACCCACCAATGCTATCATCAAGCTAACTCTTGTGTGAATTACTAAGTCATGTATGACTTCAACTCACATATCAAATCCATAAACAATGTAACTTAAACCTTTGCCACACACATCAAAACCACATCATACATGGGTTGATTTCCCTAACATGAATAAAATGGAATATCATGATCAAACTCCTTATGATTCTTTGAAGATAAGCATGTTCAATATCGAGCCAAGGAAGGCAGCTAATAAATATCTTGCCCCTCCATGAGCAAGATTTAAGATATATGGCAATGGAGGACCACAAGGTAAGAGGCGTAAAGTGAGCAAATATCTTGCTCCCCCACGAGCAAGATTCAAATGCATCAAGAAAGGGAGGAGGAAGAATATCCTTGATGTTGGAGATTTCGGGATCATGCACAGCGAAATAAAGTGAATAAAAATAATTTTTATTACATCGCAGACATCCCCTGGGGGTCAAAAAAACTTGCTTTGGTATAATTGCATACAAAACACACAAGAAGAAGGAGAAGTTATACCTTCAGAATTCTTTTGAATCTGTCGAAACCACAAGCAAAACCAACGAGCCTTGCCTCTATCAGTATCCATGCCAGGATCACCTAAGACAACTCCTAGAGCAGCAATTCTTTGTCTCTGATTAATGCCAGCCAATCGACGGAGACAATAGAAGAGGAGAGAAGAAGGAGCAAAAGCGGATACCAAGGGAGAAACCTAAAACCAAAACCTTAGCCAAAGATTATCAAGAGATACTTTTATATATCTCTTGATTAGGTCATCTTAGGAGGCTTAAACGAAACATATCTTACCATAATTATCCGATAATTAAGGTAAGAACAACCTAGGAAATTTCCATAAGAGAAAATCTCAAAAATCGGTGGAGATGCAACATGGCCGTGTGGATTCAAATGGCCTAGTTGTGTGGATTCACAAGGTCGTATGTATTCACATGGCCTAGATGTGTGTCACTGTGGGCGCAGCCCAGACTTTGCCAATTTGCAACCAAAGCCAGGCACGACCCATGCCAAGTTAACCATGACTGTGTGAGGCTCTGTATGGTCATTTTGTCTTCGTTTAAGTGTGATATAGTCGTGCTAAGTCCGACAAGGCCATAGGAGGTCTCATAGCCTCAGTTTCGCACCGCCTTGGTCTGGTCCAACCAGACATATCCTCTCTCAATGAGAATCTCATTCTCAGACTTGTTTTATACTCGAGATCACCTGTAGTGTGTGTGACCCAATAGGTTCCCGGTTATGTTGGTCATTCATAATTAACACCTTAATTATGAATAGGCCATGAGTGGCACCCAACAGTACATCATGACTCCCAATTGATCGAAAAGTCTAAATTGACTTCAGAACATTTTCTAAACCCTTTAGAAGCTTCAGTTATTCGTGCCTTGTTCCTTTCACTCATCTTATACCCACTTGGTTCTGGACATGGTCTCTGTGTTCGTCCCCACTAGGCTAACTACGTCACACCTAGCCCAAGTTAATTTTCTTGTCCTGTGGATTTAATTTACATCTACATGTTCCCAAGAAGACCATCTTCTTAACATGCTTGCTCTGGCTAGAGACTTCCGAGTAACAATCCTGACAAGAGGCCTAGAGTATACATCTTTTTTATCAGGAGTGGTGAATCATGTATAGGCTATTCAAACACCTACGATCACTTTAGCTTATACGCCCAATCATCTTGAAGTTACACCTACTATGTAGATGGCTGCGAAGAAGTTAAAGTATAAGATGTCATGATCAAGGTGACTTGAATACCTCAAGTCTAAGGAAGCTCGCACTCAAGCTGCAATGAGATCTTCAATGACATATAGAACCATATGAAGTCTCATAGCATGCCACTCCAATGAACTAATTACCATAACTAGCATCCACATGTTCACTCTCAGCATCCCTATGCTTCCATTCAGTGAGTACCGAATGCTTGGATAAACCAAGGAGCATAATATGCACTAGTCTCACAAAATTGATGATGTCCAATCTCATCAATTCATCGACTAGGGATAGTTTCAATACTTGCATATTTACAGATGATGAGATACCCACTAATTGTGATCCAATCACAATTTCTCTCATGTTATGCATTGTATTGTGGACTTCAGTATATGAGTTTAAGATTAAATCAATTACATTGATAATGTATACTAAAATAGTGAACTTTTTTAATAACTTCTAAGGCGATTTCCTTAGGACACCTCTCAATTACATTAAACTCTCACTTGGCCTACAACCAATCGCCTTGATATCTAATACCATAGACCTCTATATGCCTCTCGAACTTTTCATGGGGAAGAGGCTTTATTAAGGGATCTGCTAGATTCCAATCTGTGGGAACTTTCTCTATTTGTACATCTCTTCTACCAATGATCTCTCTGATCAAATGGTAACGACGTAATACCTATTTGGATTGCTGATGAGACCATGGTTCCTTCGCTTGTGTAATGGTGCCATTGTTGTCACAGTAAATCGGTAATGCTTCAACAGTGCTCGAAACTACTCCAAGTTCAGTAATGAACTTCTTGATCCAAACTGCCTCCTTTGCTGCTTCAGAAGCTACAATATACTCTGCCTCCGTAGTAGAATCAACTATGGTATTTTGTTTGGAACTCTTCCAACTCACCACACCTCCATTCAAGATGAATATGTATCCATACTGAGATTTGGAATCATCCTTATATGTCTAGAAATTGACATCAGTATACCCAGTTACTATCATATCACCTCCTCCATATACCAAGAACAAATCCTTAGTCCTTCTCAAGTACTTAAGGATTGTCTTGACAACCACCCAATGGTCCATACCAGGATCCGACTGGTATCTACTCGTAACACTCAAAGCGTACGATACATTGGGCCTCGTACATAACATAGCATACATGATCGATTCTATAGCTGATGCATATGGGATTTAACTCATGTGAATCCTCTCATCTTCAGTGCATGGGCACATAGACTTCGAAAGGTGAATCTCATGCCTCATGGGAATAAAACCTTTCTAGGATTCTTCCATGCTAAACTGTTTTAACAATTTATTTATGTTTGTAGACTGCGAAAGACCAAGCAACCGATTCGATCTATCTCTATAGATCTTAATCCCTAAAATATAGGTTGCTTCTCCCATGTCTTTCATGGAGAACATTTTGGACAACCAAACCTTGACTGTTTGCAAAACAAGAATATTGTTTCCTATAATTAATATGTCATCGACATACAATACTAGGAACACGACCACACTCCCACTAACCTTCTTATACACACAGGGCTCCTCAATATTTTGTGAGAAATCAAACTATTTGATTGCCTCATCAAAATGGATATTCCAACTCCTGGATGCTTGCTTCAATCCATAAATGGAACGTTGAAGCTTGCATACTTTGTTCTTGTCAATGGATGTGAAACCCTCATGTTGTATCATATATACATCCTCAGACAGGTTTCCATTAAGAAAAGCTATTTTCACATTCATTTTCCATATCTCATAATCAAAATGAGCCACCATGGCTAGGAGTATCTGAATGGATTTAAGCATAGCTACTGGTGAAAAGGTTTTGTCATAGTCAACACCTTGTCTTTGACGATAGCCTTTTTCCACTAATCTAGCTTTATAGGTAATAATATTACCATCCATGTCAGTTTTCTTCTTGAAAACTCACTTGCACCCTATAGGCGTTATGCCTTCGGGTGGGTCTACCAAGTTCCAAACCTGGTTTTCATACATGGAATCCATTTTTGATTTCATTGCTATTAGCCATCTATCCCTGTCTAAACTATTAAGTGTCTCTTCATAACTAGTAGGTTCCTCATCATTTATGAGCAACACGTCATTAGATTCACTTATGAGAAATTCATATCTCTCAAGAACCCTACATGTCCTACTAGATCTACAAGGAGGTGGTGTATTAATAGGTTGAACTATTACCTCATCCGAATGAGTAATCAACTATGGTTCTTGACTAGGCATCTCTTCTATGTCTACCGGAGCCTCTTGAACTGCACTTAGTTCAACCACACTCCCATTATTTTCTTGTAAGAGAAACTCCTTCTCTAGGAATACAGTATGCCTTGAAACAAACACCTTTTGTTCCAAGGGATGATAAAATTGGTAACCCCTCGTTTCCTTAGGGTAACCAATAAATAGACACTTATCAGACTTAGCCTCTAGCTTGTCTGATACTGTCATCTTCACATAAGTAGGATAACCTCATACCTTTAAATAAGATAAATGAGGTTTTCTACTTGTCCACATCTCATATGGAGTAGTAGAGATTGCCTTAGTCGGGACTTTATTTAACAAGTAAACAACGGTCTTGAGTGTGTAACTCCAAAAGGGTTTTGGTAGACTTGCATGGTGCATCATTGACTTAACCATGTCCAACAAGGTTTGGTTTCGCCTTTCAGCCACACCATTATGTTGTGGCGTGTAAGGTGGAGTCCTTTGGGACAAGATGTCATTGTCCCTTAGATAATCTTGAAACTCTTGGCTTAAGTATTCACCACCTCGATCCGATCAAAGTACTTTAATACTTTTCCCAAGTTATTTCTCTACTTCCTTTCTAAAATATTTAAACCTTTCAAAGACTTCAACCTTGTATCTTAACAGATACAAATACCCATATCATGAATAATCATCGATAAAGGTAAAGAAGTAGCTATAACCTCCTATGGCATGAGTTGACATTGGTCCGCATACATCGGTATGTATAAGGACCAATACCTCAACTACTCGTTCACCCTTTCCTCTGAAAGGTAGTTTAGTCACATTTACTTTTAAGCATGAAACACATGTGTCTAATGAATTTGATTCATAAGACTCCAAAATGCCAAGCCTCTACAGTTTGGACATGCATTCATTGCTTATGTGGCCAAGACGACAATGCCATAGTTGTGAGGTTAATTGATTATCTAACTTAGCGCGTTTGCTATTTGATTCAATATTGAATATCTCGTTGGATGTATCTAATGTGTAGATTCCATTATTTAATATCCCAGTAGCATAAAGAACACCATTTAATGTAATGTAACAATAATTATTACTAAACGTCAAATGATAACCTTTCTTATTCAAACATGAAATAGAAACAATGTTCTTTATTAAGGCAGGAATATAAAAAACAATCATCCAACTCTAAGACTAGTCCTATAGGAAGTCACAACATATAAATACCCTTGGCTACTGCAACAACTTTTGCTCCATTGCCAACCCTTAGATCTGCTTCTCCCGTAACCAGTCTTCTTCTATTCCTAAGCCCCTGTATGTCATTACATATATGTGAGCCACACCCAGTATCCAATACCCAAATGCTAGAAGAAACAGTATGATATTATATAACAAATATACCTGAAGTAGATTGGGCATCAGATGCTTTTTCTTGCTTCAATGACTCTAGATACTGCTTGCAGTTTCTCTTCCAATACCCATCCTTGCCATAATGATGGCAGGTGCCCTTGGGAGTTATTTCTTCCTTCTTTGCCTTCTTCTTCCCTTTAGCTTTGGGTTTTGACTTCCTCTTAGAACCTTTCTTTGAGGAGTCAATCAACATCACCGCCTTCTGTTCTTTCTCAATAGATGACTCCACTGTTTTGAGCATATTATTCAATTCAAAAATCGTGGACTAAATCTTATTCATTTGATAGTTCATCACAAATTGTGAATAGCTACCAATCATATTGTGAAGAATTAAATCAATACTTAATTCATGGTCCATGAAAAACCCTAATGATCCCAATCGCTCAATATAGGTATTCATCTTTAGTGCAAATTGCACTGCAGATGAACCCTCCTGCATCTTTGAGCGAAAGAGAAGTTGGGTGACCTCGAACCTTTCAGATCATGCCTACTCATTGAAAAATTCTCAAAGATGAAAGACAATCGTATTAGCATCCATATGCTCATGTTGCTTCTATAACTCAGGAGACATCGACACTAGCATAATGCAACTCGCCATCTCATAGTCAGCAACATGTTTCTGGTAAGCTAACTTTTGGTCACCAGATGCATTGTCTGTAGGAGGTTTGGGAAGAACCTCTTCAAGAACATAAGTTAGCTTTTCAGCCTTGAGAACAATTCTCAGGTTGTGAAGCTAGTCCAAGAAGCTTTTCCTAGTCAATTTGTTATTGTCCAAAATCGAACGTAAATTAATGGAGGTTGACATGCTGTTCTAATTAGTACCAAGACATACAAAAAGAGGTGTATAAGAGTAATGAATTTATAGTAATGTAAACAATTTACATTAACAAAAACTCCTACTATTTTATCAAATTCAATAACCCTCACTTTGAATTCGAGAGATGGTAGGTGATCTCTTAGTGGGTTGATATCAATTATGACTAAGAAAAACCTTGGAGAGAGTCCAACAAGTCATTCATAGTCATAATATTATGTATCAACAATACCCATTATATATCAAATATATAACTATCACTTTATGCTATCAACTAATTGAATGTTCACATATACATTAGGTTGTTAACTCATTAATATATATACATCCAATGCATATCACCTAATTGCACCTCTGTCCACATTAACCTTGGAGAGAGTCCAACAAATCAATGCTTTCAGTTAGGGCTGACCCATTAATCATGAGATCGAATTTAAATGATTTGAACACATCCAACTTACAAGCCAGGCTTGGAGAGAGTCCAACAACCCAAACTTGAAATTGGCCTCTGGTCCTTACCATTTAAAATAAACATCGAATCTCATATGAATTGGACATGCTCGATGTCATGTCAGGCTTGGAGAGAGTCCAACAACCCAAACACGAAAAAGAACTCTGGTTCAACCATATTAATGGAAGGTGTTAGCCCTAATATTTGCACGAGGTATTTCAAATTATTATGGGTCTCATCTAAAAAGTAAATAAATATAAATACGGAAAAAACAAGGTCACATTAGGAAATAAATTTCTCGATGTGAACGTGAGTCTATACTTAGGCTCTAACGATGCGGCCAACACCTTCGGTGTTTCAGGCGCATCCTCGGTATTTCCTTTTAGGTTACAAAACATATCCTATATGTAAAATCAAGCATACTCTAATCTATCATATAGATAAACATGGCACAGGTATATTAAAACATCAAACAAGCTTTAAATATTCTCCTACAACATGCAATCTATGCCAAACGAAGAAGGTGGCTCTGATACCACTTGTTTGAGATTCCGAGATCATGCACAGTGGAATAAAGTGAATAAAAATAATTTTTATTACATCCCAGATATCGTCTAGGGGCTAGGAAACTTGCTTTGGCATAATCATATGAAAAACACACAAGGAGAAGGAGAAGTTAGACCTTCGGGATTCTTTTGAATCCATCGAAACCACAAGAAAGAACAACGAGCCTTGCCTTTATCAGTATCCATGTCGGGATCACCTGAGACAACTCCTAGAGCAGTAAGTCTTTGTCTCCGATTGGTGCTAGCCAACCGGCGGAGACAATAGAAGAGGAGAGAGGAAGGAGCAAAAACGGCTACCAAGGGAGAAACCTAAAACCAAAACCTTAGCCAAAGATTATCAAGGGATCCTTTTATAGATATCTTGATTAGGTCATCTTATGAGGCTTAATCGGAACATATCTTACCATAATTATCCCATAATTAAGGTAAGAACAACCCAGGAAATTTCCATAAGAGAAAATCTCCAAAATCGACGGAGACGAGACACGACCGTGTGGATTAACATGGCTTGGTCATGTGGATTAACACGACATGGCCTCGCTGTGTGTCTCTGTGGGCGCAGCCTAGACTTTGCCAATTTATAGCCAGGGCTAGGCTCGACCCGTGCCAAGTTAGGCACGGTCGTGTGAGGCTCTGTATGGTCCATTTGACTTTGTTTAAGTGCTATATAATCGTGCTAAGTCCGACAAGGCCATAGGAGGTTCCATAACCTCCATTTCACACCCCCTTGGTCTGGTCCAACCAGACATCCTCTCTCAATGAGAATCTCATTCTCAGACTTGTTTTACATCTCGAGATCACCGGTAGTGCGTGTGACCCAATAGGTTCCCGGTAACATTGGCCATTCATAATTAACGCCTTAATTATGAATAGATTATGAGTGGCACCTAGCAGTACATTATGACCCCCAATTGATCGAAAAGTCTAAATCGACTTCAGATCATTTTCTAAACCCATTAATAGCTTCAGTTGTTCGTGTCTTGTTCCTTTCACTCATCCGATACCCACTTGGTTCTGGACATGGTCTCTGTGTTCGTCCTCACTAGGTTGACTATGTCACATCTAGCCCAAGTTAATTTTCTTGTCCTATGGATTCAAGTTACTCCTACATGTTCCCAAGAAGACAATCTTCTTAACATGCTTTCTCTGGCCAGAGACTTCCGAGTAACAATCCTGACAAGATGCCTAGTGTATCCATCTCCTTTATCAGGAGTGGTGAATCCTCTGTAGGCTATTCAAACACCTTCGATCACTTTGACTTATACCCAATCATCGCGGAGTTACACCTACTATGTAGATGGCTATGAAGAATTCAAAGTATAAGGCGCCATGATAAAGGTGACTTGAATACCTCACGTCTAAGGAAGCTCAAACTCAAGCCGCAATGAGATCTTCAACGACATATAGAACCATATGAAGTCTCATAGAAGGCCTCTCCAATGAACTAGTTACCATAACTAGCATCCACATGTTCACTCTCAGAATCCATATGCTTCCATTCAGTGAGTACCGAATGCTTGGATAAACCAAGGAGCATAACATGCACTAGTTGTAGGGATGTATACTGAAAAGTCTATCTTTTATATGAACATCTTTATTTTGAAATAAGAATCACATGATCATTGTTTGCATATTTTTATGGTTATGCAATATTGTCTAATACTTTACATTATAGATAACATGGTGTGTGGTGTCACATAGGAGATCATGTTATCGACCCCTTGAAAAGTATAAGTAAAGGCTCACAACCGAGATGACTTTGGACAAACCATCGGAATGGTTGTAGTGTGATTTGGTATTGGTTTGTCTTGACCAAAGAATCACACTAGTGCACTTTGTGTGTATTGAACAGGACCGACTTAGAGGTGATTCGATTTATTGCTGACTACATAATCGAATCGGACCTCAGATATTATATTGTACATACTCTTAATCCCGATATAATAATGGGCACATATACTTAGTACTCATCTCTTTGATTTACCAATGGGTGAGATTTATAGATTAAATCGATAGGCTCGGTAAGTTGGGAGATGATATTATTTATATGGTGTGTCATTGATTATAGGAGGAAACCGTGTCCTATATATTAGGATGATGATGTCCCCTTGAGGAGCTCATAAGGTTCATCATGTAAACCCTGCAGGTGGACTTGGTCCGGCATGATGAAAAAGTTGAGTGGTACTACTCATGGAGTTAGATGTTGATTAATTAATGGTCAGTAAATTAATTAATCGACAGACATTCGAGATCTTAAACACGGGGAGAAAATGTACAAATAATATATGGAGCCCATATTATCATATGGGGGTTGGTGAGGTAGATCAATGATGGTCCTTTAGTGGATTGGATCATCATTAGTGGATCGGACTTTATGTGGGCTTAATCCATGGGTGGCCAAGATCCAACTCCTCCTCATGGTCCCTAATGTAGCCTATTAACACCTCATGAAGCTTAGATCCAATGGATAGAAACAAAATTCTAAGATCCATAGGTAGAGATTAAATCTCTAAGATCCGACGATTAAGATTAAATCTCTAGATCTGACGGTTGAGATTAAATCCCTAGAACCAATGGAGGAGATTAAATCATGACTTATCCCTAACTCTATAAAAGGAGGGCAAGGGAGTTGGCGTGAACATGATCCATGAGAGCTAGGGTTTTGGGCGGCAAGAGAGCAATCCTAGTTGAGATAGGATTAGGGTTAGGGTTTGGAGGCTTGGGCAGCACCAAATAAGGAAGGCTTTGCTTTCTTCTTCTTCCTTCATTGGCCGGTGTCCGGCAACTCATCCAGCCCCTTTCCAACCTTGACCAGTGGGAAAATCTTCTCTTCTCCCTCTCTTTAGGTGGTGGAAACAAGATATAGGGCTTCCCTTGGTGTCTTGGTCGGATTCCACCACAAACTCCTCCTCCTAGTTGGCCGGCGGCAAGGATCTATTTGTTCCTTGTTGGTTGGTTTTAGGGAGGATAAGAACCTTGTTTCTATTCTTCCTTTTGCTTTGGAAGAGCAAGGAAGGAAGATTTGCGATCTAGGAGCTTCGACTTATGGTAGATCGTCGCCCACACGACGTCCGAAAGGAGGAAGGTCATACATTAGAAGATCGAGAGGTATATCGATTCTCTAATTTTTATATGTTACATGTCTGTATTTGTTTTTAAATTATGAGCATGATATAAATTTGTATATGGATAAATAATACTTGGATCCCGAACATAAACACTAAAATCGGCGATCCGGACATCGTCTATTCCACGGCTACTCGTAGAATAGAGGATGGTCGCTTGGACAACTAGTTTGTTCAAGTGACCTCTCTAAACGAATAGCACGACGATGACTTGGTTGTTTGAGCAATCCTTTTTGTCTAGGATTAAATTTTTTAATCCAGGGACATTGAGGGGATCGCCATGAAGAAACAACCAAGGTGAAGTGGGAAGCGAAGTTTCCCCTCACGGACTCGATAAGCAAAACCCTTCAATTGGTATCAGAGCCAAGGTTTCCGGTTTTATGTGTTTAGAATTCGGTTATTTTTTATGCACTTTTATATTATATGTGATGGATAATAGTAGGATATGCGTAGTTTAACTCTTTGGTTGCAGGCATAAGATCCGACTATTATGGTCATATGTGTATATGTGATTGTATGTGTGTAAATATTTATTTTGTTGAATCCTCGGGGTTGATGAGGCTAGTATTTAGTTTTTGTAAATTAAATACGGCATTATTTAGCCACTCTTTATTTTATTTTACTTTTGATCTAGATTTCATGTACACTCCCTCGTGGAGTATAGGATCGATGGATGTAAATTAAAATAGGTTTTAGTCTCGGCTCGGATCTTCGGATGGCTCGTACATGGCGTAGGAGGAGCGGACGAGATGGCGATGCGACGGGAGTCATATTGAAGACAAAAGCCATAATAGTTGGAAAATAATTTTTTTTTTCATATTTATTGCTTTTTGTTTGACATGCATGTCGTAGGCTAGGAAAATTCCTCAATTTCAAATTACTAAGTGGGAGAGTGAATTTTTTAAATTCCCACGGCCTCCATTACGATTTGACATGTGATGCAAACAAACTTGCGCGTCGGCTCTAAGTGTCTTCCTCCCCATCGGATGGGTTTGTTTGCGGATCACAAGGTCAGATATGGTTATAGGAAATTATTAAGGAGCGTGTGTACTTGCCGATCGTAAGCCACATAACCTGAGATAATTACCTTAGTACTGAGTAATGGTGAACACTTAGATACAAATATAAGTATCCTCCCCATCGGAGTCACTGCTTTTATTTGTAGGGCCAAAGAGGAACCAACTATTAATTTTACTTGTCAAAAAGTTAGGTTGACAAGATAGTAAAATTAATAGGTAAAACCTCCTCTTACAAATGTAGAATTCGTATACGTCCACACTGTTGGGTTTCCGGCACCGCGGCGTGTGTGTGTTCGATCATGTTTCGTAAACATGAGCACAGCGGAAGCAATTAAAAATAATAAATCTATATTTATTACAACACACACAACACACGCATGCTATTACAACAAGTGTAGACATAACCGTAAATTAAAATTTGCAATAAAAGGAAATTAAACTACGTTATACCTTTCGTATGACGTGTAGCGGGAACGGCATCAACCGGAACGATCCTCGTAAGAATCGTCTCTATCCGTATCCACGCCGAGCTCCTCGGGATGACTTCGCCAAGCCACGAGCTTCGTCTTCGTACGGGTTACTAGCCTCGTGTTGAAGACGACGTGATCGAGAGATGATCACTATCCGAATCCAAATTCGGACCTAAAAACAAGTCCTCAAGACTCGCTTCTCCGGAGAGGTATTCGTCAACCGATTGACGAATTCTTCGTCCTCCACCTCAGAGGATTACCGGAGATCAAATCCCCGGTATGTTAGCCACTGTCGGATCACTAACCGTCGTCCAAATGACGCTCCGACGAGAGGAGGAGAAGCTGTCCAGAAAACTGGACAGCTTGGTGGAGGAGTAGGCGCCGGCCAAAAACAAGGAGAGAAAAAGCCCACCTTGATGCCGAACCTATAGGAGATCACCGAAGGGTCGCTGGAGGTTCACCGGCTGGAGCTTGGATGCCGGCAAGGGTCTTGGATGGCGGCACAAAGCTGGGCGGCGGCAGCTTGTAGTTGGGCGCCGAAATCACCAACAAGGGGTGGGCGGCAACTAGGTTGATTAGGGTTTTGGATTAGGGTTTAAGCCCTATTTTATAGAGAACTAATTCTCTTAATGGTTAATGGATCATATCCATAAAGCCCGTTAACCCGCTCCATTAAGATAAGTTAAAATAAACCAAACCATGATGGTTTATTTTAAGTTAAAACGAACCGAACCAACCTTTGGTTCATTCGTTTAATATAAACCAAACCCTTTGGTTTATTCTCATCCATTGGATTAGAACCAAACCATTTTGGTTCATCCATTATGTCTTCATAAGACACGGCCCATCCACGCTTCCATTGTGACTGAAACAATTTCATGCTCGCTTTATGTTTGGTCCAACCAAACATAGTTTCTCTCGGTCTGAGAATCCCATTCTCAAGCTCGTTTTAAATCCTTTGGATTACACTCGTTGTGCGTGTGACCAAATAGGTTCTCGATTTATGTTGGCCGTCTATAATTAACCATTAATTATAGAATGATCATGAGTGGCACCTAGTAGTACATCATGATCCCCAATTAATCGAAAAGATCAACGGTTGATCCAGAACTATTTCTGAAACCCTTCAGTAGCTCGAATGAATCGTGCCCCATTCCCTTCACTCATCTTATACCCACTTGGTTCAGGACATGGTCTATTGTGTCGATCCCACTAAGTGACTCGTCGTCACCTAGCCCAAGTATCATTTCCTCGTCCTACGGATTCTAGTTACTCCACATGTATCGAAGAGTACCTTACTCTAAACATGTAATGCTTTGGCCAAAGACTTTAGTAACAATCCGACGAGAGGCCATGGGTATACATCTCCTCGTAAGGAGTGGTGAATCCTTTATAGGCTATTCAAACACCTTCGATCACTTCGACTTATACCCAATCATCCCGGGTCCACATCTCCTTAGAGATGTTTGCTTAAGATGTCAAAGCATAAGTCTCCATGATCAAGATGACTTGAATACCACAAGTCAAAGGAACATCGCACTTAAGCCACAGTAAGAACTTCATTGACATATCTATATATGCAGAGAACCATATGAAGTCTTACGGCTGGTCACTCCAATGAACTAGTTACCATAACTAGCATCCACGATTAACTCCGGACATCACTATGTCTCCAGCCAGTGAGAATCAGCTGCTTGGATACACCAAGGAGTATACCTCGTGCTAGTCTCAACAGAATTGATGGTGTCCAGATTCATTAATTCATCGACTAGGGATAATTCTGATACATCACAATTACACATGTAGAGATACTCACTAGTTGTGATCCAATCACAAATTCTCTCATGCTGTGAGTCGTATCGTGGACATTCAGTAAATGAGTTTAAGATCCAATCAAATACATAAAACATGTATACTCAAATAGTGAATCTTCATTTATCATATAAATGGTTCATACATAAGGCGATTGCCTTAGGACATCTCTCATATATTACTAACAGACTCCCACTTGGCCTAATGCCAATCGCTACGGTATCCAATACCATAAGCTCTAACATGACCCTCAAACTTATTTTGAGGTAATGCTTTAGTCAAAGGATCCGCTAAGTTCCTTTCAGTGGGAATTTTCTCGATTTGTATTTCGTTCCTACTTATGATCTCTCTGATAAGATGATAGCGGCGAAGCACATGTTTGGATCATTGATGAGACCACATCAAGTTCAGAGATGAACTTCTTGATCCAAACCGCTTCCTTTGCTGCTTCTAAAGCTGCAATGTATGCTGCCTAAGTGGCAGAATCCGCTATAGTGTCAAGCTTGGAACCTTTCCAACTTATTGCGCCTCCATTCTAGGTGAATACATACCCAGACTAAGACATGGAATCATCCTTGTCTGTCTGGATCTGGCATCCGTATACCCACGTATCACCATGTACCCTTCTCCATATATTAGGAACGCATCCTTAGTTCTTCTTAAGTACTTAAGGATCGTCTTAACAGCCACCCAATGATCCATTCCTGGATCAGACTGGTATCTGCTCGTGACACTCAGAGCATACGATACATCGGGCCTCGTACATAACATAGCATACATGATAGATCCTATTGCGGATGCATAGGGAATCTTACTCATGCAAATCCTCTCGTCTTCTGTGCGCGGACACATAGACTTCGAAAGGTGTACCCCATGCCTGATGGGCAGATAACCTTTCTTGGATTCCGACATGCTAAACCTCTTTAGCACTCGGTCTATATATGTAGACTGCGAAAGACCAAGCAACCGTTTCGATCTATCTCTATAGATCTTAATCCCAAGGATATAGGTTGCTTCTCCCAGGTCTTTCATGGAGAATGTCTTGGATAACCAAACCTTAACTGACTATAAGATTGACACATCGTTTCCTATAAGTAATATGTCATCGACATACATTACTAGGAACACGACTGCACTCCCACTAACCTTCTTGTACACACAAGGTTCGTCTGGATTTTTGTGAGAAATCAAACTTTTTGATCGTCTCATCAAAACGGATATTCCAGCTCCTGGATGCTTGCTTCAATCCATAAATGGATCGTCGCAACTTGCATACCTTGGTTTTATCAACCGATGTGAAACCCTCAGGCTGTATCATATACACGTCCTCGAGTAAGTTTCCATTAAGGAAAGCTGTTTTCACATCCATCTGCCATATCTCATAATCATAATGAGCTGCTATGGCAAGGAGCATCCGAATGGATTTAAGCATAGCTACAGGCGAATAGGTTTCGTCATAATCAACACCTTGCTTTTGACGATATCCTTTCGCCACCAATCTAGCCTTATAGGTAATCACATTACCATCCATGTCGGTTTTCTTCTTGAAAACCCACTTGCACCCTATAGGCTTTATGCCTTGGTGGGTCAACCAAGTTCAAACTTGGTTTTCGTACATGGAATCCATTTCCGACTTCATGGCACCAAGCCACTTATCCCTTCTACGAACTTATCGGCCACTTCTTCATAGCTGGTAGGCTCCTCATCATCAATGAGTAACCGCGTCGTTCGATTCACTTACGAAATCCATATCTCTCGGGAATATTGCGTGTTCTGCGGATCTACGAAGATGTGGTGTTACAATAGGTCGAGATTGCTCATCACTATGAGTTGTCATTGTTGTGCTCACCCAATTATCTCATCAATGTCTATTTGAGTCTCTCGAGCCTCCTCAAGCTCGCGACACTCCTATTTTCTTGCAGAGAAACTCTTTCTCTAGAAACACGGCATGCCTTGAAACAAACACCTTTTGTTCCACGGATGATAGAATTAGTAACCCCTTGTTTCCTTAGGGTATCAATAAATAGACATTTATCGGACTTAGCATCCGGTTTTACGATCTGATCCAGCTTCACATAAGCGAGGACAACCCCATATCTTCAAGTAAGATACATGAGGTTTCTTACCATTCCATATCTCATATGGAGTAGTTGAGACTACCTTGGTAGGCATTACATTTAACAAAGTAAGCTTGTATCTGAAGTGCATAACCCCAAAGGACTTGGGAAGAGTTGCATGATTCATCATTGACTGACCATGTCCAACAAGTCGATTCGCCTCTCGGATACACCATTATCTTTGTGGTGTATAGGCGGAGTCCATTGAGACAATATGCCATTGTCTCTTAGATAATCAGAAACTCTTGACTTAAGTATTCACCACCTCGATCCGATCAGTATTTTAATACTCTTGTCATGTTGTTTCTCTACTTCATTCTGAATTCTTTGAACCTTTCAAAGGCTTGGACTTGTGTTTCATCAAGAACACATACCCAAACCGTGAGTGATCATCGGTGAAGGTAATGAAGTAGCTATAGCCTCCTAATGCTTGAGTTGACATAGGTCCACATACATCGGTATGTACTAAACCTAGTAACTCTCCCACTCGTTCACCTTTTCGAGAAAGGTAACTTAGTCATCTTGCCTTTTAAGCATGATTCGCATGTATCGTATGAATCCAATTCAAGCGATTCGAATTCCACATCGATGTAATTGGACATGCGTTTCTTGCTTATATGGCCAAAACGACAATGCCACATATAGAGTCTATGTGATTATCCTTTCGAGCACGCGTGTTGCTCGCCGATATTGAAAATGTCCTTTGGATCGTCCAGCGTATAAATGCCATTACTTAAAGTTCGATCCATAAAGAACGCCATTCAAAGTTATATAACAACAATTGTTACTAAGCGTTAAATGGAAACCATTTCTATTTAAGCGAAATAGAAACAATGTTCTTTATTAGAGAAGGAACATAATAGCAATTGTCGATTCAAGACTAGTTCACTAGGGAGCTTGACAAATAAGTTCGATGGCGGCGACAACCTTTGCTCCATTCCCGACTTCATGAAATTTGACTCTCCCTTGACAAGTCTTCTTCTATTCCTTAGCCCTGTATGTCATTACATATATGTGAGCTACACCCGATATCCAATACCCAAGTGTCTAAGGAAATAGAATGACAATCAATAACGAAGATACGAAGAGGATGGGGCATCGGATGCCTTCTTCTTCTTCATGGACTCAAGATAAATCTTGCGATTTCTTCGCATGGCCTTCTTGCCATAATGATGGCAAGTGCCCTTTTGCTGCTAGTTCCGCCTTCTTTGCCTTTTTCTTTCCTTTCTTCATTCTTTTGCCTTCCTCTTAGAACCTTTCTTTGAGGAATCAACTATGAACACCGCCTTCTCCTCATGCTTCACGAGAAGGCTCCACAGTCTTGACATATTGAGGAGCTAATGGTGGATTCCAATTTGTTCATCCAGATAGTTCATCACAAATTGCGAGAAACTCTTGGGCAAACAATGCAGAATTAAGTCAATACTTAACTCATGATCCATCACAAAACCGAGGGTAGCTAGCGCTCGATGTACCCATTCATCTTTAGCACAAAGCACTCTGAGGCAGAACCTTCTTGCATCTTCGTGGTGAAGAGGAGCCTAGAGACCTCGAACCTTTCGGATCTCGCTTGCTCATCGAACAACTCATGAAGATGGAAGACCATAGTGTTAGCATCCATATGCTCATGCGCTGCGGCTCGGTACCACATCGCCGCTAGCATGATGCAGCTCGCTCGAGAATCGCCACATGCTTCGATAGACCAACATTTGATGCAGGTTGCATCGTCCTTAGGGCCCAGTCGGGAAGAGGCTCTTCAAGGACATATGCAAGCTTTTCCGCCTTGAGAACAATTCTCGAGTTTCTAAGGATCGGGAAGTTAGGCCCGATCGGTTTATTCGAATCCAAAATAGTGCGCAAATTCAAAGCGTCATGATCAATTTATTGACCTAGAAATACAAAGCGAGCATATATGAGAAAATGATTTTAAAATGCATCAATATACATTTATAAATCCCATTCATTTTTGAATTTCAAAAACTCCCAAAATCACTTGGAGATTGTAGGTCCATCTCGAATGGGCTGATATCCATCATAGTTATGAACAACCTTGGAGAGAGTCAACAAGCCATTCATAACTCGATGGTAGGTATCAACTATACGATTGCATATCACGTATATGCAACTATCACAATGTGCTATCAACTAATTGAATGTTCACACATACATCGGGTTGTTAACACATTAACAAGTATGCATCATATGCATAGCACCCAACTTCACCTCCCTTTACATCGACCTTGGAGAGAGTCGACAAGCCGATGCTCCAGGTTAAAGCCAACCCATTAATCGGGACATAGTTTTAATATGGTTAGAGCGCATTCAACCAATTAGCCCAGCTTGGAGAGAGTCCAACAACCAAAGCTAACGATTGACCTCTGACTCTTATCATATTAGTATTAAACTATTCCATGGTTTGAACATATTGAGTTGAGTAGGGCTTGGAGAGAGTCCAACAACCCAAACAAGAAGCAGAACTCTGGTTCTAACCATATTAATGGAAGGTGTAGGCTTTAATATTGATTAAGGGTTTTATGTCTCATCCTCTTTGCATGCAAATAACTATTATCTACATGGCATGGCATACATGGCATACATCTACATGTCACGACACGCATGGCATAATGTTATGCATCTAATGCAATTACATGGCATACAATTATGTCATGTTTATAATTTCCTTATATGTCAAAACTATTTATGGAAATAAAATATGTTTAAGATTTGATTCTCCAAATCAAATCATAATTAAATTAGGAAACAAATTTCCAAATCTAATCACATATTTTATTCATGGAATTATTTGATTAAGGAAAATCTATTTAGGAAACCAATTTCCTAAATCTTTAAAACTACTTATGGAAATAAAATATTTTAAGATTTGATTTCCCAAATCAAATCATGATTAAATTAGGAAACAAATTTCCAGAATCTAATCAAATATTTTATTTATGGAAAATATTGATTTCCATAAATACTTCCAACTTTCCAAAAGTGGAAGATTTCCATAAATACTTCTAGACTTTCCAAAATTGAAAAATTTCCATAAATACTTCTAAATTTCCAAAATTTAGAAAATTTCCAGAAATACATTATGACTATCGCAAAACCATTTTACGATTATGTCGAAACACAACCTGGGCTCTGATACCACTATTGGGTTTCCGGCACCGCGGCGTGTGTGTGTTCGATCATGTTTCGTAAACATGAGCACAGCGGAAGCAATTAAAAATAATAAATCTATATTTATTACAACACACACAACACACGCATGCTATTACAACAAGTGTAGACATAACCGTAAATTAAAATTTGCAATAAAAGAAATTATCTACGTTATACCTTTCGTATGACGTGTAGCGGGAACGGCATCAACCGGAACGATCCTCGTAAGAATCGTCTCTATCCGTATCCACGCCGAGCTCCTCGGGATGACTTTGCCAAGCCACGAGCTTCGTCTTCGTACAGGTTACTAGCCTCGTGTTGAAGACGACGTGATCGAGAGATGATCACTATCCGAATCCAAATTCGGACCTAAAAACAAGTCCTCAAGACTCGCTTCTCCGGAGAGGTATTAAATCGTCATCCTCCACCTCAGAGGATTACGGAGATCAAATCCGGTATGTTAGCCGCTGCCGGATCACTAACCATCGTCCAAACGACGCTCCGACGAGAGGAGGAGAAGCTGTCCAGAAAACTGGACAGCTTGGTGGAGGAGTAGGCGCCGGCCAAAACAAGGAGAGAAAAAGCTCACCTTGATGCCGAACCTATAGGAGATCACCGAAGGGTCGCCAGAGGTTCACCGGCTGGAGCTTGGACGCCGGCAAGGGTCTTGGACGGCGGCACAAAGCTGGGGCGGCAGCTTGTAGTTGGGCGCCAAATCACCAACAAGGGTGGCGGCAACTAGGTTGGGCGGCCAAAATAGATTAGGGTTTTGGATTAGGGTTTAAGCCCTATTTTATAGAGAACTAATTCTCTTAATGGTTAATGGATCATATCCATAAAGCCCGTTATCCCGCTCCATTAAGATAAGTTAAAATAAACCAAACCATGATGGTTTATTTTAAGTTAAAACGAACCGAACCAACCTTTGGTTCATTCGTTTAATATAAACCAAACCCTTTGGTTTATTCTCATCCATTGGATTAGAACCAAACCATTTTGGTCCATCCATTATGTCTTCATAAGACACGGCCCATCCACGCTTCCATTCGCATTGAAACAATTTCATGCTCGCTTTATGTTTGGTCCAACCAAACATAGTTTCTCTCGGTCTGAGAATCCCATTCTCAAGCTCGTTTTAAATCCTTTGGATTACACTCGTTGTGCGTGTGACCAAATAGGTTCTCGGTTTATGTTGGCCATCTATAATTAACCATTAATTATAGAACGATCATGAGTGGCACCTAGTAGTACATCATGATCCCCAATTAACCGAAAAGATCAACGGTTGATCCAGAACTATTTACGAAACCCTTGATGCTCGAATGAATCGTGCCCCATTCCCTTCACTCATCTTATACCCACTTGGTTCAGGACATGGTCTATTGTGTCGATCCCACTAGGTGACTACGTCACACCTAGCCCAGTATCATTTCCTCGTCCTACGGATTCTAGTTACTCCACATGTATCGAAGAGTACCTTACTCTAAACATGTAATGCTTTGGCCAAAGACTTTAGTAACAATCCGACGAGAGGCCATGGGTATACATCTCCTCATAAGGAGTGGTGAATCCTTTATAGGCTATTCAAACACCTTCGATCACTTCGACTTATACCCAATCATCCCGGGTCCACATCTCCTTAGAGATGTTTGCTTAAGATGTCAAAGCATAAGTCTCCATGATCAAGATGACTTGAATACCGCAAGTCAAAGGAACATCGCACTTAAGCCACAGTAAGAACTTCATTGACATATCTATATATGCAGAGAACCATATGAAGTCTTACGGTTTGTCACTCCAATGAACTAGTTACCATAACTAGCATCCACGATTAACTCCGGACATCACTATGTCTCCAGCCAGTGAGAATCAGCTGCTTGGATACACCAAGGAGTATACCTCGTGCTAGTCTCAACAGAATTGATGGTGTCCAGATTCATCAATTCATCGACTAGGGATAATTCCGATACATCACAATTACACATGTAGAGATACTCACTAGTTGTGATCCAATCACAAATTCTCTCATGCTGTGAGTCGTATCGTGGACATTCAGTAAATGAGTTTAAGATCCAATCAAATACATAAAACATGTATACTCAAATAGTGAATCTTCATTTATCATATAAATGGTTCATACATAAGGCGATTGCCTTAGGACATCTCTCATATATTACTAACACACACTATCGTGGCATATGATATTCTCGGTGTTTTGAGGTGTTGGTTGATTTTAAAATTTTATTGTTTGAGGAATCAATAATTTTTTGAAATCTAATGTTTTGATTTATGTGATTCTTAGGTTTTCTTTCAAAATGACTTTCAACCCACTTGCTGTGATACTGAAAGAGAACAAACTTACTAGACCCAACTATGTTGATTGGAAGAGGAATCTAGACATTGTCTTGACTACAGAGGAATACAAATATGTACTCCTCGAAGAGTGCCCTCCCAAGCCTGCAGATAATTATGGGGAAAAGGAGAGAGAGAGCTATAAGAAGTGGATCAAGGCCGATGAGATGGCACAGTGTTACATTTTGGCATCTATGTCAAATGTACTACAACCTCAGCATCAAGCCATATCCACTTCTTATGATATGATGCTCAATCTCAAGGAGCTTTTCAGACACCAGAATTGGGTTGCGAGGCAAGAGGTCATGAGAAACTTGATGACGACCACCATGGTCGAGGGAACACCCGTGAGGGATCATGTTCTCAAGATGATGGCTCATTTGAATAAGCTGGAGGTCCTAGGAGCTGAGATCGATGGGGAAACCCAGGTCAATATCATACTCTAGTCTCTGCCTATGAGTTTTGAGCAGTTTCGCCTCAACTACAACATGAACAAGAGGTTGTATTCATTGGCGGAACTTCTGACAGAACTCCAGGCGACAGAAGGACTATTTCGTCAGAGTGCTCAGGCGCATGCCGTGGTGACCCAGAAGGTTTCTACTTCTAAGCCGAAAGGCAAGAAGAAGAAGAAACAAACTGGGGCGAAGGCGGTGGGAGGTACTCAAGGAGGAGTGAAGAAGTCGAAAGGCAAGTGCTTCACTTGTAAGTAGACTGGACACTGGAAGAAGGACTGCCCCAACCGCAAGAACAAAGGTATATCTTTTGGTCTAGTCAATGAAACATGTTTAGCGATGTTATCTACCGGCACCTGGTGCGTAGATACGGGAGCCACTGATCATGTCTGCAATACTTTGCAGGGGTTCCAGGAAACCAGACGACTGGCTGAGGGGGAGATTACAGTGTACTTGGGCGATGCCACGAAGGTGGCGGCTGTTGTAGTGGGAGATGTTCATTTATCTTTTGAGAAAAATAAACTTTTGGTTCTTAAGAATTGACTTTATATACCCTTATTTAGTAAGAATTTAATTTCGGTTTCTAAATTATTTATGGATGGATATTCTATTTCTTTTAATGACAGAGTTGTTATAAGAAGGAATAGGGACATTATCTGTTCAAGTGCATTGATAGGAAATTTGTACACACTTGAACCAAAACCTCCCACGATGCAAATTGAAGTTAATAACTCATCTTCTAATTCCAATAAGAGAAAAGAACCTTCAAAGATGAACCAAACATATCTTTGGCATCTTAGGCTTGGTTACATTAACCTAAGATGAATTCAAAGGTTGATAGTTGATTGACCTTTGGGTTCATTAGTGGTGGAGGATCTCCCAACCTGTGAATCTTGCTTGGAGGGTAAGATGACCAAGAGGCCTTTTAAGGCCAAGGGGTATAGAGCCAAAGATGTGTTAGAATTGGTTCATTCTGATTTGTGTGGTCCTATATCTATCCAGGCTAGAGGTGGTTTTGAGTATTTCATCTCTTTTATAGATGATTACTCAAGATATGGATACATTTACCTGATGCGCCGCAAGTCTAAATGCTTTGACAAGTTCAAAGAATTCAAGGTTGATGTGGAGAAATGTCAAGGTAAAAGTATCAAGACACTACGATCTGATCGTGGTGGTGAGTACCTCTTGGGAGAGTTTAGGAACTATTTATCAGAGGCTGGGATTTAATCCCAATTGACCGCACCTGGCACACCCCAGCAGAACGGTGTAGCAGAGCGAAGGAATAGGACTCTTATGGAGATGGTTAGATCGATGATGAGTTATTCTGACTTGCCAGATTCGTTCTGTGGATATGCTCTAGATACGGCGGTGTACATTCTGAACTTGGTTCCATCTAAATCAGTGTCTTCTACTCCCACAGAATTGTGGACTGGACGAAAGCCTAGTCTAAGATATATTCGGATATGGAGGAGTCTAGCACATGTGCTGAAGGCAGATGCTGGTAAGTTGGAACCTCGTACAGAAGTACGCATGTTCGTTGGCTATCCCAGGGGAACGAAGGGTGGATTATTTTATAGTCCTAGAGATCAGAGGGTGATCGTTAGCACGAACGCTAGATTTCTAGAGGAAGACTATGTGATGAGCCACAAACCCAAGAGTAAAATTATTCTGGAGGTGTTAAAAGGGGAAGTCACTTCTTTAGTACCGCCGATACAAGAGGATATACCACATGTCACTGCACTGCGTGTCACAGAGGATACACAAGTTATACCTCGTCGTAGTGGGAGGGTTGTGAGACAGCCTGATAGATTCATGTTCTTGGGAGAATCTTCTAATTTGGTCCCTGGCGAACATGAACCTGATCCCTGGACATATGACGAGGCAATCCAAGATAAAGATGCAGTATCTTGGAAAAGTGCAATGAATGCTGAGATTGAATCTATGGATTCAAATTAGGTCTGGGATCTAGTAGAACCACCCGATGGTGTTAAAACCATTGGATGCAAGTGGATCTACAAGAGAAAGAGAGGAATAGATGGGAAGGTTGAGACCTTTAAAGCGAGGCTTGTTGTGAAGGGGTATACTCAGAAAGAGGGTATCGATTATGAGGAGACTTTTTCGCCGGTAGCCATGCTTAAGCCTATCCAGATTCTCTTATGCATAGCAGCTCATATGGATTATGAGGTGTGGCAGATGGATGTCAAGACAGCTTTCCTTAATGAAAGTCTTGAGGAAAACATCTACATGATGCAACCAGAGGGATTCATTGCTAAGGGCAAAGAGCATCTTGTATGTAAGCTTAATCGGTCCATTTATGGATTGAAACAAGCTTTGAGGTCTTGGAACATCCGCTTTGATGAGGTGATCCAGTCTTATGGATTTTTTCAAAGTTCGGATGAGTCTTCTGTATACAAGAGATGTGACGGAAACATAGTGGTATTTCTTTTACTTTACGTAGATGACATTTTGTTGATTGGCAACAATATCAAGGTGTTATCGGACGTAAGGGTATGATTGTCCAAACAGTTTGATATGAAGGACTTGGGAGAAGTGGGACACATCCTTGGGATCAAGGTTATAAGGGATTGCATGAAAAGGATGTTGTGCTTATCCCAAGCTTCATACATAGACACGATTTTGGATCGTTTTAGCATGCAGAACTCCAAGAAGGATTTTCTACCTTTCAGGCATGGAGTTTCTTTATCTAAGGTGATGTGTCCTAGATCATCTGAGGAGATAGAGAAGATGAAGGCGGTTCCTTATGCTTCGGCAGTAGGAAGCCTCATGTATGTGATGCTATGTACGAGACCAGATATCTGCTATGCCGTGGGCATGGTCAGCAGATATCAGAGTAATCTAGGACAGGGACATTGGAATGCGGTAAAGCATATATTTTTTGGGTTTTTCCGAGCCGCAAAAACCGCTTTTTGCGTTGCGGAAACCTCGGAAGCCCCCGGCCACGGATCCGTGCGAAGAAGTATTAAAACAAAACATGTATGTGCTTGTATAAAAACCCTAGATCTACCTTAGATCTAAGAGATAAGATCATTACCCTCGATGCGATGCCCTTCGCAAATCCCGCTCGTCCAAAAGTCCGCCGGAACTCGAGAGTGTCAAGTGCACACTCCTCTATGGTATCCACACAAGCAATAGGTGGAAGAAAAACACACTTGAGTGTGCTAGCACTCCTAGGGTGTCTCGGCAAGATGAGGAAGGAGAGGGGGAGAGCTTGAGAGGAAAAGTTCCAAGGTTGAAGATGAAGTCAATTAGCCACCAAAAATCAATACTCCATCTAATGGAGTGGCCGGCCACTTCATGGAGGGGGGTTACATGCATGCATGTAACTCCCATGACCCTTGATCTCCTCATGATGTGGCATCACTGACAAAGTCAATGATGATGTGGAGCATCATCATTGGCTGCCCATGCCAAGTCATCACCATGACATGGCATTTGGTCAAGTCAAACTTGACCTTTCATCTTCCCTCTCAAGTCAAGTCAAACTTGACCTCTAATCTCCCATGGTTGATCAAATCTAACCACTTGACTCAAGTCAATTTAATTTAATGAATCTTTATTCATTAATTTAAATTGATTTGATGAATCAAATCTCAATTAGACTCATTCAACACTTGAATCAACTTGAGTCTAACTCAATTAGTCTAATTTGGATTACTCTTAATCCAATTTGGTTCATCCCATGAACCTAATCCTCATGGTTCATCATATGAACCTAATCTCCATCTAATTGCTCTTATGTGTGTGACCCTATAGGTTCTTGTAACGTTGGCAATGTCCCTAAACCGATTTAGGAACATAAGCAATGAGCGGTATCTAGCAACACATCATTGCTACCCAAGTTACAAGAATGTTGAGCTCCAACATCACCTTTGTGACTACTAATTGTGACTCTCACAATATGTGACAATGTCCCTTTATCCTTGACATCTAGATTGACCAATCGAGGCATAGACCGTGTCATCCTCGGTACAATCTAAATCTTGAACTCCAAGTAGACTCACTCTAATCAAATGAGCTCAATATCTCATATTGACTCATTTGGGCATGGCCATGCACTTCGTGGTCTCACTCTATCAAGAATATCGATGTCACCCCCGTCATATAGGAGGGATAGATCCCATCTACATCACTCACATCCCTCCGCATAATTCGTTACATACCCAGTAATCGCCTTTATAGTCCACCCATTTACGGGTGACGTTTGACGAAGCCAAAGTATGCAACTCCTTATGTAGGGAACCATGGTGACTTCAGGTCTAAGGACTAATAGTCATACTAATAGCCACATGAGAAAGTATATGACACTCATATAACGATCCATGATACTTTCTCATGGCGGGTCATTCAGTATACATTCTCCAATGCATACCCATGTGTCAACTTGATATCTCATATCCATGACTTGTGAGATCAAGTCATCTTGTTGACCTACATGCTAGTCTCTACGCATTAACATTGTCCCTGAAATGTTAGTACTCGACTAGGAATGATTAAGAGTAGTGTTCTCTATATCATCTCATTATCGATTCAACCAATCGATTGATATAGATAAGAACCTACTACTCAAGGACATTATTATATTTAGTTATTTGGCACCAATACAAGTAAATATAATAACCATGCCTTTATAAATAGGAATATGATACAATAAAGTCCATACAACAATCATCACATGATTGGCTCTAGGGCTTTCACTAACAATCTCCCACTAGCACTAGTGCCAATCACCGTAGTATCTAATACCCAATGACCTAGTGTGACCATCATGCTTTTTCTGTGCCAAAGCCTTGGTCAAGGGATCTGCGATGTTAGCCTCTGTGGGTACTCTGCAAATCTTCACATCTCCTCTATCGATGATCTCTCGAATGAGATGGAAGCGCCGTAGTATGTGTTTGGTCCGCTGGTGTGAGCGAGGTTCCTTAGCCTGTGCAATCGCTCCATTGTTGTCACAATAGAGCTCTATAGGATCTGCAATGCTAGGAACCACCCCAAGCTCAGTAATGAACTTGCGGATCCAAACTGCTGTTAGTTATAGCCCTAAGAACCAATCATGTGATGGTTGAATAGGGAACATTTTGTATCATATTCTATAAAGGCAAAGGATTGGTTATTATATTTAAGTCTTGCTTGTGCCAGCTAAATTAAATATAGTAATGCCCTAGAAAAGTAGGTTCTTATCTACAGTACATCAATTGGCAGAATTGATTATGAGAGGTCAGAGAGAACACTTTCCTAAATGTTCCTAGTCAAGTATTAATATGCAAGGGCAATATTAATACATAAAGACTAGCATGTAGGTCAATTGATGACTTGATCTCACAAGTCATGGATATATGATATCAAGTTGACACATGGGTATATATTAGAGAATATATACTGAACTGACCCGCCATGAGAAAGTTTCATGGATCGTTATATGAGTGTCAGAAACTTTCTCATGTGACTAGTGGTCTGAATAAGGAGTTATGTACTTTGGTATCACAAACGTCACCCGTAATGGTGGACCATAAAGGCGATTACCGGGTATGTAACAAATTACGCGAGGGATGTGAGTGATGTAGATGGATCTATCCTTCCATATGACGAGTGATATCGGTGGGCTCTTGATTGAGTAGAACTACTAAAACGCATGGCAATGCTCGAATGAGTCAATATGAGATATTGAGCTCATTTGTTTGAGTTAGTTTACTCAGGGATCAAGAAACACATAGATTGATCGAGGATGACACGGTCTATGCCTCATTGATCAATCTGATATCAAGGATAGAAGGACACGGTCATATATTATAGTAGTCACGGAAAGGTTAGTCGGATCTTGACTTATCTCGTAACTTGGGTAGCAATGATGTATTGCTAGATGCCGCTCATTGCTTGTGTATCTAAAAGAGTTTAGGTCCACTGCCAACGTTATGAGAGCCTATAGGGTCACACACAAAGAGCATGATAATTAGAGGAATTAGAGTATTCTAGTTTGACTAGAATAATTTGGGAATAAGCTTAAGTACAAAATGGTTTTTGGACTTTAAGCTTAATGAGAATTTTAGCTAATTGATTTAATGAGATTAATTCAATATGTTACCTTATTGATTTAATAAGATTAATTCAATATGATAACATAAGCTTAATTGAATTAATGAGATTAATTCAATATGATAACATAAGCTTAATTGAATTAATAAGATTAATTCAACATGCATGAATGCCACATAAGAATGCCACATAAGCATGCCACCTAAGCATCCACCTAAGCTAGTTAAGGTGGAAGGAAACAAAATGGTTTTGTCTCCTTAAGTGGCCGGCCAAACAAGGATATGTCTCAATGCAATGGATTGCATTGAATGTATGGAGGTGAAAGGGTTTTTCCAACCCTATAAAAGACACCCTAAGTGGCCGGCCAAAGGAGGATTGGCTTTTGTTGTTGGTGGAAGCTTTGGTTGTGTTAGTGGTGAGAAAGCTTGGTGGAAGCTTTAGTTGTGTGGGTTTGTGAGTGTAGGCTAGCAAGAAGAGGAGTCTTCTTCTTCCTTTCTCCTTTTCCCTCTCTTCCTCTCCTTTAGGGACTTCTCTAGCAAGAAGTAAAGGAGAGCTCTTCTAGTTTTCCTTTTGTGAGACAAGAGCGTGCTCGTGTGGATACGTATAGAGGCACGGACACTTGAACGTGCTAAAGATCCAACAAACCGAAAGGAAAAGCGGGATTAACAAGGGCACGCAACAAAGGTAATCCTCTCCTATAAGATAGGTTTGGTTTAGAGAAATTTATTTTATACGAGTTTGCTTTCGCATGGATCACTTGGAAGGGATCCTATTTTCACATATGCCATTTGGCATACGAGATTTCCCTACAGTGGTATCAGAGCCACTTATGAAAGATCGATAAAAATAGGTTTTCTATTTTATATGTGATATAGAAGTAGGATAAATTTTATTATGAGTTGATAATTGCATTAGCAAATTTTCAAACATAATAAAATATCCAATGTCTTTTAAAAGTTAAAATGACATGGTGCATGGTTATGGCCTAGTCCCAAAAGTTTGTGATTGTGTGTTGTAATTCTTAATACGGCACTGTATGTCGTGCCTTTCTCCTAATATTCTTGTTGTAAAATTAGTTTTAGACTGAATGTAACTCGAGTATTTCTCCTTTTGTAATGTACAAAACAAGGATGGAGGGTCCATTGGAAGATGAGGTTACAAGGAGGAAGTCAACACACAAGACAACCAAAAGGAAGCACTTAGGAGAAGATGCTATCCCTAGGTTGACCAATCAATCTTTTCATTGGCTTGAGAAGATTGTAGAATAAGGGCCATAACCATGACACGTTAGTTTAATATGTATGTGATGCATGTTAGTTTAGCTTGTATGTGATGCATGATTAGTTTAGCTTATATGTGATGTATGCTAATATGTATATGATACATGTTTATTTCTTAATAAGTCTAAACGATATGCCTACCAAAGTTGGTACTCACTACTTCCTCGATCATTTGTTATTGGGTTTGCCAAAGCAAAGCAATGCATTTTATCTTGAAGAGTGCGATTGGACAATCGTGATGTCCCGCTATCAGTCTTGGTTAAGACTTAATTAAGTGTTTTTAATTGGTTAAGAAAGTAGAGGCATATATTAGCTTTGAACATAAGTGTTAACATTAGTTTTGTGTGATTTCGAACATCGGCTTTGTCTTAGAAGTGGTCGTTGCTCGATATCAAGAAGGCCCTCGTGCCTCGCCATACTGGAAGTCGGGTTTAGGAATAAACACTAAACTAATCTAAAACTTAACCAAAGCTATTAAAGAGTTACATCAGATGTAATTGGCAAAAGATTGCCTACCTAATTATACTACGTCTTGGGCGATTAGCCAAAGCTAACTCAAGACGAATTATGATATGGATCTTTATCCCATATAAATTTATAGCTAAATAGTAGCTATGAGAATTTAGTGGGAGCCTCATTTAATTAAAGGCCTAATTAAATGATTTAGGTATGATACTTAACTTTGCATTTTAATGTTGTAGATCACCCTGTCATCTAACACGACACACCCCCTCAACTTGCGATCTGTCCTTGAGAAGGACAAGCTCAATGGAGCAAACTTTCTTGACTGGTATAGGAACTTGAGGATTATCCTCAAGCAAGAACGCAAACTATATGTCCTAGAGCAGGCTACCCCTGAAATACCCGCCCCTACGGCCACTCGTGCTGAAAAGGATGCTTATAAGAAGCATCAAGATGACGCATTAGATGTGTCATGCCTTATGCTTGCCACCATGAACTCTGAGCTTCAGAAGCAACATGAGAACATGGATGCCTATGATATGGTTGAGCATTTGAAACAACTATATCAAGGACAAGCTAGCTGGCGTTTGAAGTGTCTAAGGCACTTTTTGCATGCAAGATGCAAGAAGGAACACCTGTAGGAACTCACGTACTCAAAATGATTGGGTACGTTGAGAACCTTGAAAGACTAGGTTTTCCACTGAGCCAAGAATTGGCAATGATGTTATCTCGCAATCGCGGAAGCATACAATCAATTCGTCATGAATTATAACATGAATGAAATTGATAAACCTTTGCCTGAGATTCTCAGCATGTTGAGAACTACTGAACCAAATCTCAAGAAGAAAGTTAGTAATGTACTAATGGTCAAGAAGGACAAAGGTAAGCGCAAAGGCAAGGGTAAGACCCAAGCCAAAGGCAAGGCCAATTCATCCACTTCAAAGGGTAAAGGTAAAGTACGTAAGTAAGGGGACTGCTTCCATTGTGGTGAGTGGACCTAGGCGGGCTAGCAAAGTCTACCTTGAGGAAGTAAAGAACAAGAGAAGTGGGACTTCGCCTCGTATACGTTATAGAAGTTAATCTATCTATTTCTTCTACATGGGTATTAGATACCGGATGTGCATCTCACATTTGTACTAATGTGCAGGGACTGAGAAATAGTAGAATAATGGCAAAGGGCGAAGTGGACCTACGAGTAGGCAATGGCGCAAAAGTTGCTGCTGTAGCTGTAGGAACATATTCTTTGTCTTTGCCCACTGGGCTTATCTTAGAACTAGAGGAGTGCTTCTATGTACCCGCATTAACAAAGAACATAATTTCTGTTTAGACAAGAAAAACTTTTCTTTTATAATAAAGGACAAATGTTGTTCCATTTATTTAAATGAAATGTTCTATTGTAATGCACCACTTATGAATGGTCTCTATGTTCTAGATTTAGATAACCCAATTTATAACGTAAATACCAAATGGTTCAAATCGAATGATTTGAACCAGACATATCTCTGGCACTGTCGCCTAGGTCACATAAATGAAAAACGCATATCCCAACTCCATAAAGATGGATTATTGGACTCATTTGATTTTGAATCATATGAGGTATACGAGTCTTGTCTTTTAGGAAAGATGACTAAAACTCCATTTAGTGGACATGGCGAGAGAGCGACGGATTTGTTAGGACTCATACATACTGATGTATGTGGCCCTTTCAATGTCGAAGCCAGAGGAGGCTATAAGTACTTTATTACTTTCACTGATGATATGAGTAGATTTGGCTACTTATATTTGATGAGACATAAGTCAGAATCCTTTGAAAAGTTCAAAGAATTCAAGAATGAAGTACAAAACCAACTTGGTAAGCGTATTAAGCTACTTCGATTAGATCGAGGTGGTGAATACCTTAGTCAAGAGTTTCGTGATCACCTGGCTGAGTGTGGGATAATATCCCAACTCACTCCACCTGGAACACCACAATGGAATGGTGTATCTGAGAGGAGAAATCGTACTCTATTAGATATGGTACGATCAATGATGAGCCAGACTGATCTACCTACTTCCTTTTGGGGTTTAGCTCTAGAGACAGCCGCTTTCACACTTAATCGCGTTCCATCAAAAGCCGTAGAAAAGACACCATATACGATATGGACCGGGAAGAGTCCCAAAATATCTTTTATAAAGATTTGGGGTTGTGAAGCTTACGTTAGACGTCAAGTCTCAGATAAACTAGGACCCAAATCAGATAAGTGTTATTTTGTAGGATATCCCAAGGAAACTAAGGGATATTACTTTTACAATCCCACACTTGGCAAGGTGTTTGTTGCAGAAATCTTTGTCTTTCTAGAAAGAGAATTTATTTCTAGAAATACTAGTGGGAGTAAAATTCATCTTGAAGAAGTTCAAGATGATGATAACACTAAGGCTTCGATGGAAAATGAACAGGCACCACAAAGTGTTGTGGATGAGGAATTTGTTGCCCAAAGAGTTGTGGAGCAAACACCTGTTCAAGTAGACCAACCTCTTCGTAGATCTAATAGGATCCGTCGTCAACCTGAGAGATTCTTTTCTCTTGACTGACAACGGTGATGTATTGCTTATCAATCTTGATGAGCCTACATCCTATAAAGAAGCTATGATGAGCCCAGATTCCGAGAAATGGCTAGAGGCCATGAGATCCGAAATGGAATCCATGTACACTAACCAAGTATGGACTTTGGTTGATCCACCTGAAGGGGTAAAACCCATTGGGTGTAAGTGGGTCTTTAAAGTACAGACTGACATGGATGGTAATAAGCATACCTATAAAGGTAGATTGGTGGCTAAAGGATTCAAACAAATTCATGGTATTGACTATGAAGAAACCTTTTCACCAGTTGCGATGCTTAAATCCATTCGGATCATACTTGCTATTGCAGCCTACCATGATTATGAGATCTGGCAGATGGATGTCAAAACCGCTTTTCTGAATGGAAAGCTACTCGAGGATGTGTACATGACACAACCTGAGGGTTTTGAAGATCCAAAGCATCCTGGAAAGGTATGCAAAATGCAAAGGTCCATTTATGGACTAAAGCAAGCCTCTCGAAGCTGGAATCTTCGATTCGATGATGCAATCAAAGAGTTTGGTTTCATCAAGAATGAAGATGAGCCTTGTGTCTACAAGAGAAATAGTGGGAGCGCATTGTATTTCTTGTCTTGTATGTAGATGACATACTTCTCATCGGAAATGATATTCCCTCACTCCGATGCGTGAAGATATGGTTAGGGAATTGTTTCTCGATGAAAGACTTAGGTGAAGCCTATATTCTAGGCATCAAGATCTATAGAGATAGATCTAAAAGATTACTTGGCCTAAGTCGAGTACATACATTGATAAAGTGCTAGATCGTTTTGCTATGCAAAATTCCAAGAAAGGGTTTCGCCTTTATCACATGGTGTAAGTCTTCAAGACTCAATGTCCTCTTCTAAGGAGGAGAGAGACCGCAAGGATAAGATCCCTTATGCATCCGCTATAGGGTCTATCATGTATGCCAGACTGACATCTCGTATGCTTTGAGTACGGCGAGTAGATACCAAATGATCTAGGTGAAAGTCATGGATAGCGTCAAAAATATTCTTAAATACTTACGAAGGACGAAAGAATATTTCACGATATTCGAGGCAATGAGGAGCTAGCTAAAGGGTTACAGATGATGCAAGCTTCCAAATGCATAAGGATGACTATAGATCGCAATCGGGTACGTGTTTTGCACGAATGGTGGAGCCGTGAGTGGAAGAGTTCAAAGCAGACACATTCTTCGATTCTACAATGTAGTATATTGCAAAGATCCGATGCAGAAAGGAGGTCATTTGGCTCGCAAGTTCATCGTGAACTTGGGGTAGTTCCTAGCAGATCCAATAGACCTCTCATGTGACAACAATGGGGCTATTGCACGTGCTAAGGAACCTCGATCACATCGGACCAAACACATCCGGGCGCTTCCATCTCATTCGAGAGATCATCGATAGAGGAGATGTGAGGATATGCAGAGTACCGACAGAAGCTAACATCGCAGATCCATTGACCAAGGCTTTGGCACAGAGGAAGCATGATGGTCACACTAGGTCACTAGGTATTAGATATCTTGGTGATTGGTACTAGTGCTAGTGGGAGATTGTTAGTTATAGCCCTAAGAACCAATCATGTGATGGTTGAATAGGGAACATTTTGTATCATATTCTATAAAGGCAAAGGATTGGTTATTATATTTAAGTCTTGCTTTACCTAAATTAAATATAGTAATGCCCTAGAAAAGTAGGTTCTTATCTACAGACATCAATTGGCGTAATTGATTATGAGAGGTCAGAGAGAACACTTTCTAAATGTTCTAGTCAAGTATTAATATGCAAGGGCAATATTAATACATAAAGACTAGCATGTAGGTCAATTGATGACTTGATCTCACAAGTCATGGATATATGATATCAAGTTGACACATGGGTATATATTAGAGAATATATAACTGACCTTCGCCATGAGAAAGTTTCATGGATCGTTATATGAGTGTCATAAACTTTCTCATGTGACTATTGGTATGAATAGTCCTCGGACGAAGTCACTACGGTTCCCTACATAAGGAGTTATGTACTTTGGTATCGTCAAACGTCACAGTGAGGTGGACCATAAAGGCGATTACTGGGTATGTAACAAATTATGCGGAGGGATGTGAGTGATGTAGATGGGATCTATCCCTTCCATATGACGGGAGTGATATCGGTGGGCTCCTTGATTGAGTAGAACTACTAAAACGCATGGCCATGCTCGAATGAGTCAATATGAGATATTGAGCTCATTTGTTTGAGTTAGTTTACTCAGGGATCAAGAAACACATAGATTGATCGAGGATGACACTCTATGCCTCATTGATCAATCGATATCAAGGATAGAAGGACACGGTCATATATTATAGTAGTCACGGAAAGGTTAGTCGGATCTTGACTTATCTCAGTAACTTGGGTAGCAATGATGTATTGCTAGATGCCGCTCATTGCTTGTGTATCTAAAAGAGTTTAGGTCCACCGCCAGCGTTATGAGAGCCTATAGTCACACACAAAGAGCATGATAATTAGAGGAATTAGAGTATTCTAGTTTGACTAGAATAATTTGGGAATAAGCTTAAGTACAAAATGGTTTTTGGACTTTAAGCTTAATGAGAATTTTAGCTAATTGATTTAATGAGATTAATTCAATATGTTACCTTATTGATTTAATAAGATTAATTCAATATGATAACATAAGCTTAATTGAATTAATAAGATTAATTCAATATGATTGAATTAATAAGATTAATTCAATATGATAACATAAGCTTAATTGAATTAATAAGATTAATTCAACATGCATGAATGCCACATAAGAATGCCACATAAGCATGCCACCTAAGCATCCACCTAAGCTAGTTAAGGTGGAAGGAAACAAAATGGTTTTGTCTCCTTAAGTGGCCGGCCAAACAAGGATATGTCTCAATGCAATGGATTGCATTGAATGTATGGAGGTGAAAGGGTTTTTCCAACCCTATAAAAGACACCCTAAGTGGCCGGCCAAAGTGAGCATTGGCTTTTGTTGTTGGTGGAAGCTTTGGATGTGTTAGTGGTGAGAAAGCTTGGTGGAAGCTTTAGTTGTGTGGGTTTGTGAGTGTAGGCTAGCAAGAAGAGGAGTCTTCTTCTTCCTTTCTCCTTTTCCCTCTCTTCCTCTCCTTTAGGGACTTCTCTAGCAAGAAGTAAAGGAGAGCTCTTCTAGTTTTCCTTTTGTGAGACAAGAGCGTGCTCATGTGGATATGTATAGAGGCACGGACACTTGAACGTGCTAAAGATCCAACAAACCGAAAGGAAAAGCGGGATTAACAAGGGCACGCAACAAAGGTAATCCTCTCCTATAAGATAGGTTTGGTTTAGAGAAATTTATTTTATACGAGTTTGCTTTCGCATGGATCACTTGGAAGGGATCCTATTTTCCGTTGCGCATATGCCATTTGGCATACGAGATTTCTACAATCGCTTTCCTCTTCATCGCCTTCAGATGCAGCCGTATAAATTTCGGCTCTGCAGTAGGAATCAAGAATCGTGGTCTCGCTTCGAACTCTTCCACCACACCACCATTCAAGCAAAACACGAACCCTGACTGCGATCTGTAATCATCCCGGCCGGGAAGTCGCATCAGAACCTTTACGCCTAGCTCCTCATCGCCTCCAAATATCAAGAAATATTCTTTAGTCCTTCTCAAGTACTTAAGAATATTCTTGACTGCTATCCAGTGACGCTCACCTGGATCTGACTGGTATCTACTCGTCATGCTCAAAGCATACGAGACATCAGGACGAGTACACAACATGGCGTACATGATAGATCCTATAGCAGATGCGTAAGGGATCTTATCCATGCGGTCTCTCTCCTCTCTAGAAGAGGGACTTTGAGTCTTCGAAAGACTCACACCATGTGACATCTAAGTCCTTTCTTGGAATTCGCATGGCAAACCAGTAATACCGTGTCAATGTATGTACTCGACTTAGGCCAAGCAATCTCTTAGATCTATCTCTATAGATCTTGATGCCTAGAATACGCTTCACCTAAGTCCTTCATTGAGAAGCACATCCTCACCAAGTCTTCACAGATCAGCTAAGGGATTGCTATTCCCAATGAGTGGTATGTCATCCACATACAATACAAGGAACATAAATGTGTTCCCATTAACCCTCTTGTAGACACGGGGTTCATCTTCATTCTTGATGAAACCAAAATTGTTTGATCGCATCATCGAATCGAAGATTCCGGCTCAGAAGCTTGCTTTAGCCCATAAATGGACCTTTGCGGCTTGCATACCTTCCCGATATCTTTGTGGATCTACAAAACCCTCAGGTTGTGTCATGTACACATCCTCGAGTAAGTTTCCATTCAGAAACGCGGTTTTGACATCCATCTGCCAGATCTCATAATCGTGGTATGCTGCAATAGCAAGCAAGATCCGAATGGACTTAAACATCGCCACTGGAGAAAAGGTTTCATCATAGTCAATACCATGAATTTGCTTGAAACCTTTAGCCCCCAATCGGCCCTTATAGGTATGCGTAAGTCCATCCATGTCAGTCTTTCTCCTAAAGACCCACTTACACCCAATGGGTTTGACCCCTTCAGGTGGATCAACCAAAGTCCATACTTGGTTAGTGTACATGGATTCCATCTCGGATCTCATGGCGTCTAGCCATTTCTCAGAATCTGGGCTCATCACAGCTTCCTGATAGGAGGTAGGCTCATTCTCAATGAGCATAACGTCATCATGGTGAGACAAGAGAAATGAGTATCTCTCAGGCTGACGACGTACCCTATCAGACCTGCGAAGAGGTAGGTCTACTTGAACAGGTGGTTGTTCCACAACTCTTTGTGCAACAACCTCATCACCCACAACACTTTGTGGTTCCTATTCAACCTCCATCAAGGCCTCAGTGCTATGGTCCTTATCTTGAATTTCTTCAAGATCGAAGGTACTCCCACTAGTTTTTCTAGAAACAAAATCCCTTTCTAGAAAAACCCCAGTCTTTACACAAACACTTTGTCTTTGGTAGAATGTAGAAATAATATCCTTTGTAGACTTGGGATATCCAACAAAATAGCACCTATCGGATTTGGGTCCCGGTTTATGCGAGACTTGGCGTCGAGCGTAAGCCTCACAACCCCAAATCCTCATAAAAGACATCTTGGGATTTTCCTGTCCATATCGTATATGGTGTCTTTACCACGACCTTGGATGGTACGGTTAAGGGTAAAGGCTGCTTTGTGTCGAGCATATCCCCAAAAGGATATAGGAAGATCATGTGACTCATCATAGATCGTACCATATCCAATAAGTACGATTCCTCCTTTCGGATACACCATTCCTTTGTGGTGTTCCGGGAGGAGTGAGTTGGGATAGAATCCACACACAGCTAGATAGTCACGAAACTCATGGCTAAGGTATTCACCACCTCGATCTGATCGAAGTATCTTAATACTCTTGCCAAGCTGGTTTTGTACTTCATTCTTGAATTCTTTGAACTTTTCAAAGGATTCAGATTTATGTGTCATAAGATACACATAACCATATCTACTGAAGTCATCAGTAAATGTAATGAAGTACCTGTAACCACCTCTAGCAGCAACATTGAAAGGACCACATACATCACTATGTATAAGTCCTAACAAATCTGTTGCTCTTTCGCTATGTCCACTAAAGGGAGTCTTGGTCATCTTGCCTAAAAGGCAAGACTCGCATGTCTCATATGATTCAAAATCAAATGAGTCTAGCAGCCCATCCTTATGGAGCTGAGATAAGCGACTCTCATTTATGTGACCTAAGCGACAATGCCAGAGATAGGTTTGTTTCAACTCATTTGATTTGAACCTCTTGGTACTTATGTTATAGATAGGGCTCTCTAAGTCTAGAAAGTAGAGTCCGTTCATTAGAGGTGCACTACAATAGAACATATCATTTAAATAAACTGAACAACATTTGTTCTTTATTATAAATGAAAAACCCTTTCTTGTCCAAACAAGAAACTGAAATGATGTTCTTAGTTAAAGCAGGCACATAACAACATTCTTCTAATTCTAGTACAAGCCCAGAGGCGAGATAGATCATAAGTTCCTCGATGGGCAACCCGTGCTCCATTGCCTACTCGTAGGTCCACCTCGCCCTTTGTCAATGCCTTGCTATTTCTCAGCCCCTGCACATTGGTACAAATGTGAGATGCACATCCGGTATCTAATACCCATGATGAAGAAATAGATAGATTGACTTCTATAACATTTATACCTGAAGTAGAAGTCTCACTTCTCTTCTTCTTAAGATCTTCGGTATGCCTTGCGATTCGCTTCGATTGTCACCTTCCTTGCAGTGGAAGCAAGCCCCTTCCTTGGCTACCCCTCCTTTGGGTTTAAGTTCTTTGCCTTTGCCCTTGGATTGGGACTTTCCCTTACCTTTAGGCTTGCCCTTGCCTTTCTTCTTCTGCACCATCAAAATGGTGTCAGATTTTCCCTTCTTAAGGTTAAGCTCTGCGATTCTCAACATCTTTGAGCATTTCAGTAATGGCTTATCAATTTCATTCATGTTATAATTCATGACAAATTGATCGAAGGCTCTTGGCAAAGATTGCAAGATTAGGTCGAGTGGCGACTCTTGGCAAGAGGGAATCCCGACCTTTGTAGGTTTTCTCGTACCCAATCATCTTGAGTACATATGTACCTACGGAGTCCCGTCTTGCATTTTGGACCCAAATAATGCCTTAGAGACTTCATATCTCTCATGCCTAGCTTGTCCTTGATATAGTTGGAAGATGTCCAACCATATCATAAGCATTCATGAACTCGTGTTGCTTCAAGCTAGAGTTCATGGTCGCGAGCATTAGACATGACATCTAATGCATCATCTTGATGCTTCTTGTAAGCATCTTTGTCACCGTGAGGCATTGGGCAGGAGGTGCCTCCGAATGGGCCGCCCAGGACGCATAACTTCCTTTCTTGGGTGAGAACACTCGTGTTCCTGCATCACCCAGAAATTTGCTCCATCGAGCTTGTCCTTCTCAAGGACAGATCGCAGAGAGAGAGTGTTCGTGTTTCGACATAGTAATCTACAACATACAATGCAGAGGATTAATATCATATTCCTTTTATCATTTAATTAGGCCTTTAATCAAATGATGCTCCCACTAAATTATAGGAATTTTGTAGAATAGATTTATTGATGTGTTCAAAACACATTAATATATTAATACAAAATATCTATAATTCTATTGGTACAAGATCCAAATCATACTAAGCCTTGAGTTAGCTTTGGCTAAATCGCCCAAGACTTAAATGCGATCGGTGGGTAACACATTACCGATTACATCTCTATGCAACTCTTGTTTATAGGATTAAGACCCACATTTACAAAAGACCTTGAGTTAGCTTTGGCTAAATCGCCCAAGATTTAGTGTAAATGCGATCTTAACCTATCTTTCCAACGATTGGAATATGCCTATAGTTCTACTCGATCCAATTGAGTTAACTAGTTTTGCTCAATCTAATTGAGCTTACTCTAACCCGAGTCGTGATAGGCGGGACCAAGATTGTCCCTCCGCACCCTACCAAGATAATATGCGTTCGCTTTGGCAGATTCAACAACAACAAATGATCGAGGTAGTGATGGGTATCAAGGCTCGGTAGGCATTTTCGAGTTGATTCGATTATGATCTAATCTAATCGTAATGTGTATCTTATACGCATTTAGGACTTTATTATCCTATATTAGCATGCATCATATACATACATTAATTATTCTAGCATGCATCATATACATACAAGAAAATTAACCTAGCATGCATCATATACATACAAACATGTTTCTACTAGCATGCATCACATACATACAAGCAAAATCAAATAAATATACATATATATATATCAACATATATATATATCATTAAATGTGATATAGTCATGGCCCTACTACGATCTTCTCAAGCCAATGAGAAGATCGGACGGTCAACCTAAGGCTAGCGGCTTCTCCAAGCGCTTCCTTTGACCGCCATGTGTCGTCGTCACCCTTCTCGTAAGCTCGTCTTCAAGTGGACTTTCCACCGCTCCATTTTTGTACATTACAAATACGAAACTCGAGTTACATTCGAGTCTAAAACTATTTACAACTAGAATATTAAAAGAATAGGTGCGACGCACAGGTCGCAAACACTTTACAACACGCACAACCACAAAACGGCACGCAGGCCGTATTATGAATTACAACACACTTAATCCAATCCAATTGGGTTATTGGGCCATGACAATCACATAATTATACATAATTCTAAATTATGTATTTTTACAGAAATTTCTATAATTTTTCCTAATTTATTTCGAATTTATGAGTCAACTCTCCGTAACGGTCCCGCTAAGCGGTTTCCGGGCGCGATCGCGGGACATGGCCCCTTTCGGGGATAGGGGCAGCGCCCCTACTCGCAAAATAAACTTTGCGAGTGTCCCTACAATGATCTTACAGCGACTTAAGTCGCTGTCCCAAAAACCTAAAGCGAGAACTCGCCGATTCGGAGAGTTTTTCTCGACGGTTGAAGCCTACGAGTGTCCCAACACTCGTTGCTTCGACTCTACGAGAAAAATACCCAAAAATTCTATAAAATAAGAAAATTTATAGAAACATATAAATCTGTAATTTTTATATCTAATATAAAAACAACAAAAACGAAACACATACATGCTTCGCACGTGGCTCTGATACCACTGTTGGGTTTTTCCGAGCCGCAAAAACCGCTTTTTGCGTTGCGGAAACCTCGGAAGCCCCCGGCCACGGATCCGTGCGAAGAAGTATTAAAACAAAACATGTATGTGCTTGTATAAAAACCCTAGATCTACCTTAGATCTAAGAGATAAGATCATTACCCTCGATGCGATGCCCTTCGCAAATCCCGCTCGTCCAAAAGTCCGCCGGAACTCGAGAGTGTCAAGTGCACACTCCTCTATGGTATCCACACAAGCAATAGGTGGAAGAAAAACACACTTGAGTGTGCTAGCACTCCTAGGGTGTCTCGGCAAGATGAGGAAGGAGAGGGAGAGCTTGAGAGGAAAAGTTCCAAGGTTGAAGATGAAGTCAATTAGCCACCAAAAATCAATACTCCATCTAATGGAGTGGTCGGCCACTTCATGGAGGGGGGTTACATGCATGCATGTAACTCCCATGACCCTTGATCTCCCTCATGATGTGGCATCAATTGACAAAGTCAATGATGATGTGGAGCATCATCATTGGCCGCCCATGCCAAGTCATCACCATGACATGGCATTTGGTCAAGTCAAACTTGACCTTTCATCTTCCCTCTCAAGTCAAGTCAAACTTGACCTCTAATCTCCCATGGTTGATCAAATCTAACCACTTGACTCAAGTCAATTTAATTTAATGAATCTTTATTCATTAATTTAAATTGATTTGATGAATCAAATCTCAATTAGACTCATTCAACACTTGAATCAACTTGAGTCTAACTCAATTAGTCTAATTTGGATTACTCTTAATCCAATTTGGTTCATCCCATGAACCTAATCCTCATGGTTCATCATATGAACCTAATCTCCATCTAATTTCTCTTATGTGTGTGACCCTATAGGTTCTTGTAACGTTGGCAATATCCCTAAACCGATTTAGGAACATAAGCAATGAGCGGTATCTAGCAACACATCATTGCTACCCAAGTTACAAGAATGTTGAGCTCCAACATCACCTTTGTGACTACTAATTGTGACTCTCACAATATGTGACAATGTCCCTCTATCCTTGACATCTAGATTGACCAATCGAGGCATAGACCGTGTCATCCTCGGTACAATCTAAATCTTGAACTCCAAGTAGACTCACTCTAATCAAATGAGCTCAATATCTCATATTGACTCATTTGGGCATGGCCATGCACTTCGTGGTCTCACTCTATCAAGAATATCGATGTCACCCCCGTCATATAGGAGGGATAGATCCCATCTACATCACTCACATCCCTCCGCATAATTTGTTACATACCCAGTAATCGCCTTTATAGTCCACCCATTTACGGGTGACGTTTGTGACCAAAGTATGCAACTCCTTATGTAGGGAACCATGGTGACTTGTGTCTAAGGACTAATAGTCATACTAATAGCCACATGAGAAAGTATATGACACTCATATACGATCCATGATACTTTCTCATGGCGGTCATTCAAGATATACATTCTCCAATGCATACCCATGTGTCAACTTGATATCTCATATCCATGACTTGTGAGATCAAGTCATCTTGTTGACCTACATGCTAGTCTCTACGCATTAACATTGTCCCCTGAATGTTAATACTATTAGGAATGATTAAGAGTAGTGTTCTCTATATCATCTCATTATCGATTCAACCAATCGATTGATATAGATAAGAACCTACTACTCAAGGACATTATTATATTTAGTTATTTGGCACCAATACAAGTAAATATAATAACCATGCCTTTATAAATAGGAATATGATACAATAAAGTCCATACAACAATCATCACATGATTGGCTCTAGGGCTTTCACTAACAATATTGAAGTAACTGAGAAGGACTAGGAATTATATCTTTGGTTCAAGGCGGACCAATTACTCCTATGGGTTACAGTTGACTTCCAATCGATAGGGATAACAGTAAGTCTACCTCGGGTTTTGTGTTTACTTTGGGAGGTGGAGCCATTGTATGGAATGCATGAGTATGTGGTTGCCTCTGAGGTGGCCAAAGAAGCTGTGTGGCTCAGGAACTTCCTGATGGACTTGGATGTGATTCCTAGTTTGCCCAGAACTATCACAATTTATTGTGATAATAGTGGTGCAGTTGCAAACTCGAAGGAACCACGAGCCCATAAGGCTAGTAAACACATAGAGCGCAAGTACCACCTGATACGAGAAATCGTAAAGAGAGCAAAAGTTGTTGTGGCCAAGATTGCATCAGAGGATAACCTGGCAGATCCTTTCACTAAGGCCCTTCCGGCGAGAGCTTTTGATAGGCATGTGGAGGGAATGGGGATCAGATGTATGACATTTTGAGGACAGCATAGTCTTTTAGAATAAGTGGGAGATTGTAGGGATGTATACTGAAAAGTCTATCTTTTGTATGAACATCTTTATTTTGAAATAAGAATCACATGATCATTGTTTGCAGATTTTTATGGTTATGCAATATTGTCTAATACTTTACATTGTAGATAACATGGTGTGTGGTGTCACACAGGAGATCATGTTATTGGCCCCTTGAAAAGTATAAGTAAAGGCTCACAACCGAATTTGCTTTGGACAAACCATCGGAATGGTTGTAGTGTGATTTGGTATTGGTTTGTCTTGACCATAGAATCACACTAGTGCACTTTGTGTGTATTGAGCAGGACCGACTTAGATGTGATTCGATTTATTGCTGACTACATAATAGAATCGGACCTCAGATATTATTTAGTACATGCTCTTAATCCTGATATAATAACGGGCACATATACTTAGTACTCATCTCTTTGATTTACCAATGGGTGAGATTTATAGATTAAATCGATAGGCTCGGTAAGTTGGGAGATGATATTATTTATATGGTGTGTCGTTGAGTATAGGAGGAAACCGTGTCCTATATAGTAGGATGATGATGTCCCCTTGAGGAGCTCATAAGGTTCATCATGTAAACCCTGCAAGTGGACTTGGTCCGGCATGATGAAAAAGTTGAGTGGTACTACTCATGGAGTTAGATGTCGATTAATTAATGGTCAGTAAATTAATTAATCGACAGACATTCGAGATCTTAAACACAGGGAGAAAATGTACAAATAATATATGGAGCCCATATTATCATATGGGGGTTGGTGAGGTAGATCAATGATGATCCTTTAGTGGATTGGATCATCATTAGTGGATCGAACTTTATGTGGGCTTGATCCATGGGTGGCCAAGATCCAACTCCACCTCATGGTCCCTAATGTAGCCTATTAACACCTCATGAAGCTTATATCCAATGGATAGAATCAAAATTCTAAGATCCATAGGTAGAGATTAAATCTCTAAGATCCGACGGTAAAGATTAAATCTCTAGATCCGACGGTTGAGATTAAATCCCTAGAACCAATGGACGAGATTAAATCATGACTTATCCCTAACTCTATAAAAGGAGGGCAACGGAGTTGGCGTGAACATGATCCATGAGAGCTAGGGTTTTGGGCGGCAAGAGAGCAATCCTAGTTGAGATAGGATTGGGGTTAGGGTTTGGAGGCTTGGGCGGCACCAAATAAGGAAGGCTTTGCTTTCTTCTTCTTCCTTCATTGGCCGGCATCCAGCAGCTCATCCAGCCCCTTTCCAACCTTGGTCGGCGGCCAAAGCTTCTCTTCTCCCTCTCCTTAGGTGGTCGATACAAGATATAGGGCTTCCCTTGGTGTCTTGGCCGGATTCCACCACAAACTCCTCCTCCTAGTTGGCCGACGGCAAGGATCTATTTGTTCCTTGTTGGTTGGTTTTAGGGAGGAGAAGAACCTTGTTTCTTTTCTTCCTTTTGCTTTGGAAGAGCAAGGAAGGAATATTTACAATCTAGGAGCTTCGACTTACGGTAGATCGTCGCCCACACGACGTCCGAAAGGAGGAAGGTCATACATTAGAAGATCGAGAGGTATATCGATTCTCTAATTTTTATATGTTACATGTTTGTATTTGTTTTTCCATTATGAGCATGATATAAATCTGTATATGGATAAATAATACTTGGATGCTAAACATAGACACTAAAACCGGTGATCCGGACATTGTCTATTCCGCGGCTACTCGTAGAATAGAAGATGGTCGCTTGAACAACTAGTTTGTTCAAGTGACCTCTCTAAACGAATAGCACGACGATGACTTGGTTGTTTGGGCAATTCTTTTTGTCTAGGATTAAATTTTTTAATCCGGGGACATCGAGGGGATCGCCATGAACAAACGACCAAGGTGAAGTGGGAAGCGAAGTTTCCCCTCACAGACTTGATAAGTAAAACCCTTCACTAGTCTCACAAAATTGATGATGTTCAATCTCATCAATTCTTCGACTAGGGATAGTTTCAATACTTGCATATTTACACATGATGAGATACCCACTAATTGTGATCCAATCACAATTTCTCTTATTCTATGCATCATATTATGGACTTCAGAGTATGAGTTTAAGATCCAATCAAATACATAGATAATGTTTACTCAAATAGTGAATTTTATTAATAACGTCTAAGGCGATTGCCTTAGGAAACCTCTCAATTACATCACTTGAGCCACTAGAGCCTAGATGAAACGTAGGGGTACGGTCGAGCTAGAGACCTTAAACAATCGCTTCTTGGGAGGAAACCCAAGTTTAAATTTACATGTTTTTAGTCTTTTTGCATTCATGTATGTTAGTTTAGACTTTAATTTTTGTCCATTGGAATCTTCACAAGTGTTTTAGGGTCCGATAGAACTTGCTAGGTAGAAATGAGATCCCTTGTTAGAACCTCAGAAGGAAGCATGGGCGGTCGTGTGGATTTCACATGGCCACACCCAAAGTAAGAAGAGCACACAGCGGGCCGTGTGGAAAGTCTCTAATCGTGTTGCACTCCGAGAGAAATCCAGAGTCGCACACGACTGACCGTGTGAATTTCACATGGTCATGACATAACATTTTTCAAGCACCCAATAGAATCCCACCTAGTCCACGCCACAATCCTACACCTGCACCACCTTCTTTTTCTACCTTTGAGAAGGATGCAGGTACATCGATTGATGATTTCTTCAAGTTCTGATCATGCCTCGATGATATTTACACCGAGCAGCAGACATAGGGGTAGTGGTGGGAGGACCATAGGACCTATACACAGGCAGAGTTTCAAGACCTCCGAGAGCATTTCCAACGGGCTGAGGAGTTCTACGGCCAGACCCATGATTATTTTTAAGAGGAGGTTGCCTACTACCAGGAGGTACGGTAGTTCATGGGCGATACACGATCATAATGGGCCAGGGAGGAGGATTACAGAGCTGCCGATGTGTCAACCAATTCCCAGGTTGACCACATGTACAAGAGGCACCAGTGGTTGAGCACCCGATTCTCCCAAGTGCCTCACATATCGAGACTGCCAGATTTCCCACCTCGATCGCCATACTAGAGGTATGGTATCATTTAAGTCTGGGGGTATACCCAAATTTTGATATGCTCTTCTACTAGTGTTAGTTTTTCTTTGACATCAAGGTTCACTTTTAGATTATTTGCATTTATTTATTCATGCATATAGTGTTCAGGATCCTTTCAGCATTTAGTTGTTAGTCACTTTAAGCTGCCTTAGTGATTTTTTCAAAAAAATTTACGATTTGTTTCCATGCCATAGATAGCTTAACTTTTTTTATCCTGTGGTACTTTATTTTTGGATGGTTTGAGGGTTGTTCTAGATTTTCACTTGTTAGCCTTTATTTTCAATTATACTCATCGAATATTTTGAAAGAGAGAATCTAGTACATAAATTGTTATGATTCATCTCAATAGTCTAGTACTTTGGAATCCATAGGTGACTCTAGATTTAGCATTTTAGTTACTGGAGATGCACGAATTATATAAGCCCATTCGGAAAAACCAAAATCCTTGTGAGCATGAGGGGAACAAAAGTTCCTTGAAAAGAAAGGAAAAAAGAGAGAGAAAAGAAAAGAGAGAGAGAGAGTAAACAGAAAAAAATAGTGAGGTTTAAAAAAAAGAAAAATAAATTTTTTGAGGGATAAAAAATAATTATAGTGGGTGGAAATGGTAAGGTGCCCCTTTGAGACCGAGTTAGGTTACTGGGAAACACTTACCAAATTCTCTCAATACTGAGCACGCCTTTAAGACTTTATGCTAAATATAAGGAACAACCCTCGCTTAGGGAAGGTGAGTGCCTAAAAGCCGGAGATCTTAGGAAAGCTATAGGATGACGACTTGACTCACCATGGAATGAGTATCCCATAGGAAATTCTCTCAGCATATGCACGAAAAGCTAACCTAGTGAATCTTTAGAACATATCTATTTGCTTTGATTTAAAATGTCACTTGATAATTTTAGTTAGCATGCTATTGTTAGTGAAAGCCCTAGAGCCAATCATGTGATGATTGTTGTATGGACATTATTGTATCATATTCCTATTTATAAAGGCATGGTTATTATATTTACTTGTATTGGTGCCAAATAAACTAAGTATAATAACGTCCTTGAGTAGAAGGTTCTTATCTATATCAATCGATTGGTTGAATCGATAATGAGATGATATAGAGAACACTACTCTTAATCATTCCTAGTCAAGTATTTAACATTCAGGGACAATGTTAATGCGTAGAGACTAGCATGTAGGTCAACATGATGACTTGATCTCACAAGTCATGGATATGAGATATCAAGTTGACACATGGGTATGCATTAGAGAATGTATACTGAATGATCCTCCATGAGAAAGTATCATGGATCGTTATATGAGTGTCATATACTTTCTCATGTGACTATTAGTTCTTGGACCTGAAGTCACCATGGTTCCCTACATAAGGAGTTGCATACTTTGGCTTCGTCAAATGTCACCCGTAAATGGGTGGACTATAAAGGCGATTACTGGGTATGTAGCAAATAATGCGGAGGGATGTGAGTGATGTAGATGGGATCTATCCCTCCTTTATGATGGGAGTGACATCTGTTATGGCAATCTCTTGCCATGATAAGGTTTTGATGTGTGTGGAAAAGGGTTTAAGTTAGGTTGTTATGTTTATTTGATATGTGCGTTGGAGTCTTGCAGGACTTAGTAATTCGCACATGGAGCCTTGGCGGGTTCACCCTCACAACCTCGGTCCTTGAGTCGGTGAAGGATGACTTTGCGGAAGCCGTACGCTTGGAGCATCCGAGGGACCGTCGAACGAGATGACTTGAAGTGAAGCCAAGGAAGCAGACTTCGGAGGCAAGAGACGCGAAGGAGCATTGCAGAGTCGTGCGCCTGATGCTGCCGAGGGACGTGGCCGCGAACGAAGAGAGCTTCGGCGAGGGACTTCGAGTGAGATGAGAGAATGAGTGAAATGTAAGTAGCTCATTAGGTGAACTTGGCCGAATGGCTGAGTGTCGGAGACTTGACCACAAGGGTTAAGGTTTACCCGACCGCCGGAAGCTCAAACTTATGTTAAGTTTGAGTTTCACACGGCACCAGTCGACTGCCATGTAATGGCAGTCGACTGCTCTGAGTCGAGTGGGTTTGACTGGTATCCGACTGATGGGTTTATGCCCAGCAGTCGACTGCCATGGAATGGCAGTCGACTGCCAGAGGATATCGCGGGCACAGAATCGCTCGTAGCCGACTGGGCAGTCGACTACGGAGGCAGCAGTCGACTGGTGAGGTCCATCAGTCGACTGCCAAGAGTTCCGTTGGACTACAACAGTCGGGATCCGACGTGTTCGGAGGCCGTTGTAGTGACGGCAGTCGACTGCCAAGGGCAGCAGTCGACTGGTGGCGGCCAACGGGAAGAAATCAACCCTCTCTATAAAAAGAGAGGGTGTGAGCCTTTGAGAGGCTAATGCTCATGCTCTAAGTGATCTTCCTAATGCCCCACAAGCTCTAAACTCTTCTTACTTGTTTTTACTCCATTCTTATTGTAAGAAGAGTGATCTTGATTGTAAAGGTTACCTCCACCTTGCTTGGTGCAAAGGAGAGACCAATAGTGATTGGCTTTAAAGGAGTGATTCACCTCGGACGAATCGGGATTGTGGATTAGCGGCGTAGCCGTGAACCACGTTACATTCTTTGTTGGCATTTGTATTTTCATTTATTGCTTTGTCTTTATTATTTATGCTTCCGCTTACGCTAACGATTGTGTAGACGAGCAAACAAACAAGAGAATTCTGACATCCATCGTAAGAGGGATATTCACCCCCCTCTAGCCGGCCCAATCGATCCCCAACAACATCATTATTCTTGATAGAGTGAGACCATGAAGTGCATGGCCATGCCCAAATGAGTCAATATGAGATATTGAGCTCATTTGATTACAATGAGTCTACTTGGAGTTCAAGATAGATTGTACTGAAGATGACACGGTCTATGCCTCAATTGGTCAATCTAGATGTCAAGGATAGAGGGACATTGTCACATATTGTGAGAGTCATAATTAGTAGTCACAAAGGTGATGTTGGAGCTCAACATTCTTGTAACTTGGGGAGCAATGATGTGTTGCTAGATACCGCTCATTGCTTATCTTCCTAAATCGGTTTAATGACATTGCCAACGTTACAAGAACCTATAGGGTCACACACAAAGGGCAATTAGATGGAGATTAGGTTCATATGATGAACCATGAGGATTAGGTTCATGGGATGAACCAAATTGGATTAAGAGTAATCCAAATTAGACTAATTGAGTTAGACTAATAGGTTGAATGAGTCTAATTTAGATTTTATTCATTGAGTCAATTTAAATTAAAGAATAGAGATTCATTAAATCAAATTGACTTGAATCAAGTGGTTAGATTTGATCAACCATGGTAGATAAGAGGTCAAGTTTGACTTGACTTGAGAGGGAAGATGAATGGTCAATTTTGACTTGACCAATTGTCATGTCATGGTGACATGGAATGGGGGCCGACCAATGATGGTGTTCCACATCATCATTGACTTATCATGTGGTGCCACCTCATGAGGGAGACCAAAAGTCATTGGCTCTTGGAGTTACATGCATGCATGTAACCCTCACCCAAATGAAGTGGTCGGCCAATATTTTCATTGTGGGAAGTTATTGGATGTAACTCCATCTTCTTCTTCCTTGGTTCTTCCTCTCTTGCTCTCCCATTCCTCATCTTGGCCGAAACTTCCAAGGAGTGCTAGCACACTCTAGGTTGTTTTTCTTTACCATTTGTCCGTGTGGATACTTGTAGAGGAGTGTACACTTGACACTCTTGAGTTATGGCAAAGCATTTGGACGAGCGGGATAAGCGAAGGGCGTCGCTACGAGGGTAACACTCTCATCATATAGATCTATGGTAGATCTAGGTTTTCATAACACATACGTGTAGTTTTTATTTTTTATATCTTCGCACGGATCCGTGGTCGGGCTTCCGAGGTTTCCGCAACACAAAAAGTGGTTTTTGCGGCTCGGAAAGTCCAACAGTGGTATCAGAGCCATGTGCGAAGCATGTATGTATTTCATATTTATAGTTTTTGTATTAGATATAAAAATTACATATTTTTAAGTTTCTATAAATTTCTTATTTTTATAGAATATTTGGGTTTTTTTCTCGAAGAGTCGAAGCAACGAGTGTTGGGACACTTGTAGGCTTCAACCGCCGAGAAAAACTCTCCAAAACGATGAATTCTTGCTTTAGGTTTTTGGGAAAGTGACTTAAGTCGCTTTAATATCTAGTAGGGTCACTCGCAAAGTTTATTTTTGTGTGTAGGGGCGCTACCCCTATCCCCGAAAGGGGCCTTGTCCCGCAATCGCGCCCGGAAACCGCTTAGCGGGACCGTTACGGAGAGGTGACTCATAAAATTGAAAAAAAAAAGGAAAAATTATAGAAATTTTCTGTAAAATACATAATTTAGTATTATGTATAATTCTGTGATGGTCATGGCCCAAGAATGCCAATATGATTGGATGATAATGTGTTGTAATTCATAATACGGCCTGCATGTCGTTTTTGTGGTTGTGTATGTTGTATAGGGTATAAGACCTGCGCGTCGTGCCTCTTCTTTTAAAATTCTAGTTGTAAATAGTTTTAGACTCGAATGTAACTCAAGTTTCATATTTTTAATGTACAAAATGGAGCGGTGGAAAGTCCACTTGTAGACAAAGTTACGAGAAGGGTGCCGACGACACATGGCGGTCAAAGGAGGTGCTTGGAGAAGCCGCTAACCCTAGGTTGACTGTCCGATCTTCTCATTGGCTTGAGAAGATCGTAGTAGGGCTATGACCACATCACAATTAATTATATATATATATGTTGATATATATATATATATATATATATATATATATATATATATATATATATTTGTTTTTGCTTGTATGTATGTGATGCATGCTAGTAGAATAATGCTTGTATGTATATGATGCATGCTAGGATATTTTTCTTGTATGTATATGATGCATGCTAGAATAATGCTTGTATGTATGTGATGCATGCTAGTATAGGATAATAAAGGCCTTAATGCGTATATGATACACATTACGATTAGATTAGATCTTAATCGAATCAACTCGAAAATGCCTACCAAGTCCTTGATACCCATCACTACCTCGATCATTTGTTGTTGTTGAATCTACCAAAGCAAAGCAATGCATATTATCTTGGTAGGGTGCGGAGGGACAATCTTGGTCCCGCCTATCACGGCTTGGGTTAGAGTAAGCTCAATTAGATTGAGTAAAACTAGTTAACTCAATTGGATCGAGTAGAACTTTAGACATATTCCAACCGTTGGAAAGATAGGATAAGATCGCATTTATACTAAATCTTGGGTGATTTAGCCAAAGCTAACTCAAGGTCTTTTGTAAATGTGGGTCTTGATCCTATAAACAAGAGTTACATAGAGATGTAATCAGTAATGTGTTACCTACCGATCATACTAAGTCTTGGGCGATTTAACCAAAGCTAACTCAAGGCCGAGTATGATGTGGATCTTGTCCCGCAAGAATTATAGCTAGTTTGTATGAATCAAGTAATGTGGTTTGACCACATCCATAACTCAATTCCATAAAAGTCCTATAATTCAGTGGGAGCATCATTTGATTAAAGCCCTAATTAAATGATAAAAGGAATATGATATTAATTTTCTACATTGTGTATGTTGTAGATTACTATGTCGACAAACACGAACACTCTCTCCCTGCGTTCTATCCTTGAGAAGGACAAGCTCAATGGAGCAAATTTCTTGGACTGGTACAGGAACCTGAGAATCGTTCTCACCCAAGAAAGGAAACTGTACGTCCTGGAGCAGCCCATTCCGAAGGCACCTCCTGCCACTGCCTCGCAAGCTGACAAAGATGCTTACAAGAAGCATCAAGATGATGCATTAGATGTGTCATGTCTCATGCTCGCGACCATGAACTCTAAGCTTCAGAAGCAACACGAGTTCATGAATGCTTATGATATGGTTGAACATCTTCGTCAACTATATCAAGGACAAGCAAGGCACGAGAGATATGAAGTCTCTAAGGCATTATTTTAGTCCAAGATGCAAGATGGGACTCCCGTAGGTCCATATGTACTCAAGATGATTGGGTACGTAGAACACCTACAGAGATTGGGATTCCCACTTGGCCAAGAGCTGGCCACTGACTTGATCTTGCAGTCTTTGCCACAAAGCTACAATCAATTTGTCATGAATTACAACATAAATGAAATTCATAAGCCACTACCTGAGATGCTCAGCATGTTGAGAACTGCTGAGCTCAACCTTAAGAAGGGAAAATCTGACTCCATTTTGATGGTGCAAAAGAAGAAAGGCAAGGGCAAGCCTAAAGGTAAGGGAAAGTCCCAAGCCAAGGGAAAAGGCAAAGAACTGAAACCTAAAGGAGGGGTGGCCAAAGAAGGAGCTTTGCTTCCACTGCAAGGAAGCTGGACACTGGAAGTGTAACTGCAAAGCTTACTTGGAAGATCTTAAGAAGAAGAGAAGTGAGACTTCTACTTCAGGTATAAATGCTATAGAAGTTAATCTATCTATTTCTTCATCATGGGTATTAGATACTGGATGTGCATCTCACATTTGTACCAATGTGCAGGCGCTGAGAAATAGCAGGGCATTGACAAAGGGCAAGGTGGACCTACGAGTAGGCAATGGAGCAAGGGTTGCTGATGTTGCTATAGGAACTTACGATCTATCTCTGCCCTCTGGGCTTGTACTAGAATTAGATGAATGTTGTTATGTGTCTGCTTTGACTAAGAACATAATTTCAGTTTCTTGTTTGGACAAGAAAGGATTTACATTTATAATAAAGAACAAATGTTGTTCAGTTTATTTAAATGATATATTCTATTGTAGTGCACCTCTAATGAACGGACTCTACTTTCTAGACTTAGAGAGCCCCATCTATAACATAAGTACCAAAAGGTTCAAGTTAAATGAGTTGAACCAAACCTATCTCTGGCTTTGTCGCTTAGGTCACATAAATGAGAGTCGCTTATCCCAACTCCATAAGGATGGGTTGCTGGACTCATTTGATTTTGAATCATATGAGACATGCGAGTCTTGCCTTCTAGGCAAAATGACCAAGACTCCCTTTAGTGGACACAGCGAAAGAGCAACAGACTTGTTAAGACTTATACATAGTGATGTATGTGGCCCTTTCAATGTTGCTGCTAGAGGTGGTTACAGGTACTTCATTAAATTTACTAATGACTTCAGTAGATATGGTTATGTGTATCTAATGACACATAAATCAGAATCCTTTGAAAAGTTCAAAGAATTCAAGAATGAAGTACAAAACTAGCTTGGAAAGAGTATTAAGATACTTCGATCAGATCGAGATGGTGAATACCTTAGCCATGAGTTTCATGACTATCTAGCTGAGTGTGAGATTCTATCCCAACTCACTCCTCCTGGAACACCACAGTGGAATGGTGTATCCGAAAGGAGGAATCGTACCCTATTAGATATGGTACGATCAATGATGAGTCACACAGATCTTCCTATATCCTTTTGGGGATACGCTCTAGATACAGTAGCCTTCACACTTAACCATGTACCATCCAAGGTTGTGATAAAGATACCATATACGATATGGACAGGGAGAAATCCCAAAATGTCTTTCATGAGGATTTGGGGTTGTGAGGCTTACGTTCGACGTCAAGTCTCAGACAAACTGGGACCAAAATCCGATAAGTGCTATTTTGTTGGATATCCCAAGGAGACGAAGGGATATTACTTCTACATTCCCAGTCAGCACAAAGTGTTTGTGGCCAAGACTGGGGTTTTTCTAGAAAGGGATTTTGTTTCTAGAAAAATTAGTGGGAGTACGTTCGATCTTGAAGAAATTCAAGATAAGGACCATAGCACTGAGGCCTTGATGGAGGTTGAACAGGAACCACAAAGTTTTGTGGGTGATGAGATTGTTGCACAAAGAGTTGTGGAACAACCACCTGTTCAGGTAGACCTACCTCTTCGCAGGTCTGATAGGGTACGTCATCAACCTATGAGATACTCATTTCTCTTGTCTGACCATGATGATGTTATGCTCATTGAGAATAAGCCTACCTCCTATCAGGAAGCTGTGATGAGCCCAGACTCTGAGAAATGGCTAGAGGCCATGAGATCCGAGATGGAATCCATGTACACCAACCAAGTATGGACTTTGGTTGATCCACCTGAAGGGGTCAAACCCATTGGGTGTAAGTGGGTCTTTAAGAGAAAGACTGGCATGGATGGACTTATGCATACCTATAAGGGATGATTGGTGGGTAAAGGTTTCAAGCAAATTCATGGTATTGAGTATGATGAAACCTTTTCTCCAGTGGCGATGTTTAAGTCCATTCGGATCATGCTTGCTATTGCAGCATACCATGATTATGAGATCTGGCATATGGATGTCAAAACCATGTTTCTGAATGGAAACTTACTCGAGGATGTGTACATGACACAACCTGAGAGTTTTTTAGATCCACAGCATACTGGGAAAGTATGCAAGCTGCAAAGGTCCATTTATGGGCTAAAGCAAGATTCTCGGAGCTAGAATCTTTGATTCAATGATGCGATCAAACAATTTGGTTTCATCAAGAATGAAGATGAACCCTGTGTCTATAAGAGGGTTAATGAGAACACAGTTGTCTTCCTTGTATTGTATGTGGATGACATACTACTCATTGGGAATGACATCCCTTCGCTACAGTCTGTGAAGACTTGGCTAGGGATGTGCTTCTCAATGAAAGAATTAGGTGAAGCAGCCTGTATTCTAGGCATCAAGATCTATAGAGATAGATCTAAGAGATTGTTTGGCCTAAGTCAAAGTTCATATATTGACACGATATTACTACGGTTTGCCATGCAAAATTCCAAGAAGGGACTTCTGCCGATGTCACATGGTGTGAGTCTTTCGAAGACTCAAAGTCCCTCTTCTAGAGAAGAGAGAGACCGCATGGATAAGATCCCTTACGCATCTGCTATAGGATCTAGTATGTACGACATGTTGTGTACTCATCCTAATATCTCGTATGCTTTGAGCATGACGAGTAGATACCAGTCAGATCCAGGTGAGTGTCACTGGATAGCAGTCAAGAATATTCTTAAGTACTTGAGAAGGACTAAAGAATATTTCTTGATATTTGGAGGCGATGAGGAGCTAGCTGTAAAGGGTTACAGCGATGCCAGCTTCCAAACTGACCAGGATGATTATAGATCACAGTCAGGGTTCGTGTTTTGCTTGAATGGTGGCGATGTGAGCTGGAAGAGTTCAAAGCAGAACACAGTTGCTGATTCTACAATAGAAGCCAAGTATATCGCTGAATAAGAGGCAACGAAGGAGGCAGTTTGGATCCGCAAGTTCATTACTGAGCTTGGGGTGGTTCCTAGCATAGCAAATCCTATAGAGCTTTATTGTGACAACAATGGAGCTATTGTGCAGGCTAAGGAACCTTGCTCACACCAGCGGACCAAACACATACTACGGCGCTTCCATCTCATTCGAGAGATTATCGATAGAGGAGATGTGAAGATTTGTAGAGTACCCACAGAGGCTAACATCGCAGATCCCTTGACCAAGGCTTTGGCACAGAAAAAGTATGATGGTCTCACTAGGTCATTGGGTATTAGATACTACGGTGATTGGCACTAGTGTTAGTGGGAGATTGTTAGTGAAAGCCCTAGAGCCAATCATGTGATGATTGTTGTATGGACTTTATTGTATCATGTTCCTATTTATAAAGGCATGGTTATTATATTTACTTGTATTGGTGCCAAATAAACTAAGTATAATAACGTCCTTGAGTAGAAGGTTCTTATCTATATCAATCGATTAGTTGAATCGATAATGAGATGATATAGAGAACACTACTCTTAATCATTCCTAGTCAAGTATTAACATTCAGGGACAATGTTAATGCGTAGAGAATAACATGTAGGTCAACTCGATGACTTGATCTCACAAGTCATGGATATGAGATATCAAGTTGATACATGGGTATGCATTAGAGAATGTATACTGAATGACACGCCATGAGAAAGTATCATGGATCGTTATATGAGTGTCATATACTTTCTCATGTGACTATTATTATGACTATTAGTTCTTGGACCCGAAGTCACCATGGTTCCCAATATAAGGAGTTGCATACTTTGGCTTCGTCAAACGTCACCCATAAATGGGTGGACTATAAAGGCGATTACTGGGTATGTAATAAATTATGCGGAGGGATGTGAGTGATGTAGATGGGATCTATCCCTCCTATATGATGGGAGTGACATCATTCTTCTTGATAGAGTGAAACCACAAAGTGCATGGCCATGCCCAAATGAGTCAATTTGAGCTATTGAGCTGATTTGATTAGAGTGAGTCTACTTAGAGTTCAAGATATAGATTGTACCGAGGATGACACGGTCTATGCCTCGATTGGTCAATCTAGATGTCAAGGATAGAGGGACATTGTCACATATTGTGAGAGTTACAATTAGTAGTCACAAAGGTGATGTTAGTGCTCAACATTCTTGTAACTTGGGTAGCAATGATGTGTTGCTAGATACCGCTCATTGCTTTTGTTCCTAAATCAGTTTAGGATCACTTCCAACGTTACAAGAACCTATAGGGTCACACACAAAGGACAATTAGATGGCGATTAGGTTCATATGATGAACCATGAGGATTAGGTTCATGGGATGAACCAAATTTAATTAAGAGTAATCCAAATTAGACTTATTGAGTTAGACTCAATTTGATTCAAGTGTTGAATGAGTCTAATTTAGATTTGATTCATTGAGTCAATTTAAATTAATGATTAGAGATTCAGCAAATTAAATTGACTTGAATCAAGTTGTTAGATTTGATCAACCATGGGAGATAAGAGGTCAAGTTTGACTTGACTTGAGAGGGAAGATGAATTGTCAATTTTGACTTGATCAATTGCCATATCATGGTGACATGGCATGGGGGCCAAGCAATGATGGTGTTCCACATCATCATTGACTTATCATGTGGTGCCACCTCGTGAGGGAGACCAAGAGCCATTGGCTCTTGGAGTTACATGCATGCATGTAACCCCCACCCAAATGAAGTGGTTGACCAATATTTTGATTGTGGGAAGTTATTGGAAGTAACTTCATCTTCTTCCTTGGTGCTCTCCTTCTTGCTCTCTCCCATTTCCTCATCTTACCATGGACATCAAGGGTGCTAGCACACTCTAAGGTGTCTTCTCCACCATTTGTCCATGTGGATACCAATAGAGGAGTGTACACTTGACACTCGTGAGTTCCGACAAAGCATTTGGACGAGCGGGATAAGCGAAGGGCGTCGCTACGAGGGTAATGCTCTCATCTTGTAGATCTAAGGTAGATCTAGGGTATTTAAACACATACATATTTTATTTTTTTATATCTTCACACGGATCCTTGGCCGGGCTTCCGAGGTTTCCGCAACGCAAAAGGCGGTTTTTGCGGCTCGAAAAGTCCAATAAACCGTTTCCTGTTCTATCGCATCCTTCTACCCACGGTTACAAGAGACGAGGCCAACCCCTAGGTTCCTCGTATAAATCCCCTAAATCTTAGATACGAGGGTTGTCACCCCTCGTATCGGCTAAGCACAGTAGATAGAAAACTAAATACACATAGATATCATTCTAAACTAATTCCTATTGCAAATTCAAACTCAATACCAGAATTCAATTTGAAGCAACATATCCTACGCACACAAACTACTCCCTAATCCTAGAATCGAAGTAGCTACTCCATAGATAGGAGAGGAGAAACACAAGGCATGTTCATGTTCGAATAAATAAAAGATAAAGTACAAGAACAGAAATTTACAATGCCAATGTAGCCTTCTCTCTGGCATTGAAGTGTAGAATCTTGTCCTCCGGTGGCATTCTTCCTCCCTGTTGTGAGTTCTCGAAGCTTTTTAGGGCTTCGGGGTGCCGTCCCAGCTATCTTACCTTACCCTAGGGTTTGGGTGGAGATTTCCTTATATAGACATCACATCGGATCACTCTTAAACCTAGAAAATAATCGACTCATGTCGGAATCGCACAGTGCCACACGGTCGTGTGTTTCCACATGGTCAGGCCGTGTGTGGCACTGGGTGGCCGATTTCGCCCCTTGGACATGGCTGTGTGTAGCCACATGCCCTGGTCGTGTCCCCTTTTGCGTCTAGCTACAAAATGCCCCTGCACACAAAAGTACAAAGAGCAAACCTCCGAACTAGAAAATATGAAATGCATGCAAATCAAAGTGACATATGTATGAAACTAACATAAAATGTAATGAGATGTAAGCGAAAACTACTCCTAAAACCCAATATGTTTTGCTCACATCATAGGTAAAGAAATTTTTATTGCCCAAATATACGTAGATGATATAATCTTTGAAACAACCAACTCAATTTTATTAAATGAGTTCATTTCACTAATGGAAAGTGAATTTGAAATGAACTTAGTAGGAGAATTAATATTTTTTCTAGACTTACAAATTAAACAAACTAAGGAAGGAATTTACCTACATCAACATAAATATGTTAAAGAATTATTTAATAGATTTGGAATGAAAAATGCTAAGATAATTAATACACCAATGGCTACAAATGTTATTGTAGGAGAAAACTTAGAAGGAAAACAATAGATTTAAAATGTTATATGAGTGCGATAGGTAGTCTCCTATACTTAACTGTGAGTCGACCCGATATACTATCCGCAGTGAGTATGTGTGTAAGATTTTAAACTTGTGCTAAGGAGTTGCATCTAACATTAGTCAAACACATCCTTAGATATCTAAAGGGTACACTAAACGTAGGAATTTGGTACCCTAGATCTAATGAGTTCGAACTAATCGGCTACTCCGACTCGGGTTATGCCGGTAGTAAACTCGATAGAAAGAGCACGAGTGAGTGTTGCCAACTTCTCGGCTCGAGTCTAGTGAACTGGTGCAATAGAAAGCAACATTGTGATGCCTTGTCTACTACCGAAGCCGAATACGTCACAATGGATGAGTGTGTAGCTCAACTTCTTTGGATGAAGCACACTCTCCAAGACTTTAAGTTAAACTTTAACAACACTAAAATTTACATCGATAACATTAGTTCAATTAATTTAACATCGACCATCTTCTATTCTACAAGTAGCCACGGAATAGACGATGTCCGGACCGTCGGACGAGATGACTTGAAGCGAAGCCGAGGAAGCAGACTTCGAGGGCAAGAGACGCGAAGGGGCATTGCAGAGTCGTGCGCCTGATGCTGCCGAGGGACTTCGAGTGAAATGAGAGAATGAGTAAATTGTAAGCAGCTCATTAGGTGAACTTGGCCGAATGGTTGAGTGTCGGAGACTCGACCGCAAGGGTTGAGGTTTACCCGACTGTCGGAAACTCAAACGGATGTTAAGTTTGAGTTTCACACGGCACCAGTCGACTGCCATGTCATGGAAGTCGACTGCTCCAAGTCAAATGGAGTTCGACTGGTGTTTGACTGGATCAAGTCGACATCAGTCGACTGCTTAAGGGAAGAAGTCGACTGATCGCACTGTGCACGGGCACAGAAGCTAGTCAAGCTTGCGGGCACTCGACTGGAAGTCGACATCAATCGACTGATGACTTCATCAGTCGACTGATGTGGGAGCCATTGGTTGGAATCCAATGTGGAAGAAGCCGTTATTGGGCAACGGCTACAGGACTAGTCGACTGATCGAGGCATCAGTCGACTACTCCTATGTTAACAGGAAGAAACCCTCTTCCTCTATAAAGAGAAGGGGTGAGGGCCTTTGGGAGGCTAATGCTTATGCTCTAAACTCCTCCAAAGTGCCCAACACGTTTTCCATCCTCTTACTTGAGTTTATTTACATTACATTTATAAGAGGAGTGATCTTGTGAAAAAGAGGTTACCTCCACCTAGCTTGGTGCAAAGGAGAGAATAGTGGAAAGCTTGAGGCGTGATTCACCTTGGACGAATCAGACCGTGGATTAGCGGCGAGGCCGTGAACCACGTTACATTGTGGTGTTAGCGTTTGTGCCTTCTATTCTTTCTTTGCTTTTGTCTTTAATTGTTTGTATTAGTATATTCCGCTTGCGCTAATAGTGTTTGTAGATGAGCAACGAACGAACGACTTCCATCGTCTACGATAAAGGCTATTAACCCCCCTCTAGCCGGCCAACATCGATCCCCTACAAGTGGTATCAGAGCCAAGTTACTTGTCAACGGACTAACCGCGGCCACAAGCACAATCAAGGATAGCCGACTCCAACATTCACCCACCAAAGTTCGAGGGAGAATTCTCTTGGTGGAAGAAGAGAATTGAGGTATTCTTTGAAACCGATTTCGATATCATGCTTATAATGGAAAATGGTTTTGAGATACCTAGGGATGAAGAGGGTGAACCAATAGAGAAGTCAAGGTGGACTAAAAAGCAAAGGGAGGAGCACCTTGCCAATTCAAAGACCAGACACCACCTCTTCAATGTACTCCCCCAACAAGAAGTAAATCAGATAGGGGAATGTGCAAGTGCCAAGGAAATGAGGGAGAAGCTCATAGAGATTCATGAAGGCACATCCGAGGCCAAACTTGTCACGCTCCGAGATTATGCCAGTCCGAAAATCAAACGGACATCATCTACCCTGTACGTGGCAACATTTCGGGTTAATACAAGGCCCGTAGGCCACAACAACAACAACAACAACATATATATATATATATATATATATATATATATATATATATATAAACAAACCACAGCGGAAACTTACCACAACAACATAACAACTAAACTACAACAAATACTCACAATGCATACCGGTATGACTGACCACATCACACATAACAAAACACCAACAAAAGCCCAAATCCATGTGTGTACATCACATGACAAGTTCACATCACCTTACACCATGAAAAAAAACTTCAAATACATAATACAACAATACGGAAAGCCTAAAACAATCACGGGAGTCTCGGAGGTGAGATGAGATGTCAGCTAGCGGTGCTCCAAGCCATCACGAAGACTTCTACCTGTTACCTGGGCAACAGAAAAACCCAAGGTTTGTGGTGGTGAGCAAAACTCAGCAGGTAATAGAAAAATATGTATATATCAAATATCACATGCAATTCAACAACATAATCTAGAGTTACAATAGGTATATTAGCATAGTATATAAATACAAGCATATACCGTCTAACCAAATAAAAACGTAAAATGTAGACATACCTGAAAGTCTTCTACACTACTCTGATCCAACCTGAGCATATATCCAACATATATAACAAGAAGAGTAATACTATCTCATAATGTACTCATGATACAGGTTAAGGTATCTAATGGTCCGTCCAACAAATATACAAGTAATCGACACAACTATATAACAGATGCAAGAAGCATGCATGAATATGATGTACAACCAAATGTAGCAAGCATAGTACAATCAAATGCAACATCACAATAAGCATATAAATATAGACTGCATCTATATATATATTAATCACAACCATCCATATAAATATACACATGCATATATGTATATATATGGTAATATGCAAAGCACCGTAAGACACAACAATGCAGCATGCATGGTCATGCCTGCTCACCCCTACTCGCTACTACGACCCCAGTGTGGCCTAGGTGGCATGACATGACAACTGTCCCAACTCAACACCAACCACCGCTCTAGAGTGGCCGAGTGGGCAGTATGATCAAGTAGCATATGAGCGTAAAGAGTTCGCTACACAATGGGGGTCCCTGCTGCTGGCCACTCCGACTGACACTACCAATGAGTGGTCGAGTGTCACGCACCAAGGACAACTGCACGCAACTCCAACTACCACCGTCTATAGTGGTAGAGTGCGACACAACAGATGCTCTGCCCTTACACCAGTTACTCCTCGGGGAGTAATCTGGGAGGCAAGATGACTGACGACTCTCTCAACCCCAAGGGAGACTATGTCATCAGAATACATGAAAATGACATGAATGTGCTGTCACACGTACAACCATCTACCACAGACTCTCTGTTCAACAAAGAGTCAAACATTTGATCAATACACTCTCTATCCTGTAGAGAGTCATACTCAACTGATCGACGAACTCTCTATTCTGTAGAGAGTCGTACTCAACTAATCATAACTCTCTATCCAATAGAGAGTCATACTCAACTGATCGACGCACTCTCTTGTCGGTTAGGGGAAACTTCGCTTCCCCTTTCAACTCAGTCACTTGTTCATGGCGATCCCTTCTACGTCCCTGGATAAAAAAATTTATCCTTTACAAGAGGGGTTGCCCAAGCAATCTTGTCATCGTCATGCTATTCGTTTAGAGTAGTCACTTGAACACACTTGTTGTTCAAGCGACCAACCTCTATTCCACGAATAGCCATGGAATAGATGATGTACGGATCACCGGCTTTTGTGTTTATGTTCGGGGTCCAAGTATTATTTAGCCACAAAACAGAATATATCATGCACATAATTGAAAAACAAATATAAACATGTTACAAAAGAGAATAGAGAATCGATATACCTCTCGATCTTCTATTGTATGACCTTCCTATTTTCGGATGTCGTGTGGGCGACGATCTACCAAAAGTTGAAGCTCCTAGATCACCAATCTTCCTTCCTTGCTCATTCCAAGCAAGAGGAAGAATAGAAACAAGACTCTTCTCCTTCCTTTAACCAACCACCAAACTCCAAGGTTGGAGCTTGCCGTCGGCCAAGAAGGAAGAGGAGAATAGGTGAATGTTGACCAAAGCTCCAAGGGAGAACCCAAAGCCTAGGTTTTACCGGCCAAAGAGAGGGAGAGGGGCTTCTTTGGATGCCGGCCAAGGGCTGGAGAAGGCTGTTAGGTCGCCGACCACCTTGAGGAAGAAGAGAATAAGGAATAAGTTTCCTTATTTGGTGCCGCCAACTCAAAACCCTAGCCTCCAAGCCTTGCCGCCCAAAAACCCTAATCCTATCTCTAGTTGGATTCAAGTTGCCGCCCACCCCTTTCCCTCCTTTTATAGAGTTAGGGATAAGCCTTGTTTTAATTTCCACCATTGGTTCTAGAGATTTAATCTCAACCGTCGGATCTAGAGATTTAATCTCAACCGTCGGATCTAGAGATTTAATCTCTACCTTTGAATCTAGAGTTTTGTTTCTATCCATTGGATCTAAACTTCATGAGGTATTAATAGGCTACAATAGGGACCATGAGGAGGAGTTGGATCTTGGCCTCCCAATGGATCAAGCCCACATAAAGTCCAATCCATTAATGATAGTTCAATCCACTAAAGGATTATCATTGATCTACCTCACCAACCCCCATAAGTTAATATGGGCTCCATATATTATATGTACATTTTCTCCCCGTGTTTAAGATCTCGAATGTCCGTCGATTAATTAATTTACTGATAATTAATTAATCAACATCTAACTCCATGAGTAGTACCACTCAACCTTTTCATAATGTCGGACCAAGTCCACCTACAGGGTTTACATGATGAACCTTATGAGCTCCTCAAGGGGACATCATCATCCTAATATATAGGACACGGTTTTCTCTTATAATCAACGGCACACTATATAAATAATATCATCTCCCAACTTACCGAGCCTATCGATTTAATCTATAAATCTCGCCCATTGATAAATCAAAGAGATGAATACTAAGTATATGTGCCCATTATTATATCGGGATTAAGAGTATGTACAATATAATATCTGAGGCTTGATTCGATTATGTAGTCAGCAATAAATCGAATCGCCTCTAAGTCGGTCCTGCTCGATACACACAGTGCACTAATGTGATTCTATGGTCAAGACAAACCAATCCCAAATCACACTGTAACCATTCCAATGGTTTGTCCAAAGTCATCTCGGTTGTGAGCCTTTACTTATATTTTACAAGGAACCGATAACATGATCTCCCGTGTGACACCACACACCATGTTATCTACAATGTAATGTATTAGACAATATGCATAGTCATAAAAATATGCAAACAACGATCATGTGATTCTTATTTCAAAATAAAGATGTTGATACAAAAGATAGACTTTTCAGTATACATCCCAACATCTCTATCCTGTAGAGAGTCGTACTCGACTGATCATAACACGCTGGGACCACCGGTCCGTAGCGACACACTAATCACCCTTCACCTAACCATTACATAACTCATGATTGGTAATAAGTATGCAACATATGGGTATTGGAAATAAACCCTTCATTTAGTGCATTACCTACCCACGGATGACCTTTTTGCCAATTTATAAATTGGGTCATCACCCGTACTCTAACATCTACACCCTACTAAACATCTAGGTCAATTTACATCACATTTATAACCCTAAATCATAATAAAGGAAATGTGATATCAACCTTTGAGTAAATATAGCCAACGACAAGTATCAAACATAAGATAAATAAGAGCAGGGTCAAGATAATATGAACACCTAACATGCTCATATCTACGACTAAATCTGAATGCAATTACATCTACCTGACCAGGGTAGGAAATTACCCACCTGTTTTGTAGACACCAATCATCTTCACGTCCGCGAATATCTCGAACCAAAATCTTGCACACAAAACATATATTAGGATCAAATCATAATCCTACATCAACTTTATATCTCGATTCGTAGCCCAAACAAAAATACTACTTCACAGCCATTACAACGACACAACAACCCATTTACAACTCAACTCCAGCCTTACAACTTCTCACACAGCCACCCACACTCAAGCACTAATTACCAGACTTGAAATGGTTCTTAACAACCCACCAATCCGACAATTAAAAGAACAAACGAATCCCTATCCAATCAACATATAGAAAAATCACGTACCAACACCTCAATATGCCAATAATCATCCATCGTCGACAAATCTCTTACTCATGGTCGATTCACCCCTTCGTGGCCAAGAACCGCATCATTAACAACCACACTAATTTAGGGATCTAACTATTTAAAACACTTCGTTAAAAACCATAGCTTAACTGATTCGTTCATTCACAGCTCTATCACAGCCTCACACAATCACATGGCAGAAATTTCCCTGCTCACAGCTGCACAGCCGGCCAAGAACTCCAATTCACAGACCACAATCTAGCAATTATAGATGAAGAGAAAAGGTAAATCACGCTTACTAGCCCTAGAACTCCACCGGTAACCAACTCTCCTCCTATCCCTTGTTCCTCGGAGCAATCCACACTCAAACATCGCTGCCCTATCAACAGATCAAGATTAACGAAGGAAAAATCATAGCTTGAACTTAGATTCCATCCAAGGTAAGAAGGAATTGGCTTTTACCTAGTTCTAACGATGATCGGGAAGAACAGCTCCCGATCGAAATGTCGCCGACCCGAACTGCCTGACCCTTGCTCACTCACCATGCTCGCTCGTCCACGGAGATCGTCGAGGGGTCCGTTCACCGGTCACTGCTGCTGCCCTTCACCATAAAACCCCTAGTTGTGGCCGAAGCTTCCTGCCGCGGCAGTGATGCCACTGACCCGATCATGCGAATAGATCCCAGGAGAAGGGAGTCAAGAGATACTCCGGCCGAAGCGACCAGCCGTGGCAGCGAGGTCGTCGACCTACTTGCGCGAGGAGGCCGACGGGTTGGGATGGGAGAGATCAGTGGAATTGCTCGCATGCGTGCTGTGAGAAAACGATGAAGTCGCGGAGAGATTGCGGTGAGGAAACGGACGAACAAAAGAAAATTAAAAAGGTTGGCGTTAAGAAAAGAAATCGGATCAGGTTTTATGATAACAGGTTGGGTTTACAACCCTATAAGACTAAACCTAGATCCACTAGCATCCATTTAAATTAAGCAAAGGTTAGGTTTAATTAAATCCCTAACCATGCTTTATCTATTTAATTTAATTATTTTTTATCCATTTATTTATGATATTTTACATTCTCCCCCACTTAATAAAATCTGGTCCCCAAATTTCGTACTAACATGCCAAAAATTAAATTCAAGCATGTTTCCGAATGACCACACACATATCTCAAGAGAACAGATGAGGGTATCGAGCTCGGATAGTATCCTCCAGCTCCCACGTAGCCTCCTCATCAGTATGATACTGCCATCCAACCCTTACAAGTCGAATGGTCTTATTTCACAGCGGACACCCCTTGCGACCAAGAATTCGCACTGGAACTTCTCATAAGTCGCATTAGACTGAAGTGAGATTAGTACCTCCTTTAGAACATGATCAGAACACGGCACATATTTCCTCAGCATAAAAATAGGAAATACGTTGTGAACATCCGCCAGTGTAAGAAGTAAAGCCAATCAATACGCTACACTTCCAATCCATGCTAATATCTCCAATGGGCCAATAAAGTGTCATATTCCACTGAATGAACGTGGTCCTCTCAACTGCCTCTGAAATCCATGACACAAGATCTGAATAGATCCTCCAACGTCTATATGATATGCTCAGATAGTTCATCAGTCTGCAGATGGAATGTTGCACTAAGCCGAAGCTTTGTGCCCATAGTCTGATGCAGACTCTGTCAAAATCAAGGATCTCCATCCGATATGGTACTTAAAAGTACCCCACGAAGTCTGATAATCTTTCCGCAATACAACTCTGTCGGACGATCCAACAAGTCCATTCCACGCATAGGCAAAGAGTGAGTTAATTTGGTTAGTCGATCCATGATCACCCAAATCGCATCATGTCTTTTACGGGTTCTAAGCAATCCCATAACAAAATCCATAGTGACACGCTCCCACTTCCATTCCAAAATCGGAATTTCCTGGAGCAATCCAACGGGTTTCTGATGTTCAACCTTCACCTGCTGGTATACTAAATACCCAGCAACAAAGTCTGCGGTATCTCTCTTCATACCATTCCCACCAGTATAAACATCTCAAATCTCTGTACATCCGAGTACCATCAGACCGAATAGCAAATATCTAATGATGTGCCTCATGCAGCAACTCCTTCTTAAGTGGATGCATGTCCAGAACACATATCCATATTAGAGATAGGGAATTATCTTCTCAAAAGAGAAGTTCATCAACCATTCAAAATTCACTCCACCACACACTCTGTAAGTGCATGGGAGACTATAGCGACCATTTCTCCCTTATTGCAACTATTCGTGTTCCAGCAACTCAATAGTAGCTACCCAGTAGCTAGTCAAAACTCCATGAGCACTTCTGCTCCATACAACTACAAATCCAGATAATAACTACTAAAGTCACGTCATGTATATGACAGACTATCTCGTAGTTTCTTAACTAACGTAGGCATAAGATACGTCTCATGCAACTGCATCGAAATCGCTCTAATCCCTGAAACGATGCATTTGTGTACAATATCCTTTTATCCACTCTAGAAGGATCAACTAATACTCGTGTAAAAGTTAATCGCCGTCTAGGTCCTATAAACTGGTTTCAATAGCTTCCAACTAAATGATTTCCCTCATCACCTTTGTCAAACAAGTCCGTGGTATAGTAATGCTAAAACACTCTATCAACATCTACAGTAATAACTAAATCATACAAGGCAAACCACCATCTACGGTGGTCAAGTGCGCAACTCCAACTACCACAATCAATAGTGGCCAGGTTACGCAACTCCAACAACCACAAACTGATCCAATCGTGTCCAAGATACACGATTCTCAAATCCAGTGGCGACTAAATCATTAATTAGTCCAACAACTTAATCAAAACTCATAAAATTCATACCAAGTATGAAATTGTCGTCTCTACACATTTGCATCCCCTTTACTCTAAGCTGATGATATATATTAATCATCACAACGACATTGATCATTATATGACATCATGTCACTACAATATCAATACTCCAGTCGTAAACCAACCTTAGAGTATACACAGGTGTCTTTGGCAGATCTAAATAGATCATCTATCCACAACGAAGGATATTCTTCACTACAACTACTATATTCTATCATCGATAATCGATGCATACTTTCAAAGGTCCATCTCTCTTTCAACAAAGAGTTTCGGATCTTCTCAAGGAGGAATACTGGGATAGATAAATATCCCCTCCAACATCTCCTATAATCACAACTTACATTCTTCCAATTCCCATAGTGTTTAGTAACACTTATACCAGTCAAATTATCATCCGGTATGGGATCTTCGACACCGGAACTATTTTCGCAATCATTTTTGTTGGGGGATCGAAACGGCCGGCTAGAGGGGGGTGAATAGCCCTCGATCATTGGATGTCGGAATTCGCTCATTCTCGTTGCGTTGCTTGTCTACGATTGTTGTTAGCGCAGTGGAATAACAATAATAATGAAACTAACAACAATACACAATCACACAACACAAGATATACGTGGTTCGGAACCAAATGGTTCCTACTCCACGGGCGAGCTCACTGAGCTCTAGTTATGCGCACGAGACTAACTAATCTCCTTCTCGACTACACATCGGAGGTGGAGAAACCTCTCACAAGCAATTACAACAGTAATATACAAATACAAACAAGAATACAAATACAATACAAAAGAAACACTTTTCACCGATTGCTTTTGATCACTTGTTTGTTGCTTGCTTTGATTGGCTCTTGAAGGACTGGAATGCAGCAGCAATTCCCCTCCAATAGCTCCACAAAAACCATAGAAAAAACCACCATCTCGAGCTCCGCTATTTTCGACGACCGCCAAAAGGCCCTGGGCCGATCGGCCTCGTAGAGCCGTTGTCTCACAACGGCAAGATCCACGTCAGACAAGTTCCAACGGATCACCTACCAGTCAACTGATGATGCCCATCAGTCGATTGGTGACCTAGTAGTCGACTGCCCAGTCGGCTACGGAGCGTTCTGTGCTCACGACACTCCCATCGATCATTGTCATCCTCGCAGCCGATCGCCATCAACATCCCGATCGCTACCCATGGCAATGATCGCCAAACATAAAACCCTAGCCTTACACCGGTCGAACCTAGTCGACTTGGATCGAACCGGCACCTATGCCGGTCCGATCGATCGACGGAAAACCTCAAAAACCAAGTTGTTTGAGCATCTGACCGTCGGGTAAACCCTCAAACATCAAGTTTGAGCCTCGACACTCGATCTTAGCCACTTGGCCAAGTCCACCTTATCCTCATGGAGTTCCCCACCGAGTTCTCTTCCCTCGACCTCGTCCCTCGGATGCGCCAAGCGCGGCCATAACGCCATCCTTCGGCGTCTCATGCCCTAGAAGTATGCTTCTTTGGGCTCACCCCATTCGCTCCGTCCGACGGTCCCTCGGATGCACCAAGCGACGGGCCGCAATGTCATCCTTCACCGACTCAAGGACCCGAGCCTAGTGAACTTGCCATGTTCTCAAGACTTCCCAAATGCACCAAGCGCGCCGGCCGCAATGCATTTCTCACTAAGCACCAAGCGCACGGCTTCACAATGCTTTGATTTCCATGCCAAGCACCAAGCACGGCTTCGCAATGCTTTGACTTTCCCATGCCAAGGCTTCCTTGACTTCCACACCAAGCTCCATGCTTGGATTTTCCATGCCAACCCCATGTTGGACTTTCCCATGACAATCCTATGTCATGAGTTTTGTCTATCATCAAAATACTATCAAGGTATCGCCGAGTCAAACTCGAGTCAACTCGGGCCGATTGCACCAACAATCTCCCTTTGATGATTGACAAAACTACCATCTCAAGTCTACCACCTTCTCCCATATTGGCAATTCTCATATCCCAATGAGAATTCCAACGAACCCTAATTGGTAACTTGGTAACTTCTCCCCTTTTGACATTACATCAAAAAGGTCCTCCCAAGGGTATGAATGTCTCATATCCCAATGAGATCTTACAATCTCTCCTTGAGGAACACATGCCTACAATCTTTCTAGTGATCCCATATCACTTAAAGAGAGGCAACCCAATTTTCCTCCCATGAGGAAATACACATCCATCTTCCCATGATGGATACTCTCCCTAGAGGCTTGCTCCCTCGACCATTACACCAACAATGTCTTTGGAGAGTCCCTAAGCCAATAGGAACATTAAACCAAACAAAATTAAGGCAAAGTTCAACAATGAACTCTCATCCACCTTAAAATTGATACTCACCCTCAACCCAACTCCTAATCCATATCCAATGGATTTCCACCCTCTCTAATGCTCTCCCAAGCATATCCTAGGGTTAGGAGTGGTTAGGGAACATGGGCATAACCAACAAGGTTGACCCAAAATCAGATTTTGATCAGCCTAAAACCGGGCCGATCGACACACTCATCATCGATCGGCCTCCTGGCAATGATCGATAATCTGATTTGATTTTCAATTTCAAAATGACTTTCCGAAATTCATAAGTAAATATACATAAGTAGATAAATCTTGAAATTTGGTATGTATACTACTTATCACAAACATTATGGGTGAAAAATATTAGAAAATTATTTTACCCATTAAACTAGGAGATTGATACAAAGTTCAAAATTTAAGAAAAGCTTCAATAAAGAGCCCTCTTTGTATCATCTCATTCAATGGTGATAGCTATCAAAAGATAGGCTTCACCAAGGTTTTTAAAAATGTTTTCAAAATGTTTTTCAAACCTTTATTTTCTTTTTCCTAAACATCTCACCAATATCTAGATGTGTAAAACACATACAAGTCAAATTTTTGTGAGATGTGGGTTTTGTTTTGTTTATGTTCTCATGCATATTTCTAGGCAACATTAATTTGATTCCCTTCAAGTTGTGCCATAGTCCTTAACTCCATTTTAAACTATGCATGATATGATTATGGCATAAATGTGATTTAGATAAAAACATATGCCAATATCATGATGTCAATGCATGTGAATGAGAACTAAGCATACATGACATCTAAAAATAATTCTAAACATGATCATGACATTTTATAGATAAAAATGAAAATGATGTCATGACATGGTAAGGCAAACAAATCATGGCAAGTAAAATATACTAAGGTATAGAATACCTAAGTGTGAAAATCAATTTGCCATTTTTAGGGATTAAATACATTTTGCCTTAATGCCATTATTTCCTTAGTGTGCCAAAAACCCAAAATAGCACACCACAACCTCTATGACCTAATTGTGCCAATTTAAATTATTTTAAACTTCTCAAACACATTGGCACACCCTAATGTGTCAACTCTACTATGGTTAGGTTAACTACCCTTCCACTTAGGGTTGACACACCCTAACCCATTTAGCGTGAATCGATCACGCTTTTAGGAACCCAATATCTATTGGAGCTCCTTGGGTTAACAAGGTATTCTCTAGGGATGACTTCCCTAGATACCTTCCTAATGACCCTTTTTTGTTTTGACACATTAGTCAATTGGGTCTTTCCTAGGTCAACTCTAGAGGTGACTCCTCCATTGACCTTCTTAGTGGCTACATTTGATTTCTTTGAGGTGTTATCCACTAAACACATATCATGGCTAGACTTAGGGATGGCTTCCCTATTAGCCTTGGTTTTCCTAGACCTAGATGTGGTTCCATAATTAAATGGAACATTATGGTAGGACATAGGTTTGTGACCCAAACCCTTCTTGCCCTTAGACACTTCTTGTTTTCTAGGTCTTGACTTTTGTACATTAGACCCCTTAACCGAATTTGATATTATTGCTAGGGTCTTCTCCAATTTTTCTAGCCTTGACCTCAAGGCTTGGTTTTCTAACTCTAATTTTCCCAATTTTGAATTTTCATTTATCTTTTGGGAAATGTTCTTCTTCTTAGGAATGTGTCTACCCTTCTTAGGGTTAATGCCTAGATGATTTTCAACTCTCCTAATGGACTCTTTAGGTAAAATAGGTCTAGAATTTTGAGTCCTAGGTTTGTCCTTAGAGAAACTAACATGCTTAGCACCTAAGCAATAAACCTTATTGTTTCTCCTAGCATGCTTTTCATTAATAATGGCAAGAGAACTAAAATATTTCTTAGCATGCTTTTTAATTCTAGAAATTGAAGGTGCATTATTTAAATGTACCTTAGGGTTAGCTTTAGAAGCTCCCCCTACATGAGTCACACCTTCTTGCCCTTTCTTCCTCCCCCTAGGGCATTGGCTTCAGTAGTGTCCCCGTTGGTTGCACTTGAAGCACACAATGTGCTCTTTGCTTCTAGTTTTGGGAACACTGACATCCTTTGACTTTCGGTTGACTTTTGGTGTCGATGCATTTTCCTTAGCCAATTTTGGGCATTTGCTCTTGTAATGCCCTTTCTCCCTACACTCAAAACAAATAATATAATCTTTACGATTAATTATAATACATGAGTCACCTAGGGAGTTGGTGGAAGCCTCTTGGTCATTTCTTCCGGAGGTAGATGCTTCATTTTGGCTTGGCTCCGAAGTGGAAATCCTTTCCTCCCCCTCAATGCTAGAGGTGGAAGTCTCCACCAAATCATCAACATCTTCAAATGTGGATGGCCTTTCTTCCATGGCATCTTCCTCTACTTGTGCCGATTGGGAACTTTCTTGAAATTTCATTATCTTCTCCCATAATTCCTTTGCATCCCTATAGTCACCCAAACTAGACCAAACTTTGTTAGGTAACAAATCAAGATTTGTCTTGAAGTCCTTAATTTGGTCTTGGGTCCACCTTGACTTTTCAATTGGCTTGTTGTATTTGTCTCTAGGCATCTCAAAACCATTTTCTACAATAATCATATAATCAAAATTGGTTTCGAGATATACCTCCATTCGTTTCCTCCACCAAGCGAATTCTCCTTCAAACTTCGGTGGATGAATATTGGAGTCGGCCATCTTTTGATGAAGTGCTTGTTGCGGCGGTTAGTCCTTGACAAGCGACTTGGCTCTGATACCACTTGTTGGGGGATCGAAACGGCCGACTAGAGGGGGGTGAATAGCCCTCGATCGTTGAATGTCAGAATTTGCTCGTTCTCGTTGCGTTGCTTGTCTACGATTATTGTTAGCACAGCGGAATAACAATAATAATGAAACTAACAACAATACACAATCACACAACACAAGATATATGTGGTTCGGAACCAAATGGTTCCTACTCCACGGGCGAGCTCACCGAGCTCTAGTTATGCGCACGACACTAACTAAACTCCTTCTCGACTACACGTCGGAGGTGGAGAAACCTCTCACAAGCAATTACAACAGTAATATACAAATACAAACAAGAATACAAATACAATACAAAAGAAACACTTTTCACCGATTGCTTTTGATCACTTGTTTGTTGCTTGCTTTGATTGGCTCTTGAAGGACTGGAATGTAGCAGCAATTCCCCTCCAATAGCTCCCCAAAAACCATAGCAAAAACCTCCATCTCGAGCTCCTTTTATAACCTACATCGAGCTATTTTCGCGCCTATCAGTCGACTACCAAAAGACCCCAGTCGACTGCCCCTGTAGCCGTTGTCTCACAACGGCCAGATCCACGTCAGACAAGTTCCAACGGATCACCTACCAGTCGACTGATGATGCCCATCAGTCGACTGGTGACCTAGTAGTCGACTGCCCAGTCGGCTACGGAGCGTTCTGTGCTCGCGACACTCCCATCACCGATCGCCATCCCTCGCAATCGATCGCATCGACATCACCGATCACACCATGATAATCGCCAAACACAAAACCCTAGCCTTACACCAGTCGAACCCTAGTCGACTTGGATCAGTCGAACCGGCACCTATGCCAGTCCACTGATGTCGGGCAAAACCTCAATCACCAAGTTGTTTGAGCATCCGACCGTCGGGTAAACCCTCAAACATCAAGTTTGAGCCTCCGACACTCAGTCTTAGCCACTTAGCCAAGTCCACCTTATCCCTCATGGAGTTCCCCACCGAAGTTCTCTTCCCTCGGCCTACGTCCCTCGGATGCGCCAAGCGCACGGCTTCGCAACGCCATCCTTCGCGTCTCATGCTCTAGAAGTATGCTTCCCTTTGGGCTCACTCCATTCGCTCCCTGTCCGGCGGTCCCTCGGATGCACCAAGCACACGGCTTCGCAATGCCATCCTTCACCAACTCAAGGACCCAAGCCTAGTGAACTTGCCAAGTTCTCAAGACTTCCCAAATGCACCAAGCGCATGGCTTTGCAATGCATTTCTCACCAAGCACCAAGCGCACGGCTTCGCAATGCTTTGGACTTTCCCATGCCAAGGCTTCCCCTTTGGACTTCCACACCAAGCTCCATGCTTGGATTTTCCATGCCAACCCCATGTTGGACTTTCCCATGACAATCCCATGTCATGAGTTTTGTCTATCATCCAAATACTATCAAGGTACTGCTCGAGTCAAACTCGAGTCAACCTGGGTCGATTGCACCAACAATTTTGATCGCCTACTCCACTTGCCTATGCAACGGAAAGGCTAAAAGTTCATCCAAAACCACATCCGAATGCTCTTGGTCTGAGAGACATAATCATATCATAATCTCAACAATTTGACCATCCATAAGGATATGTCTACAGTAATGATATATCTATCTAAGTCTAAGGGCATCCCTTAACTTCTTAATTGTTGGTCCACATCTCAACTGATGGTAGAGATACCACCAACCCACAAGTCGATGTATAGGAACCCTACTAATCCAAACTAAGAATGTTCTAGACAAAGATACCTATAAATACAAGCATCTCTCAATATATTAACCCAAGAAGGTAAACTAACGTAATACCCTGTACGATCAATTATCTGTCGATCCGATCCAAAGGCTCTACGCAGGTCACAGCCTTTCTTCGAAGAGAAAAAGATCAGGTCCAACAGTTCGCGACAAAGCGGTTGCATTTTTGCGATGAATGATCTGAGGATTTTTCCTAGATCATCCAATCCTATCACTTAATCCTACGAGCTACAACTGTACCGAATAGATACGACCATCGTCGTATACTCTCTCCTCTGTACAAAGCAAATCACATCTTGAGTAACTATTGTTGTCTGCATGAGTCTTCTGCGATGTCTTCTGCTAATGCTACTTCTGTGCTGAAGGGTAGTATCAAGGAACTCTAACCACGCCTGGGGTAGTATGTTGCTGCTGATGAAATAACCCAATCTTCTGTGATGATCTCTATATCAAGACGATGCATCTTCCTCCTGGAATACCCTCGATAGTCTTCAACTGAGTCTTCAAAGTACACCTCCTCCACTGTACTGGTTGCTCACAATAGCAACAGATGAACTGATCCAACGGATAATCTGACTTCACGTGTCTTCGTGATCTACACTGCACGCACACAATCCCTTCGAAGTCTTTATTCTGATTTTGTTGATATCCACAAGAACATCCTGATGATCTGCAATTGGTCTTCTATAATCAGAAAATAGCTCAAAGCCTATGACTCCGATCTTGCTCCTTTTATCCAATAGTCGGAGACTTCTGACTCTATTAAGTTGACCTGCAATATTTGCTTATCGGTCTCCAACTCTTAAACCCTTGTACGGAGTCATTTCTAAACTCCTGTCTTAATCCAACGTCTTCCGGCAGGGTCTGGTAGAAGATCCCAGCATCCTAATCCAACTATAAGCCAATAACTCTGGGAGGCTTAAATCATCCATTCATCTTCTTGAGCTATTAGGTGGTCGTAACCTCTGCAAGTCTCACGACTCTATACAGTACACTATTACTAACCGATCACCCTTTCTTGAAGCTCAAGAATTCCTTACAATGTGTCACTAAAAGTGACACGGGGAAATACTCCCTTTCAACATCACTAAACCATGATCAAGTGATATATTATTTCCCGAAGATTATTTTCTGCATTTATCACCAAATATCGGCTTGATCCCGATAATGGTATGCAAACAACTCTTCTTTCTCGGTATAACATGAGTTAAGTACTCAAAAGTACTCTCAAAGTTATACAACTCAGTACGAACAACTCAGGGATAAAATCCCTATGAAACACCGTAACCTAGCCTTCCGCTATCTGCATCAACAATAGTCTACTTGTCTTGTCCATTACCCAAAAGGTAATGATCTTACTAGCATAATTAGTGAAAATCTCTAAGACTGTAGTCTCTGATTTCCACAAGAAATGTGACGACTTGACCCCTATTTTTTGACTCGGTATTAGTCGGCTCTCAAAGGTAAATCACCTTTTCGACACAGGTTCAAGACTCACAGACTTAAAAGGTCATTTCCGGAGTCAACTCATACCACGGTTACGAACAATAACCAACACACTACAGGTTATTCCCTGTTATATACACTAAAAACATGGCCAACAAAACCGGGAGTATAAACCCTATCGACAACTTCGGTTGGTCGCCACGGTGGGCGACTTCCACTACGAGTCTATACAGGTATAATAACTCTAACAGTATACACTTGTTAATCAAGTCTAGATAAGTATCCAACTAGAAAATAAGTCATCAGGAATACTTACTTTGTGCTGCTTGGAGCTCAGGACGCTGTCAATCTCATCTCAGAAAATCAAAATCGAATAAATCGACTCCCGAGAATCCAAGACTCGACACAAAAAACAACATTGTATGGCATCGTAGAACCTAGGGCTCTGATACCACTAAAGTTGTCACACCCCGAGAGTATGCCAGTCCGAAAATCAAACGGACGGCATCTCCCCTATATGTGGTAACATTTCGGGTTAATACAAGGCCCGTAGGCCACAACAACAACAACATAAATATATATATGAAAACAAACCACAGCGGAAACTAACCACAACAACATAACAACTAAACTACAACAAATACTCACAATGCATACCGGTATGACTGACCACATCACACATAACGGAACACCAACAAAAGCCCAAATCCATGTGTGTACATCACATGACAAGTTCACATCACCTTACACCACGAAAAAAAATTTCAAATACATAATACAACAATACGGAAAGCCCAAAACAATCACGGGAGTCTTGAAGGTGAGATGAAATGTCAGCCAGCGGTGCTCCAAGCCATCACGAAGACTTCTACCTGTTACCTGGGCGACAGAAAAACCCAGGGTCCGTGGTGGTGAGTAAAACTCAACAGGTAATAGAAAAACATGTATATATCAAATATCTAATTCAACAACATAATCTAGAGATACAACAGGTATATCAGCATAGTATATAAATACAAGGATATACCGTCTAACCAAATGAAAATGTAAAATGCAGACATACCTGAAAGTCTGCTATGCTACTCTGATCCAACCTGAGCATATATCCAACATATATAACAGGAAGAGTAATACTATCTCATAATGTACTCATGATACAGGTTAAGGTATCTAATGGTCCGTCCAACAAATATACAAGTAATCGACACAACTGTATAACAGATGCAAGAAGCATGCATGAATATGATGTACAACCAAATGCAGCAAGCATAGTACAATCAAATGCAACATCACAATAAGCATATATATATAGACTGCATCTATATATATATTAATCACAACCATCCATATAGATATACACATGCATATATGTATATATATGGTAATATGCAAAGCGTCATAAGATACAGCAATGCAGCATGCATGGTCATGCCTGCTCACCCCTACTCGCTACCACGACCCTAGTGTGACCTAGGTGGCACGACATGACAACTGTCCCAACTCAACACCAACCACCTCTCTAGAGTGGCCGAGTGGGCAGTATGATTAAGTAGCATATGAGCGTAAAGAGCTCGCTACACAACGTGAGTCCCGGCTGCTGGCCACTACGACTAACACTACTAATGAGTGGTCGAGTGCCACGCACCCAGGACAACTGCACGTAACTCCAACTACCACCGTCTATAGTGGTAGAGTGTGGCACAACAGATGCTCTGCCCTCACACGAGTTACTCCTCGGGGAGTAATCTAGGAGGCAAGATGACTGACGACTCTCTTAACCCCAAGGGAGACTATGTCGTCAAAATGCATGCAAATGACATGAATGTGATGTCACACGTACAACCATCTACCACAGACTCTCTGTTCAACAAAGAGTCATAACCATCTGATCAATACACTCTCTATCATGTAGAGAGTCATACTCAACTGATCGACGAACTCTCTATCCTGTAGAGAGACGTACTCAACTGATCATAACTCTCTATCCAATAGAGAGTCGTACTCAACTGATCGATGCACTCTCTATCATGTAGAGAGTCGTACTCGACTGATCATAACACGCTGGGACCACCGGTCCGTAGCGACACACTGATCACCCTTCACCTAACCATTACATAACTCATGGTTCGTAATAAGTATAAAACATACGGGTATTGGAAATAAACCCTATATTTAGGGCATTACCTACCCACGGATAACCTTTTTGCCAATTTATAAATTGGGTCATCACCCGTACTCTAACATCTACACCCTACTAAACATCTAGGCCAATTTACATCACATCTATAACCCTAAATCATAATAAAGGAAATGTGATATCAACCTTTGAGTAAATATAGCCAACGACAAGTATCAAGCATAAGATAAATAAGAGCAGGGTCAAGATAATATGAACACCTAACATGCTCATATCTACGACTAAATCTTAATGCAATTACATCTACCTGACCAAGGTAGGAAATTACCCACCTGTTTTGTAGACACTAATCGTCTTCACGTCTGTGAATATCTCGAACCAAAATCCTGCACACAAAACATATATGATCCAATCATATACCAACTCTAATATTAGAATCAATTCATAATCCTACATCAACTTTATATCTCGATTCGTAGACCAAACAAAACTACTACTTCACAGCCATTACAATGACACAACAACCCATTTACTGAAGGTTTTGCGGAACCGAAGCTCTGATACCACTTGAAGGTAGGAAACTTCGCTTCCCACTTCAACTCGGTTGCTTGTTCATGGCGATCCCATCGACGTCCCCGAATTAAAAAAAAATAATCCTAGACAAAAGGGATAACCCAAGCAACTATTTCATCGTCGTGCTATTCGATTAGAGTGGTCACTTGAACAAACTTGTTGTTCAAGCCACCAACCTCTATTCTACGAATAGCCACGGAATAGACGATGTACGGATTGCCGGTTTTTGTGTTTGTATTCGGGGTCCAAATAAATTTAGCCACATACATAAAGTAAATAACCACATACAACATGCATATAATTGAAAAACAATTATAGACATAATACAAAAAAACACTAATCAAAATAAATAAGATTATACCTCTTGGTATACCTCTTGATCTTCTATTGTATGTCCTTTCTCCTTTTGGACGTCGTGTGGGCGACGATCTTCCAAAAGTCGAAGCCTCCTAGATCACCAATCTTCCTTTCCTTGTTCACTCTGAACAAAGGAAGATCATAAAACAAAACTCTTCTTCCTATCTAGAACCGGCCACCAAGTCAATGGACTTGATGTTGCCGCCGGCCAAGGAAGAGAATATGGAATATGGGAACCGGCCAAAGGAGAATCAAGAAGGGTGATGGGCACCGGCCAACTCTTGGAGAAGAGAAAGGAAACCAACCCTTCACCTTGTAGCCACCCAAAACCCTAACCCTAGCTCTCCTAGTTGCCACCGGCCAAAGAAGAGGGGAAGAGGAATAGGTTGAGCACCGGCCAAGGAATATGGGAGAGAGATAGGCGCCGGCCACCAAGGAAGAAGAAGAAAACCTCTCCAATTGTTGTCGCCCACTCCACCTCCCAAACCCTAGCCGCCCAACTAAATCCTATCCTCCCTAGGATTCCTTGCCGCCCAAGCTAAAGGGAAGCAAACCCTAATCTCTTTCCATTTTCTTTCCACCCAAGCCATAAGCCTCTATTTATAGAGTTGGGCTCAAGCCTCCTTTTAATCTCCACCATCGGTTCTAGGGATTTAATCTCAACCGTCAGATCTAGAGATTTAATCTCAACCGTCGGATCTAGAGATTTAATCTCTACCATTGGATCTAGAGTTTTGTTTTCCATCATTGGATCTAGGCTTCATGAGTTTTTAATAGGATACAATAGGGACCAAGAGGAGGAGTTGGATCTTGGCCACCCAATGGATCAAGCCCACATAAAGTCTGATCCATTAATGATTATCCATTCCACTAGAGGATTATCATTGATCTACCTCACCAACCCTCATAAGTTAATATGGGCTCCATATATTATTTGTACATATATCTCCCCGTGTTTAAGATCTCGAATGTCCGTCAATTAATTAATTTACTGACAATTAATTAATCAACATCTAACTCCATGAGTAGTACCACTCAACCTTATCATCATGTCGGACCAAGTCCACCTGCAGGGTTTACATGATGAACCTTATGAGCTCCTCAAGGGGACATCATCATCCTAATATATAGGACACGGTTTCCTCCTATAATCAACGGCACACCATATAAATAATATCATTTCCCAACTTACCGAGCCTATCGATTTACTCTATAAATCTCGGTCATTGGTAAATCAAAGAAATGAATACTAAGTATATGTGTCCATTATTATATCGGGATTAAGAGCATGTACAATATAATATCTAAGATCCGATTCGATTATGTAGTCAGCAATAAATCGAATCACCTCTAAGTCGGTCCTGCTCAATACATACAAAGTGTACTAGTGTAATTCTATAGTCAAGACAAACCAATACCAAATCACACTACAACCATATCAATGGTTTGTCCAAAGCCATCTAGGTTGTGAGCCTTTACTTATACTTTACAATGAACCGATAACATGATCTCCCGTGTTACACTACACACCATGTTATCTACAATGTAATGTATTAGACAATATTCATAACCATAAATATGCAAACAATGATTATGTGATTCTTATTTCAAAAATAAAGATGTTCATACAAAATATAGACTTTTCAGTATACATCCCAACATTTACAACTCAACTCCAGCCTTACAACTTCTCACACAGCCACCCACACTCAAGCACTAATTACCAGTCTTTAAATGGTGCTTAACAACCCACCAATCTGACAATTAATAGAACAAACGAATCCCTATCGAATTAGCATATAGACAAATCACGTACCAACACCTTAATATGCCAATAATCATCCATTGTCGACAAATCTCTAACTCACGGCTGATTCACCCCTTCGTGGCCAAGAACCGCATCATTAACAACCACACTAATTTAGGGATCTAACTATTTAAAACACTTCGTTAAAAACCATAGCTTAACTGATTCGTTCATTCACAGCTCTATCACAGCCTCACACAATCACACGACAGAAATTTTCCTACTCACAGCTGCACAGCCGACCAAGAACTCCAATTCACATACCATAATCTAGCAATTATAGATGAAGAGAAAAGGTAAATCATGCTTACCATCCCTAGAACTCCACCGGCAACCAACTCTCCTCCTATCCCCTGTTCCTCGGAGCAATCCATGCTCAAACAACACTGCCCTATCAACAAATCAAGATTAACGAAGGAAAAAATTATAGCTTGAACTTAGATTTCGTCCAAGGTAAGAAGGAATTGGCTTTTACCTAGTTCTAATGATGATCAGGAAGAACAGCTCCTGATCGAAACATCGCTGACCCGAACTGTCTGACCCTTGCTCACTCGCCATGCCTGCTCATCCGTGGAGATCGTCGAGGGGTCCGTTTGTCAGTCACTGCTGCTGCCCTTCACCACAAAACCCCCAGTTGTTGCCGAAGCTTCCTGCCGTGGAGGCAACGCCACTGACCCGATCGCGCGATGAGATCCCAGGAGAAGGGAGTCAAGAGATACTCCGGCCGGAGCGACCAGCCATGGCGGCAAGGTCGTCGAGCTGCTTGCGCGAGGAGGCTGACGGGTTGGGATGGGAGAGATCGGTGGAATCGCTCACGTGCGTGCAGTGAGAAAACGATGAAGTCGCGGAGAGATTGCTATGAGGAAACGGACGAACGGAAGAAAATTAAAAAGGCTGGCGTTAAGAAAAGAAATCGGATCAGGTTTTATGATAACGGGTTAGGTTTACAACCCTATAAGACTAAACCTAGATCCTCTAGCATCCATTTAAATTAAGAAAAGGTTAGGTTTAATTAAATCCCTAACCATGCTTTATCTATTTAATATTTTTTTAGCCATTTATTTATGATATTTTACAAAACTATCAAGGAGAGATGTCCTACGCTCCCAATTAAGCAACATTAAACTCGAAAAGGGAGAGAAGGTAAAATCTCTACATTATAGGTTTAAAGAAATTTTAACCGGTTTGACAATTTTAGGGAGAGAAGCTTTCCAACCGGGATATGGTAATGAAGGCTATAGATGCCTTTCCCCAGTCCTCAAGATGGAGCTCAATGGTGGATTCTTTCTACATCTCTAAGAACCTAGAAGTTAGCACTTTGGAGGAATTCTTCTCAACCATAGAGCTCCATGAAACAAGGCTTGAAGGAGTAATGGAAGAGTCAAGTATCAAGCCATCAAGAGGAGTGGCACTATTAGCCAACAAGGGGAAGAAGAAGATGGAGACTCCTTCCTCCTCCGATGAAGCCTCCTCCTCCATGGATAGCACGGAAGAAGCTTACATGGTAAGGAAGGTAAGACGTGCTTTGAAAAATTTTAAATTTAATAAATCTAATGATAGGAGGAGAAGACCAAGGGGGGAGGTAATTTGCTACAATTGCCAACAAGAGGGACACATAAGAGATAATTGTCCCCTCTTGAACAAGAGCAAAGAAGAGAGGAGAAAGAAAGAAGAAAAGAAGAAGAAGGGGAGCAAGAAGAAGGAAGAGGAGAAGAAGGCCAAAGAAAAGGGGAAGGCCAAGGCACTAAAGGCAAGGACATGGGATGATCCCTCCTCCTCATCATCATCCGAAGAAGAAGAACATGTCTACTCAAATCTTGCCCTAATGACATTTGATGACCTAGACTCCACCTCCTCCTCCGAGCAAGAAGAAAGAAGCACAAGTGAGGAGAGCTCTAGTGTGAAGGGGGAGGCTTATCACAATCCTCATCCGAATCCGAAGAGGAAGACATGGAGACTATGGTAACGAATCTCTCACCAAATAAAATAGTTTCCATGATTTCTAGCCTTACTAAGGATTTATTTAGGGCTAAGAAAAAGAACAAGTGCATGCTTGATCAAATTAAGGATTTAGAACAAAAATTAGAAAAAGCATGTTTTAATGTTAATAATGATGATGCATGCTCACATGATCTTTATATGCCTCTTGATGTTAATGATGCATGCATTGAGGAAAATAGGGTCCTAAGGGAAAAGGTAGATCATTTGACCAAGACCCTAGAAAAATTCACCATTGGCTCCAACACCCTTAACATGATCATAGGGAGACAAAGAACAAGTTTCAATAAGAAAGGCCTAGGATATAAGGAAAATAAAAATAAAAAGGCCTATAAATGTTTGATTGCTACGGGTCAAGATAAAAAGAAAACAATAGCTAGAAAATGGATCCCTAAGGAATTTTTAGTGAACCCCATAGGAAAGAACTTGTATTGGGTTCCTAAATCCATCCTTAAGGGTTAGGAAAACTCTAGGATAGTCAACCATATGGAATTAAACTATATCATATGTTTGGTTGACTTAGGATGGCGGGACACTCATTTTTAGTATAGTGTTGGGTGATGATAATGCACCCATAAATAATTTAAATCATGCTCAACACTTAGTGTTATATATGTTGACACTCATGACCTATAAATTTTTAGCATAGTGTTGGGTGATGATAATGTGGCCATAAATTGATAATAATGCTTAAATCATGCTCTTGGTGATACTTGACTTATTATCATGATTTTATACCTAATGCATGGTTACAATTTTAGTGATACATGTGTTTCATTATCATAATATGAAATCAATACATATATGTCTTTATGATCATGTGGTATGCTAGGATGATACTTAACCATGGGTAGAATTACATGAAATTGAAGGCTAAGTACATAAATACCTTTAGGAACATCTCACATTCACTATAAGGATAACTTTGATTGAAAACATAGTATTGGTGAGATGATAGGATGATACAAATGGTCCACTAATGCCTATGGCACTTAGATGGTCATTTTAAGTATCAAAATAGCAATAATAGACCAATCATGGGGAAGGCTTATGTGTAATTCATAGACATATTGCCCAAATATAATGGTTAGATATTTCAGATGTTTTGAAAACCATTTCTTGTTTCATAAACTGAATTTTCATGTTTTGAAAAGATTCAAGGCAAAACTAGGATTTAAAATTGATACAAACTTTAGACTTTTTCCAACTTTTGAGATTTTGCCTATTTTTCAAAAATATAATGATTTTTCATGGAAAACTATTTTTCATTGATAAAGAAACTTACAAGAAATGTGTTCCCCAAATTTCATGATTTTTCAAATTTTATAGAATTTTTAATGCATTTCTGAAATTCAGCCCGAAAATCAGAAAAACTTGAAATCAGAGTGCCAGTCGACTGGTAGTCTGAACCAGTCGACTGATGGACTGAAAACATGGCCAGTAACCTCTTTTATCAGATTTTAAGGCATGTTTTGGTATTTTTTCTCTTTGCAACTTGATGTCATGCTTGTATAACTTAGTTTATTATTTTTGATGGTGTCAAAGGGAGAGAAATATATTTTTTTGATGGTGTCAAAGGGGGAGAAATATATATGTTTAAGTGAGGGAATTGCATTTAGGGGGAGTTTCATGTATTAAGGGGGAGAGTTGATAATCATGTCTATTTACATGCTTTCTTACCTTAGTATTTTTATCAAATGTTTACCTAACTTAAACGGATTGCCATACATCAAAAATGGGGAGATTGTTAGGGAAATCAACCCGTGATATTGTTTTGATGTATATGGCAAAGGGTTTAAGTTAGGATGATTGGATTTGATATGTGCGTTGGAGTCTTGCAAGACATAGTAATTCACACATGGAGCTTAGGCAAGTGTCACCACTCACGACCTCGTGCTTGAGCCGGAGAAGGAGCATTGCAGAGTCGTGCGCTTGATGCTACCGAGGGACCGCTGGACGAGATGACTTGAAGCGAAGCCGAGGAAGTAAACTTCGAGGGCAAGAGACGCGAAGGGGCATTGTAGAGTCATGAGCCTGATGCTTTCGAGGGACGTGGCCACGAACAAAGAGAGCTTCGGCGAGGGACTTCGAGTGAGATGAGAGAATGAGTGAATTATAAGTATCTCATTAGGTGAACTTGGTCGAATGGTTGAGTGTCAGAGACTCGACCGCAAGGGTTGAGGTTTATCCGACTGTCGGAAACTCAAACGGATGTTAAGTTTGAGTTTCACACGGCACCAGTCGACTGCCATGTCATGGCAGTCGATTGCTCCAAGTCGAATGGAGTTGATCAAGTCGCCATCGGCCGATCGCTTAAGGGAAGCAATGATATAAGCGCCGATCGATCCACCGCGTGCACGGGCACAGAAGCTAGTCCAGCTCGTGGGCACTCGACTGGAAGTCGACATCAGTCGACTGATGTGGGAGCCATTTGTTGGATTCAAAAATGGAAGAAGCCATTATTGGGAAACGGCTACAGGACCAGTCAACTGATCGAGGCATCAGTCGACTGCTCCTGTGTTAACGGGAAGAAACCCTCTTCCTCTATAAAGAGAAGGGGTGAGGGCCTTTGGGAGGCTAATGCTTATGCTCTAAATTCCTCCAAAGTGCCCAACACATTTTCCATCCTCTTACTTGAGTTTATTTACATTATATTTGTAAGAGGAGTGATCTTGTGAAAAAGAGGTTACCTCCACCTAGCTTAGTGCAAAGGAGAGAATAGTGGAAAGCTTGAGGTGTGATTTACCTTGGACGAATTGGACCGTAGATTAGCGGCGAGGTCGTGAACAACGTTACATTGTGGTGTTAGTATTTGTGCCTTCTATTCTTTCTTTTCTTTTGTCTTTAATTTTTTGTATTAGTATATTCCGCTTGTGCTAATTGTGTTTGTAGACGAGCAACGAACGAACGACTTCCACCATCTACGATAAAGGCTATTCACCCCCCCTCTAGCCGGCCAACACTGATCCCCTACACTAAGATCCTTTTTCAAGTACTCACCTAAGGTTAAGGAGGAGGTTACCTCAAGGGGTAGGACTTGAAAAAGAGTTTCACTCATACTCCTACTTATGCTAACTTACTAAGTTACTCACACTAACTTACTAAGTTATGCATTTATGCTTCTTTCATATTTATGCTTATTTCATATTCATAATAATCATTTCACTTACTTAATGCACTCTTATGCATTAATTTTTTCCTTAACTTTGTGTCGGTTTGCCATAGATCAAAAAGGGGGAGATTGTTAGTGCAGTAGGCACCAAATGATCAAACCTAGGTTTTTATTATGGCAAAGACCCAAAGCTAAGGTCATAATGTTGTCTAACGAGCATAACCAAGTGTGCAGGATTGGTTAAGCTGAGCTAAAGGTCAGCGACACCTAGAGAATCCCGAGTCGGGAAACCATGGTAGTCGAGCGACACCGAAAAGACTTCAGAGGGAGCCGAAGAACCCAAGTCGAGACCTGAAGCAAAGCTGCAAGTCACAAAAGCACCTAAGGTAAGCTCATGTGTGAGTGAATGTAAGGTCGAGTCCTCCATACGGAGGCATCCTTAGGCGACTATCTGACTGAGACTTCCCGTGGAACGTCTAGGTCGAGATCGGACGGTAAGTGGCCATTGAATCCACTTATATTGTTTTTATTTCGAGCTAACTCTTTAGTGTGAGAACCCTTGTAGCAATCATTATCTGGGCATCATCGAATCGATAAAGGCAAGAAATAACTACCATTTGAATTTCTAGCTTCGATGAGAGTCAAACCTCATCCCCTTATCTTAGGGTGAGGTGGCCTTTTTTGGTGGATCTTCATCTCATCGTTTAGGGGGCTCAAAGGCTATAAAAGACATGGGTTTCACTCCATTTCTCATCATTCTAATCCTCCAAAATGCTTCTACAATGCAACTCTTCTACGACGACGAAGCACTACCAAAATGCCGACGACACGACTACAAGTTCAAGATCATATCGTCGTCGGTAAAAGCATTCTTAGAGTTTAATTTTATTGTTTGTACTTTTATTTTTATCATTATTGTAGAGAAAATGTTGACCGCTAGAGGGGGTGAATCGCGTTTCAAGGTGTTGGTGGAATTTGATCGTGTGCTTGTCTACAACACGTTAGTACGCAGCGGAATATACAGATAATAAAATAGACAAACATACAAGAACACAGCAATATAACGTATTTCGAAATCGAACGGTTCCTACTCCACGGATCGAGCTCTAAAGGGCTCTAGTGATGAACATGCAATCACTAATCACAAATAACTCCTTCTCGAAACAATCCAAAGGTGGAGAAACCTCGTACAAGTTATCTTACAACAGTAAGAAATAAATACAAGCAATTACAATAAGAAAATGCACTACAAGTAAAGGAAAAAACTTTACAATTGCCTTTGGATTGCTTATTTTTGGTTGCTTGAAGAATAGATTTGGAGACCCTGATTTATAGTAACAAATCACCGCAAAGTAGCTCAAGAACCGGTTGTGATTTCCTCCTCCATGAGCTCCATTTAAAGCTGTTGCCTGGGCTGGAAATCACTAATCAGTCAACTGCTCGGGACCATCAGTCGACTGATGTCATTGTTATCGTGAGACAACGGCTAGATCCACGCTGGAAAAATCCAACGGATTCATCATCAGTCGACTGATCATACCCATCAGTCGACTGATGGAGCCTTCACTCGACTGCTAACCCCGTAGTCGAGTCTCGACTCCATTCTATGTCGAAATTCTCAAGCACCAGTCGACTGATCGTGTGATCAGTCGACTGCTCGAGCCAGCAGTCGACTGCTGGGACACTTCCCGTAGTCAAACCCTAGTTGACTCACACCAATCGACTGTCACATGGCACCAGTCGACTGGCATACCTCAAACAAGAGGTTTTAACCCAAGTATGGTGCCCTCATACTTGCTAGACCACCCGTAGCCTATACCTAAGCCTTCTAGCCACCTCCGTCAGCCTCGTACCAATCGGATCCCTCCAAGTCATCCATGACTTATTCATCCATACGCTAGCCTTCAGGTCCTTCCATCAGTTATGTCATGCTAACGGTGTCTACACCACCAAGGCACATTGGACTTACGCTGCTAAGACTCCCACTTGGACTTTACGCCGCCAACCATTGGACTTATGTGTTAGTGCAGGGCACTAGATAATCGAACCTGTGTTTTGATTATGGCAAAGACATAAAGTTAAGTTTACATCGTTATCTCACGAGCTAAATCGAGTATGTAGAAAAGTACTAAAGATGGAGGTGAAGGCTAGCGACACCCGGAGGAAGCCTCGGTGGTCGGGCGAAACTCGAGTGACTACGGAGGGAGCTGAAGGAATCGAGTGGAAGGTCGAAATCGAGAGCTACAAGGTAAGTATCAAGGAAAGCTCATGTGAGTGAGAGATTGTAAGGTCGTGTCCTCTTTACGGGGACGACCGTAGGCGGCGATCCGACTAAGACTTCCTGTGGAAGGTCTAGGTCGAGATCGGATGATTATAAACCGTCACATTTATCATTTTCCGAGCTAATCTCTTACTGCAGGGAAGTGGGAAGTGGTCGGCCGGTCATTGCTAGACAGGCGATCGATCGATGCTCATCGATCCGATCGATGGAGGCATCAGTCACCTGAAGGCGACGAATCAGCCTTTGTGCTAGGTCAAAATGGATAAGGTTTGATGCGGCCACTTCGCGATAAAATTTGTACAACTTCGTGATCTGTTCCGTAAAAAGAGGAGACATATTTAGAGGCCAAAATCTATAAAAGGAGGGGAGGATTCCAACTCCAAATAACATCATGTTTATTATCAAGTGCTCCTACAACGCCAACGCTCCAACGCCGTCATAACGCCGACGCGACGACAAGTTTAAATCTCCTTCGTCGGCAGCAGTAGCAAGTAATTTTTTTATTGTATTCTTTGTTTTAATCGTAACGAGGGGAGGTAGGCTTGTTGCCTCATCCTTGTACTTCCGGTTTTGTGATCGTTATCTCCTACCTCCAACGAGGAGGAGACGTTATAGTGTTTTGCCCTCCATACGCGGTCTAGGACCGTTTGGGCCTTGGAGTAGCAACCACTGGGTTGTGAACCAAGTAAAAATAAATGTGTCTCTTTTTTTTACTGCTCTTACTCGTGTATCGAACGAACGAAAAAGAAAAGATTTACGCTCGCTATTCACCCCCCCCCCTCTAGCGACACTTCACGATCCAACAATTGGTATCAGAGCGGGGGCGCTAAGATTTGGTAAAACCACCAATATAGCACTTTTTGGTTTTCTTTTCGTATTTTTTCGAGTCGTGTTTTTTTTAGTTTTTTTTCCTCCCACACTACTAATTCAAGACAAAGTTTTGGTATGCTTCTTTTGGTTGTGTGTTTGTAAGTATTCTATTTTGGAGTAGTCGACGGTAAAATGGTCATATCTTTTCGCACAAGAGGACTCTCAAAACGATCTACCTACCAAATCGAAGCTCTCTGAGAGATATACATTTTTTACGAGGGTTTACCCTTATAAAAAGCTGTTTCCAGCTCCAAAATTCAACGTTTAGTACCCTTTCAGGGACATCGAAGGTCGTAAGTTTCTATTTTTTGTTAGTCACTTATTCTTCTTATTTATTTCTGTTTATTTCCTATTATTTCTTTCACTACTAATCCAATACCGAGTCTTGGAATTCTCTTTAGTTTTTATTAGTGTTTTGCAAGATACTTAGTGGCTCACATTGAGGGGTATAGCACCACCCGACCTCCATTCTTTAACAGAAATGATTTCCGTTATTGGAAAGGTCGGATGGAGTGTTTCTTGAAAACACAAGTCGATACTTGGATAATAATCCAAACCGGCTTTGCTCTACCCACCAATGATCAAGGGGAGCCCTTGGGTTTTAACAAGTGGACAAATGCAACCAAGAGGCAAATCGAAGCCGATGCAAGAGCAACCCAAATATTGCAATGCGGCTTGTCCAAGGAGGAACTCAACTGCATCGGACCATTCATTAGCTCCAAAGACCTCTAGAACAAATTGATTGATCTACACGAAGGGACGCCCGATCCTAAGGTATGTAAAAGAGATTTACTTTTAAATAAATTGTACAATCTAAAGATGCAGGATCATGAGACCGCCACCCAATTACATGTGCGGATCCAAGACATCGTCAATGGTCTTCACTCGATCGGGCAAGCCGTAGAGAACCGGGAACTTATAAGGTACGCCTTAAATGCTTTCCCAAGGACTACCTTGTGGGCATCCATGGTCAATGCCTACAAGGTCTCTAAGGACCTTTCGAAGCTTAGGTTAGACAAATTATTTTCCGATTTTGAACTTCACGAGCAAACTTACATGGTGCGGGCCGAGAGAGGTATTGCTCTTCTTGCAGGACAAAGAAGCAAGCCACCTACTAGGCAAGAAGATGGACTCAAAGCCGAAGACGAATCATAGTCCGAATCCGAAGAGGTGGAGGCAATAGTGAATGTGGTGCGGAAGATCGTTCGGAGGGAAAGGAGGCTACTAAAGAACCAAAAGAGGGCACAATTCAAATCAAATCAAAAGAAGGCTTTCCATGCATCTTGGGACAACAAAGAAGACATAGCATACATGGTAAGATCAGAGGAGTCCGAGTCAGAATCCGAAGCCGAGTCCAATTACAACACCGACTCCGAACTCGAGGACTACTTCGAGAGGAAACTCAAAGCCGAACCAAAAGGGAAAGTCAAGATTAATCGCTCTTAAATTAGTACACTTTACAGTACAATTAAAATGCTTACTAGGAAATTGACTAAGTCCGAGTCTAGGGTTGAGTCATTACTTGAGGAGGTTGAAACCCTCAAGCAAGAGGCTACTCTAACCTCGTCAACTAGTCAAGTTCAAGAGGGAAACTCAACTCAAATTGAAAAACTTGAGGAGGAGAATTCTCTTTTGAAAGACCGAGTTCAAGAGGTTGAGGCTAGATTGGAAAGGTTCACGTTGGGATCTATGAACCTTAATCGACTACTTGGAACCCAAAGAGTCGTGTACAACAAAGACGAACTCAGATTTAAGTCAAAGACTACGAATAGGTCTTATATGTCTATTGTAAATCGTAGTTATCAAAAAGTCCAAGCATGGGTCCCAAAGGTTTTATTGAACTCACATATAAGGACTAATAAGTATTGGATTCCCCAGGATCAAGTTCATTATTTGAATAGACCATATTGGTTCAATGGTCCAGGGAGAGCTAACACTAAAATAGTATACCCGCTTACTTAGCAAAACCATTGAATATTTTACTTAAATTTTTAGAACGGCTAGATAGGAAATATAGTTAGTCAACTCTTGATAACATAGTATCAGGATGCGGCGAGATGATAGTACGTTAGGGAAACAAAGTCTTGTGTATTCGAACTAGTTAAGGTGTATCTAGCTTGTTGCACTTGACCGAGTGGAACTAGCTGAAGCTACCTCACCGTATCCTAAACTAGTTAGACCAGGAAGTAACCCTAAGTGACTTAAGTGATATTTTCTTGAATTTGGCTTGGTCTAAGGAAGTGGTCGTTGTTCCGATCAAAGAAGGCCCCTGTGCCTCGCCATGACCTGGAAGCCAGTTTCTCGAAAAGTTACTTAACGATCTAAAGGTTAAATCTGAATCTAACCCGTGGTTGACTATCCTTAATCAATTTAAAATAATCTCACAAAACATATAAGGTGAACAAATTCTGATACACATAGAATGGGTGAGATGTTAAGGATAATTGAAATATACTTAAAATAACCTCTTCAAAATACTACTTATTTTCTCAAGTATTGTACTTAACAACTCTTAGGCCCAAGTTTATCACCCCCTACATCTCTTATACTTTATATATTTGACTAAGGGGGAGAGCAAACTAACTCTAAGAGTTATATTATAAACCTTTAGATTATTGGTGCAGAGGGACACACCTCGAACCAATCTATCTAACTACTGCTAGATGCATGCTTGGACTCATAGTTGATTTATCTAGATGCATGCATATACGATATTATTTTTAAACCCCTATTTTATACAAAAACCCCAATTTTTTTTTATTTATGGAAAAAGGGGGAGAAGAGCGAAAGTTAAGAGGGAGTAACACAAAATTTAATTTTGAATTTTCTCTTTCAAAACTCACCTAGGGTTATGGGGGAGTTTTTGGTTAAGGGGGAGTGTTTGAAAGTAGCATTCATCATCTACTATACTTGTTTTATGCTTTATTTTCCCTTAACTTTGTGTTGGTTTGTCATAGATCAAAAAGGGGGAGATTGTTGGTGCAGGGGCACTAGATAATCGAACCTGTGTTTTGATTATGGCAAAGACACAAAGTTAAGTTTACATCGTTATCTCACGAGCTAAATTGAGTGTGCAGAAAAGTACTAAAGCTGGAGCTGAAGGCTAGCGACACCCGGAGATAGCCGCGGTGGTTGGGTGAAACTCGAGTGACTTCGGAGGGAGTCGAAGGAATCGAGTGGAAGGTCGGAAGCGAGAGCTACAAGGTAAGTATCAAGGAAAGCTCGTGTGAGTGAGATATTGTAAGGTCATGTCCTCTTTACGGGGACGACCGTAGGCGGCGATCCGACTAAGACTTCCTGTGGAAGGTCTAGGTCGAGATTGGATGATTAGAAACTGTCGCATTTATCATTTTCCGAGCTAATCTCTTACTGCAGGGAAGTGGCCAGGCTGGCAGTCGACTGCTGGACACTGGGCAGTCGATTGATGCTCATCATTCGACTGATGGGAGGCATCAGTCGACTGATGGCGACAAATTAGCCTTTGCACTAGGTCAAAACGGATAAGATTTGACGCGTCCACTTCGCGATAAAATTTGTACAACTTCGTGATATGTTCTGTAAAAAGAGGAGACATATTCAGTGGCCAAAATCTATAAAAGGAGGAGAGGATTCCAACTCCAAATAACATCAAGTTTATTCTCAAGTGCTCCTACAACGCCAACGCTCCAACGCCGTCATAACGCCGACACGATGACAAGTTCAAATCTCCTTCATCGACAGCAGTAGCAAGTAAATTTTTTTATTGTATTATTTGTTTTAATCGTAATGAGGTGAGGTAGGCTTGTTGCCTCATCCTCGTACTTCCGGTTTTGTGATCGTTATCTCCTACCTCCAACGAGGAGGAGACATTATAGTGTTTTGCCCTCCGTACGTGGTCTAGGACCATTTGGGCCATGGAGTAGCAACCGTTGGGTTGTGAACCAAGTAAAAATAAATGTGTCTCTTTATTTTTTACTTCTCTTACTCGTGTATCGAACGAACGAAAAAAAAAAAGATTTATGCTCGCTATTCACCCCCCCCCTCTAGCGATACTTCACGATCCAACAATCGGTATCAGAGTGGGGGCGCTAAGATTTAGTGAAACCACCAATCTAGCACTTTTTGGTTTTCTTTTCATATTTTTTTGAGTCGTGTTTTTTTTAGTTTTTCTTTCCTCCCACACTACTAATCCAAGACGAAGTCTTGGTATGCTTCTTTTGGTTGTGTGTTTGCAAGTATTCTATTTTGGAGTAGTCGACGGTAAAACGGTCATATCTTTTCGCACAAGAGGACTCTCAAAACGATCTACCTACCAAATCGAAGCTCTCTGAGAGATCTACATTTCTTACCAGGGTTTACCCTTGTAACAAGCTGTTTCAAGCCCCAAAATCCAATGTTTAGTACCCTTTCGGGGACATCGAAGTTCGTAAGTTTCTAGTTTTTGTTAGTCTCTTATTCTTCTTATTTATTTATGTTTATTTCCTATTATTTCCCACACTACTAATCCAAGACCGAGTCTTGGAATTCTCTTTAGTTTTTATTCGTGTTTTACAAGATACTTAATGGCTCACATTGAGGGGTATAGCACCACTCGACCTCCGTTCTTTAACGGAAATGATTTCCGTTATTGGAAAGGTCGGATGGAGTGTTTCTTGAAAACACAAGTCGATACTTGGATAATAATCCAAACCGGCTTTACTCTACCCACCAATGATCAAGGGGAGCCCTTGGGTTTTAACAAGTGGATAAATGCAACCAAGAGGCAAATCGAAGCCGATGCAAGAGCAACCCAAATATTGCAATGCGGCTTGTCTAAGGAGGAACTCAACCGCATCGGACCATTCATTAGTGTCAAAGACCTCTGGAACAAATTGATTGATCTACACGAAGGGATGCCCGATGCTAAGGTATGTAAAAGAGATTTACTTTTAAATAAACTGTACAATCTAAAGATGCAGGATCATGTGACCGCCACCCAATTACATGCGCAGATCCAAGACATCGTCAATGGTCTTCACTCGATCGAGCAAGCCGTAGAGAACCGGGACCTTATAAGGTACGCCTTAAATGCTTTCCCTAGGACTACCTTGTGGGCATCCATGGTCGATGCCTACAAGGTCTCTAAGGATCTTTCAAAGCTTAGGCTAGACAAATTATTTTCCGAGTTTGAACTTCACGAGCGAACTAACATGGTCCGGGCTGAGAGAGGTATTGCTCTTCTTGCAAGACAAAGAAGTGAGCAACCTACTAGGCAAGAAGATGGACTCGAAGCCGAAGAAGAATCATAGTCCGAATCCGAAGAGGTGGAGGCAATAGTGAATGTGGTGCGGAAGATCGTTCGGAGGGAAAGGAGGCTACTAAAGAACCAAAAGAGGGCACAATTCAAATCAAATCAAAAGAAGGCTTTCCATGCATCTTGGGACAACAAAGAAGACATAGCTTACATGGCAAGATCAGAGGAGTCCGAGTCAGAATCCGAAGCCGAGTCCAATTACAACACCGACTCCGAACTCGAGGACTACTTCGAGAGGAAACTCAAAGCCGAACCAAAAGGGAAAGTCAATGTTAATCGCTCTTAAATTAGTACACTTTACAGTACAATTAAAATGCTTACTAGGAAATTGACTAAGTCCGAGTCTAGGGTTGAGTCATTACTTGAGGAGGTTGAAACCCTCAAGCAAGAGGCTACTCTAACCTCGTCAACTAGTCAAGTTCAAGAGGGAAACTCAACTCAAATTGAAAAACTTGAGGAGGAGAATTCTTTTTTGAAAGACCGAGTTCAAGAGGTTGAGGCTAGATTGGAAAGGTTCACGTTGGGATCTAAGAACCTTAATCGACTACTTGGAACCCAAAGAGTCGTGTACAACAAAGCCGAACTCAGATTTAAGTCAAAGACTACGAATAGGTCTTATATGTCTATTGTAAATCGTAGTTATCAAAAAGTCCAAGCATGGGTCCCAAAGGTTTTATTGAACTCACATATAAGGACTAATAAGTATTGGATTCCCCAGGATCAAGTTCATTATTTGAATAGACCATATTGGTTCAATGGTCCAGGGAGAGCTAACACTAAAATAGTATACCCGCTTACTTAGCAAAACCATTTCATATTTTAATTTAATTTTTAGAATGGCTAGATAGGAAAAATAGTTAGTCAACTCTTGATAACATAGTATCAGGATGCGGCGAGATGATAGTACGTTAGGGAAACAAAGTCTTGTGTATTCGAACTAGTTAAGGTGTATCTAGCTTGTTGCACTTGACCGAGTGGAACTAGCTGAAGCTACCTCACCGTATCCTAAACTAGTTAGACCAGGAAGTAACCCTAAGTGACTTAAGTGATATTTTCTTGAATTTGGCTTGGTCTAAGGAAGTGGTCGTTGTTCCGATCAAAGAAGGCCCCTGTGCCTCGCCATGACCTGGAAGCCAGTTTCTCGAAAAGTTACTTAACGATCTAAAGGTTAAATCTGAATCTAACCCGTGGTTGACTATCCTTAATCAATTTAAAATAATCTCACAAAACATATAAGGTGAACAAATTCTGATACACATAGAATGGGTGAGATGTTAAGGATAATTGAAATATACTTAAAATAACCTCTTCAAAATACTACTTATTTTCTCAAGTATTGTACTTAACAACTCTTAGGCCCAAGTTTATCACCCCCTACATCTCTTATACTTTATATATTTGACTAAGGGGGAGAGCAAACTAACTCTAAGAGTTATATTATAAACCTTTAGATTATTGGTGCAGAGGGACACACCTCGAACCAATCTATCTAACTACTGCTAGATGCATGCTTGGACTCATAGTTGATTTATCTAGATGCATGCATATACGATATTATTTTTAAACCCCTATTTTATACAAAAACCCCAATTTTTTTTTATTTATGGAAAAAGGGGGAGAAGAGCGAAAGTTAAGAGGGAGTAACACAAAATTTAATTTTGAATTTTCTCTTTCAAAACTCACCTAGGGTTATGGGGGAGTTTTTGGTTAAGGGGGAGTGTTTGAAAGTAGCATTCATCATCTACTATACTTGTTTTATGCTTTATTTTCCCTTAACTTTGTGTTGGTTTGTCATAGATCAAAAAGGGGGAGATTGTTGGTGCAGGGGCACTAGATAATCGAACCTGTGTTTTGATTATGGCAAAGACACAAAGTTAAGTTTACATCGTTATCTCACGAGCTAAATTGAGTGTGCAGAAAAGTACTAAAGCTGGAGCTGAAGGCTAGCGACACCCGGAGATAGCCGCGGTGGTTGGGTGAAACTCGAGTGACTTCGGAGGGAGTCGAAGGAATCGAGTGGAAGGTCGGAAGCGAGAGCTACAAGGTAAGTATCAAGGAAAGCTCGTGTGAGTGAGATATTGTAAGGTCATGTCCTCTTTACGGGGACGACCGTAGGCGGCGATCCGACTAAGACTTCCTGTGGAAGGTCTAGGTCGAGATTGGATGATTAGAAACTGTCGCATTTATCATTTTCCGAGCTAATCTCTTATACTGAGGAAGTGGCGGTGTGATCATTGCGGACATGGGCATCGATTGATGCTCATCATTCGACTGATGGGAGGCATCAGTCGACTGATGGCGACAAATTAGCCTTTGCACTAGGTCAAAACGGATAAGATTTGACGCGTCCACTTCGCGATAAAATTTGTACAACTTCGTGATATGTTCTGTAAAAAGAGGAGACATATTCAGTGGCCAAAATCTATAAAAGGAGGAGAGGATTCCAACTCCAAATAACATCAAGTTTATTCTCAAGTGCTCCTACAACGCCAACGCTCCAACGCCGTCATAACGCCGACACGATGACAAGTTCAAATCTCCTTCATCGATTTTTATTGTATTATTTGTTTTAATCGTAATGAGGTGAGGTAGGCTTGTTGCCTCATCCTCGTACTTCCGGTTTTGTGATCGTTATCTCCTACCTCCAACGAGGAGGAGACATTATAGTGTTTTGCCCTCCGTACGTGGTCTAGGACCATTTGGGCCATGGAGTAGCAACCGTTGGGTTGTGAACCAAGTAAAAATAAATGTGTCTCTTTATTTTTTACTGCTCTTACTCGTGTATCGAACGAACGAAAAAAAAAAAGATTTATGCTCGCTATTCACCCCCCCCCCTCTAGCGATACTTCACGATCCAACAATCGGTATCAGAGTGGGGGCGCTAAGATTTAGTGAAACCACCAATCTAGCACTTTTTGGTTTTCTTTTCATATTTTTTTGAGTCGTGTTTTTTTTAGTTTTTCTTTCCTCCCACACTACTAATCCAAGACGAAGTCTTGGTATGCTTCTTTTGGTTGTGTGTTTGCAAGTATTCTATTTTGGAGTAGTCGACGGTAAAACGGTCATATCTTTTCGCACAAGAGGACTCTCAAAACGATCTACCTACCAAATCGAAGCTCTCTGAGAGATCTACATTTCTTACCAGGGTTTACCCTTGTAACAAGCTGTTTCAAGCCCCAAAATCCAATGTTTAGTACCCTTTCGGGGACATCGAAGTTCGTAAGTTTCTAGTTTTTGTTAGTCTCTTATTCTTCTTATTTATTTATGTTTATTTCCTATTATTTCCCACACTACTAATCCAAGACCGAGTCTTGGAATTCTCTTTAGTTTTTATTCGTGTTTTACAAGATACTTAATGGCTCACATTGAGGGGTATAGCACCACTCGACCTCCGTTCTTTTTGAAATGATTATTGCTATTGAAAGGTCGATGGAGTGTTTTCTGAAAACACAAGTCGAGACTTGGATAATAATCCAAACCGGCTTTGCTCTACCCACCAATAATCAAGAGGAGCCCTGGGGTTTTAACAAGTGGATAAATGCAACCAAGAGGCAAATCGAAGCCGATGCAAGAGCAACCCAAATATTGCAATGCGGCTTGTCTAAGGAGGAACTCAACCGCATCGGACCATTCATTAGTGTCAAAGACCTCTGGAACAAATTGATTGATCTACACGAAGGGATGCCCGATGCTAAGGTATGTAAAAGAGATTTACTTTTAAATAAACTGTACAATCTAAAGATGCAGGATCATGTGACCGCCACCCAATTACATGCGCAGATCCAAGACATCGTCAATGGTCTTCACTCGATCGAGCAAGCCGTAGAGAACCGGGACCTTATAAGGTACGCCTTAAATGCTTTCCCTAGGACTACCTTGTGGGCATCCATGGTCGATGCCTACAAGGTCTCTAAGGATCTTTCAAAGCTTAGGCTAGACAAATTATTTTCCGAGTTTGAACTTCACGAGCGAACTAACATGGTCCGGGCTGAGAGAGGTATTGCTCTTCTTGCAAGACAAAGAAGTGAGCAACCTACTAGGCAAGAGGACTCGAATCAAGAAGAATCATAGTCGAATCCGAAGAGGTGGAGGCAATAGTGAATGTGGTGCGGAAGATCGCTCGGAGGGAAAGGCTAAAGAACAAAGAAAAAAAGAGGGCACAATTCAAATCAAATCAAAAGAAGGCTTTCCATGCATCTTGGGACAACAAAGAAGACATAGCTTACATGGCAAGATCAGAGGAGTCCGAGTCAGAATCCGAAGCCGAGTCCAATTACAACACCGACTCCGAACTCGAGGACTACTTCGAGAGGAAACTCAAAGCCGAACCAAAAGGGAAAGTCAATGTTAATCGCTCTTAAATTAGTACACTTTACAGTACAATTAAAATGCTTACTAGGAAATTGACTAAGTCCGAGTCTAGGGTTGAGTCATTACTTGAGGAGGTTGAAACCCTCAAGCAAGAGGCTACTCTAACCTCGTCAACTAGTCAAGTTCAAGAGGGAAACTCAACTCAAATTGAAAAACTTGAGGAGGAGAATTCTTTTTTGAAAGACCGAGTTCAAGAGGTTGAGGCTAGATTGGAAAGGTTCACGTTGGGATCTAAGAACCTTAATCGACTACTTGGAACCCAAAGAGTCGTGTACAACAAAGCCGAACTCAGATTTAAGTCAAAGACTACGAATAGGTCTTATATGTCTATTGTAAATCGTAGTTATCAAAAAGTCCAAGCATGGGTCCCAAAGGTTTTATTGAACTCACATATAAGGACTAATAAGTATTGGATTCCCCAGGATCAAGTTCATTATTTGAATAGACCATATTGGTTCAATGGTCCAGGGGGAGCTAACACTAAAATAGTATACCCGCTTACTTAGCAAAACCATTGAATATTTTACTTAAATTTTTAGAACGGCTAGATAGGAAATATAGTTAGTCAACTCTTGATAACATAGTATCAGGATGCGGCGAGATGATAGTACGTTAGGGAATCAAAGTCTTGTGTATTCGAACTAGATAAGGCGTATCTAGCTTGCTGCACTTGACCGAGTGGAACTAGCTGAAGCTACCTCACCGTATCCTAAACTAGTTAGACCAGGAAGTAACCCTAAGTGACTTAAGTGATATTTTCTTGAATTTGGCTTGGTCTAAGGAAGTGGTCGTTGTTCCGATCAAAGAAGGCCCCTGTGCCTCGCCACGACCTGGAAGCCAGTTTCTCGAAAAGTTACTTAACGATCTAAAGGTTAAATCTGAATCTAACCCATGGTTGACTATCTTTAATCAATTTAAAATAATCTCACAAAACATATAAGGTGAACAAATTCTGATACACATAGAATGGGTGAGATGTTAAGGATAATTGAAATATACTTAAAATAACCTCTTCAAAATACTACTTATTTTCTCAAGTATTGTACTTAACAACTCTTAGGCCCAAGTTTAGCACCCCCTACATCTCTTATACTTTATATATTTGACTAAGGGGGAGAGCAAAATAACTCTAAGAGTTATATTATAAACCTTTAGATTATTGGTGCAGAGGGACACACCTCGAACCAATCTATCTAACTACTGCTAGATGCATGCTTGGACTCATAGTTGATTTATCTAGATGCATGCATATATGATATTATTTTTAAACCCCTATTTTATACAAAAACCCCATTTTTTTTTATTTATGGCAAAAGGGGGAGAAGTGCGAAAGTTAAGGGGGAGTAACACAAAATTTAATTTTGAATTTTCTCTTTCAAAACTCACCTAGGGTTATGGGGGAGTTTTTGGTTAAGGGGGAGTGTTTGAAAGTAGCATTCATCATCTACTATACTTGTTTTATGCTTTATTTTCCCTTAACTTTGTGTTGGTTTGCCATAGATCAAAAAGGGGGAGATTGTTGATGCAGGGGCACTAGATAATTGAACCTGTGTTTTGATTATTGCAAAGACACAAAGTTAAGTTTACATCGTTATCTCACGAGCTAAATCGAGTGTGCAGAAAAGTACTAAAGCTGGAGCTGAAGGCTAGCGACACCCGGAGGAACCGTGGTGGTCGGGCGAAACTCGAGTGACTTCGGAGGGAGCCGAAGGAATCGAGTGGAAGGCCGGAAGCGAGAGCTACAAGGTAAGTATCAAGTAAAGCTCGTGTGAGTGAGAGATTGTAAGGTCGTGTCCTCTTTACGGGGACGACCGTAGGCGGCGATCCGACTAAGACTTCCTATGGAAGGTCTAGGTCGAGATCGGACGATTATAAATCGTCGCATTTATCATTTTCCGAGCTAATCTCTTACTGTAGGGAAGTGGCCAGGCTAGCAGTCGACTGCTGGACACTGGCGATGAATCAGCCTTTGCACTAGGTAAAAACGGATAAGGTTTTGACGCGGCCACTTCGCGATAAAATTTGTACAACTTCATGATCTGTTTCGTAAAAAGAGGAGACATATTCAGAGGCCAAAAACTATAAAAGGAGGGGAGGATTCCAACTCCAAATAACATCATGTTTATTCTCAAGTGCTCCTACAACGCCAACGCTCCAACGCCGTCATAATGCCGACCCGACGGCAAGTTCAAATCTCCTTCATCGGCAGTAGTAGCAAGTAATTTTTTTTATTGTATTCTTTGTTTTAATCGTAATGAGGTGAGGTAGCCTTGTTGCCTCTTCCTCGTACTTCCGGTTTTGTGATCGTTATCTCCTACCTCCAACGAGGTGGAGACGTTATAGTGTTTTGCCCTCCGTACGCGGTCTAGGACCGTTTGGGCCTTGGAGTAGTAACCGTTGGGTTGTGTACCAAGTAAAAATAAACGTGTCTCTTTATTTTTTACTGCTCTTACTCGTGTATCGAACGAACGAAAAATAAAAGATTTACGCTCGCTATTCACCCCCCCCCCTCTAGCGATGCTTCACGATCCAACATTATGCTGCCATGACTCCCACTTGGACTTTACGCCGCCAATATCAAACCCCTTGGACTTCTCAAATGTCAAGACTCAAGCTTGGACTTTCCCTTGCCAACCCATGTTGGACTTTCCATGTCAAGAACCATGCTTTGACTTTTCCTTGCCAAGACCCATGCTTGGACTTTACATGCCAAGTACTCAAGACTTGGAATTTCCATGACATGGTCAACCCCAGTCAACCATCAAAATCCCCCTCGAGTCAAACTTGAGTCCGGTCAATCATGACCCAGGTCGATTGTACAAACAATCTCCCCAAAACATTATCAGACATCAATGTCAAACCTTCATGTCAAACATCAAAACATCGCTCGAGTCAAACTCGAGTCCGATCAATCGTGACCTGGGCCGATTGCACCAACAATCTCTCACTTTTTGATGTTTGACAAAAACACATACCATTGAGTTAGAACACTAACTCAAATCTCCTTACCAATTATCCCAAATTGGTAATCCCAAACATTCTCCCCAATTCTCCGAATTGACAATTGATAACATCAATTGATAACACTCTCCATAACATTCTCCCCCAAAACATTCTCCCCCTTTTTAACTAACATCAAAAAGGTTTTCTCTCCAAGGAGGTCAATGTCTCATGTCCCAATGAGATCTTACAATCTCCCCCTTGGTCCAAAAATACCTAGGATTCCTACCATCTTCCTAGTGATAAGTCCCATATCACTCAAGAGAGGCAATCCTATACACTCTCCCAATTTCCAAATTGGGTATCTCAAAATTCCATTTTCCTCCTCATGAGGAAAAATACCATCCATCATCCCATGATGGATACCTCCCCCTAAAGGCTTGCTCCTCCTTGACCATTGCACCAACAATGTCCTTGGGAAGTCCCTAAGCTAATAGGAACTCTAAACCATCAAAAATAAGGTTTAAAGTTCAACATAGAACTTTCCCATCCGTAAATTTGATACAAACCCTAAACAACTCTCCTAATCCATATCCAATGGATTTTCACTCTTTATAATACTTCCCAAAGTATATCCTAGGGTTAGGATTGGTTAGGGTACTTTAACCTAGCTGAAAACAAGCTAAACAACCTTGTTTTTCCCGAATCAGCCTGACAGTCGAGTCTCTCAGAAATCAGTCGACTACCGTGCTCATCAGTCGACTATCACCAAGGGCAGTCGACTGATAATTGAAATTTCCGAATTTCAATTATCAGAAATAAATTTTGAAAATTCATAAATAATTATATGTATATCGAAAAATTATGAAAATTCATATGTATAATACTTATGACCAATACAATGGGCGAAAAATGTTAGAAAAATATTTTACCCATAAAATATCGAAATTGATACAAAGTTCAAAAGTGAAGAAAAACTTCAATGTTTTAGCTCACTTTGTATCAACTTCATCAATGGTGATTGCTATCAAAAGATAGACTTCACCAAGGTTTTCTAAAAGGATTTTAAAATGTTTTTAAAACCTTATTTTGGATCATATTCCTTGGGCTCAATGTACATGACTTGTACACAAGCTTTTCCAATGATCCACCATTAAAATAAGATGAGTTTTAGTTCATCTAGATGCAAAAACTATGCACCTTGAACTCAACTCATATCCTAGCATCTCACATATATCTAGGGTGTATGAAAACACATACAAGTCAATGTGATGTGAAATATGGGTTTTGTTCATCCTAATCTAGGGTTTCATGCATTTTCTAAGGCAACACTACTTGATTCCCTTATAAATGGGACTTCAAGTCATGTCCTTAAATCAATTTTAATCAAATTAAATGCATGAATGATCATGGCATAAATTATAGCATAATTAAGCATGACCAATGATCATGATATCATGGCATATGATATAATCTAAAAACACATGACATTAAACCTTAATCCTACACATAATCATGACATATAAATGATAAAAATAAACATGATGTCATGACATGTTATATGGCAAACAAGGCATGACATATAAAATGTATAGGTATAATAATACCTCAATTTTAGTATTAATTACCATTTGATATAATTAATTATATTTTGCCATATTGCTACTAAACCCCCATGTGTGCCACAAACCCAAGAAGACACACAATGACCTCTAGACCTAAATTGTGCCAAATTAATTGATTTTTCATAATCCCAACAATGTATTGGCACATCCTAAAATCTTTTAGGATCATAATATCAAATCTATTTCCAAGGTATCCATAACCTTGAAAATTACCTAAAGTGTCACCTTTACCATGGCTAGGTTAACTACCCATCCATTTAAAGTTGGCACACCTAAACCCATCTAGCGTAAATTGATCACGCTCTTAGGAACCCAAAACCTATTTGAGCTCCTAGGGTTTACTAGGTATTCCTTAGGGATGACCTCCCTAGATACCTTCCTAATCACCCTTCTAGGCTTGTTAGCCTTGGTCATTTGGGTCTTGCCTAGGTTAACTCTAGGGGTAACTCCCCTTGTAACCCTCTTAGTGGCTTCCCTAGGTTTCCTTGAAACCCTAGCCACTAGGCACATACCTTGGTCAACTCTAGGGATAACTTCCCTTGTGACCTTGGTCTTCCTAGACCTAGTTTGTGTTCCATAATCAAAAGGAACACTATGATAAGCCACCTTAGGCTTAGGTTTGTGACCCAAACCTTTCTTGCCCTTGGTTGACTCTTGTCTCTTAGGCCCTAGGTGTTGACTCTTGGACTTAGACCCTTGACTTTGACCATTTGACCCTTTTATTTGGTTTTGCATAATCCTAAGGGTATTTTTCATTTTCTCAAGCCTTGACCTCAAGGCTTGATTTTCAACCTCTAATTGCCCAATTTTTGAATTTTGATTTAATCCTTGGGCATGGTTCTTCCTAGGCATATGCCTAGTCCATTTGGGGTTAAGACCTAGGTGCTCTTGTACCTTTCTAATTGTCTCCCTAGGTAGAATTGGTCTAGAATTATTTGACCTAGATTTGTCTTTAGATAAATTTGTTTTAGGGATATTAGTCCCAAATTTCTTCTTATTCCTAAGGTTGACCTTCTTAGCTCTTAAACAATATTCATTGTTCATAGCATGCTTGTCATGATAAATTGCAAGAGAATTGAAATTCCTAGCATGCTTTTTAACATTTAAATTAGAAGGAGCATTACTAAAATATACCTTAGGGTTAGCCTTAGCTCCCCCTACATGCGATGCTCCATTTTGGGTCTTTTTGCTCCCCCTAGGGCATTGACTCCTATAATGCCCCGGTAGCTGGCATTTGAAGCAAATCACTTGCTCCTTGCTCTTTTGCGTTGAGGCACCGGTCTCCTTGACCTTTGGCACGGGTGGAGCTTTCTTTACTTTCTTTGGACACTTTCTCTTGTAGTGTCCAGGTTCCCTACACTCAAATCATATAATATTAATTTTATTATTAATTGACATGCTTGAGTTACCTAGTTCGGTGGTGGTGATTGGAGTGGGTTCTTCATCCCTCCCGGAGGTGGATGGCTTCTCTTGAGGTTGCTCCGGTGTGGATGGTCTCTCCTCCCCCTCAATCCTAGAGGTGGAGGTCTCCTCCAATTCTTCCTCTTCCTCTTCCATCGACTCGAAAGTTAACTCCTCCTCAACTTCTGAATCCTCACTTACTTGTGAGGATGAGCTCTCTTCCTCCTCTTCTTTTTCTTCTTGAATTGAGTGAGGCTCTTCATGGAATTTTGCCAATTTTTCCCATAGCTCCTTGGCGTCTAGATATTCACCTAGCCTAGACAAAACATCATTAGGTACAAATCTTCTAAAAGTTTTGTTACTTTGGCTTCGGTCATGAATTTTTATCGTTGCTCTTGGGTCCATTTCTTCAACTTTAGAACTTCTCCCTTCTTATCCCTAGGAGGTTCAAAGCCTTCTACAAGGATGAACCAATTCTCTATGTCCATCATCAAGAATGTCTCCATTCTTACTCTCCACGCCGGAAAATCTTCTTGGTCGTATGGTGGCGGAGTGTTGATATCTCATCCTAATGCTTCTTGGAATTCCATCTTTCCCTCTAGCATCTTTAGCTCCCAACGGTTGTCCGTAGAAAAGCCCCGAGCTCTGATACCAATTGTAGAGGAAATGTTGACTGCTAGAGGGGGGTGAATAGCGTTTCGATGCGTTGGTGGAATTCGATCGTGCGCTTGTCTACAACATGTTAGTACAAAGCAGAATATACAGATAATAAAATAGACAAACACATAAGAACATAGTAATATAACATGGTTTGGAACTGAACGGTTCCTACTCCACGGATCGAGCTCTAAAGAGCTCTAGTGATGCACACGCAACCACTAATCACAAATAACTCCTTCTCGAAACAATCCAAAGGTGGAGAAACCTCGTACAAGTTATCTTACAATAGTAAGAAATAAATACAAGCAATTACAATAAGAAAATGCACTACAAGTAAAGGAAAACACTTTATAATTACCTTTGGATTGCTTGCTTTTGGTTGCTTGAAGAATAGCCTTGGAGACCCTGATTTGCAGCAACAAATCGCCCCAAAGTAGCTCAAGAAACGGTTGTGATTTCCTCCTCCACGAGCTCTATTTAAAGCTGCTGCCTGGGCTAGAAATAGTCGATCAGTCGACTGCTTGGGACCATACGTCGACTAATGCCACTGTTGTCGTGAGACAACGGCTAGATCCACGCTAGAAAAATCCAACGGATCCATAATCAGTCGATTGATCATACCCATCAATCGACTGATGGAGCCTTCACTCGACTGCTAACCCCACAGTCGAGTCTCGACTGCTAACCCCACAGTCGAGTCTCCACTCCATTCTGTGCCGAAATTCTCGAGCACTAGTCGACTGATCACACGATCAGTCAACTGCTCAAGCAGTAGTCGACTGCCCACCTCTGGCAGTCGACTGCTGAGATACTTCCCGTAGTCAAACCCTAGTTGACTCACACCAGTTGACTGCCACATGACACCAGTCGACTGGCACACCTCAAACATGAGGTTTTAACCCAAGTATGGTGCCTCCATACTTGCTAGACCACCCGTAGCCTAGACCTAAGCCTTCTAGCTGTTGGGTTTCCGGCACCGCGGCGAGTGTGTGTTCGAACATGTTTCGTAAACATGTGCACAGCGGAAGGAATAAAAATAATAAATCTAATTTATTACAATACACACATCACACGCATGCATAGTACAACATGTGTAGACATAACCGTAAATTTCAATTTTGCAATAAAAGGAAATTTAACTACGTATACCTTTCGTATCACGTGTAGCGGGAACGGCATCAACCGAAACGATCCTCGCTAGAATCGTCTCTATCCGTATCCACGCCGAGTATCTTCGGGATGACTTCACAAAGTCACGAGCTTCGTCTTCGTATGGGTTACTAGCCTCGTGTTGAAGACGACGTGATCGAGAGAGGATCACGATCCGAATCCAAATTCGGATCCAAAGATGAGTCCTCAAAACTCGCTTCTCCGGAGAGATATTCGTCAACCGTTTGACGAATCCTTCGTCCTCCACCTATGAGGATTACTGGAGATCGAATACCTGGTAAGTAAGGCACTGTCGGAGCTCCAAACATCGTCCAAACGATGCTCCGACGAGAAGGAAACAAGCTGTCCAGAAAACTGGACAGCTTTGGTGGAGACCATGCGCCGGCAAAATAAGGAAAGCGGCTTGCTCACCTTGTCGCCGGAGCCAAGGAGCATCCCCAGAACTCTTCCGGAAGCAGCTCGACGCCGGCAATGGGAGAAGACGGCAGCAGCTGGTGGCCGGTTGGAGAAGATGGGCAGCGGCAACAACTTGGTGCCGACTAGAGGGAGGGAGAGCTTGGGCGGCAACTCTAGGTCAAGAGAATTGGATTAGGGCTTAACAAACCCTTAAGCCCTGTTTTATAGAAAACTAATTCTCTTAATTGTTATTGGATCATAACCATAAGGCCCGTTAACCCTCTCCATTAATATAAGTTAAAATAAACCAAACCATGATGGTTTATTTTAAGTTAAAACGAACCGAACCAACTTTGGTTCATTCGTTTAAAATAAACCAAACCCTTTGGTTTATTCTCCTCCATTGGATTAGAACCAAACCATTTTAGTTCATCCATTATGTCTTCATAAGGCACGGCCCATCCACGCTTCCATTGCGACTGAAACAATTTCATGCTCGCTTCTTGTTTGGTCCAACCAAACTTAGTTTCTCTCGGTCTGAGAATCTCATTCTCAAGCTCATTTTAAATCCTTCGGATTACGCTCGTTGTGCGTGTGACCAAATAGGTTCTCGGTTTATGTTGGCCGTCTATAATTAACCATTAATTATAGAATGATCATGAGTGGCACCTAGTAGTACATCATGATCCCCAATTAACCGAAAAGATCAACGATTGATCCAGAACTATTTCTGAAACCCTTCAGCAGCTCGAATGATTCGTGCCCCATTCCCTTCACTCATCTTATACCCACTTGGTTCAGGACATGGTCTATTGTGTCAGTCCCCACAAGGCTGACTACGTCACACCTAGCCCAAGTATCATTTCCTCGTCCTACGGATTCTAGTTACTCCACATGTATCGAAGAGTACCTTACTCTAAACATGTAATGCTTTGGCCAAAGACTTTAGTAACAATCCAACGAGAGGCCATGGGTATACATCTCCTCGCAAGGAGTGGTGAATCCTTTATAGGCTATTCAAACACCTTCGATCACTTCGACTTATACCCAATCATCCCAGGTCCACATCTCCTTAGAGACGCTTGCTTAACATGTCAAAGCATAAGTCTCTATGATCAAGATGACTTGAATACCGCAAGTCAAAGGAATATCGTACTTAAGCTACAGTAAGAACTTCATTGACATATCTATATATGCAGAGAACCATATGAAGTCTTACGGCTGGTCACTCCAATGAACTAGTTACCATAACTAGCATCCACGATTAACTCCGGACATCACAATGTCTCCAGCCAGTGAGAATCAGCTGCTTGGATACACCAAGGAGTATACCTCGTGCTAGTCTCGACAGAATTGATGGTTTCCAAATCCAACAATTCATCGACTAGTGATAATTCTGATACATCACAATTACACATGTAGAGATACTCACTAGTTGTGATCCAATCACAAATTCTCTCATGCTGTGAATCGTATCATGGATATTCAATAAATGAGTTTAAGATCGAATCAAATACATAAAAACATGTATACTCAAATAGTGAATCTTCATTTATCATATAAATGGTTCATACATAAGGCGATTGCCTTAGAACATCTCTCATATATTACTAACAGACTCCCACTTGGCCTAATGCCAATCGCTACGGTATCCAATACCATAAGCTCTAACATGACCCTCAAACTTATTTTGAGGTAATGCCTTAGTCAAAGGATCCGCTAAGTTCCTTTCAGTGGGAATTTTCTCGATTTGTATTTCGTTCCTACTGATGATCTCTCTGATAAGATGATAGCGACGAAGCACATGTTTGGATCGTTGATGAGACCTCGGCTCTTTCACCTGTGCAATTGCTCCATTGTTGTCGTAGTAGACTGGTATTGCTTCAACAATGGCAGGAATCACACCAAGTTCACAAATGAACTTCTTGATCCAAACCGCTTCCTTTGCTGCTTCCAAAGCTGCAATGTATTCTGCCTTAGTGGCAGAATCTGCAAGTGTCAAGCTTGGAACCTTTCCAACTTATTGCGCCTTCATTCCAGGTGAATACATACCCAGACTGAGACATGGAATCATCCTTGTCTATCTGGAGTTGGCATCTGTATACCCACGTATCACCATGTACCCTTCTCCATATATTTGGAACACATCCTTAGTTCTTCTTAAGTACATTAGGATCGTCTTAACAGTCACCCAATGATCCATTCCTGGATCAGACTGGTATCTGCTCGTGACACTCAGAGCATACGATACATCGGGCCTCGTACATAACATAGCATACATGATAGATCCTATTGCGGCTGCATAGGGAATCTTACTCAAGCAAATCCTCTCATCTTCTGTGCTCGGACACATAGACTTCGAAAGGTGTACCCCATGCCTGATGGGTAGGAAACCTTTCTTGGATTCCGACATGCTAAACCTCTTTAGCACTCGATCTATATATGTAGACTGCGAAAGACCAAGCAACTATTTCGATCTATCTCTATAGATCTTAATCCCGAGGATGTAGGTTGCTTCTCCCAGGTCTTTCATGGAGAATATCTTGGATAACCAAACCGTAACTGACTGTAAGATTGAAACATCGTTTCCCTTAAGTAATATGTCATCGACATACAATACTAGGAACACGACTACACTCCCACTAACCTTCTTGTACACACAAGGTTCGTCTAGATTTTGTGAGAAATCAAATTTTTTGATTGTCTCATCAAAAAGGATATTCCAGCTCCTGGATGCTTGCTTCAATCCATAAATGGACCGTCGCAATTTGCATACCTTCGTTATATCAACCGATGTGAAACCCTCAGGTTGTATCATATACACGTCCTCGAGCAGGTTTCCATTAAGGAAAGTTGTTTTCACATCCATCTGCCATATCTCATAATCATAATGAGTCGCTATGGCCAGGAGCATCCGAATGCATTTAAGCATAGCTACAGGCGAATAGGTTTCGTCATAATCAACACCTTGTTTTTGACGATATCCTTTCGCCACCAATCTAGCCTTATAGGTAATCATATTACCATCCATGTCAGTTTTCTTCTTGAAAACCCACTTGCACCCTATAGGCTTTATGCCTTCAGGTGGGTCAACCAAGTTCCAAACTTGGTTTTCATACATGGAATCCATTTCTGACTTCATGGCTTCAAGCCACTTATCCCTTTCTGAACTTGTCAGCACTTCTTCATAACTGGTAGGCTCCTCATCATCAATGAGTAACACGTCATTCGATTCACTTATGAGAAATCCATATCTCTCAAGAATTTTGCGTGTTCTACCAGATCTATGAAGATGTGGTGTTACAATAGGTCCAGCCGATTGCTCATCACTATGAGTTGTCGGCTGTTGTGCTTCACCAGGTATCTCATCAATGTCTATTTGAGTCTCTCGAGCCTCCTCAAGCTCGACGACACTCCCACTGTTTTCTTGCAAGAGAAACTCTTTCTCTAGAAACACAGCATGCCTTGAAACAAACACCTTTTGTTCCATAGGATGATAGAATTGGTAACCCCTTGTTTCCTTAGGGTATCCAATAAATAGACATTTATCAGACTTAGCATCCAATTTTTCTGATATAGTCCGCTTCACATAAGCAGGACAACCCCATATCTTCAAGTAAGATACATGAGGTTTCTTACTATTCCATATCTCATATGGAGTAGTAGAGACTACCTTGGTTGGCATTCTGTTTAACAAGTAAACAGTTGTCTGAAGTGCATAGCCCCAAAAGGACTTGGTAAGATTCGCATGATTCATCATTGACCTGACCATGTCCAACAAGGTCCGGTTACGCCTCTCAGATACACCATTATGCTGTGGTGTATATGGCGGAGTCCATTGAGATAATATACCATTGTCTCTTAGATAATCAAGAAACTCCTGACTTAAGTATTCACCACCTCGATCTGATCGAAGTATTTTAATACTCTTGTCATGTTGTTTCTCTACTTCATTTCTGAATTCTTTGAACCTTTCAAAGGCTTCATTCTTGTGTTTCATCAAGAACACATACCCAAACCGTGAGTGATCATCGGTGAAGGTAATGAAGTAGCTATGGCCTCCTAAAGCTTGAGTTGACATAGGTCCACATACATCAGTATGTATTAGACCTAGTAACTCTCCCACTCGTTCACCTTTTCCTGTAAAAGGTAACTTAGTCATCTTGCCTTTTAAGAATGATTCACATGTATCGTATGAATCCAATTCAAACGATTCCAGAATTCCACATCAGTGTAATTCGTACATACATTTCTTGCTTACATGGCCAAAATGACAATGCCACATGTAGGAGTCTAATTGATTATCCTTTCGAGCACGCTTGTTGCTCACTTCAATATTGAAAAGATCACTGGATACGTCCAACGTATAAACATCATTGCTTAAAGTTCCAGTCCCATAAAGAACTCCATTCAAAGTTATGTAACAACAATTATTACTAAAAGTCAAATGGTACCCATTTCTATTTAACCAAGAAATAGAAATGATGTTCTTTATCAACGAAGAAACATAAAAGCAACTGTCCAGTTCTAAGACAAGTCCTGCAGGGAGTTTCAACAAATACGTTCCGATGGTGAGTGCAGCAACCTTTGCTCCATTCCCAACACGTAAATTTGACTCTCCCTTAACGAGTCTTCTTCTATTCCTTAGCCCATGTATGTCATTACATATATGTGAGCCACACCCAGTATCCAATACCCAAGTGTCTGAGGAAATAGAATGACAATCAATAACGAAGATATATGAAAAAGATGGAGCATCTTATGCCTTATTCTTCTTCACGGACTCAAGATAAATCTTGCAATTTCTTCGCCAATGGCCCTACTTGCCATAATGATGGCAAGTGCCCTTTTGAGCTGGTTCTGCCTTTTTAGCCTTTTTATTCTTCCCCTTCTATTGTTCCTTTGACTCCCTCTTAGAACCTTTCTTCGAGGAATCAACTAACAACACCATCCCCTGCTCATGCTTCTCAGAAGGCTCCACAGTCTTCAGCATGTTGAGCAGTACCACAGATGAACCTTCTTTCATCTCAGAGGTGAAGAGGAGCTTGGAGACTTCGAACCTTTCGAATCTCACTTGCTCATCAACCAACTCATAAAGATGAAAGACTATGGTATGAGCATCCATATGCTCATGCTACTTTCGCAGCTCAGGTACCATCATGGCTAGCATGATGCAACTCACCATTTCAGAATCATTCACATGTTTCTGATAGGCCAACAATTGGTTCAGAGTTGCATTGTCACTAGGACGGGCAGGAAGAGGCGCTTCGAGGACATATGCAAGCTTTTCCACCTTAAGAACAATTCTCAAGTTTCTTCGGCCCAGTCAATTTATTCGAATCCAAAATGGAACGCAGATTCAAAGACATCATGATCAATCTTAGAAATACAAAACGAGCATATATGAGAAAGATTTAAAATGCATCAATATACATTTATAAATCCCATTCATTTTTCGAATTTCAAAAACCCCAAAATCACTTCGGGAGATCGTAGGTCCATCTCCCAATGGGCTGATATCCATCATAGATATGAACAACCTTGGAGAGAGTCCAACAATCCATTCATAACTACAATGGTAGGTATCAACTATACCAATTGCATATCACGTATATGCAACTATCACAATGTGTTATCAACTAATTGAATGTTCACACATACATCGGGTTGTTAACACATTAACAAGTATGCATCATATGCATAGCACCCAACTTCACCTCCCTTTACATCGACCTTGGAGAGAGTCCAACAAGTCGATGCTCCAGGTTAAAGCCAACCCATTAATCGAGAAATAGTTTTAATATGGTTAGAGCGCATTCAACCAATTAGCCCGGCTTGGAGAGAGTCTAACAACCAAAGCTAACGATTGACCTCTAACTCTTACCATATTAGTATTAAACTATTCCATGGTTTGAACATGTTTGGGTTCGAGCCGGGCTTGGAGAGAGTCCAACAACCCAAATAAGAAACGGAACTCTAGTTCTAACCATATTAATGGAAGGTGTAGGCTTTAATATTGAGTAAGGGTTTTTATGTCTCATCCTCTTTGCATGCAAATAACTATTATCTACATGGCATGGCATACATGGCATACATCTACATGTCACGACACGCATGGCATAATGATATGCATCTAATGTAATTACATGGCATACAATTATGTCATGTATATAATTTCCTTATATGTCATAACTATTTATGGAAATAAAATATGTTTAAGATTTGATTCTCCAAATCAAATCATTATTAAATTACGAAATAAATTTCCAAATCTAAGCACATATTTTATTTATGGAAATGGTTGATTAAGGAAAATCAATTTAGGAAACCAATTTCCTAAATCATCAAAACTACTTATGGAAATAAAATATTTTAAGATTTGATTTCCCAAATCAAATCATGATTAAATTAGGAAACAAATTTCCAAAATCTAATCAAATATTTTTATTTATGGAAAATATCAATTTCCATAAATACTTCCAACTTTCCAAAAGTGAAAGATTTCCATAAATACTCTTAGACTTTCCAAAATTGAAAATTTTCCATAAATACTTCTAACTTTCCAAAAGTAGAAAATTTCCAGAAATATCATTATGACTATCGCAAAACTATTTTACGATTATGTCGAAACACAACCTGGGCTCTGATACCACTGTTGGGTTTCCGGCACCGCGGCGAGTGTGTGTTCGAATATGTTTCGTAAACATGTGCACAGCGGAAGGAATAAAAATAATAAATCTAATTTATTATAACATACACATCACACGCATGCATAGTACAACATGTGTAGACATAACTGTAAATTTCAATTTTGCAATAAAAGGAAATTTAACTACGTATACCTTTCGTATCACGTGTAGCGGGAATGGTATCAACCGGAACGATCCTCGCTAGAATTGTCTCTATCCGTATCCACGCCGAGTATCTTCGGGATGGCTTCACAAAGTCACGAGCTTCATCTTCGTACGGGTTACTAGCCTCGTGTTGAAGACGACGTGATCGAGAGAGGATCACGATCCGAATCCAAATTCGGATCCAAAGACGAGTCCTCAAAACTCGCTTCTCCAGAGAGGTATTCGTCAACCGTTTGACGAATTCTTTGTCCTCCACCTATGAGAATTACCGGAGATCGAATCCCCGGTAAGTAAGGTGCTGTCGGAGCTCCAAACGTCATCCAAACGACGCTCCGACGAGAAGGAAACAAGCTGTCCAGAAAACTGGACAGCTTTGGTGGAGACCTTGCGCCGGCCAAATAAGGAAAGCGGCTTGCTCACCTTGTCGCCGGAGCAAAGGAGGATCACTGGAACTCTTCCGGCAGCAGCTCGACGCCGGCAATGGGAGAAGACGGCAGTAGCTGGTGGCCGGTTGGAGAAGATGGGCGGCGGCAACAACTTGGCGCCGACTAGAGGGAGGGAGAGCTTGGGCGGCAACTCTAGGTCAAGAGAATTGGATTAGGGCTTAACAAACCCTTAAGCCCTGTTTTATAGAGAACTAATTCTCTTAATGGCTATTGGATCATAACCATAAGGCCCGTTAACCCGCTCCATTAATATAAGTTAAAATAAACCAAACCATGATGGTTTATTTTAAGTTAAAACGAACCGAACCAACTTTGGTTCATTCGTTTAAAATAAACCAAACCCTTTGGTTTATTCTCCTCCATTGGATTAGAACCAAACCATTTTAGTTCATCCATTATGTCTTCATAAGACATGGCCCATCCATGCTTCCATTGCGACTGAAACAATTTCATGCTCGCTTCTTGTTTGGTCCAACCAAACTTAGTTTCTCTCGGTCTGAGAATCTCATTCTCAAGCTCATTTTAAATCCTTCGGATTACGCTCATTGTGCGTGTGACCAAATAGGTTCTTGGTTTATGTTGGTCGTCTATAATTAACCATTAATTATAGAACGATCATGAGTGGCACCTAGTAGTACATCATGATCCCCAATTAATCGAAAAGATCAACGGTTGATCCAGAACTATTTCTGAAACCCTTCAGCAGCTCGAATGATTCATGCCCCATTCCCTTCACTCATCTTATACCCACTTGGTTCAGGACATGGTCTATAGTGTCAGTCCCCACTAGGCTGACTACGTCACACCTAGCCCAAGTATCATTTCCTCGTCCTACGGATTCTAGTTACTCCACATGTATCGAAGAGTACCTTACTCTAAACATGTAATGCTTTGGCCAAAGACTTTAGTAACAATCCAACGAGAGGCCATGGGTATACATCTCCTCGCAAGGAGTGGTGAATCCTTTATAGGCTATTCAAACACCTTCGATCACTTCGACTTATACCCAATCATCCCGGGTCCACATCTCCTTAGAGACGCTTGCTTAAGATGTCAAAGCATAAGTCTCTATGATCAAGATGACTTGAATACCGTAAGTCAAAGGAACATTGCACTTAAGCTACAGTAAGAACTTCATTGACATATATATATATGCAGAGAACCATATGAAGTCTTACGGTTGGTCACTCCAATGAACTAGTTACCATAACTAGCATCCACGATTAACTCCGGACATCACAATGTCTCTAGCCAGTGAGAATCAGCTGCTTGGATACACCAAGGAGTATACCTCGTGCTAGTCTCGACAGAATTGATTGTGTCCAAATCCATCAATTCATCGATTAGGGATAATTCCGATACATCACAATTACACATGTAGAGATACTCACAAGTTGTGATCCAATCACAAATTCTCTCATGCTGTGAATCGTATCGTGGATATTCAGTAAATGAGTTTAAGATCCAATCAAATACATAAAAACATGTATACTCAAATAGTGAATCTTCATTTATCATATAAATGGTTCATACATAAGGCGATTGCCTTAGGACATCTCTCATATATTACTAACACTTGCCACCTCCGTCAGCCTCGCGCCTATCGGATCCCTCCAAGTCATCCATGACTTGTTCATCCATACGCTAGCCTTCAGGTGCTTCCATCGGCTATGTCATGCTAACGGTGTCTACACCGCCAAGGCACATTAAACTTACGCTGCCAAGACTCCCGCTTGGACTTTACACTGCCAACCCATTGGACTTATGCTGCCAAGACTTCCACTTGGACTTTACGCCGCCAATATCAAACCCCTTGGACTTCTCAAAGTCCAAGACTCAAGCTTGGAATTTCCCTTTCCAACCCATGTTGGACTTTCCATGTCAAGACCCATGCTTGGACTTTTCTTTGCCAAGACCCATGCTTGGACTTTACATGTCAAGTACTCAAGACTTGGACTTTCCATGACATGGTCAACCCCAGTCAACCATCAAAATCCCCCTCGAGTCAAACTCGAGTTCGGTCAATCATGACCCAGGTCGATTGTACAAACAATCTCCCCGAAACATTATCAAACATCAATATCAAATATCAATGTCAAACCTTCATGTCAAACATCAAAACATCGCTCGAGTCAAACTTGAGTTCGGTCAATCGTGACCTAGGTCGATTGTACCAACAATTGTATTTTTCTTAAGAGGAGAGGTGGGATTGTCCCTCTTCCTCAAGCTTTGTTTTCGTGTATTCGTGTCTCCTACCTCCAACGAGGAGGAGACGTTTTAGTGCATTGCCCTCCGTACACGATCTTGGATCGTAAGGGTCTTGGATTAGCAACCAGTAGGCTATGAACCAAGTAAAACCTTTTTGTGTACTTTACTTTTCCGCTGTGCAATTTACTCTTACTAGTGTTTTAATCGAACCAACAAAAAGATTTGTCGTGTGTTATTAACCCCCCCCCCCTAGCGCTCTTTTTCGATCCAACAGTTTTAACCCATATAAAGCTTTTCTAAGCTTATATACGTGGTTTGAATAATCAACACTCTCAAACCCGAGAGGCTGTTCTACATATACCCTTCCTTAATAAAACTGTTTAGGAAAGTCGATTTCACATCCATTTGATAAAGTTTAAACCCCATGTGAGCGGCATATCCTAATAGGATTCTTATTAACTCTAACCTAGCAACTGGTGCATAGGTCTCTGATAACAAAATTTTCGTATATTATTTTGATCCATAATTTCAATCTTTTTAATCCTCTCATATGATTATTTATTGATTATTACCATGTTTTATGAGTTGGGACCTATTTTGGACCTTATTATAAATTCTTCTAAATTTTGGATTTATATGCAATTTTTTATCTCTTGTTTGTAAAAGATCGAGATGAGTCAATGGACTAGACTCAAGTTGGATCAAATATGACTTCAGCTAGGGTCATAAAGGGAATTTCAAGTTGGATTAATTTGAGCCCTTCATCAAGATCAAAAGTAGTTTAATCAAAGGGGTCAGATCTATTTAATCCTGACTGTCTGATGAGATTTGATTGATTCTGAGCCATCCATCTAAATCTGGAGAGATCCGGTCCATACACTCAGATATATACATCTTAACCTTCCATCCAGATCAAGTTGATCGTGATCATCCATTCAGATTGATCAGATCCGTCCATTCTAAATCGGAGCAATTTAAGTAGTTGAATCAGATCAAGGATTTGGGTTAATTAAGCTTGAGAAGATTTTTTCCAGCAGTCGGCTTTTCTTTCTCATGTGATTTCCTCCTCTGCCTTCTTCAACATCGAGCTCCTCACCTTCCCCGTCAGTCGCCGAAGAGGAAAGGGGATTCCCTCCTCTGGTGATCGGTGTTGGTGCAATCGGCCCAGGTCACGATTGACTAGGACTCGAGTTTGACTCGAGTGATGTTTTGATGTTCGATAAAAACATATGACAATGTAATTGTCATGGGAAAGTCTAAGTCTTGAGTACTTGGCATGGAAAGTCCAAGTGGGACACTTGGCATTTGGGAAAGTCCAAGTCTTGAGTACTTGGCACATAGAAAGTCCAAGGATGGGTCTTGGCAATGGAAAGTCCAACATGAGTTGGCAAGGGAAGTCCAAGTGGGACACTTGGCATTTGGGAAAGTCCAAGTCTTGAGTACTTGGCACATGGAAAGTCCAAGCATGAGTCTTGGCAATGTAAAAGTCCAACATGGGTTGGCAAGGGAACGTCCAAGCATGGTCTTGGCATTTGAGAAGTCCAAGGGGATATTGACGGCGTCAAGTCCAAGCGGAGTCTTGGCGGCGTAAGTCCAATGTGCCTTGGCAGTGTAGACACCGTTAGAATGACATAGCCGATGGAAGCACCTGGAGGCTAGCGCGATGGATGAACAAGTCATGGATGACTTGGAGGGATCCGAGAGGCGTGAGGCTGATGGAGGTGGCTAGAAGGCTTAGGTCTAGGCTAAGGGTGGTCTAGCAAGTATGGGGGCACCATACTTGGCTAAAACCTCATATTTGAGGTGTGTCATTCGACTGATGTCATGTGGCAGTCGACTGGCATAGTCAACTAGGGTTTGACTGCAGGAAGTAGCTTAGAAGTCGACTGCCAGAGGTGGGCAGTCGACTGATGGCTCGAGAAGTCGACTGATCGTGTGATCAGTCGACTGGTGCTCGAGAAATTGGCCACAGAATGGAGTCGAGACTCGACTAGTCGAGTGAGGGCTCCATCGGTCGACTGATGGTCATGATCAGTCGACTGATGGTCATGATCAGTCGACTGATGGTCATGATCAGTCGACTGATGATGGATCCGTTGGACTTATCCAGCGTGGATCTAGCCGTTGTCTCACGACAACAGTGGCATCAGTCGACTGATGGTCCCGATCAATCGACTGATCGACTTTTTCTAGCATAGGTTGAAACTATATAAGGAGCTCGTGATGGAGGAAAAAACATCGGTTTTCTTGGATGTTTTGAAGTGATTTGCTATTGCAAATCAGGGCCTTCATGTGCTAGTCCAAGGCAATCAACAAGCAAGCTTCCAAAGAGTTTTTGTAAAGTGTTCTTTACTTCTCTTGTTGTATTTCATATTGTATTTGCTTGTTGTGTTTAGATTATTGTTGTAATCATATTGTAAGGGGTTTCTTCACCTCCGACTTGTGTCGGGAAGGAGTGTTTATCATAGTGGTGTGTGATTGGCATCGCTAGGGTTCGTACGAACCCAATCCATGGAGTAGGAACCGTTCGGTTCCGAACCACATTATATCCGTGTGTTTACGTTGTTGTTTTATTTTGTTATTGCTTTCATTACTATTCCGCTGCACGCTAACGAAATTTGTAGAGACGACACGCGAACGAATTCCATCTACGAACGAACACGATGCTATTCACCCCCCCCCCCCTCTAGCGGCTTCAAATATCCTACAATCGGTGCCACTCTAACTCCTCTACCATGAGCAGCATCATCTTCTCCCTTACCAAGCTCTGCCGTTGGACAAGGGGGTTCCTCTCTGATCGGCGGTGGTCCCTCCATCATCTCCTCCACCCAATCACCAGCTGCATCTTCTTCATCCCGCTTTGCCACTTTCAGCAGCTCCGACCAGCATCTCCACAGCTCCGCCAGCCCTGTTCCACCTCTGATAGCAACTTCCAGCCTCCAGTAGCCGCTCATCTTCCATCCGACCAATTCCAGCTTGAAGACAACATTCTCATTTGGATTGCAAGATTCTCCCATTAATGCATTTCAATTGTTTCTTGGTTTAGTTTGTATTGAATGTTTGTAATTAAATTTACCTTCCATGCTTAGATTGCACATGCTTGATTTACTTTTCTTCATGCATGCGTAGTATTTGGTAAAATATTTCTTTAGTAATTAGGTTGTAGTGAATACAATTAGTTAGTTTAATTTCTTGCAATTGTTGTTATGTTCTTTAAATAGATTAGGATAGATTAGGATAGATTAGGATGCTTCCTTTATGTTTTCTTTAATTTCATCGCAATCATAGATTAGAATTTGATTACTTGCATTATCTTTCGTTTAGTAGGATTAACCTTTTAAATCTCAAACTCCATTTAAAATAGAAAATCCAAAGCAATAATTAGCGATTCTAACACTACTAGTCTATCAATTACACTTATTGGGAAACGATATGGGTCGTTCCCTATGCTATATTAGCATAGAGAGGGTTTGGTAATTAATTTGTAACGGTAGCATGACAAAGACATCTTTATCAGTCTCATCATAGTCAAGTCCTTCAACTTGATTGAATCCTCTTGACACTAATCTAGCCTTGTTTCTAGTTATGTTCCCTTGGTCATCCAATTTATTCCTAAAGACCCACCTTGTGGTAACATTGGTGCTATCATCGGGTCTAGGGACTAGCTCCCATAATTGACTTCTCTCAAATTGAGCCAATTCTTCTTGCATTTCCAAAATCCAATCCGGATCAAGTAATGCATCATTGATTGATTTAGGCTCAATTTGTGAGATGAGAGCTACATGACTAATAGGAGATCTATGGAAAGACCTAGTTCTTACTCCTTGAGATAGGTCTCCTACACTTGATCAAGTGGATGGTTTTGATGAATCCTTAGGGTCCTAGGAGGTGATTCAAATTGATTTAGATCATGGTTGTCTTCCTTCCTCCTCTCATCATCTGAATCTCCTCTTCCTCCCCCTTGATTACTACTTCCTAATCCTCCCCCTTAATCATTACCCCCCAAGGTCAAGTTTTGAAGTTTGTGGGTAATGTCTTGATTATTATCATTGATATCCTTATCAATGGAGGATTTTCTTGGATAAGTGCTAGAGGACTCATCAAATTCAACATTAGAGGATTCCTCAATCTTTTGAGTCCTCTTATTGTAGACCCTATAACCTCTACTAGTGGATGAGTATCCAACTAGGATTCCCTCATCTACTTTAGACTCAAATTTACCTAAATTGTCATTGGTATTTAAAATATAGACTTTATAACTAAAGACCTTGAAATAGTGAATTGTAGGAATTTTCCCATTGATGTAATTGAGAGGTGTCCTAAGGTAATCGCCTTAGAAGTTATTAATAAAATTCACTATTTGAGTATACATTATCTATGTATTTGATTGGATCTTAAACTCATGTACTGAAGTCCACAATACAATGCATAGCATGAGAGAAATTGTGATTGGATCACAATTAGTGGGTATCTCATCATGTGTAAATATGCAAGTATTGAAACTATCCCAGTCGATGAATTGATGAGATTGGACATCATCAATTCTGTGAGACTATCACATGTTATGCTCCTTAGTTTATCCAAGCATTCAGTACTCACTGAATGGAAGCATAGGGATGCTGAGAGTGAACATGTGAATGCTAGTTATGGTAACTAGTTCATTGGAGTGGCCTGCTATGATACTTCATATGGTTCTATATGTCATTGAAGATCTCGTTGCAACTTGAGTGTGAGCTTCCTTAGACTTGAGGTATTCAAGTCACTTTGATCATGATGCCTTGTACTTTGACTTCTTCGCAACCATCTACATAGTAGGTATGACTCCGGGATGATTGGGTATAAGCCAAAGAGATTGAAGGTGTTTGAATAGCCCATACAGGATTCACCACTCCTGATAAAGGAGATGTATACCCTAGGCCTTTTGTCAGGATTGTTGCTCAAAAGTCTCTGTACAGAGAAAGCATGTTAAGAAGATGGTCTTCTTGGGAACATGTAGGAGTAACTTGAATCCACAGGATAAGGAAATTAACTTGGGCTAGGTGTGAAGTAGTCAGTCTAGTGGGGACGAACACAGAGACTATGTCCTGAACCAAGTGGGTATAGGATGAGTGAAAGGAATAAGACACGAACAGCTAAAGTTGCTGAATGGTTCAGAAAATGTTCTGAAGTTGATTTAGACTTTTTGATCAATTGGGAGTCATGATGTACTGTTAGGTGTCACTCATGATCTATTCATAATTAAGGGGTTAATTATGAATGACCAACATAACTGGGAACCTATTGGGTCACACGCACTACGTGTGATCTTGAGATGTAAAACAAGTATGAGAATGAGTTTCTTGTTGAGAGAGGATATGTCTGGTTGGACTAGACCAAGGGGGTGCAAAACGGAGGCTATGGAACCTCCAATAGCTTTGTTGGACTTGACACGACCATATCGCACCTAAACGAAGTCAAACAGACCATACAGAGCCTCACACAATCGTGCCTAACTTGGCACGGGTCGTGCCTGGCTCTGCCCAAAAAAATGGCTAAAACTGGGTTGTGCCCATAAGGACACACGGCTAGGCTATGTGTCTTGGCATGGCCAGCTGTGTGAATCCACACGGTCATGTTGCAGTTTCGCCGATTTTGGAGATTTCTCTTTATATAAATTTCTTGAGTTGTTCTTACCTTAATTATGGAATAATTATGGTAAGATATGTTCCTTTTAAGCCTTTTAAGATGACCTAATCAAGAGATCTATAAATAGTTCCCTTGATAATCTTTGGCTAAGAGTTGTTTTAGGTTTTCCCCTTGGTAGTCGTCTTTCCTCCCTCCTCTTCTCTTGTCTCCGCCGATTGGCTAGCACCAATCGTAGACAAAGGCTTACTACTCTAGGAGTTGTCTCAGGTGATCTTGACATAGATACTGATAGAGGCAAGGACCATTGGTCTTGCATGTGGTTTCGACGAATTCAAAAGCATCTCGAAGGTATAACTTCTCTTTCTCCTTGTGTGTTTTCATGTGATTATGCCAAAGCAAGTTTTCCTGGCCCCCAGGAGATGTCTGGGATGGAATAAAAATTATTTTATTCATTTTATTCTGCTGCACATGATCCCGAAATCTTAACAAGTGGTATCAGAGCCACCTTGTTCGTTTGGCATAGATTGCATGTTGTAGGAGAATATTTAAAGCATGTTTGATGTTTTAATATACTTGTGCCATGTTTATCTATGTGATAGATTAGAGTATGCTTGATTTTACATATAGGATATGTTTGTAACCTAAAAGGAAATATCGAGGATGAGCCTAGAAACACCGAAGGTGTTGGCCGCATCGTTAGAGCCTAAGCATAGACTCACGTTCACATCAAAAAATTTATTTCCTAATGTGACCTTGGTTTTTCCATATTTAGGTTTATTTCCTTTTATAGATGAGACACATAATAACCTGAAATCCCTCATGCAAATATTAGGGCTAACACCTTCCATTAATATGATTGAACCAGAGTTCTTTTTCGTGTTTGGGTTGTTGGACTCTCTCCAAGCCTGTCATGACATCGAGCATGTTCAATTCATATGAGATTCGATGTTTATTTTAAATGGTAAGGACCAGAGGTCAATTTCAAGTTTGGGTTACTGGACTCTCTCCAAGCCTGGCTTGTAAGTTGGATGTGTTCAAATCATTTAATTTCGATCTCACGAATAATGGGTCGACCCTAACTGAAAGCATTGATTTGTTAGACTCTCTCCAAGGTCAATGTGGACAGAGGTGCAATTAGGTGATATACATTGGATTTATATATGGTAATGAGTTAACAACCTAATGTATATGTGAACATTCAATTAGTTGATAGCATAAAGTGATAGTTATATATTTGATATTTAATGGGTATTGTTGATACCTAACATTATGACTATGAATGCCTTATTGGACTCTCTCCAAGGTTGTTCTTAGTCATAATGGATATCAACCTACTAGGAGATCATCTACCATCTCTCGAATTCAAAGTGAAGGCTATTGAATTTGATAAAAATAGTGGGAGTTTCTTGTTAATGTAAATTGTTTACATTACTATAAATTCATCTCTCTTATACACCTCTATTTGTATGTCTAGGTACTAATTAGAACAACATGTCAACCTCCATTAATTTACGTTCAATTTTGGACAATAACAAATTGACTGGGCCAAACTTCTTGGACTTGCTTCGCAACCTGAGAATTATTCTCAAGGCTAAAAAGCTAGCTTATGTCCTTGAAGAGGTTCTTTCCCAACCTCCGACAGACAATGAATCTAGTGACCAAAAGTTGGCTTACCAGAAACATGTTGCTGACTCTGAGATGACGAGATGCATTATGCTAGCGTCGATGTGTCCTGAGTTACAAAAGCAACATGAGCATATAGATGCTAATACAATTGTCTTTCATCTTCGAGAGTTGTTCGATGAGCAAGAACGATCTGAAAGGTTCGAGGTCACCCAGCTCCTCTTTCGCTCAAAGATGCAGGAGGGTTCATCTACAGTGCAGTTTGCACTAAAGATGAATAGCTATATTGAGCAATTGGGATCATTAGAGTTTTTCATGGACCATGAATTGAGTATTGACTTAATTCTTCACAATCTGACTAGTAGCTATTCACAATTTGTGATGAACTATTAGATTAATAAGATTGAGTCCACGATTCCAGAATTGATCAATATGCTCAAAACGGTGGAGTCATTTGTTGCTAAAGAATAGAAGGCGGTGATGTTGGTTGACTCCTCAAAGAAAGGTCCTAAGAGGAAGACAAAAACCAAAGATAAAGGGAAGAAGAAGGCAAAGAAGGAAGAAATAACTCCCAAGGGCACCTGCCATCATTGTGGCAAGGATGGGCATTGGAAGAGAATCTGCAAGCAGTATCTGGAGTCACTAGAAAAAGGCATCTGATGCCCAATCTACTTCAGGTATATTTGTTATTGAATGTCATATTGTTCCTTCTATCACTTGGGTATTGGATACCAGGTGTGGCTCACATATATGTAATGACATAAAGGGGCTTAGGAGCAGAATAAGACTGGTGAAGGGAGAAATAGATCTAAGGGTTGGCAATGGAGTAAAAGTTGCTGGAATAGCCAAGGGTACTTATATGTGTTGACTTCCTACAAGAATAGTTTTAGAGTTGGATGATTGTTTTTATATTCCTGCATTAATAAAGAACATTGTTTCTATTTCATGTTTGAATAAGAAAGGTTATCATTTGACGTTTAATAATAATTATTGTTACATTACGTTAAATGGTGTTCTTTATGCTACTGGGATATTAAATAATGGAATCTACACGTTAGATACATCCAACGAGATATTCAATATCGAATCAAATAGCAAACGTGTTAAGTTAGATAATCAATTAACCTCGTAATTATGGCATTGTCGTCTTGGCCATATAAGCAATGAACGCATGTCCAAACTGAATAGGCTTGGCATTTTAGAGTCTTATGAATCAGATTCATTAGACACATGTGTTTAATGCTTAAAAGAAAAGATGACTAAACTACCTTTCAAGGGAAAGGGTGAAAGAGCAGTTAAGGTATTGAGCCTTATACGTACCGATGTATGCAGACCAATGTCAACTCATGTCATAGGAGGTTATAGCTACTTCGTTACCTTTATCGATGATTATTCACAATATGGGTATTTGTACCTGTTAATATACAAATTTGAAGTCTATGAAAGGTTTAAAGATTTTAGAAAGGAAGTAGAGAAACAACTTGGGAAAAGTATTAAAGTACTTTGATCGGATCGAGGTGGTGAATACTTAAGCCAAGAGTTTCAAGATTATCTAAGGGACAATGGCATCTTTGCTGGATCATAAAAGTGTCGCTAGAGGGAGTGAATAGCGAGCGTAAAACAATTCATTTTTTTGCTCATTCGATTAAAACTATGAGTAATGCAACGGAAAAATAAATAAGACAAATTTATTTTTATTTGGTTCACAATTCAGCGGTTGCTACTCCAAGGCCCCACAATCCTTGACTGCGTACGAAGGGGCAATCCACTATAGAGTCTCCTCCTTGTTGGAGGTAGGAGATAACGATCACAAAAAAGAAAACTCGAGGATGAGGCAACAAACCTACCTCACCTCGTTACGATTAAAATCATTAATACAATAAATAAAACAACCTAGCTACTGCCGACAAAGAAGTTGTAAGATTGGCGTTGCGTCGGCATTATGACGGCGGTACGACAATAGAGCTTTGGCATTGCGGGAGCACTTTTAGAGCAAGATGGATGATCTTTGGGTCCGAGTTCTCCCTTCCTTTTATAGACTTGTACCTTGGAATAAGTCTAGATCCAGATCCTCAACTTGTGGAACTTATCACGAGGTGGCACCTTATCTTATCACGAAGTGGCAGCGTCAAACGTTATCCTTTTTGACCTTGTCTATTTGACGAATTCATTGCCATCAGTCGACGGATGCCTTTCATCACCAAGCGATGTACCGATCGATTGCCGAGCCAATGATCACACCCGGCTGGTCACTCCCATGCAATAAGAGGTTAGCACGGAATATGGTAAATATGACAGTTCTTTACTGTCCGATCTCGACCTAGACCTTCCACTGGAAGTCTTAGTCGGATCATTGCCTACGGTCATCCCCGTACAGAGGACATGACTTTATCATCTCTCTTCGCACTTGTGCTTACCTCTGGTCCTTTATGACCTGTCACTTTGCTTCCGGTCTTCACCTGAGTTCTTCGACTCCCACAAAGTTCTTCCGGTGTCGTCCGACCACCACGGTTTCTCGACTCAAGATTCTCCGGGTGTCACTGACCTTCGACATAGCTTAACCATTTCCTGCACACTTAATTCAGCTCATGAGATAAAAATATAACCTTAACTTTGGATCTTTGCCATAATCAAGACCTAGGTTCGATTATCTGATGCCCCTGCACCAACAATCTCCTCCTTTTTCATCTATGGAAAACCGACACAAAGTTAAGGGAAAATTAAAGCATAAAACAAGTGAAGTAAATGATAAATGCCTTTTCAAAAACTCCCCCTTAATCCCAGGTGAGTTTTGATAAAGATACTTTAATTTTTAAAATTAAATTTTGTGTTACACCCCCTTAACTTTCTCTCTTCTCCCCCTTTTGCCATAAATAAAAAAAATGGGGTGTTTATATAAAATAGGGGTTTAAAAATAACATCGTATAAGCATGCATCTAGAATTATTAAGGATAAATCAACTATGAGTCCAAGCATGCGTCTAGCATTAGTTAGATAGCTTGGTTCGAGGTGTGTCCCTCTGCACCAACTTCAAAGGTTTGTAATATAACCCTTTGGGTTAGTTTGCTCTCCCCCTTAGTCAAATATATGAAGTATAAGAGATTTAGGGGGCGCTAAACTTTGGCCTAGAGAGTTGTATACTTAGTATTGTCCAATCGAAGTTATAATTATTCGTTAAGTGCAATAAAATAAGTAGCATTTTGAAAAAGTTATGTTAAGTGTATTTCAATTATCCTTAACATCTCACTCATTCTATGCATCTCAAAAATGCATTCGCCTTATATGTTTTGTGAGATGATTTTAACTTGATTAAAGTTAGTCAACCTTGGGTTAGATTCAGATTTAACCCTTAGTTCGTCAAGTAAGCTTTTCAAGAAATTGGCTTCCAAGTCGTGGCAAGGCACAAGGGCCTTCTTTGATTGATTACTTGAGTCACTTAATATTACTTCCTGGTCTAACTAGTTTAGGATACGACGAGGTAGCTTCAACTAGTTCAACTCAGCCAAGTGCACCAAGCTAGATACGCCTTATCTAGCTCGAATACTCGAGACGTTATTTCTCTAACATACTATCATCTCGCCGCGTCCTGATACTATATTGTCAAAGTTGACTAACTATTTGTCCTATCTAGCCATTCTAAAAAGTAAAACAAAATAACTAATCATGCAATGGTTTTGCTAAGGAAGCAGGTATACTATTTTAGTGTTAGCTCCTTCTGGACCATTGAACCAATTTTGTCTATCCACAAAGTGGACTTGATCCTGGGGAATCCAATACTTAGTGGTCCTTATATGTGAGTTTAACAAAACCTTTGGGACTCATGCTTGGACTCGTTGATGACTATGATTTACAATAGACATATAAGATATATTTGTAGTCCTTGAACTAAACCTAAGTCCGACTTTGTTGTACACGACTCTTTGGGTTCCAAGAAGTCGGTTAAGATTCTTAGATCCCAACGTGAATCTTTCCAACATAGCCTTGAGCCCTTGAACTTGTCCTTTCAAGAGAGAATTCTCCTCCTCAAGCTTTTCAACTTGAGTTGAGTTTCCCTCTTGAACTTGACTAGTTGAAGAGGTTAGATTAGCCTCTTACTTGAGGATTTCAACCTCTTTGAGCAACAACTCGACTCTAGACTCGGACTTAATTAATTTCCTACTTAACATTTTAATTGCATGGTAAAGATTGCTAATTAATGAATGGCTTACCTTAATTTTTTCTTTTGACCCGGCTTTGAGTCTCTTCTCGAAGTCGTCTTCAGAGTCAGAGTCGGAGTTGGATTCGTATTCAACTTCAGACTCTGACTCGGACTCTACTGGTCTTTCCATGAATGCTACACTGATGCCTTCTTCTTCGTCGTCCCAAGTTGCTTGAAAGACCTTCTTTGATCCCTTTTGCTTTGGCTTCATTTTTTATTTGATGTGCCCCTTCTTCTTGTTTTTCAACTGCTCCCTTTCTTTTCAAATTATCCTCCACACCATGTTTACTATCTTGGCCTCTTCTTTCGATTCGGACTCGGATTCACCCTCGGGTTTGGATCCTTCTTCTTGCTCGGGAGGTGGCTTGCTTTTCTCCGATTCGGACTCGGATTCACCCTCGGTTGCTACTCCAAAGCCCCGTGATCCTTGACCACGTACGAAGGGGAAATCCACTATAGAGTCTCCTCCTCGTTGGAGGTAGGAGACAACGATCACAAAAACGAAAGCTCGAGGATGAGGCAACAAACCTACCTCACCTCATTATGATTAAAATCACGAATACAGTAAATAAAACAACCTAGCTGCTACCGACGAAGAAGTTGTAAGCTTGTCATTGCGTTGGCGTTATGACGACGTTAGGATGTTAGAGCTTTGGCATTGCGGGAGCACTTTTAGAGCAAGAAGGATGATCTTTGGGTCTGAGTCCTCCCCTCCTTTTATAGACTTGTGCCTTAAAATAAGTCTAGATCCAAATCCTCAACTTGTGGAACTTATCACGAGGTAGCACCTAATCTTATTGCGAAGTGGAGGCATCAAACGTTATCCTTTTTGACCTTGTCTATTTGGCTGATTCGTCTCCATCAGTCGACTGATGCCCTTCATCAGTCGACTGATGTGCAGTAGTCGAGTCCAGTAGCCAACAATCGACTGCCAGCCTGGTCACTCCCCTACAATAAGAGGTTAGCATGGAATATGGTAAATATAACGGTTCCTTACTGTCCGATCTCCACCTAGACCTTCCACTGGAAGTCTTAGTCGGATTGTCACCTATGGTCATCCCTGTACAGAGGACACGACCTTACCATCTCTCTTCATACTCGTGCTTACCTCTAGTCCTTTATGACCTGTCGCTTTGCATCTGGTCTTCACATGGGTTCTTCACTCCCACGAAGTTCTCCAAGTGTTGCCCGACTACCACGGTTTCCCGACTCGAGATTCTCCGGGTGTCGCTGATCTTCGGCTTAACTTAACCATTTCTTGCATACTTAATTTAGCTCATGAGATAACAATATGACCTTAACTTTGGATATTTGCCATAATCAAAACCTAGGTTTGATTATCTGGTGCCCCTGCACCAACAATCTTGTCCTAAAGGACTCCATCTTACACGCCACAACATAATGGTGTGGTTGAAAGGCAAAATCGAATCTTGTTGGACATTGTTGGGTCAATTGATGCAGCATGCAAGTCTTTCAAAAACCTTTGGAGTTACGCACTCGAGACTACTGTTTACTTATTAAATAGAGTCCCAACTAAGGCAATCTCTACTACTCCATATGAAATGTGGAATAATAGAAAACCTCATTTATCTTATTTGAAGATATGGGGTTGTCTTGCTTATGTGAAGAGGACAGTGTCAGACAAGCTGGAGGCAAAGTCTGATAAGTGCCTATTTATTGGTTACCCTAAGGAAACGAGGGGTTACTAATTCTATAATCCCTTGGAACAAAAGGTGTTTGTTTCAAGGCATGTTGTATTCCTAGAGGAGTTTCTCTTACAGGAGAACAGTGAGAGTGAGATTGAACTAAGTGTAGTTCAAGAGACTCTAGTAGACACAGAAGAGATGCCTGGTCAAGAACCACGGTTGATTACTTATTCGGATGAGGTAATAGTTGAACCTGATAATACACCACCTCCTCGTAGATCTAGTAGGACATGTAGGATTCCTGAGAGATATGGATTTCTCATAAGTGAATCTAATGATGTGTTGCTCATAGATGATGAGGAACCTACTAGTTATGATGAGGCACTGAATAGTTCAAACAAGGATAGATGGCTAATAGCCATGAAATCAGAAATGGATTCCATGTATAAAAACCATGTTTGGAACTTGGTAGACCCACCCGAAGGCATAACACCTATAGGGTGCAAGTGGGTTTTCAAGAAGAAAACCGACATGGATGATAATATTATTACCTATAAAGCTAGATTAGTGGCAAAAGGCTATCGTCAAAGACAAGGTGTTAACTATGACGAAACTTTTTCACCAGTAGCTATGCTCAATCCATTCGGATACTCCTAGCCATGACGGCTCATTTTGATTATGAGATATGACAGATGGATGTGAAAATATCTTTCCTTAATGGAAACCTATCTGAGGATGTACATATGATACAATCTGAGGGTTTCACATCCATTGACAAGAACAAAGTATGCAAGCTTCAACGTTCCATTTATGGATTGAAGCAAGCATCCAGGAGTTGGAATATCCGTTTTGATGAGGCAATCAAACAGTTTGATTTCTCACTAAATCCTAGGGAGCCCTGTGTGCATTAGAAGGTAAGTGGGAGTGCGATCGTGTTCCTAGTATTGTATGTCGATGACATATTAATTATAGGAAATGATATTCCTGTTTTGCAAATAGTCAAGGTCTGGTTGTCCAAAATATTCTCCATGAAAGACATGAGAGAAGCAACCTATATTTTGGGGATTAAGATCTATAGAGATAGATCGAATCGGTTGCTTGGTCTTTCGCAGTCTACATACATAGACAAAGTGCTAAAATGGTTTAGCATGGAAGAATCCAAGAAAAGTTTTATTCCCATGAGGCATGGGATTCACCTTTCGAAGTCTATGTGCCCGTGCACTGAAGACGAGAGGATTCACATAAGTCAGATCCCATATGCTCCAGCTATAGGATCGATCATGTATGCTATGTTATGTACGAGGCCCGATGTATCGTACGCTTTGAGCATTATGAGTAGATACTAGTCAGATCCTGGTATGGACCATTGGGTGGGTATCAAGACAATCCTTAAGTACTTGAGAAGGACTAAGGATTTTTTTTCTTGTTATATGGAGGAGGTGATATAGTAGTAAGCGGGTATACTAATGTCAGCTTCCAAACAGATAAGGATGATTCCAAATCTCAGTCTAGATACATATTCATCTTGAATGGAGGTGCAGTGAGTTGGAAGAGTTCCAAGCAAGACACCGTTGATGATTCTACTACGGAGGTAGAGTACATTGCAACTTCTGAAACAGCAAAGGAGGTGGTCTGGATCAAGAAGTTCATTACTGAACTTGAAGTAGTTCCAAGCATTGTGGAAGCATTACCAGTTTACTACAACAAAAATGGTGTCATTGCACAGGCGAAGGAACCACGGTCTCATCAGCGATTCAAACACGTACTACGTCATTACCATCTGATCAGAGAGATCATTGGTAGAAGAAATATACAAATAGAGAAGATTCTCACTGATAGGAATCTAACAGATCCCTTGACAAAGCCTCTTCCCCAAGAAAAGTTTGAGAGGCATATAGAAGCCTATGGTATTAGATACCAAGGCGATTAATTGTAGGCCAAGTGAGAGTTTGATGTAATTGAGAGGTGTCCTGAGGTAATCACCTTAGAAGTTATTAATAAAATTCACTATTTGAGTATACATTATCTATGTATTTGATTGGATCTTAAACTCATGTACTAAAGTCCATAATACGATACATAGCATGAGAGAAATTGTAATTGGATCACAATTAGTGGGTATCTCATCATGTGTAAATATGCAAGTATTGAAACTATCCCTAGTCGATGAATTGATGAGAATGAACATCATCAATTCTATGAGACTAGTACATGTTATGCTCCTTGGTTTATCCAAGCATTCGGTACTCACTGAATGGAAGCATAGGGATGCTGAGAGTGAACATGTGGATGCTAGTTATGGTAACTAGTTCATTGGAGTGGCTTGCTATGAAACTTCATATGGTTCTATATGTCGTTGAAGATCTCATTGCAGCTTGAGTGCGAGCTTCCTTAAACTTGAGGTATTCAAGTTGTTAGTGAAAGCCCTAGAGTCAATCATGTGATGATTATTGTATGGACTTTATTGTATCATATTCCTATTTATAAAGGCATAGTTATTATATTTACTTGTATTGGTGCCAAATAACTAAATATAATAATGTCCTTGAGTAGTAGGTTCTTATCTATATCAATCGATTGGTTGAATCGATAATGAGATGATATAGAGAACACTACTCTTAATCATTCCTAATCGAGTATTAACATTCAGGGACAATGTTAATGCATAGAGACTAGCATCTAGGTCAACACGATAACTTGATCTCACAAGTCATGGATATGAGATATCAAGTCGATACATGGGTATGCATTGAAGAATGTATACTAAATGACCAGTCATGAGAAAGTATCATGGATCGTTATATGAGTGTCATATACTTTCTCATGTGGCTATTAGTATGACTATTAGTCCTTAGACCTGAAGTCACCATGGTTCCCTACATAAAGAGTTGCATACTTTGGCTTCGTCAAACGTCACCCATAAATGGGTGGACTATAAAGCCGATTACTGGGTATGTAACAAATTATGCGGAGGGATGTGAGTGATGTAGATGAGATCTATCCCTCCTATATGACGGGGGTGACATCGATATTCTTGATAGAGTGAGACCACGAAGTGCATTGTCATGCCCAAATGAGTCAATATGAGATATTGAGCTCATTTGATTAGAGTGAGTCTACTTGGAGTTCAAGATATAGATTGTACCAAGGATGACATGGTCTATGTCTCAATTGGTCAATCTAGATGTCAAGGATAGAGGTACATTGTCACATATTGTGAGAGACACAATTAGTAGTCACAAAGGTGATGTTGGAGCTCAACATTCTTGTAACTTGGGTAGCAATGATGTGTTGTTAGATACCGCTCATTGCTTATGTTCCTAAATCGGTTTAGGGACATTACCTGTAACGCCCGTAAAATTTCTAGCAATTTTATAAGAATTGTTGGCTTGATGATAATGGGCTTTATGTGGGTTTTTTTCAAAAATAAAAGAAAATAAGCCAAAAGGGATGCAAGGCCTAGGAATTGAACCCCAATCCTCTAGAGATAGCCAAGCCCTATAGATGCATCCACTAACTAGAAGCCCAATAAGATTTTATCATTAGAGGAATAGGGGAAATTATGGTTAAGTGTAAGGGAGATCAAGGGACTCTTCAAGTGAATAAATAGGGGGAATGAGGGGGCATGAGTTACAAAATTTATTTTCTCCTCTTCTTCCTCTTCCTCACCGAATCCTAGAGCTTCCCCCTCTCCATCCTTGGCCGAACCCCATCCAAGCAAGAAGCAAGGTTAGGTTGCTTCCTTTAGGTTATTTTTCCAACCAAAAAGAAACGCGAAGGATGTAAGTATCCCTCACCTGCATACGAGTAGCTTTCGGTTGATTGTTTTGTGTAGAAATCCCTATGATATATTCGGCCAAGCTTAGTTTTGATGTTCCAAGGAAGTTCTATATCATGTTTTGTAAGAAGAAGATGATATTAGGATGTAAAATGATTTAGGTTAAAAGATAACACTAGAAACCCCTATGGACTATTCGGCCAACACATGTTTTTGGGTGTTTTTATTGAAGTTCTATACCTTGTTTCACATGCATATGATGATGTTAGGATGTAGAATGAATTAGGTTAAAGGTTAACCCTAGGAACCTCTATGAACCATTCGGCCAACATGGGTTTCTTGGTGTTTTATTGAAGTTCTATATCTTGTTTTACATGCATATGATGATGTTGGGTTGTAGAATGAATTAGGTTAAAAGACTAGCCCTAAAAGCCTTAATGAACCATTGGGCCACCCCCCTTGTATTGATGTTCCAATGAAGTTTTAATCCATGTTTTGTATGCATATGATGTTGTTAGTATGTTAATTGAATTAGGTTAAATGTCTAACCCTAAAAGCCCCTTGAACCATTCGGCCACCCCCTTTATTTTGATGATTCAATGAAGTTTTAATCCATGTTTTGTATGCATATGATGTTGTTAGTATGTTAATTGAATTAGGTTAAATGTCTAACCCTAAAAGCCCCTTGAACCATTCGGCCACCCCCTTTATTTTGATGATTCAATGAAGTTTTAATCCATGTTTTGTTTGCATATGATGTTGTTAGTATGTTAATTGAATTAGGTTAAAAACCTAACCCTAAAAGCCCCTTGAACCATTCGGCCACCCCTTTATTTTGAGGATTCAATGAAGTTTTAATTCATGTTTTGTATGCATATGATGTTATTAGTATGTTAATTGGATTAGGTTAAAATACTAGCCCTAAAAACCTACATGAACCATTCGGCCAACCATTGTCCTTTAACATGCTCTAGGTTAGGTTAACATGTGTTTTATGTTTGGGTGAATTCATGTTGACTTGTGATATTAAATGATGCTAGATAAAGATAACATGCTTTAGGTTAGTGTTTACTTACTCTTGATGTTTATGCCTTATGCCATGCCCTATGTGTGTGTGATATTTAAGATATGTTATGAAATGAAATACGATATGATTATAAAATGAAAAATGATATGTTCATGAAATGAATATGATATGATTATGAAATGAAGTATGATGTGTTTATGAAATGAAATATGATATGTTCATGAAGTGAAATATGACATGTTATGAAATGAAGTATGATGTGTTTATGAAATGAAAGATGATATGTTCATGAAGTGAAATATGATATGTTATGAAATGAAGTATGCTATGTTTGCAAAATGAAATAAGCTATGTTATAATAAAAGCATATAAGTATTTTACCTTCTGCATGGCTTGTACCAAGACCTTAACAAGGTCCAAAGGGATGGGCTCCTAAGATTCCCTAGGTCGATGGAGTAAGACTCGGGCCTAGGATGGGCCTCTATGTATGATTGCCCCTAGGTCGACGGACTAAGATCGGGCCTAGTACGGGATGGGCTCCAAGATGCCCTAGGTCGATGGAGTAAGACTCAGGCCTAGGATGGGCTTCTACGCTATGACGATTGCCCTAGGTCGACGGACTAAGATCGGGCCTAGTAACCTAGTAGGTTCGAGACTTGCTACCTCGGGTCTATTTAGGGATGCGCTCTATTATGAAGAAGAAGTGGTAAATGTCGGGCCCAAATATGTTGAGATTATATTTACGTACCTATAATATATGTTTTCAAAAGCATCCTGCATAGGTTACACGATTTGATTGCCATGTTCACATGCTATGTTGATATGTCATATATGTGTTGCATGTTATGTCATGTTTATGTTGCTATGTTACATATGTTGTATGTTATGTTTGATTAAGTCATATATTTACATGATATGCTGCTATGTTATAGATGATACATGTTATGCTTCTATGTTATGGATGATACATGTTATGTTTACTTATGTTACTTATGTTACATGTTAAGTTACTTACGTCATGTATGTTACATGTTATGTTGCTTATATGTTATGAATGTTACATGCCATGATTAATGTCGATGTATGGTTTTATGAGTAGGACAGGATCTTACTAAGCCTATGTGCTTATAGTTTACTTTTCCCTCATACTGCAGATAAGGGTAAGGGATGGATAAACTAAAGGGAGCAGCAGGAGGGGCCAAATGTGTGTGGTAGTGGCATGGTGGAGAAGATCCGTTATGTCCTTATATATATGTTTCCCTATGATGATGACGTTTATGGATGTCCTTATTTATGTCTCCTTATGATGATGATGTTTATGAACTTTAACTAAGCACTAAGTATCTATATATGTTATGATGCATGCTCTATGTTAATAAGAAGAAGTAAGGAAGAAGTAAGAAGAAGTATCTATATATGTTATGATGCATGCTCTATGTTAAGAAGAAGTATCTATATATGTCAATGCATGTATATGTTTTAAAAGAAAAAAAAATGTGTCTAAAGTCTTCCGCTGTAAGTAGTAAGAAGTGTATATATGTACGGTCGCGTCACGCGCCGCCCCTCCGGACCCTCGGAAAAAAGGGCGGGCGTGACAGGTTGGTATAAGAGCGGATCTGCCTTTCCACTACACACACATCAAGCTCCAAATCCTGCCGCTCCAAGTAAGAATTCTATGTCTACTCTAATTTTGTTAAATTTGTTCAATGAAATACCTTTAGCTTATTTTGTTTATGAAATGCCTTTAGCTTAATTTGTTCATGTATGATATGAAATGCCTTAGCTTATTTTGTTCGTGTATGATATGAAATGCCTTAGCTTATTTTGTTCGTGTATGATATGAGATGCCCTTAGCTTATTTTGTTCATGTATGATATGAGATGCCTTTAGCTTATTTTGTTCATGTATGATATGAAAAGCCTTTAGCTTAAAATATGCATGAATTCATGTAGGATAATCTTATGCTAGCCTAGCCTTTAGTTTAAGTAATGCATGAATATACAAATGATAACTTTATGCTAGCTTTAATTTAATTATGCATAGATAAACGAACGAAAAACTTATACTAGCTTCACAAGAAATACTTGTGATTTGGTCAAAGGTAGACAAGTTAGGTAAATCAAAATTGATCAGCAAAAAAAAAATTGATGATGGTCAATTTAAATAATAACCCAAGTGTCGAATTGTCGTTAGTACAACTTGAATTCGGAATAAAAACTAGGGGAGTCGATTGTTCAGTTGAACTCATCAACCAAAAAACTCCTAAAATTACGAAGAATTGATTTTCGTAATTAATTGTGTAAGGTCTATGCTCATATAAATTGAATTAAGTCGGTTTCGTACTGGTTAGTCGGTTTTGTACTGACTTAATTTATTTCAATTTCAGATGGCACGGACGATCACTACAATGACCCGTCGTGATGTGTTACGAAACCAATTGAGGGAAGCTATTGAAGAAATAGTTTATAAACCTGATGGTGGGGTCATCGGACACATAAGAAGGCTCGATGGTCTTTTTAGGAGACTGGAGCAACAGGAGTTTCCATTACTGGACAATTATCGGATATGGGCCTTGGTATGCTCTTTGCCAAATGATTTCATGGTAGTTTCACATCCCGTATGGGGCCGCTATGAAGGGCGGATAACATATGTTGAGTTGTGCTGGGAACTACTGGAGCACAAGGTTCAAGAGAATCCTGTGGTAGCTGGCCTCGAAAAGAATGAAGAGAGTTCTATAAACCGTCAACTTATTGGCCAGCCTGAGACTACCCTAGTGAGGCCAAGGAAGATAACACTAAAAATAATTACAACTGCACTAGGGTTTGTCCTAGTGAGAGTCGTAATGAACTATCTTCTCAAGTAGTTTTGTTTAGATTAGAAATAAGGAATGTTATATGTTAACATTTTTTTTTCTTTTCTGAAAGTATGAATAAGAAATGATAAGTTCGTTTCTTTTGAAACTAATGATTAGTTCATTGCATGGGATGTATATGGTATAGTTGATCAATGTTGGTTAGATTGGAACATACGAATGATGAGTGGAAACAAAGTTGCCACTTGATTTTGTAAACCAATTCAAATTTACATTGAGTCAATCAAAAACTGCATGTGACCTATCAGTCAGCAAAGCCGTGAAGAGATTCAGCCGACTCGCACACCTATGCCCAGAGTTGGTCAGCATGGAAAGAGAAAGGGTCAGACTCATGCTGAAGATGCTCCGACCAGAAATAGCTCTGAATGCGGCCGGCGGAGTTCATAGACCGCAGACCGCAGAGGAGCTGTTCAGTAGTGCCCTAATTACCGAGCATTACCTGAACATGAGACAACGTAGATGGCTCGAGCTCGTCAAAGATTATGACTGCGAGATCTTCTACCATCCGGGGAAAGCAAACAAGGTGGCGGATGCACTCAGCAGGAAGTCCTGCGCCACCTTGATGTCTCTATCAGTGTTACCTCGGCCCTTAGAAAAGGAGATTATGCATTACGGGGTTGAAATCATTTCCGGACAGCTCTCGACCATGACGATAGCACCGACGAAGTTCGATGATATACTGGAAAAGCAAGCACGTGACCCAAGCATTCAGAGGATCAAGCAAGAGGTCTTAGAAGGAAAGGACGACGAGTTTCGTATCTCTGATAGTGGAGTACTCTACCTCAGGGATCGTCTGTGTATTCCCGACGATCCAGAATTACGGAAGAAGATATTCGAGGAAGCTCACGGAACTCCTTATGCGATGCATCCTGGAACCACCAAGATGTACCAAGACCTGAAAAGAAAATTCTGGTGGTTCGGAATGAAAAGAGATGTGTCTCGATGTCGATTACGACCGCGAGAGGGTTAAGCGAGAACACGAGACACGGAGAAACACTGCGGTAGATCGAGTTCCGAGAATGGAAGTGGGAAGACATTTCTATGGATTTCATCTCAGGATTGCCCAAGACGACAAACAGTTATGATGCTATATGGGTAATTGTGGACAGATTGACGAAGTCCGCACACTTCTTAGCAATCAAGATGACCTATTCGACGGAACAACTGGCTCAGTTATACGCTAGGGAAATTATCAGACTACATGGAATTCCTAAGACCATCATTTCTGACAGAGATGGTCGCTTTATCTCCCATTTCTGGGAATGTGTTCAGAAGGCCCTAGGCACGGTTATTGTTCAAGATCGCTTCCATCCCGACACAGACGAGACCGAAAGAGTAAATCAAGTACTGGAGGATATGTTACGAGCTTGCGCCCTGGATTTCAAAGGTAGTTAGTGCCGATACTTATGTTTGGCAGAATTCGCCTACAACAATAGCTACCAAGCTACTATTGGGATGGCACCCTACGAGGCTCTATACGGGAAGAAATGTAGATCTCCCATATGCTGGTACGAGGGTGGTGAAAAGAAGAGGATGGGACTCCAGATGGACTTCATCGACGACACCACCCGAGCTATACAGAACATCCGTCAGAGAATTGAAACTGCTCAGAGCCGACAAAAGAGCTATGCGGATATGCAGCGTAGACCGTTAGAATTCAAAGTTGGGGACCTGGTATTCCTCAAAGTGGCCCCTATGAAGGGAGTGATGAGATTCGGAAGGAAGGGTAAGCTGAGTCCGCGCTACATGGGACCGTATCCGATATTGCAGAGGATTGGCAAGGTAGCTTACAAGCTGGAGCTGCCTTAAGAGATGTCGGCTATTCACAACGCGTTCCATGTCTCTGTGCTCAAGAAATGCATTTCCAGTGCGGACCAAGTGATCGAGCCACAAACAGTGTAAGTTCAAGAGGATCTGAGTTATGAAAGTCGGCCTATCCAGATACTAGACCGAGAAGTGAAGAGACTAAGGAACAAAGAGGTGCCCTTAGTAAAGGTCCTATGGCAGAATCAACGATACGAAGAAGCTACCTGGGAACGCAAGGAGGACATGAAGCAGAAGTACCTAGAATTGTTCTAAGTTTCGAAGACGAAACTTTTAAAAGGTATGAAGGATTGTAATGCCCGTAAAATTTCTAGCAATTTTACAAGAATTGTTGGCTTGATGATAATGGGATTTATGTGGGTTTTTTTCAAAAATAAAAGAAAATAAGCCAAAAGGGATGCAAGGCCTAGGAATTGAACCCCAAACCTCGAGAGATAGCCAAGCCCTATAGATGCATCCACTAACCAGAAGCCCAATAAGATTTTATCATTAGAGAAATAGGGGAAATTATGGTTAAGTGTAAGGGAGATCAAGGGACTCTTCAAGTGAATAAATAGGGGGAATGAGGGGGCATGAGTTACAAAATTTATTTTCTCCTCTTCTTCCTCTTCCTCACCGAATCCTAGAGCTTCCCCCTCTCCATCCTTGGCCGAACCCCATCCAAGCAAGAAGCAAGGCTAGGTTGCTTCCTTTAGGTTATTTTTCCAACCAAAAAGAAACGCGAAGGATGTAAGTATCCCTCACCCAGTTGATTGTTTTGTGTAGAAATCCCTATGATATATTCGGCCAAGCTTAGTTTTGATGTTCCAAGGAAGTTCTATATCATGTTTTGTAAGAAGAAGATGATGTTAGGATGTAAAATGATTTAGGTTAAAAGATAACCCTAGAAACCCCTATGGACTATTCGGCCAACACATGTTTTTGGGTGTTTTTATTGAAGTTCTATACCTTGTTTCACATGCATATGATGATGTTAGGATGTAGAATGAATTAGGTTAAAGGTTAACCCTAGGAACCTTTATGAACCATTCGGCCAACATGGGTTTCTTGGTGTTTTATTGAAGTTCTATATCTTGTTTTACATGCATATGATGATGTTGGGTTGTAGAATGAATTAGGTTAAAAGACTAGCCCTAAAAGCCTTCATGAACCATTCGGCCACCCCCCTTGTATTGATGTTCCAATGAAGTTTTAATCCATGTTTTGTATGCATATGATGTTGTTAGTATGTTAATTGAATTAGGTTAAATGTCTAACCCTAAAAGCCCCTTGAACCATTCGGCCACCCCCTTTATTTTGATGATTCAATGAAGTTTTAATCCATGTTTTATATGCATATGATGTTGTTAGTATGTTAATTGAATTAGGTTAAATGTCTAACCCTAAAAGCTCCTTAAACCATTCGGCCACCCCCTTTATTTTGATGATTCAATGAAGTTTTAATCCATGTTTTGTATGCATATGATGTTGTTAGTATGTTAATTGAATTAGGTTAAAAGTCTAACCCTAAAAGCCCCTTGAACCATTCGGCCACCCCTTTATTTTGAGGATTCAATGAAGTTTTAATTCATGTTTTGTATGCATATGATGTTGTTAGTATGTTAATTGGATTAGGTTAAAAGGCTAGCCCTAAAAACCTACATGAACCATTCGGCCAACCATTGTCCTTTAACATGCTCTAGGTTAGGTTAACATGTGTTTTATGTTTGGGTGAATTCATGTTGACTTGTGATATTAAATGATGCTAGATGAAGATAACATGCTTTAGGTTAGTGTTTACTTACTCTTGATGTTTATGCCTTATGCCATGCCCTATGTTTATGTGATATTTAAGATATATTATGAAATGAAATACGATATGATTATGAAATGAAAAACGATATGTTCATGAAATGAATATGATATGATTATGAAATGAAGTATGATGTGTTTATGAAATGAAATATGATATGTTCATGAAGTGAAATATGACATGTTATGAAATGAAGTATGATATGTTTATGAAATGAAAGATGATATGTTCATGAAGTGAAATATGATATGTTATGAAATGAAGTATGCTATGTTTGAAAAATGAAATAAGCTATGTTATAATAAAAGCATATAAGTATTTTACCTTCTGCATGGCTTGTACCAAGACCTTAACAAGGTCCAAAGGGATAGGCTCCTAAGATGCCCTAGGTCGATGGAGTAAGACTCGGGCCTTGGATGGGCCTCTATGTATGATTGCCCCTAGGTTGACGGACTAAGATTGGTCCTAGTACGGGATGGGCTCCAAGATGCCCTAGGTCGATGGAGTAAGACTCGGGCCTAGGATGGGCTTCTACGCTATGACGATTGCCCTAGGTCGACGGACTAAGATCGGGCCTAGTAACCTAGTAGGTTCGAGACTTGCTACCTCGGGTCTATTTAGGGATGCACACTATTATGAAGAATAAGTGGTACAATGCCGGGCCCAAATATGTTGAGATTATGTTTACGTACCTATAATATATGTTTTCAAAAGCATCCTGCATAGGTTACACGATTTGATTGCCATGTTCACATGCTATGTTGATATGTCATATATGTGTTGCATGTTATGTCATGTTTATGTTGCTATGTTACATATGTTGTATGTTATGTTTGATTAAGTCATATATTTACATGATATGCTGCTATGTTATAGATGATACATGCTATGCTGCTATGTTATGGATGATACATGTTATGTTTACTTATGCTACATGTTAAGCTGCTTACGTCATGTATGTTACATGTTATGTTGCTTATATGTTATGAATGTTACATGCCATGATTAATGTCGATGTATGGTTTTGTGAGTAGGACAGGATCTTACTAAGCCTATGTGCTTATAGTTTACTTTTCCCTCGTACTGCAGATAAGGGTAAGGGATGGATAAACTAAAGGGAGCAGCAGGAGGGGCCAAATGTGTGTGGTAGTGGCATGGTGGAGAAGATCCGTTATGTCCTTATATATATGTTTCCCTATGATGATGACGTTTATGGATGTCCTTATTTATGTCTCCTTATGATGATGATGTTTATGAACTTTAACTAAGCACTAAGTATCTATATATGTTATGATGCATGCTCTATGTTAATAAGAAGAAGTAAGGAAGAAGTAAGAAGAAGTATCTATATATGTTATGATGCATGCTCTATGTTAAGAAGAAGAAGTATCTATATATGTCAATGCATGTATATGTTTTAAAAGAAAAAAAAATGTGTCTAAAGTCTTCCGCTGTAAGTAGTAAGAAGTGTATGTATGTACGGTCGCGTCACGCGCCGCCCCTCCGGACCCTCGGAAAAAAGGGCGGGCGTGACATTACCAACGTTACAAGAACCTATAGGGTCACACACTAAGGGAAATTAGATGGAGATTAGGTTCATATGATGAACCATGAGAATTAGGTTCATGGGATGAACCAAATTGGATTAAGAGTAATCCTAATTAGACTAATTGAGTTGGACTCAATTTGATTCAAGTGTTGAATGTGTCTAATTTAGATTTGATTCATCAAATCAATTTAAATTAATGAATAGAGATTCAATAAATTAAATTGACTTGAATCAAATGGTTGGATTTGATCAACCATGGGAGATAAGAGGTCAAGTTTAACTTGACTTGAGAGGGAAGATGAAAGGTCAAGTTTGACTTGACCAAATGTCATGTCATGATGATGACTTGGCATGGCCGGCCAATGATGATGCTCCACATCATCATTGACTTAGCATGTGGTGCCACCTCATGAGGGAGACCAAGAGCCATTGGCTCTTGGAGGAGTTACATGCATGCATGTAACCTCCCAAGCCTTGAAGTGGCCGGCCACTCCATTAGATGGGTAATTGATTTTTGGTGAGTTACACAACTTCATCTTCTTCCTTGGATCACCCTCTCAAGCTCTCCCAACCTCCTTGGCCGAAATTCCTAAAGGGTGCTAGCACACTCTAAGGTATTTTTCTCCACCTATTGCTTGTGTGGATACCAATAGAGGAGTGTGCACTTGACACTCTCGAGTTCCGGCGAACCTTTTGGACAAGCGGGATTTGCGAAGGGCGTCGCATCGAGGGTAACTTCTTATCATGTAGATCTAGAGTAGATCTAAAGGTATTAAACATATACATGTTAGTTTTATATTTTATACTTCGCACGGATCTGTGGTCGGGGCTTCCGAGGTTTTCGCAATGCAAAAAGCGGTTTTTGCGACTCGGAAAATCCCAACACAAGTCACCTTGAGCATGGCGCCTTGTACTTTGACTTCTTCGCAGCCATCTACATAGTAGGTGTAACTCCAGGATAATTGAGTATAATCCAAAGTGATCGAAGGTGTTTGAATAGTCCACAGAGGATTCTCCACTCCTGATAAAGGAGATGTATACCCTAGGCCTCTTGTCAGGATTGTTACTCAGAAGTCTCTAGCATGAGCAAGCATGTTAAGAAGATGGTCTTCTTGGGAACATGTAGGAGTAACTTGAATCCACAGGACACGGAAATTAACTTGGGCTAGGTGTGACGTAGTCAGCCTAGTGGAGACGAACACAGAGACAATGTCTTGAACCAAGTGGGTATAGAATGAGTGAAAGGAACAAGGCATGAACAACTAAAGCTACTTAAGGATTCAGAAAATGTTCTGAAGTTGATTTAGACTTTCGATCAATTAGGGGTCATGATGTATTGCTAGGTGTCACTCATGATCTATTCATAATTAAGGGGTTAATTAATAATATAGCCAACATAACCAGGAACCTATTAGGTCACATGCACTATGGGTGATCTCGAGATGTAAAACAAGTTTGAGAATGAGATTCTCGTTAAGAGAGGATATGTCTGGTTGGACCAGACCGAGGGGGTGTGAAACGGAGGATATGGAACCTCCTATGGCTTTGGACTTGACACGATAATATCATACCTAAACGAATTCAAATGGACCATATAGAGCCTCACATGGTCGTGCCTAACTTGGCACAGGTCGTGCTTGGCTCTGGCCAGAAAAATGGCTAAAATTGGGTTGTGCCTAGAAGGACACATGGCCAGGTCGTGTGTCCTGGCACGACCAGCCGTGTGAATCCACACGGCCATGTCGCGGTTCCATCGATTTTGGAGATTTCTCTTTATAGAAATTTCCTGGGTTATTCTTACCTTAATTATGCAATAATTATGGTAAGATATGTTCCCTTTAAGCCTCCTAAGATGACCTAATCAAGAGATCTATAAATAGATCCCTTGATAATCTTTGGCTAAGAGTTGTTTTAGATTCCCCTTAGTAGCCATCTTTCCCCCCTCATCTTCTCTTATCTCTGCCGATTAACTAGCATCAATTGGAGACAAAGGCTTACTGCTTTAGGAGTTGTCTCAAGTGATCCTGGCATGGATACTGATAGAGGCAAGGCTCGTTGATCTTGCTTGTGGTTTTGACGGATTCAAAAGAATATGAAAGGTATAACTTCTCCTTCTCCTTGTATGTTTTCATGTGATTATGCCAAAGCAAGTTTTCCTGGCCCCCAGGGGATGTCTGGGATGGAATAAAAATTATTTTATTCACTTTATTCCGCTATGCATGATCCTGGAATCTCCAACATTCATTCCATAATTCAAATGGTGTTTTTCCTAAAAACCTATGAATTAAGACTCGATTTTGGATATAGAAAGCGGTGTTAACCGCTTCCACCCACAAGTAGTTAGGTAAGGAATATGTATTAAGCATTGTCCTAGCCGCTTCTTTTAGGGCATGATTTCTCCTTTCTCCCACCCCATTTTGTTGGGGTGTTGAGAACTCATGCTTGTACCCTTGTTCTAAGCAAAATTTTGAAAAATTAGAATTCTCAAATTCTCCACCATGATCACTACGGATCCTGTTGATTTTGAGATTTCTTTCATTTTCAACCCTTTTGCTAAATCTTGATTTTTTTCTAAGGTATCATCCTTATGTTTCATATAGTAAAGCCATGTATAACTAAAAAAATTATCACCTATGACTAAACAATATTTGTTACCATTTAAAGAAGGTATGCTATGATAATCAAATAAATCCAAATGTAAAAGCTCTAAAGGTAATGAGGTACTAGTTAGTGTTTTACCTTTATGTGATGATTTTGATTGCTTTCTGTTAGGGCAATCTCTTGCCGTAATATGGTTTTGATGGTGTGGCAAAGGGTTTAAGTTAGTTTGATATGTTGATGTGATATGTGCGTTGAAGTCGTGCAGGACTTAGTAATTCGCACATGGAGCCGTGGCGAGTTTCACATCTCATGACTCGTGCCTTGAGTCGGTGAAGGATAGCTTTGCGGAAGCCGTGCGCTTGGAGCATCCGAGGGACCGCCGGACGAAGCTTGGAGTGGCCGAGGAAGTAGACTTGAGGCAAGAGGCGAAGGAGCATTGCAGAGCCGCGTCGCTGATCTTTGCGCCGAGGGCGTGGCCGAACGAAGAGAACTTCGGCGAGGACTCAGAAATGAGTGGCGATTGTAACCCGGGGAAGGGTAGCTCTTAGGTGAAACTTGGCCATTTGACCAAGTGTCGGATGGGTTTTCGACACCGGACCGCCATGTCGTGGCGTGATCGCTCTAAGTCAGTGAGTTCGATCGTATCGACCGGATCGATTGTGGTGGATCGCCATCACGATGGGCGATCGCCAAGACATCGATCGCTGGCGGCGATCGGGTCAATAAGGGTTTGACGCGAACCGTTCATAGCCGATTAGGCGATCGACTACGGGAGGCGATGATCGTGATGAGGTCCATCGATTGCGCCAAGAGTTTCGTTGGACTACAACGGTCGGGATAGCGTGTTGGGGTTGTAGTGATGGCGATCGCCAAGGCGTGATCGATGGCGGCAACGGAAGAAGTTAGCCCTCTCTATAAAAAGAGAGGGTGTGAGCCTTTGAGAGGCTAATGCTCATACTCCAAATGATCTTCCTAGTGCCCCACAAGTTCTAAACTCTTCTTACTTGTCTTTACTTCAATCCTATTGTAAGAAGAGTGATCTTGGTTGTAAAGGTTACCTCCACCTAGCTTTGTGCAAAGGAGAGACCGATAGTGATTGGTTTTGGCGGAGTGATTCACCGTGGACGAATCGGACCGTGGATTAGCGGCGTAGCCGTGAACCACGTTATATCTCGGTGTTTGTATTGCTTGCTTATATCTTGCTTGTCTTTTGCTTTGTATTTGTATATTTCGCTTGCGCTAACGTTTTGTAGATGAGCAATTTACGACGTCCAACGTACGAGGGCTATTCACCCCCCTCTAGCCGGCCATACCGATCCCCTACAAGTGGTATCAGAGCCAAGGAAAGCTTGTCACCGGACTAACCGCCGCAACAAGCCCTACATCAAAAATGGCCGGCTCCAACATCCATCCTCCGAAGTTTGAAGGAGAATTCGCGTGGTGGAAGAAGCGAATGGAGGTATTTTTTGAAACGGATTTTGATATAATGATTACAATGGAATCCGGTTTCGTTTTGCCTAGGGATGAAGAGGGGAAGCCAATAGAGAAATCTAGGTGGACCAAGAGGCAAAGAGAGGAGCACCTTGCAAACTCCAAAGCCAAGCACCATCTCTACAATGTGCTCCCCCAACAAGAAATCAACCGAATAGGAGAATGCCTAAGCGCCAAGGAGATGTGGGAGAAGCTAATTGAGCTTCGTGAAGGCACATCCAAGGCAAAGCTAGCAAGGAGAGATCTCCTCCGCTCCCAACTATCCAACATCAAATTAGAAAAGGGAGAAAAGGTAATTTCTTTGCATTCTAGATTCAAAGAAATTTTAAATGGACTAACAAGTGTAGGTGAGAAGCTATCAAACCGGGATATGGTAATGAAGGCCATAGATGCCTTTCCCCGGTCCTCAAAGTGGAGCTCCATGGTGGACTCATTCTATATCTCAAAGAATTTAGAAGTGAGCACCTTGGAGGAGTTCTTCTCAACAATGGAACTCCACGAAACTAGGCTTGAGGGAATACAAGAGGAGCCTGAAATTCAACCCTCAAGAGGAGTAGCATTATTGGCAAGTAAGGGGAAGAAGAAGATGGAAATCCCCTCCTCCTCCGATGACGAAGCGTCTTCCTCCTCCTCCATGGATAGCACCGAAGAAGCCTATATGGTAAGGAGTGTAAGACGTGCATTTAAGAATTTTAGATTTGATAAATCTAATGATAGGATGAGAAGACCAAGGGGGAAGGTCATATGCTACAATTGCCAAGGAGAAGGGCACATAAGGGACAATTGTCCTCTCCTAAACAAGAGCAAGGAAGAAAGGAAAAAGAAAGAAGAAAAGAAGAAGAAAAAGGGGAGCAAGAAAAAGAAGGAAGAGGAGAAGAAGACAAAGGAGAAGGGAAAGGCTAAGGCTCTCAAGGCAAGGACTTGGGATGATCCATCCTCATCCTCCTCCTCATCATCGGATGAGGAGAATGCCTTTGTCACCAATTTGGCCTTGATGGCTTTTGATGACTCGGATTGCTCTTCATCCGAAAATGAAGGATCAAGCTCAAATGGGGAGAGCTCAAATGAAGGGGGAGCTTCCACATCCTCATCATCCGAAGAAGAAGAGGACATGGAAACTATGGTAACCAATCTCTCACCTAGTAAAATAGTTTCTATGATTTCTAGTTTAACTAAGGATTTATTTAGGGCAAAGAAGAAAAATAAATGCATGCTTGGACAAATTAAGGAATTAGAACAAAAATTAGAAAAGGCATGCTTAAATGATAATATTTCTTCTAGCTTAGATGATGCATGCTCACATGACCTTTATATGCCTTTAAATGTTAATGATGCATGCATAGAGGAAAATAGGGCATTAAGGGAAAAGGTAGATTATTTAACCAAAGCCCTAGAGAAATTCACTATTGGCTCCAACACATTGAACATGATCTTAGGGAGCCAAAGAGCTAGTTTCAACAAGAAAGGCCTAGGCTACAAGGAAAAGAAAAATGAAAAGGCCTATAAATGCCTAATAGCTAGGGGACAAGATAAGAAGAAGGTAATTGCTAGGAAATGGATCCCCAAGGAGTATTTAGTGAACCCAATAGGAAAGAATCTATTTTGGGTTCCAAAATCCATCCTTAAGGGTTAGAAAACCCCTAGGGTAGTCAACCACATGGTCCTAACCTATATCATATTTTGGTTGACTTAGGATGACGGGACAATATTTTTTAGATAGTGTTGGGTGATGATAACGTACCCATAAATAGGTAATAATGCTTAAATCATGATGATTAATGTAATCCCTATGTATGTTTGCAATCATGATTTATGTTTTTAAAATTTGGCACGTTATCATGAGAAATAGGTTTGAATCATGCTTTAGGTAATACTTTATTTAGTATCACCACATAATACCTAATGCATGATTATAATTTGATGAAAACATGCATTTCATGATCATAATGTAGAATTCATTCACATATGTCATTATGATCATGGAGGTTGTTAGGATGATACTTAACCATGATAGAATTGCATGAATATATGGGTTAAGTATATACAAATACCCCCTAGGATACATCTCACACTCACTATAGGCTAACTTGATTGCAAACTTAGCATGGGTGAGATATTAGGATGATACAAATGTCCACTAATGCCTATGGCATTTAGATGGTCATTTAAAGTATCAAAATAGCAATAATAGACCAATCATCGGGAAGGCTTATGTTTAATTCATAGACATATTGCCAAAAGATCATGGTTGGATATTTCATATGTTTTCAAAACAATTTCTTATCTTAAAATACATGTATTCATGTTTTGAAACAATTGGATGCAAAACTAGGTAGCTAACTTGATACTAGAATGATCAAAAACCTAGTGGTTTTTAGAACTTTTGGATTTTTGGCAAAAACAAGAAAATATAATGAGTTTTCATGAAAAACTATTTTTCCTTGATAGATATACTTAATAGAAATATGTTCCCCAAAATTTCATGATTTTTCAAATTTTTTGGAATTTATAATGCATTTCTGAAATTCGTCCAGAAAATCAGAAATTTGGATTCCTTTGTGCCAGTCGACTGCCATACTGATAGCAGTCGACTGGTGTCCTGTAAATCAGAACATTGGAGGCCGAATTCAGTTTGTAAACCTACAACAAGTGGTAGAAATATACTTGATGCCATCAACAAGTTAAATCAACTTGTCATATTTTTCCTCCATTATACTTGATGCCATGAGCTTATAACTTAGTGTTAATCTTTTTGATGGTGTCAAAGGGGGAGAGATAAGTATGTTTAAGTTAATTACTTTAGGGGGAGAAATATATGATAATATGATAGGGGGAGAAAATTTGCATAAAGAGTCTCATGGATTAAGGGGGAGTTGCATGTTGTTATATCATGTTTATCTTTACATGCTTTCTTACCTTAGAATTTATATCAAATGTTTTTACCTAACTTAAACGGATTGTCACACATCAAAAAGGGGGAGATTGTTAGGGCAATCTCTTGCCGTAATATGGTTTTGATGGTGTGGCAAAGGGTTTAAGTTAGTTTGATATGTTGATGTGATATGTGCGTTGAAGTCGTGCAGGGCTTAGTAATTCGCACATGGAGCCGTGGCGAGTTTCACATCTCATGACTCGTGCCTTGAGTCGGTGAAGGATAGCTTTGCGGAAGCCGTGCGCTTGGAGCATCAGGACGCGGACGAAGCTTGGAGTGAAGCCGGAGGAAGTAGACTTGAGGCAAGAGGCGCGAAGGAGCATTGCGAGCCGTCGCTGATCTTTGCCGAGGCGTGGCCGAGAAGCGAAGAACTTCGAAGGCGAGGACTCCAGAAATGAGTGGCGATTGTAACCCGGGAAGGGTAGCTCTTAGGTGAAACTTGGCCATTTGGCCAAGTGTCGGATGGGTTTTCCGAGCACGATCATTGCCATGTCGTGATCATTGCCTAGTCCAGTGAGTTCGGGGTATAGATCGATTTGGATTGTGGCGGTCGATTGCCATCGTGGGCGATCGGCCAGATCGATCGATCGGCGCGGCGGTGATCGGTATCAATAAGGGTTGACCACGAGCCGTTCGTAGCCGATTAGGCGATCGACTACGGAGCGTGATCGGCCCGATGAGGTCCATCGATCGCCAAGAGTTCCGTTGGACTACAGCGGTCGGGATCCGGCGTGTTTGGAGGCCGTTGTAGTAAACGGTCTGCCAAGGCGGATCGGTGATGGCGGAAGAAGTTAGCCCTCTCTATAAAAAGAGAGGGTGTGAGCCTTTGAGAGGCTAATGCTCATACTCCAAACGATCTTCCTAGTGCCCCACAAGTTCTAAACTCTTCTTACTTGTCTTTACTTCAATCCTATTGTAAGAAGAGTGATCTTGGTTGTAAAGGTTACCTCCACCTAGCTTTGTGCAAAGGAGAGACCGATAGTGATTGGTTTTGGCGGAGTGATTCACCGTGGACGAATCGGACCGTGGATTAGCGGCGTAGCCGTGAACCACGTTATATCTCGGTGTTTGTATTTCTTGCTTATATCTTGCTTGTCTTTTGCTTTGTATTTGTATATTCCGCTTGCGCTAACGTTTTGTAGACGAGCAATTTACGACGTCCAACGTACGAGGGCTATTCACCCCCCTCTAGCCGGCCATACCGATCCCCTACACTTTCTTTCTTGGCATGCATCACACAATTTGTCTTTGACATACTTTACTTTTGGTAGCCTTTTAACTAACTCTAATTTGGCCACCTTGGCTATGTTCTTCATATTGATGTGTCTTAGCCTTCTATGCCATAGCCACCCTTCCTCTTCTTTTGCCATAAGACACTTAGTAGAAATGTTAGAAGCATAGGATAAATCAACATGATAAATATTGGATTTTCTATATCCAACTAACATGCAATCATTCAAATTCTTGTGTCTAATTAAACATTTTGTGGAATTTAATTCAACACTATAGTCTGCATCACAAAGTTGGCTAACAATAAGTAAATTGAATTTCATGCTTTTAACTAGTAAGACTTTATGATTAATAATTTTAGGAGATACGTCAATTGTGCCTTTAACTAAAATTTTGAGTTTTCCACTATTCTCAAAAGACATGGTTCCCTTGTTAATGTAGTTGATAGTGGAAAACTTGCTCACATCTCCGGTCATGTGTCTTGAGCAACCACTATCTACAATCCACATACTTGGTCCACCTACCTAAATAACATGAAAAATAAATTCCTTAGGTACGCAAATGTTTGGACCGGTAACATCAATCAAAAATTTCTTGGGAACCCAAGCCTTCTTGACCTTACCCCTAATTGTTGTCTTTCTACTAATTAGCGAGGTATAGACTACTTCCTTGTCCTTAAGTTTATATCCTATGCCGGCCTTATTATAAATGGCCCTTTGATCCGTAAGAATGATGTTAAGGTATTTTGACCCACTAGTAAATTTTTCTAAACATGCTCTTAATTCACACACTTAATTCTTAAGATTTTCATTTTCCTTTCTAAACATGCAAGAATCATCACATAAAGATTGTTCATCCCTAATTGCCTTAATTTCTACTCTCAGGTCCTTAACCATAGATTTAGACTTGTCTAAAGCATTCTTAAGGTAAGCAATAGTTTTGTATAATAATTTTACTCTAGGGGAGTCCTTTACCTCATCGTCACTAGATGATGATTCGTCGCTTGATGGAGACTCTTCTTGGCTTGATGCTTCGGTATCATCTCCCAATGCCATGAGTGCCACATGGCGTGTGATGTGGCATAGCTCCTCCTCATCGGATGAGTCTTCAACACTTTGAGCGTCCCATGTGGTTTGGGCCACCATAGCCTCCTTCTTCTTCTTCTCCTTCTTTTCCTTCTTCTTCTTTTCTTTTTCTTCCTTCTTCTTTAGCTCCAAGCAATTTGGCTTGATGTGCCCCTTCTTATTGCATCCATAGCAAGTGACATTAGTGTTAGAAATTGAATTACTACTTGATTTACCTTTTGAGGATTGGAACATCCTCCTCACATCCTTCTTGGTGAAACTTCTTGATTTTCCATCGAATCTCTTGACGTAGTGAGCCACTTCACTAGCCGATAACTCTTCATCACTACACGATGCCTCATCTTCTGACTCGGATGATGAATAGATCTCCTTCTTTTCCTTCTTCTTCTTCTCTTTCTTTCCTACAACAAGGGCTAGACCTTTTGCCTTTGATGAAGTTTTAGCTTGTTCTTGCAATTCGAATTCACAAAATAATTCATCTAATTTAACTAAAAAAAGGTCCCTAGAAACCTTATAAGCATCTACCATTGATGCCCATGAGGTTGTTCTAGGAAAGTCTTGAAGAATGTACCTTACCAAATCGTGATTGCCCATCTTCTCATCTATGACGTGTAGTCCATTGACCACCTTCTTGAATCTACCGTTCATTTAGCTCACGGTCTCATTGGTCTTCATTCTAAAACTTTGAAGTTGACCTATCAATAGGTCCCTCTTGGCTCTCCTTGTCTCCTTGGATCCTTCATTGAGCTCAATGAGCTTCTCCCAAAGCTCTTTTGCGGAGTTGAAGGGTCCTACTTTGCTCAATTTCTCCTTGGATAAACCAAATTGGAGTGTGGTTGTTGCTTTGGCATTAGCTTGAGCTTTCTTCGCCATCTCTCTAGTCCAATCTTTCATTGGGAGTGGTGCTCCAAATTTGTCTATCGACTTCTTGAATCCGTCCACTACACTAAACCAATTATCAATATCATTCATTAAATAATACTCCATCCTACCTTTTCAATAGGCGAAGTCATTGACATCGAAGAAGGGTGGTCGCGCCGTGCTATAACCCTCTTGGAATGTCATCTTGCTCTGGTTGATTATTAGTTGCTTCGATGCGTTCCGAGCTCTGATACCACTTTTAGAAAAAATTTGGATGGCTAGAGGGGGTGAATATCCTCTTTTGATTTCTATAAAATGTTAGCGTAAACAAAAAAAAATAATACAAACAAAAATGAAATCAAGAGACAATTAAGACAACGCTAACAAGTATGTTTAATGTGGTTTAGAGATGACACTCCTACTCCACGGCAATTCATAAGGTGGATCAACCCTAGCAAGTCTCCACTAAAAATCTCCTTTTGATGATCACACCAAGGTGGAGAAGCCTTCTTACAATTACACTCTTCTTCTTACAAGATGATGGAATTAAAATAGAGAATAAGAGGTTAAGAAATACTAGAAGGCTTGGAGAAGACTTGGTGAGCTTGAGAGCAAAGTTTGGAATGAGAGGACTAGCCCTCTCAAGCTCCCCAAGGCCTCCTTTTATAGAGAAAAGACTGATTTTCCCGTTGAGCCAACAATAATCGACTGATCGAGCCATCAATCGACTGTTGTTGTAGCTGACCTAATCCAACGACTTCTGACGAAGCCTGATCTACAGTCGTCACATCTTAACAGAACTCTGATCAGTCGATTGATCATGCCATTAGTCAATTGATCATGCCATTAGTCGATTGATCGAGCTATCAGTCGACTACTCCAAGCAATCAGTCGACTAAAAATATTTCTGTGCCCGTGTCCACTTATAATAGTCGACTGCCAAGGTATGGCAGTCACCTGATGAGGGACCAGTCGATTGTCAAACCCTAGCAGTCGACTAATGGCCCATAAAACTCAATCGACTCTAATTAATTGGCTGACCAGTCGACTGGGTCATAACCCCAGTCGACTATTCAAGCCTTCTAGACCCTCGAGTATCGAAAACTCAAGACCAGTCGACTGAGACAAGACCCCAATCGACTAGAGTACTTCAAGTATGATCAATTCATACTTGAAGTCAACACCCTAGACCTAGACTCAACCTTTAGCTCTTCCTTCAGCCTTATGCCTCCTCAATCCCTCTGAGTCTGCGACTCCTTCATCATTGCGCTTGCCTTCAAGAGCTTCCCTCAGTTTTGTCATATTTCAGGTTTCTCCTTTGTCAAAGTCCGCTTGGACTTTACGCCGCCAAGACTACATGCTTGGACTTACGCTGCCAAGACCTTGCCTTTGGACTTCCTTGGCCAAGGTCCGCTTGGACTTTACACCGCAAAGACTACATGCTTGGACTTATGCTGCCAAGACCTTCCCTTGGACTTTCCTTTCCAAGATTCACACTTGGACTTCTCTTTTTTTATCACTTAACACATTCATAATTAGATCATAAATATTACCTAACTTAAATGATTATCCAAACATCAAAATACATAAATACTTGGGGCATTATTGCACCAACACGGAACCATAGTGATTTCAGGTTTATGGACTATTCATACCAATAGTTACTATGAGAATGTTTATGACACTCATATGATAATCTATGAAATATTCTCATAGTGGGTCAGTTCGATACATATTCTCTAATATATACCCATGTGCCAACTTGATATCCTATATCCATGACTTGTGAGATTAAGTCATCAGTTGACCTACATGCTAGTCTCAGTGTATTAATATTATCCTTGTATATTAATACTTTACTAAACCAATTATGAATAGTGTTCTATATATATCTATAGTATCCCACTATTAAGTCACCAACTTGATATGTCATAGACTAGAACCAACTACCCTAGGATATTATTATATTTATTCAAATGATACATCAATGAAGTAAATGAAATAACCATAAACTTTGCCTTTATTATGAAATATGATACAAAAGTCCCTTTACTAATTATCTCATAATTGACACTTAGGATTAATACTAACTACATTCTGATCAAATTTCTAAGAAATTGAAGATCCCTCACCCTGTCTTGATCCTATTTGAAAATCTAATTATTTTTTATCTGTTTCAACAATATAAGGATTTTTTTTTCACAAGGTCATATAAGGTCTCAAGCTTGTTATTCCATTCTTATATGAATCGTAAGAAAACTTATTATCATAATATTTTCATTTGACTTTAATCTCATTAGCAGCATTAGCAAAATTCATAAAATGATCTCATACCTCACTTCATGATTTTATTTTATTTGCTTAATTTTCCTTTAGAATCCATAAGTATTCTTATACCCACTGAAAGTTCAGATTGTATCATTAAATAACTATTATCAACATTTATATTTGAAATATATTCTTGCATTGACATCTAAAAAATAAACATATAATTTTTATTATTAATAATATTATTATATATAGAGAGAGTGTGTGTGAGAGTTTTCTTATGTTGTGTGACATGCGGTGCGTGATGTGATCTTAGTCATTCATCGCACGGAGATGCACAGTAAATGGGAAATGCAGTATTTCTCTCCAGACGATCTTTGGCCAAATTTTTCATCATTGATCGCCATCCGCACTATAGCCTGATGCATGCGAACGCAACCTTAAATCTTGCGACGGAGACCGATGGAGACTCGAAGTGCACACTGGTGCTCAACGCCCACAAGTGCACGGGTGTCGTCAAGTAATAATATAGATTATCGATCCCACAAGGACTGAGATTCGAGTACCGATCTATTCAGTGGGTGTTGTTGTTTGGAATTCAGTTCTAATGGTTGCGCTTAGGAGGTCGTTGGTGGTCCGAACTCAGTACTGTTGAGGATTCAGAGACTGCTAGAGGGGGGTGAATAGCGTGTTGGCTTGTCAAAGGAGGAATTCGATCGTTTCTACAAATTGTGTTAGCGCGCAGCGTGTAGGATCGAGTAAACCGAGAGAGGGGGGTGAATCTCGGTGTTTAATAATTTTTTTTGTTACTTTTAATATGAGTACACAACGAAAATGAAATGCAATAAGAGACACAGTAATTTACTTGGTTCATAACCCGGACTGGGTTGCTACTCCAAGGCCCGTAGCTCTCCCACGAACAACCTCGATGGGCAATATCTATAATGCCCTCCAATTCGAGAACTCTCGACTTCGGAGGGAGTTCGCTTTTTACAAATGTAAGAAAAGAGTAACAATCTACTCTCTCTTTAAATTGAATTTAAAAGAGAAAATAAAAAAGTTAACGACTACTTTATACCGACACAAGATGTAGTTGTGGATGCAGCTTGAGGTGTCGGAAAAGAGTCCTTCTGAATGGTTGAAGCTCTTGTGATCGTGAGGAAATTTTGACAGCACTTTGACATATATGAATGTTGATACTGAGTTGTGGTCGAGCATGACTTTTATAAACTCTTTCCAGTCGAATGGAATGCATTCCAGTCGACTCCACATCAACCCATCGATATGGAATTCGTGGTCTTCCAGTCGATTTTCCAGTTGCGTATTGCTAGTCGGCTAGATCGGTGCTTGTGAGGAATTTCTCTCTTCAGTTGACTCAAACTCTTCAGTTGACTCAAGCCCTTTCCATCTGCGTCACACGATCTTTGATCGATCACCAGTTGATCCTGCCAAATAGGTATCCTGTAAGATATCGGGGAAAAAATAATAAATAAATAAAATTTAAGCACAGGGATTAACCCCTTTAAGTGGGTTTTGTTAGTAATATATATGAGAGATGTCCTAAGGCAATCGCCTTATGTATGAACCATTTATATGATAAATGAAGATTCACTATTTGAGTATACATGTTTAATGTATTTGATTGGATCTTAAACTCATTTACTGAATGTCCACGATACGATTCACAATATGAGAGAATTTGTGATTGGATCACAACTAGTGAGTATCTCTACATGTGTAATTGTGATGTATCGAAATTATCCCTAGTCGATGAATTGATGGATTTGGACACCATCAATTCTGTCGAGACTAGCACGAGGTATACTCCTTGGTGTATCCAAGCGGTGATTCTCCGGTGGAGATATAGTGATGTCGAGTTAATCGTGGATGCTAGTTATGGTAACTAGTTCATTGGAGTGACCAGTAGTAAGACTTCATATGGTTCTCTGCATATATAGATATGTCAATGAAGTTCTTACTGTGGCTTAAGTGCGATGTTCCTTTGACTTGCGGTATTCAAGTCATCTTGATCATGGAGACTTATGCTTTGACATCTTAAGCAAATATCTCTAAGGAGATGTGGACCCGGGATGATTGGGTATAATTCGAAGTGATCGAAGGTGTTTGAATAGCCTATAAAGGATTCACCACTCCTTGCGAGGAGATGTATACCCATGGCCTCTCGTCGGATTGTTACTAAAGTCTTTGGCCAAAGCATTACATGTTTAGAGTAAGGTACTCTTGATACATGTGGAGTAACTAGAATCCGTAGGGACGAGGAAATGATACTTGGGCTAGGTGTGACGTAGTCAGCCTAGTGGGGACTGACACAATAGACCATGTCCTGAACCAAGTGGGTATAAGATGAGTGAAGGGAATGGGGCACGATTCATTCGAGCTACTGAAGGGTTTCAGAAATAGCTCTGGATCAACCGTTGATCTTTTCGGTTAATTGGGGATCATGATGTACTACTAGGTGCCACTCATGATCGTTCTATAATTAATGGTTAATTATAGACGGCCAACATAAACCGAGAACCTATTTGGTCACACGCTGCGAGTGTAATCCAAAGGATTTAAAAGCGAGCTTGAGAATGGATTCTCGGCGAGAGAAACTAGGTTTGGTTGGACCAAACATAAGCGAGCATGAAATCGTTTGATGCAATGGGCGTGGATGGGCTGCGTCTTATGAAGACGTAATGGATGGACCAAAATGGTTTGGTTCTAATCCAATGGATAAGAATAAACCAAAGGGTTTGGTTTATTTTAAACGAATGAACCAAAAGTTGGTTCGGTTCGTTTTAACTTAAAATAAACCATTATGGTTTGGTTTATTTTAACTTATCTTAATGGAGCGGGTTAACGGGCTTTATGGATATGATCCATTAACCATTAAGAGAATTAGTTCTCTATAAAAGTGGGCTTAAGGGATTGTTAAACCCTAATCATCCAAAACCCTAAAGCAAGTTGCCGCCCACCTCCTTGGTGAATTCGGCGCCAACAACCTTGTGCCGCCGCCCAACCATTTGTGCCGCCGTCCAACTTGTTGCCGGCGACGAAGCTTCAGCCGGTGAACCTCTGGCGACCCTCCGGTGATCTCCTATAGGTTTAGCATCAAGGTGAGGCTTTTCTCTCCTTGTTTTGGCCGGCGCCTACTCCTCCACCAAGCTGTCCAGTTTTCTGGACAGCTTCTCCTCCTCTCGTCGGAGCGTCGTTTGGACGACGGTTAGTGCTCCGACAGCGGCTAACTTACCGGGGATTTGATCTCCGGTAATCCTCTGAGGTGGAGGACGAAGGATTCGTCAAACGGTTGACGAACACCTCTCCGGAGAAACGAGTTTTGAGAACTCGTTTTGGATCCGAATTTGGATTCGGATCGTGATCATCTCTCGATCACGTCGTCTTCAACACGAGGCTAGTAACCCGTACGAAGACCAAGCTCGTGACTTAGCGAAGTCATCCCGAGGAGCTCGGCATGGATACGGATAGAGACGATTCTTACGAGGATCGTTCCGGTTGATGCCGTTCCCGCTACACGTCATACGGAAGGTATAACGTAGTTTAATTTCCTTTTATTGCAATTTTAATTTATGGTTATGTCTACACTTGTTGTAATAGCATGCGTGTGTTGTGTGTGTTGTAATAAATAGGAGTATTTATTATTTTTATTGCTTCCGCTGTGCTCATGTTTACGAAACATGATCGAACACACACACGCCGCGGTGCCGGAAACCCAACAGTGGTATCAGAGACCGGGTTGTGTTTCGACATAATCGTAAAAATGGTTTTGCGATAGTCATAATGTATTTCTGGAAGTTTTCTAAATTTTGGAAATTTAGAAGTATTTATGGAAATTTTTCAATTTTGGAAAGTCTAGAAGTATTTATGGAAATCTTCCACTTTTGGAAAGTTGGAAGTATTTATGGAAATTGATATTTTCCATAAATAAAATATTTGATTAGATTCTGGAAATTTTTTTCCTAATTTAATCATGATTTGATTTGGGAAATCAAATCTTAAAATATTTTATTTCCATAAGTAGTTTTAATGATTTAGGAAATTGGTTTCCTAAATAGATTTTCCTTAATCAAATAATTCCATGAATAAAATATGTGATTAGATTTGGAAATTTGTTTCCTAATTTAATTATGATTTGATTTGGAGAATCAAATCTTAAACATATTTTATTTCCATAAATAGTTATGACATATAAGGAAATATATACATGACATAATTGTATGCCATGTAATTGCATTAGATGCATAACATTATGCCATGCGTGTCGTGACATGTAGATGTATGCCATGTATGCCATGCCATGTAGATAATAGTTATTTGCATGCAAAGAGGATGAGACATAAAACCCTAACTCAATATTAAAGCCTACACCTTCCATTAATATGGTTAGAACCAGAGTTACATTTCTTGTTTGGGTTGTTGGACTCACTCAAGCCCACTCGAACTGAACATGTTCAAATCATTGGAATAGTTTAACTATAATATGGTAAGAGTCAGAGGTCAATCGTTAGTTTGGGTTGTTGGACTCACTCCAAGCCCGGCTAATTGGTTGAATGCGCTCTAACCATATTAAAACTATTTCGCGATTAATGGGTCGGCTTTAACTTGGAGCATCGATTTGTTGGACTCACTCCAAGGTCGATGTGAAGAGAGGTGAAGTTGGGTGCTATGCATATGATGCATACTTGTTAATGTGTTAACAACCCAATGTATGTGTAAACATTCAATTAGTTGATAGCACATTGTGATAGTTACATATACATGATATGTAATCGGTATACTTGATACCCACCATCATAGCTAAGAATGGCTTGTTGGACTCACTCCAAGGTTGTTCTTATCTATGATGGATATCAGCCCATTCGGAGATGGACCTACGATCTCCCGAAGTGATTTTAAGGGTTTTTGAAATTCGAAAAATGAATGGGATTTATAAATGTATATTGATGCATTTTAAAATCATTTTCTCATATATGCTCGTTTTGTATTTCTAGGTCAATAAATTGATCATGATGTGTTTGAATTTGCGTTCCATTTTGGATTCAAATAAATCGACTGGGCCGAACTTCTTGGACTGGCTTAGAAACTTGAGAATTGTTCTCAAGGTGAAAAGCTTGTGTATGTCCTCGAAGCGCCTCTTCCCGCCCGTCCTAGTGACGATGCAACTTTGGACCAATTGTTGGCCTATCAGAAACATGTGAGTGATTTTGAACAAATGAGTTGCATCATGCTAGCCGCGATGGAACCCAAGCTACGAAAGCAGCATGAGCATATGGATGCTCATGTCGTAGTCCTTCATCTCTGTGAGTTGGTTGATGAGCAAGTGAGATTCGAAAGGTTCGAAGTCTCCAAGCTCCTCTTCACCTCTGAGATGCAAGGAGGTTCATCTGTGGTACTGCTAAACATGCTGAAGACTGTGGAGCCTTCTGAGAAGCATGAGTAGGGGACAGTGTTGTTAGTTGATTCCTCGAAGAAAGGTTCTAAGAGGGAGTCAAAGGAACAACAGAAGGGAAAGAAGAGAAAGGCTAAGAAGGTAGAACTAGCACAAAAGGAAACTTGCCATCATTATGGCAAGGAGATCCATTGGCGAAGAAAGTGCAAGATTTATCTTGAGTCCATGAAGAAGGATAAGGCATCGGATGCCCCATCTTCTTCAGAAATCTTCTTTATTGATTGTCATTCTATTTCCTCAGACACTTGGGTATTTGATACTGGGTGTGGCTCACATATATGTAATGACATACATGGGCTAAGGAATAGAAGAAGACTCGCCAAGGGGAGAGTCAAATTTACGTGTTGGGAATGGAGCAACGGTTGTTGCACTCGTCATCGGAACGTATTTGTTGGAACTCCCTGTAGGACTTGTCTTAGAACTGGACAATTGCTTTTATGTTTCTTCGTTGATAAAGAACATCATTTCTATTTCTTGTCTAAATAGAAATGGTTTCCATTTGACGTTTCGTAACAATTGTTGTTACACAACTTTGAATGGGGTTCTTTATGGGACTGGAACTTTAAGCAATGGTGTTTATACGTTGGACGTATCCAGTGACATTTGCAATATCGAAGCGAGCAACAAGAGTGCTCGAAAGGATAATCAAATAGACTCCTACATGTGGCATTGTCGTCTTGGCCATGTAAGCAAGAAACGCATGTCCGAATTACACCGATGTGGAATTCTGGAATCGTTTGAATTGGATTCATACGATACATGCGAATCATGCTTAAAAGGCAAGATGATTAAGTTACCTTTTACTGGAAAAGGTGAACGAGTGGGAGAGTTACTAGGTCTAGTACATACTGATGTATGTGGACCTATGTCAACTCAAGCATTAGGAGGCTATAGCTACTTCATTACCTTCACCGATGATCACTCACGGTTTGGGTATGTGTTCTTGATGAAACACAAGTCTGAAGCCTTTGAAAAGTTCAAAGAATTCAGAAATGAAGTAGAGAAACGACATGACAAAAGTATTAAAATACTTCGATCGGATCGAGGTGGTGAATACTTAAGTCAAGAGTTTCTTGATTATCTAAGAGACAATGGCATATTGTCTCAATGGACTCCGCCCTATACACCACAGCATAATGGTGTATCTGAGAGGTGTAACCGGACCTTGTTGGACATGGTCAGGTCAATGATGAATCATGCGACTCTTCCCAAGTCCTTTTGGGGTTATGCACTTCAGACAGCTGTTTACTTGTTAAACAGAATGCCTACCAAGGTAGTCTCTACTACTCCATATGAGATATGGGCTAGTAAGAAACCTCATGTATCTTACTTGAAGATATGGGGTTGTCCTGCTTATGTGAAGTGGATGACGTATACAAACCGATGCTAAGTCGATAAATGTCTATTTATTGGATACCCTAAGGAAACAAGGGGTTACCAATTCTATCATCCTATGGAACAAAAGGTGTTTGTTTGAGGCATCTTTGTGTTTCTAGAGAAAGAGTTTCTCTTGCAAGAAAGGGAGTGTCGTTGAGCTTGAGGAGGCTCGAGAGACTCAAATAGACATTGATGAGATACACAGTGAAGCACAATGTAGACAACTCATAGTGATGAGCAATCAATTTGGACCTAATGTAACACCACATCTTCGTAGATCTGGTAGAACACGCAATATTCCTGAGAGATATGGATTTCTCGTAAGTGAATCGAACGACGTGTTACTCATTGATGATGAGGAGCCTACCAGTTATGAAGAAGTGCTGACAAGTTCAGACAGGGATAAGTGGCTTGGTGCCATGAAGTCGGAAATGGATTCCATGTATGACAACCAAGTTTGGAACTTGGTTGACCCACCTGAAGGCATAAAGCCTATAGGGTGCAAGTGGGTTTTCAAGAAGAAAACCGACATGGATGGTAATGTGATTACCTATAAGGCTAGATTGGTGGCGAAAGGATATCGTCAAAAACAAGGTGTTGATTATGACGAAACCTATTCGCCTGTAGCTATGCTTAAATCCATTCGGATGCTCCTGACCATAGTGGCTCATTATGATTATGAGATATGGCAGATGGATGTGAAAACAGCTTTCCTTAATGGAAACTTGCTCGAGGACGTGTATATGATACAGCCTGAGGGTTTCACATCGGTTGATAAAACCAAGGTATGCAAGTTGCGACGATCCATTTATGGATTGAAGCAAGCATCCAGGAGCTGGAATATCCGTTTTGATGAGACGATCAAAAAGTTTGATTTCTCACAAAATCCAGACGAACCTTGTGTGTACAAGAAGGTAAGTAGAGTGCGATCGTATTCCTAGTATTGTATGTCGATGACATATTACTTATAGGAAAGCGATGTGTCAATCTTCTGATCGATTAAGGTTTGGTTATCCAAGACATTCTCCATGAAAGACCAGGGAGAAGCAACCTACATCCTTGGGATTAAGATCTATAGAGATAGATCGAAACGGTTGCTTGGTCTTTCGCAGTCTACATATATAGACCGAGTGCTAAAGAGGTTTAGCATGTCGGAATCCAAGAAAGGTTATCTGCCCATCAGGCATGGGGTACACCTTTCGAAGTCTATGTGTCCGCGCACAGAAGACGAGAGGATTTGCATGAGTAAGATTCCCTATGCATCCGCAATAGGATCTATCATGTATGCTATGTTATGTTATACGAGGCGGATGTATCGTATGCTCTGAGTGTCACGGCGGATACGGTCGATCGAGGAATGGATCATTAGGCGGTATTAAGGCGATCCTTAAGTACTTGAGAAGAACTAAGGATGTGTTCTAATATATGGAGAAGGGACATGGTGATATGCGGGTATCACGGATGCGGCTTCGGACGGACAAGGATGATTCCAGTCTCGGATGCGGATACGTGTTCACCTTGAATGGGGGCGCAGTGAGTTGGAAAAGTTCCAAACAAGAGACTGTAGCGGATTCTACCACTGAGGCAGAATATATTGCAGCTTCGGAAGCAGCAAAGGAGGCGGTTTGGATCAAGAAGTTCGTTCATGAACTTGGTGTGATTCCGGCCATTGTTGAAGCAATACCGGTCTACTGCGACAACAATGGAGCAATTGCACAGGCGAAAGAGCCAAGGTCTCATCAACGATCCAAACATGTGCTTCGCCGCTATCATCTTATCAGAGAGATCATCAGTAGGAAGGAAATACAAATCGAGAAAATCCCCACTGAAAGGAACTTAGCGGATCCTTTGACTAAAGCATTACCTCAAAGTAAGTTTGAGGGTCATGTTGGTGCTTATGGTATTGGATACCGTAGCGATTGGCATTAGGCCAAGTGGGAGTCTGTTAGTAATATATATGAGAGATGTCCTAAGGCAATCGCCTTATGTATGAACCATTTATATGATAAATGAAGATTCACTATTTGAGTATACATGTTTAATGTATTTGATTGGATCTTAAACTCATTTACTGAATGTCCACGATACGATTCACAACATGAGAGAATTTGTGTTTGGATCACAACTAGTGAGTATCTCTACATGTGTAATTGTGATGTATCGAAATTATCCCTAGTCGATGAATTGATGGATTTGGACACCATCAATTACATCGAGACTACTTGGTGTATCCAAGCGGTGATTCTCACCGGTGGAGATATAGTGATGTCGGAGTTAATCGTGGATGCTAGTTATGGTAACTAGTTCATTGGAGTGACCAGCCGTAAGACTTCATATGGTTCTCTGCATATATAGATATGTCAATGAAGTTCTTACTGTGGCTTAAGTGCGATGTTCCTTTGACTTGCTGTATTCAAGTCATCTTGATCATGGAGACTTATGCTTTGACATCTTAAGCAAACATCTCTAAGGAGATGTGGACCCGGGATGATTGGGTATAAGTCGAAGTGATCAAGGTGTTTGAATAGCCTATAAAGGATTCACCACTCCTTGCGAGGAGATGTATACCCATGGCCTCTCGTCGGATTGTTACTAAAGTCTGCCAAAGCATTACATGTTTAGAGTAAGGTACTCTTCGATACATGTGAGTAACTAGAACTGTGAGGACGAGGAAATGATACTTGGGCTAGGTGTGACGAGTCACTTAGTGGGGATCGGCACAATAGACCATGTCCCAACCAAGTGGGTATAAGATGAGTGAAGGGAATGGGGCACGATTCATTCGAAAGCATCAAGGGTTTCGTAAATAGTTCGATCAACCGCTGATCTTTTGCTAATTGGGGATCATGATGTACTACTAGGTGCCACTCATGATCGCTCTATAATTAATGGTTAATTATAGACGGCCAACATAAACCGAGAACCTATTTGGTCACACGACAACGAGTGTAATCCAAAGGATTTAAAACGAGCTTGAGAATGGGATTCTCGCATCGAGAGAAACTAGGTTTGGTTGGACCAAACATAAAGCGAGCATGAAATTGTTTCAGTCGCAATGGAAGCGTGGATGGGCTGCGTCTTATGAAGACGTAATGGATGGACCAAAATGGTTTGGTTCTAATCCAATGGATAAGAATAAACCAAAGGGTTTGGTTTATTTTAAACGAATGAACCAAAAGTTGGTTCGGTTCGTTTTAACTTAAAATAAACCATCATGGTTTGGTTTATTTTAACTTATCTTAATGGAGCGGGTTAACGGGCTTTCTGGATATGATCCATTAACCATTAAGAGAATTAGTTCTCTATAAAAGTGGTGATTGTTAAACCTAACTAATCCAAACCGCCGCCACCTTTGTGCCGCTGCCCTCTTGTTGCCGCGCCAAGCTTCAGCCGTGAACTCTCCGCGACTCCGGTGATCTCCTATAGGTTTGGCATCAAGGTGAGGCTTTTCTCTCCTTGTTTTGGCCGGCGCCTACTCCTCCACCAAGCTGTCCAGTTTTCTGGACAGCTTCTCCTCCTCTCGTCGGAGCGTCGTTTGGACGACGGTTAGTGCTCCGACAGCGGCTAACTTACCAGGGATTTGATCTCCAGTAGTCCTCTGAGGTGGAGGACGAAGGATTCGTCAAACGGTTGACGAACACCTCTCTGGAGAAACGAGTTTTGAGAACTCGTTTTGGATCCGAATTTGGATTCGGATCATGATCATCTCTCGATCACGTCGTCTTCAACACGAGGCTAGTAACCCGTACGAAGACCAAGCTCATGACTTAGCGAAGTCATCCCGAGGAGCTCGGCATGGATACGGATAGAGACGATTCTTACGAGGATCGTTCCGGTTGATGCCGTTCTCGCTACACGTCATACGGAAGGTATAACGTAGTTTAATTTCCTTTTATTGCAATTTTAATTTACGGTTATGTCTACACTTGTTGTAATAGCATGCGTGTGTTGTGTGTGTTGTAATAAATAGGAGTATTTATTATTTTTATTGCTTCCGCTGTGCTCATGTTTACGAAACATGATCGAACACACACACGCCGCAGTGCCGAAAACCCAACAGGTTTAACCAAAGGGTAGGGTTAATCAAGGTTGGATTAAATTTAATTTTGGCTTGAATCAGTTGGATTGAATCGGTTCACTTAAACCCAAAATGCAAACGGCAATTAAAAGCCGAGAAAGAACCCGACAGCCACATGAGTGTTAGGGCAATCTCTTGCCATGATAAGGTTTTGATGTGTGTGGTAAAGGGTTTAAGTTACAGTGTTATTATGGTTTGATATGTGCGTTGGAGTCTTGCAGGACTTAGTAATTTGCACATGGAGTCTTGACGGGTTCACCACTCACTACCTCGTGCTTGAGTCGGAGAAGGAGCATTGTAGATCCGTGCGCTTGATGCTGCCGAGGGATCGCCGGACGAGATGACTTGAAGCGAAGCCAAGGAAGCAAACTTTGGAGGCAAGAGACGCGAAGGAGTATTGCAGAGTCGTGCGCCTGATGCTGCCGAGGGACGTGGCCGTGAACGAAGAGAGCTTCGGCGAGGGACTTCGAGTGAGATGAGAGAATGAGTGAATTGTAAGTAGCTCATTAGGTGAACTTGGTCGAATGGCTAAGTGTCGGAAGAGTTTTCCCGACATCGCCGATCGCTATGGAATGACAATGATCGCCGCTCGTCGAATGGGTTCGACCGTATCCGATCGATGGATTTATGCCCAGCGATCGCGCTATGGAATGGCAAATGATCGCCGAGGATGTCGCGGCACAGATCGCCGTAGCCGATCGGGCCGATTACGGAGCAGCAAATGATCGATGAGATCCATCAGTCGACTGCCAAGTGTTCCGTTGGACTACAACGGTCGGGATCCGACGTGTTCGGAGGCCGTTGGAGTGGCGGCAGTCGACTTCCAAGGGTAGCAGTCGACTGGTGGCGGCCAACGGGAAGAAATCAGCCCTCTCTATAAAAAGAGAGGGCGTGGGCTTTTGGATGGCTAATGCTCATATCCCAAACGATCATCCAAGTGCTCCACAAGTGATAAACTCCTTCTTCTAGATCTCTTTCACATCTATTGTAAAAGAAGGAGTGTTCTTGAGTTGTAAGGGTTACCTCCACTTAGCTTAGTGCGAAGGAGAGACCGATAGTGATTTGGTTGCGGAGTGATTCACCAAGGACGAATCAGGGACCGTGGATTAGCGGCGTAGCCGTGAACCACGTTATATTTTGGTGTTAGCATTGTTTGTATTCTTCATTGTTTATTTTCTTGTCTTTATTAGTATTCCTCTTGCGCTAACAATTATGTAGACGAGCAAATTCCACCATCCAATGACAAATGGCTATTCACCCCCCTCTAGCCGACCGATCGATCCCCTATAAGTGGTATCAGAGCCAAGGAAAGCTTGTCGAGGACTACCGCCACAACAAGCACATTCAAGGATGGCCGGCTCAAACATTCACCCACCAAAGTTCGAAGGTGAATTCTCTTGGTGGAAAAAGAGAATGGAGGTATTCTTTGAAACTAACTTTAAAATTTTATTAATAATGGAAAACAATTTCGAGATGCCTAGGAATGAAGATGGGGAGCCATTGGAAAATTCAAGGTGGAGCAAGAGGCAAAGAGAAGAATATTTGGCGAATTCAAAAGTCAAGCACCACCTCTACAATGTACTCCTCCAACAAGAGGTGAATAGGATAGGGGAATGCTCTAGTGCAAAGGAGATGTGGGAGAAGCTAGTAGAGCTCCATGAAGGTAACTCGAAGGCCAAGCTTGCAAGAAAAGACCTCCTCCGCTCCCAACTATCCAACATAAAATTAGAAAATGGAGAAAAGGTAACCTCATTGCATTCTAGGTTTAAAGAAATTTTGATTGGACTAACAAGTGTAGGAGAAAAACTTTTGAACCGGGATATGCTTATGAAAGCAATCGACATTTTTCCCCGGTCATCGAAATGGAGTTGAATGGTGGACTCCTTATATATGTCCAAGAATTTAGAAGTGAGCACATTGGAGGAGTTCTTCTCAACAATGGAGCTCCACAAAACAAGGCTTGAAGGAATAGTTGAAGAGCCTAGAATTAAACCTTCAAGAGGAGTAGCCTTGATGGCACACAAGGGGAAGAAGAAGATAGAGATCCCCTCCTCCTCCGATGAAGCATCCTCATCCTCCTCCATGGATAGCACGGAAGAAGCCTATATGGTAAGGAGGGTAAGGCGTGCATTAAAAGGTTTTCATTTTAATAAATCTAATGATAGGAGGAGAAGACCAAGGGGAAAGGTAATTTGTTACAATTGACAAGGAGAGGGACACATAAGGGATAATTGTCCTCTCCTAAACAAGAGCAAAGAAGAGAGGAAGAAGAAAGAAGAAAAGAAGAAGAAGAAGGGGAGCAAAAAGAAGGAAGAAGAGAAGAAGGCCAAAGAAAAGGGGAAGACCAAAGCTTTAAAGGCAAGGACTTGGGATGACTCCTCCTCATCATCATCATCCGAGGAAGAAAACGCATTTGTCACCAACTTAGCATTGATGGCATTTGATGACTTGGATTGCTCCTCCTCCGAAAATGAAGGATCAAGTTCAAGTGAAGGGAGCTCAAGTGAAGGGGGAGCCTCCTCTACCTCCTCATCCGAAGAAGAGGACATGGAAACTATGGTAACTAACCTTTCACCTAGTAAAATAGTTTCTATGATTTCTAGCCTCACTAAGGACCTATTTAGAGCAAAGAAAAAGAATAAAAGCATGCTTGATCAAATTAAGGAATTAGAAAAAAAAATTAGAAAAAGCATGTCTTAATGATAATAATGATGATGCATGCTCACATGATCTTTATGTGTCATTAGATGTTAATGATGCATGCATAGAAGAAAATAGGGCTTTAAGGGAAAAGGTAGACTATTTGACCAAAGCCCTAGAAAAATTCACTATTAGCTCAAACACTTTGAACATGATCATAGGGAGCCAAAGAGCAAGTTTTAACAAAAAAAGGCCTAGGATATAAGGAAAAAAAAATGAAAACGCCTATAAATGCCTAATTGCTAGGGGACAAGATAAGAAGAAGGTAATATCTAGAAAATGCATCCCTAAGGAATTTTTAGTGAACCCCATAGGCAAGAATTTATATTGGGTTCCAAAATCCATCTTAAAGGGTTAAGAAAATCCTAGGGTAGTCAACCATATGGAATTTACCTATATCATATGTTGGTTGACTTAGGATGGCGGGACAACATTTTTGGAATAGTGTTAGGTGATGATAATGCACCTATAAGTAGATAAATCATGCTTTAGGTGATATTTGCTTTATTATCATGATATAATACCTAATTCATGATCACAAATTGATGAATACATGTGTTTCATGATCATAATGTGAAATTCACTCATATATATCCTTATGATCATGTGGATTGTTAGGATGATACTTAACCTTGATAGAATTGCATGAAAATAATGGTTAAGTACATATAAATACCTTTAGGATACATCTCACACTCACAATAAGCTACCTTGATTGAAAACTTAGCATGAGTGAGATGTTAGGATGATACAAATGTCCACTAGTGCCTATGGCATTTAGATGGTCATTTAAAGTATCAAAATAGCAATAATAGACCAATCATGGGGAAGGCTTATGTTTAATTCATAGACATATTGCCCAAAGATCATGGTTGGATATTTCATGTGTTTTCAAAACAATTTCTTACTTTAAAATCCATATGTTCATGTTTTGAAACAATCCAAAGCAAGACTAGGTGTTAAAATGGATACTAACATGCTCAAAAACTAGTGGTTTTTAAAGCTTTTGGATTTTTAGCAAATCTCGGAAAATATAATGATTGTTCATGAAAAAATATTTTTCATTGATAGATATACTTAAAAAAAATGTGTTCCCCAAATTTCACTATTTTTAGAATTTTCTGGAATTTATAATGCATTTCTGAAATTCATCCAAAAAATTAGAATTTCGGAATTCATTGTGTCAGTCGACTGCCATACTAATAGTAGTCGACTGCTCACCTGAAAAATAGCCCAACAACTTCTGATACACGGTTTTAAGGCATGTTTTTGGTTATGTTTCTCTCTAGCCTTGATGCCATGATATATAAACTTGTTTTTAATCTTTTTGATGGTGTCAAAGGGGGAGAAAACTATATGTTTAAGTAAGGGGGAACATATTTAGGGAGAGTTTCATGTATTAAGGGGAGAGTTACTAATCATGTTTATTTACATGCTTTCCTTTCTCAATGTTTTATCAAATATTTTTACCTAACTTAAACGGATTGCCACACATCAAAAAGGGGGAGATTGTTAGGGCAATCTCTTGCCATGATAAGGTTTTGATGTGTGTGGCAAAGGGTTTAAGTTAGGGTGTTATTATGGTTTGATATGTGCGTTGGAGTCTTGCAAGACTTAGTAATTCGCACATGGAGTCTTGGCGGGTTCACCACTCACTACCTCGTGCGTGAGTCAGAGAAGGAGCATTGCAGAGTCGTGCACTTGATGCTGCCGAGGGACCGCCGGACGAGATGACTTGAAGCGAAGCCAAGGAAGCAGACTTTGGAGGCAAGAGACGCGAAGGAGCATTGCAGAGTCGTGTGCCTAATGCTGTCGAGGGACGTGGCCGCGAACGAAGAGAGCTTCGGCGAGGGACTTCGAGTGAGATGAGAGAATGAGTGAATTATAAGTAGCTCATTAGGTGAACTTGGCCGAATGGCTAAGTGTAGAATCGAATGGGTTCGACTCGTATCCGACTGATGGGTTTATGCCCGGTGATCGCTATGGAATGGCAATGATCGCCAGAGGATGTTGCGTGAGCCGTGTAGCCGATCAAGGCCGACTATCGAGGCAAAGAATCGACTGATGAGGTCCATCAATCGACTGCCAAGTGTTCTGTTGGACTACAACGGTCAGGATTCGACGTGTTCGGAGGCCATTGGAGTGGCGGCAGTCGACTGCCAAGGGCAGCAGTCGACTGGTGGCGGCCAACGGGAAGAAATCAGCCCTCTCTATAAAAAGAGAGGGTGTGGGCTTTTGGATGGCTAATGCTCATATCCCAAATGATCATCCAAGTGCTCCACAAGTGATAAACTCCTTCTAGATCTCTTTCACATCTATTGTAAAAGAAGGAGTGTTCTTGAGTTGTAAGGGTTACCTCCACCTAGCTTAGTGCGAAGGAGAGACCGATAGTGATTTGGTTGTGGAGTGATTCACCGAGGATGAATCGGGGACTGTGGATTAGCGGCGTAGCCGTGAACCACATTATATTTCGGTGTTAGCATTGTTTGTATTCTTCATTGTTTATTTGCTTGTTTTTATTAGTATTCCGCTTGCGCTAACAATTGTGTAGACGAGCAAATTCCACCATCCAATGACAAACGGCTATTCAGCCCCCTCTAGCCGGCCGATCGATTCCCTACAATGAGTTTCCCATCGATGATCACTTCTTCTTCCTCTCCTCATTGCGATCAACAGAATCCTCACCCCTCTTTCTCCTTCTCGAGTCAGCGATCGCTTTCGATGGGAGATCCAGTCGGAGGGAGGGATGTCGATCGCAGCTACCCCATGTAAGATTCCGACGAGTGTTTCTTCTTTCTTATCAGGGCCTTTGCCATGATGATCGTGTTCTTCTTCGATGATTTCTGTGGACGAGCCTGGAACGACGGAGTTGTACTTATGGCTGGGATCTGCTTTCGATCTTCATTCGTCAGCACAGGGGGATTTGGGCAAGTGTTCACCTCGAGCAAGGAATCGTAGCAATGTCGTTTGTTATCACTGTTGCCCTAATTGCTGCAGTAATTAGGTAAGAACTTGCTTTTGGCTTACCTTAGGGTTGATTTAGGGCTACGATGCATTTTCCTTTCTCTAAGCATGATCGATGCTTTGGGCAGCATTTGGTGTCGGCGAACAGGGGATAGGAGAAGGATTGGGCTGCCGATGGAGTCTGCTAGGGCTATGGTTTCTACCAGTGGAGTCCAATGATTGGTAAGCTATGATTTATTTTTTTTCTTCTCTTCATCTATATTGTTGCATCCTGTGTTGAGTCAGGCTGAGCGATTGTTGTCGATGGTGCCTACCGGATGGGTAGCTGAGTGGCTGTGAGCAAGGGGGAGACTGCCGGCTATGAGTGTGTGCAACGAATAGGTAAACACAACTGATCACATTTGGGTATCATGTGTGTTCTGTGAGTGTTGATGATTGGTTGAAAAATGTGGGAAAGGTGAGCTGTGACAGTGAATTTGAGAGCTCAGTTAGGTATTATTTAGATTTCTGCATAGATCGGTTGATTCGATTAAAGAAACAGAAATTTATGGGATTAGGAGGTAAGACCTTCATATGTTGATTAAGTTAATAGATTTCTATAGGATGTGCAAATTTGTTCATGGGATGAGGATAGAGTAGCTAACTGTCAGGTATGTCAGCATCGTTTGTTGTTCAATTTATTTAGTGTATGCATGCATGTATACTTGTTATGCTGATGTATACCTATTGTATGAGTCGGCGATCGCTTCCGATGGGAGATCCAGTCGAAGGGAGGGATGTCGATCGCAGCTACCCCATGTAAGATTCCGACGAGTGTTTCTTCTTTCTTATCAGGGCCTTAGCCATGATGATCGCGTTCTTCTTCGATGATTTCTGTGGACGAGCCTGGAACGACGGAGTTGTACTTATGGCTGGGATCTGCTTTCGATCTTCATTCGTCGGCACAGGGGGATTCGGGCAAGTGTTCACCTCGAGCAAGGAATCGCAGCAATGTCGTTTGTTATCACTGTTGCCCTAATTGCTGCAGTAATTAGGTAAGAACTTGCTTTTGGCTTACCTTAGGGTTGATTTAGGGCTACGATGCATTTTCCTTTCGCTAGCATGATCGATGCTTTGGGCAGCATTTGGTGTCGGCGAACAGGGGATAGGAGAAGGATTGGGCTGCCGATGGAGTCTGCTAGGGCTATGGTTTATACCAGTGGAGTCCAATGACTGGTAAGCTGTGATTTATTTTTTTTCTTCTCTTCATTTATATTGTTGCATCTTGTGTTGAGTCAGGCTGAGCGATTGTTGTCGATGGTGCCTACCGGATGGGTAGCTGAGCAGCTGTGAGCAAGGGGGAGACTGCTGGCTATGAGTGTGTGCAACGAATAGGTAAACACAACTGATCACATTTGGGTATCATGTGTGTTTTGTGAGTGTTGATGATTGGTTGAAAAATGTGGGAAAGGTGAGCTGTGACAGTGAATTTGAGAGCTCAATTAGGTGTTATTTAGATTTCTGCATAGATCGGTTGATTCGATTAAAGAAACAGAAATTTATGGGATTAGGAGGTAAGACCTTCATATGTTGATTAAGTTAATAGATTTCTATAGGATGTGCAAATTTGTTCATGGGATGAGGATAGAGTAGCTAACTGTCAGGTATGTCAGCATCGTTTGTTGTTCAGTTTATTTAGTGTATGCATGCATGTATACTTGTTATGCTGATGTATACCTATTGTATGAGTAGATTAAACTTTTGAATGACATGTAATATTGATACATATATTTACATGTTTTATCTTATTATCTGCTAAGTTTTACTCACCACCATAGACCCTGGGTTTTTCTGTCGCCCAGGTAACAGGTAGAAGTCTTTGTGATGACTTGGAGCTGCACCGATGATCCATCCCATCTCCGTTTTCCGAGTCTCCCGGGGAATCCATTTTATGTCTTGGATTTTGATTATGTTATGGACTTGTTTTATTATAGTCTTGGTCGTGATGTCGTGGACTTTATTTCTATATTCGATGTTTTATGTATAGATTCTTGTAATTATAGATTTTAAGGGACTGTAATGGCGGTGAATAGTTGGTTCTGAGGTTTACTCGGTTGTGGTTGAGTGAGAAGGGACTGATGGAGTGGGTGTTTCAATTAGGGTGTAGATCCCTAAATAGGTTGTTAAGTGGCCTAATGGTTGATAAGGATAAATAGGGAGAATTGATTGGGTTACTTGGATAACTAGATCAATCTAGTTGATCGGGATATGAAGTTGATATAGAATTCGATTTGATCATTCGTTGTATGCTTGTACTTAATCATAGTTTGTTATTATGTGCAGGTCTGGGATACGAAGCCAGTCCATGACCGTGAGGATTAGTTCGAGCTTCATATCAGGTGGGTAATTTTCTACCCTGTCAAGTAGATGTAATTGCATTCAAATTTAGTCAGAAATATGAGCATGTTAGGTGTTCATATTATCTTGACCCTGCTCTTATTTATCTTATGCTTGATACTTGTCGTTGGCTATATTTACTCAAAGGTTGATATCACATTTCCTTTATTATGATTTAGGGTTATAGATGTGATGTAAATAGACCTAAATGTTTAGCAGGGTGTAGATTTTGGAGTACGGATGATAACCTGATTTGTAAATTGGGTAAAGGTTCATCTGTGGGTAGGTAATGCCCTAAAGGTAGGATTTATTCCAATACCCATATATTGCATACTTATTACCAACCATGTGTTGTGTAATGGTTAAGTGAAGGGTGATTAGTGTGTCGCTACAGACCGATGGTCCCAACTTGATATGATTAGTCGAGTACGACTCTCTATAGGATAGAGAGTGTGTCGATCAGTTGAGTACGACTCTGTATTGGATAGAGAGTTATGATCAGTCGAGTACGACTCTCTATAGGATAGAGAGTGCGTCGATCAGTTGAGTATGACTCTCTACTGGATAGAGAGTTATGATCAGTTGAGTACGGCTCTCTATAGGATAGAGAGTCCGTCGATCAGTTGAGTATGACTCTCTACAGGATAAAGAGTTGTATTGATCAGATGGGTATGACTCTTTGTTGAACAGAGAGTCTGTGGTATATGTCTGTATGTGTGACAGCACATTCATGTCATTTGCATGCATTCTGACGATATAGTCTCCCTTGGGGTTGAGAGAGTCGTCAGTCATCTTACCTCCCAGGTTACTCCCCGAGGAGTAATTGGTGTGAGGGCAGAGCATATGTTGTGCCACACTCTACCACTATAAACGGTGGTAGTTGGAGTTGCGTGCAGTTGTCCTGGGTGCGTGGCACTCGACCACTCATTGGTAGTGTCAATCAGAGTGGCCAGCAGCAGAGACCCCCGTTGTGTAGCGAGCTCTTTACGCTCATATGCTACTTGATCATACTGCCCACTCGACCACTCTAGAGCGGTGGTTGGTGTTGAGTTGGGACAATTGTCATGTCGTGCCACCTAGGTTACACTGGGGTCGTGGTAGCGAGTAGGGGTGCGCAGGCATGACCATGCATGCTGCATTGTCGTATCTTATGGCGCTTTGCATATTACCATATATATATATACATATATGCATGCATATATATATATATATGGATGTTTGTGATCAATATATATATAGATGCAGTCTATATATATATGCTTATTGTGATGTTGCATTTGATTGTACTATGCTTGCTGCATTTGGTTGTACATCATATTCATGCATGCTTCTTGCATCTGTTATACGGTTGTGTTGGATACTTGTATATGTGTTGGACAGACCATTAGATACCTTGACCTATAGTATTGTGAGTTGGTATTACTCTTCCTGTTATATATATGTTGGATATATGCTCAGGTTGGATCAGAGTAGCGTAGTAGACTTTCAAGTATGTCTGCATTTTACGTTGTTCATTTGGTTAGACGGTATATGCTTGTATTTATATACTATGCTGATATACCTGTTGTACCTCTAGATTATGTTGTTGAATTATATGTGATATTTGATATATACATGTTTTTCTATTACCTGCTGAGTTTTACTCACCACCATGGTATTAGTAATATATGAGAGATGTCCTAAGGCAATCGCCTTATGTTTGAACCATTTATATGATAAATGAAGATTCACTATTTGAGTATACATATTTTCATGTATTTGATTAGATCTTAAACTCATTTACTGAATGTCCACAATACGATTCACAGCATGAGAGAATTTGTGATTGGATCACAACTAGTGAGTATCTCTACATGTGTAATTGTGATGTATCGAAATTATCCCTAGTTGATGAATTGATGGATTTGGACACCATCGATTCTGTCGAGACTAGCACGAGGTATACTCCTTGGTGTATCCAAGCAGCTCATTCTCACTGGCTGGAGACATTGTGATGTCCGAAGTTAATCGTGGATGCTAGTTATGGTAACTAGTTCATTGGAGTGACCAACCGTAAGACTTCATATGGTTCTCTGCATATATAGATATGTCAATGAAGTTCTTACTGCAGCTTAAGTGCGATATTTCTTTGACTTGCGGTATTCAAGTAATCTTGATCATAAATACTTATGCTTTGACATCTTAAGCAAGCATTTCTGAGGAGATGTGGACCCGGGATAATTGGGTATAAGTCGAAGTGATCGAAGGTGTTTGAATATCCTATAAAGGATTCACCACTCCTCGCGAGGAGATGTATACCCATGGCCTCTCGTCGGATTGTTACTAAAGTCTTTGGCCAAAGCATTACATGTTTAGAGTAAGGTACTCTTGGATACATGTGCAGTAACTAGAATCCGTAGGACGAGGAAATGATACTTAGGCTAGGTATGACATAGTCAACCTAGTGGGGACTGACACTATAGACCATGTCCTGAACCAAGTGGGTATAAGATGAGTAAAGGGAATGGGGCACGATTCATTGTAGCTGCTGAAGGGTTTCAGAAATAGTTCTGGATCAACCGTTGATCTTTTCGGTTAATTGGGGATCATGATGTACAACTAGGTGCCACTCATGATCGTTCTATAATTAATGGTTAATTATAGACGGCCAATATAAACCGAGAACCTATTTGGTCACACGCACAACGAGAGTAATCCGAAGAATTTAAAACAAGTTTGAGAATGAGATTCTCAAACTGAGAGAAACTAGGTTTGGTTGGACCAAACAAGGAGCCAGCATGAAATTGTTTCAGTCGCAATGGAAGCGTGGATGGGTCGTGTCTTATGAAGACATGATGGATGAACCAAATTGGTTTGGTTCTAATCCAATGGTGGAGAATAAACCAAAGGGGTTTGGTTTGTTTTAAACGAATGAACCAAAGTTGGTTCGGTTCGTTTTAACTTAAAATAGACCAAATCGGTTTGGTTTATTTTAACTTAAATTAATGGAGTGGGTTAATGGGCTTTTGGTTATGATCCAATAACCATTAGGAGAATTTGTTCTCTATAAAATAGGGCTTATGGGTTTTGTGAAAAACTAATCCAAGCAACCCATAGTTGCTGCCCACCCTCTCCCTCTCCTCTTGTGGTCGGCGCCCAACCCTAGCCGCCACCCACCCTTGTGCCACCATCCAAGCTTGTTGCCGGTGTCCAAGCTCCAGCCGGCTATCCTCCGGCGACCCTCCGGTTATCCTCCTTGTCTCCAGTGACCAAGGACTTGCTTGCCCTCTTCTCTTTGGCCGGCGCAAACTCCTCCACCAAGCTGTCCAGTTTTCTGGACAGCTTGCTTTCTTTGAGTCGGAGCGTCGTTTGGACGACGTTTGGAGCTCTGACAGTGGCTACTTTACCGGGGATTCGATCTCCGGTAATCCTCATAGGTGGAGGACGAAGGATTCGTCAAACGGTTGACGAATACCTCTCCGGAGAAGCGAGTTTTTGAGGACTCGTTTTGGATCCGAATTTTGATTCGGATTGTGATCTTCTCTCGATCTCATCATCTTCAACACGAGGCTAGTAACTCGTATGAAGATTAGGCTCGTTACTTTGTGAAGTCATCCCGAAGATACTCAGCATGGATATGGATAGAGGCGATTCTAGCGAGGATCGCTCCGGTTGATGTCTTTCCCGCTACACGTGATACATCAGGTATACGTAGTATAAATTTCCTTTTATTGTAAAATTTGAAATTGTGGTTATGTCTACACATGTTGTACTATGCATTCATGTGGTGTGTGTGTTGTAATAAATTAGATTTGTTAATTTTATTTCTTCCGCTGTGCACATGTTTACGAAACATGTTCGAACACACACTCGCCGCGGTGCCGGAAACCCAACAGTGGTATCAGAGCCCAGGTTGTGTTTTGACAAAATCGTAAAATTATTTTGTGATAGTCGTAATGGTATTTATGGAAATTTTCTACTTTTGAAAAGTTAGAAGTATTTATGGAAATTTTTAATTTTGGAAAGTCTAGAAGTATTTATGGAAATCTTCTACTTTTGAAAAGTTAGAAGTATTTATGGAAATTAATATTTTCCATAAATAAAATATTTGATTAGATTTGGAAATTTGTTTCCTAATTTAATCATGATTTGATTTGGGAAATCAAATCATAAAATATTTTATTTCCATAAGTAATTTTGATGATATAGGAAATTTGTTTCCTAAATTGACTTTCCTTAATCTACACTTTCCACAAATAAAATATGTGATTAGATTTGGAAATTTGTTTCCTAATTTAATCATGATTTGATTTAGAGGATCAAATCTCAAACATATTTTATTTCCATAAATAGTTATGACATATAAGGAAATTTTTTACATGTCATAATTGTATGTCATGTAATTGCATTAGATGCATAGCATTATGTCATACGTGACGTGACATGTAGATGTATGTCATGTATGTCATGCCATGTAGATAATAGTTTTTTGCATACAAAGATGATGAGACATAAAAACCCTTACTCAATATTAAAGCCTACACCTTCCATTAATATGGTTAGAACTAGAGTTCCGTTTCTTGTTTGGGTTATTGGACTCTCTCCAAGCCCGGCTCGAACCCGAATATGTTCAAACCATGGAATAGTTTAATACTAATATGGTAAGAGTTAGAGGTCAATCGTTAGCTTTGGTTGTTGGACTCTCTCTAAGCCGGGCTAATTGGTTGAATGTGCTCTAACCATATTAAAACTATTTCTTGATTAATGGGTTGGCTTTAACCTGGAGCATCGGCTTGTTGGACTCTCTCCAATGTCGATGTGAAGGGAGGTGAAGTTGGGTGCTATGCATATGATGCATACTTGTTAATGTGTTAACAACCCGATATATGTGTGAACATTCAATTAGTTGATAGCACATTGTGATAGTTGCATATACATGATATGCAATCGATATATTTGATACCTACCATCGTAGTTATGAATGGCTTGTTGGACTCTCTCCAAGGTTGTTCATATCTATGTTGGATATCAGCCCATTCGGAGTTGGACCTACGATCTCCCGAAGTGATTTTGGGGTTTTTGAAATTTGAAAAATGAATGGGATTTATGAATGTATATTGATGCATTTTAAAATTATTTTCTCATGTATGCTTGTTTTATATTTCTAGGTTAATCGATTGATCATGACGTCTTTGAATTTGTGCACTATTTTGGATTCAAACAAATTGATTGGGCCTAACTTCTTGGACTGGCTTAGAAACTTGAGAATTGTTCTCAAGGCGGAAAAGCTAGCGTATGTCCTTGAAGAGCATCTTCCCAACTGTCCAAGGGACCATGCAACTTCAGACCAATTGTTGGCCTATCAGAAACATATGGCAGATTCTGAACTGGCGAGTTACATCATGCTAGCTGCGATGGTACCTGAGCTGTAAAAGCAGCATGAGCAGATGGATGCTAATACCATAGTCTTCCATCTTCATGAGTTGTTTGATGAGCAAGCGAGATCCGAAAGGTTCGAAGTCTCCAAGCTCCTCTTCACCTCTAAGATGCAAGAAGGTTCATCTGTAGTGCAATTTGTGCTAAAGATGAACGGGTACATCGAGCGGCTGGCAACCCTCGGGTTTGTGATGGATCATGAATTAAGTATTGACTTAATTCTGCATTGTTTGCCCAAGAGTTTCTCACAATTTGTGATGAACTATCGGATGAACAAATTAGAATCCACTATTCCTGAGCTCCTCAATATGCTGAAGACTGTGGAGCCTTCTGTGAAGCATGAGGAGAAGGCGGTTCTGTTAGTTAATTCCTCAAAGAAAGGTTCTAAGAGGAATGTAAAGGAACAGAAGAAAGGGAAGAACAAAAAGGCTAAGAAGGCAAAACCAGTACAAAAGGGTACTTGCCATCATTGTGGCAGGGAAGGCCACTGGCGAAGAAACTGTAAGATTTGTCTTGAGTCTGTGAAGAAGAAGAAGGCATCTGATGCCCCATCCTCTTCAGGTATCTTCGTTATTGATTGTCATTCTATTTCCTTAGACACTTGGGTATTGGATACTGGGTGTGGCTCACATATATGTAATGACATACAAGGGCTAAGGAATAGAAGAAGACTCGTCAGAGGAGAGTCAAATTTACGAGTTGGCAATGGAGCAAAGGTTGTTGTGGTCGCCATCGAAACTTATTTGATGAAGTTCCCTAGTGGACTAGTCTTGGAACTGGACAATTGTTATTGTGTTCCTTCTCTAATAAAGAACATTGTTTCTATTTCCTGCTTAAATAAAAATGGTTACCATTTGACGTTTAGTAACAATTGTTGTTATATAACTTTGAATGGCGTACTTTATGGAACTGGAACTTTGAGCAATAGTATTTATACGTTGAACATATCCAGTGACATTTTCAATATCGAAGCGAGCAACAAGCGTGCTCGAAAGGATAATCAATTAGACTCCTACATGTGGCATTGTCGTCTTGGCCATGCAAGCAAGAAATGCATGTCCGAATTACACCGATGTGGAATTCTGGAATCGTTTGAATTGGATTCATACGATACATGCGAATCATGCTTAAAAGGCAAGATGACTAAGTTAACTTTTACAGGAAAAGGTGAACGAGTGGGAAAGTTACTAGGTCTAATACATATTGATGTATGTGGACCTATGTCAACTCAAGCTTTAGGAGGCTATAGCTACTTCATTACCTTCACCGATGATCACTCACGGTTTGGGTATATGTTCTTGATGAAACACAAGTCTGAAGCCTTTGAAAGTTTCAAAGAATTCAGAAATGAAGTAGAGAAACAACATGACAAGAGTATTAAAATACTTCGATTGGATCGAGGTGGTGAATACTTAAGTCAAGAGTTTGGACACAATATAATGTGTAATTATGATGTATCAGAATTATCCCTAGTCAATGAATTGATGGATTTGGACACCATCGATTCTGTCGAGACTAGCATGAGGTATACTCCTTGGTGTATCCAAGCAGCTGATTCTCACTGGCTAAAGACATTGTGATGTCCCGAGTTAATCGTGGATGTTAGTTATGGTAACTAGTTCATTGGAGTGACCAGCCGTAAGACTTCATATGGTTCTCTACATATATAGATATGTCAATGAAGTTTTTACTGCAACTTAAGTGCGATGTTCCTTTGACTTGCGGTATTCAAGTCATCTTGATCATAAAGACTTATGCTTTGACATCTTAAGCAAGCATCTCTGAGGAGATGTAGACCCGGGATGATTGGGTATAAGTTGAAGTGATCGAAGGTGTTTGAATAGCCTATAAAGGATTCACCACTCCTTGCGAGGAGATGTATACCCATGGCCTCTCGTCGAATTGTTACTAAAGTCTTTGGCCAAAGCATTACATGTTTAAAGTAAGGTACTCTTGGATACATGTGCAGTAACTAGAATCCGTAGGACAAGGAAATGATACTTGGGCTAGGTGTGACGTAGTCAACCTAGTGGGGACTGACACTATAGACCATGTCCTGAACCAAGTGGGTATAAGATGAGTGAAAGGAATGGGGCACGATTCATTGTAGCTGCTGAAGGGTTTCAGAAATAGTTCTGGATCAAACGTTGATCTTTTCGGTTAATTGAGGATCATGATGTACAACTAGGTGCCACTCATGATCGTTCTATAATTAATGGTTAATTATAGACGGCCAATATAAACCGAGAATCTATTTGGTCACACGCACAACGAGCGTAATCCGAAGGATTTAAAACAAGTTTGAGAATGAGATTCTCAGACCGAGAGAAACTAGGTTTGGTTGGACCAAATAAGGAGCGAGCATGAAATCGTTTCAGTCGCAATGGAAGCGTGGATGGGTCGTGTCTTATGAAGACATGATGGATGAACCAAATTGGTTTGGTTCTAATCCAATGGTGGAGAATAAACCAAAGGGGGTTTGGTTTGTTTTAAACAAATGAACCAAAGTTGGTTCGGTTCGTTTTAACTTAAAATAGACCAAATCAGTTTGGTTTATTTTAACTTAAATTAATGGAGCGGGTTAATGGGCTTTTGGTTATGATCCGATAACCATTATGAGAATTTGTTCTCTATAAAATAGGGCTTAAGGGTTTTGTGAAAACCTAATCCAAGCAACCCATAGTTGTCACCCACCCTCTCCCTCTCCTCTTGTGGTCGGTGCCCAACCCTAGCCGCTGCCCACCCTTGTGCCACCGTCCAAGCTTGTTGCCGGTGTCCAAGCTCCATCCGGCTATCCTCCGGCGACCCTCCGGTGATCCTCCTTGGCTCCGGTGACCAAGGACTTGCTGGCCCTCTTCTCTTTAGTCGGCACAAACTCCTCCACCAAGCTGTCCAGTTTTCTGGACAGCTTGCTTTCTTTGAGTTGGTGCGTCGTTTGGACAACGTTTGGAGCTCCGACAGCAGCTACTTTGTCGGGGATTCGATCTCCGATAATCCTCATAGGTGGAGGACGAATGATTCGTCAAACGGTTGACGAATACCTCTCCGGAGAAGCTAGTTTTTGAGGACTCGTTTTGGATCCAAATTTTGATTCGGATTGTGATCTTCTCTCAATCTCATCGTCTTCAACATGAGACTAGTAACTCGTACGAAGATTAGGCTCGTGATTTTGTGAAGTCATCTCGAAGATACTCAGCATGGATATGGATAGAGGGGATTCTAGCGAGGATCGCTCCAGTTGATGTATTTCCCGCTACAGGTGATATGTCAGGTATACGTAGTATAAATTTCCTTTTACTGCAAAATTTGAAATTGCGGTTATGTCTACACATGTTGTACTATGCATGCGTGTGGTGTGTGTGTGTTGTAATAAATTAGATTTATTAATTTTATTTCTTCCGCTGTGCACATATTTACGAAACATGTTCGAACACACACTCGCCGCGGTGCCGGAAACCCAACACATGGACCCTGGGTTTTTCTGTCGCCCAGGTAGCAGGTAACCAACTTCGTGATGGACTTGGAGCACTGCTGGCTGACATCGTCTCATCTCAACTCCAAGAGTCCAGATTTTTGGGTTTTCCGTATGTCTTGTTATGTATTCTGAGTTTTCATGGTGTTGTGTTATGTGATGTACGCACATGTTGGTGCGGGTTTTGACAAGGATTTTTTTATGTTCTGGTGTTAGTCATACCGGAATGCATGGTGTGTGGTTGTATTGTATATGTGTGGTTATGGGTATGTCGTTGTATTAGTTTCCGCTGTGTTTCGTTATGTTGTTTTGTTTATATATATATATATATATATATATATATATATATATATATATATATATATATATATGTTGTTGTTGTTGTGGCCTACGAGCCTTGTATTAACCCGAAATGTTGTCACGTACAGGGGAGATGTTGTCCGTTTGCTTTTCGGCACGGCATACTCTCGGGGTGTGACAACTTTAGTGGTATCAGAGCCCTAGGTTCTGCGATGTCATACAATGTTGTTTTGTGTCAAGTCTTGGATTCTCGGGAGTCGATTTATTCGGTTTTGGTTTTCTGAGATGAGATTGACAGTGGCCTGAGCTCCAAGCAACACGAGGTAAGAATTCCTGATAACTTATAGTTTAGTAGATATTTATCTAAACTTGATCAATAGGTGTATATAGCTAGATTTATTAGACCTGTACAGACTCGTAGTAGAAGTTGCTCACTAAGGCGACCAACCGGAGTTACCTTTAGTGTTTATACTCCCGGTTTTGGTTGACTATACAGTTAGTGTATATAACAGGGAATAACCTATAGGATTTTGGTTATTGTTCGTAACCATGGTATGAGTTGACCACGGGAACGATCTATTGAGTCTGTGAGTCTTGAACCTGTGTCAAAAAGATAATTTACCTTTAAAAGTCGACTAATACTGAGTCGGAAAACAGGGGTCAAGTCGTCACATTTCTTGTGAAAAATCAGAGACTACAGTCTTAGAGATTTTGACTAGTTATGCTAGTCAGATCATTACCTGTTGGGTAATGGATAAGACAAATTGGTTATTGTTGATGCAAATAGCGGAAGGCTAGTTTACGGTGTTATATAGGGATTTTTATCCCTGAGTTGTTCGTGCTGAGTTGTATAACTTTGAGGGTACTTTTGAGTACTTAACTTAGGTTATACAAAAGAAGTAGAGTTATTTGCATATCATTATCGGGATCAAGCCGGTATTTGGTGGTAAATATAGAAAATAATCTACGGAAAATAATATATCACTTGATCATGGTCTAGTGATGTTGAAAGAGAGTATTTCTCCGTGTCACTTTTAGTGGCACATTGTAGGGAATTCTTGAGCTTCAAGTAGGGTGATCATCGATAATGGGAATACCATGCAGAGTCATTAGACTTGCAGAGTTTATGCTCACCTAATAACTCAAGAATGTGAATGGATATTTTAAGCCACCTAGAGTTATTGGCTTATAGTTGGATTAGGATGCCGGGATCTTCTACCAGATCCTGCCGGAAGATAGTGATTGAGTCAGGAGTTTAGAAATGACTCCATACAAGTGTTTAGAAGATGAAGATCGATAAGCAGACATTGCAAGTCAGATGTTGGATTAAGAAGCCTCCGAATGTTGGACAAAAGGAGCAAGATCAGAGTCATAGGCCTTGAGCTACTTTCCGATTATAGAAGACCAACCGCAGATCATTAGGGTGTTCTTGTGCACATCAGCAAAGTCAGAACAAAGACTCCGAAAGGATTATGTGCGTGCAATGCAGATCACGAAGACATACAAAGTCAGATTATCTATTAGATCAGTTCATCTGTTGCTATTGTGAGCAACCAGTACATTTGAGGAGGTGTACTTTGAAGACTCAGTTGAAGACTATCGATGGTATTCCAGGAGGAAGATGCATCATCTCAACAGCAGAGATCAGCACAAAAGATTGGGTTATTTCATCAGCAGCAACCTACTACCTCAGGCGTGGTTGGAGTTCCGTGATACTTCCCTTCAAGAGAAGTGATTTACGCAGCAGTATCAGCAAAAGACATCACAAAAGACTCATGCAGACAACAACAGTTACCTCCAGATGTGATTTGCTTTGTACAGAGGAGAGAGTATACGACAATGGTCGTATCTAGTTGGTATTCTACAATTGCAGCTCGTAGGATTAAGTGATAGGATCGGATGATCTAGGAAAAATCCTCGGATCATTCATCACAGAAATGCGACCGCTTTATCGCGAACTGTTGGATCTGATCTGGTTCTCTTCGGAGAAAGGTCGAGACCTGCGAGGAGCCTTTGGATCGGATCAACAGATAATTGATGGTTCAGGGTATTATTTTAGTTTACCCTCAAGGTTAATATATTGAGATATACTTGTAGTTTTACAGGTATCCTTGTCTAGAACATTCCTAGTTCGGATTAGAAGAATTCCTATACATCGACTGGTGGATCGGTGGTATCTCTACCATCAGGTGAGATGTGGATCAACAAGTAAGAAGTCAAGGGATGCCCTTAGACTTTGATAGACGTACTTTTACTGTAGACATATCCTTACGGATGGTCAAATTATTGAGATTATGGTATGATATGTCTCTCGGATGTACGTATAATCCGAGAGCCTTGGGATGTAGTTTCTGATGAACTCCTAGCCTTGTCGTTGCATAGGCAAGTGGAGTAGGTGATCGAAATGATTATGGAAATAGTTTCGGTATCGAAGATCCTATATCGGGTGATAATTTAATTGGTATATGTGTTACTAAACACTATAGAAATTGGAAGAATGTAAGTTGTGATTATAGGAGATGTTGGAGGGGATATTTATCTATCCCAGAGTTCCTCCTTGAGAAGATCTGGAACTCTTTATTGAAAGAGAGATGGACCTTTGAAAGTATGCATCGATTATCGATGATGGAATACAGTAGTTGTTGTGAAGAATATCCTTCGTTGTGGATAGATGATCTGTCTAGATCAGCTAAGGACACCTATGCATACTCTAGGATCGATCTACAACTGGAGCATTGATATTGTAGTGACATGGTGTCATATAATTATCCGTGTCATTGTGATGATTAATATATATCATCAGCTTAGAGTAAAGGGGATGTAGGTGTGTAGAGATGACAATTTCATATTTAGTATGAATTTTATGAGTTGTGAGTAAGTTGTTAGACTAATTAACGATTTAGTCGCCACTGGATTTGAGAATCGTGTATCCTGGACACGATTGGATCAGTTTGTGGTTGTTGGAGTTGCGTAATCTGACCACTGTTGATTGTGGTAGTTGGAGTTGCGCACTTGACCACCGTAGATGGTGGTTTGCCTTGTATGATTTAGTTATTACTGTAGATGTGGATAGAATATTTTAGCATTACTATACCACAGACTTGCAATGGTGATGATGGAAATCATTTAGTAGGAAGCTGGTGAAACCAGTTTACAGGACTTAGATGGCGGTTAACTTTTACGTGAGTATTAGTTAATCATTCCGAAGTGGATAAAAGGATGTTGTACGCAAATGTATCGTTTCAGGGATCGGAGCGAATCCGATACAGTTGCATGGGACGTATCTTATGCCTATGATAGTTAAGAAACTACGAGATAGGCTGTCATATACATGACGTGGCTTTAGTAGTTATTATCTGGATTTGTGGATGTATGGAGAAAAAGTGTTCATTGAATTTAACTAGCTACTCGGTAGCTACTATAGAGTTGCTAGAATGCGAACAGTTGCAACTTGAGAGATTGATCGCTATAGTCTTCCATGCACTTACAGAGTGTGTGGTAGAGTGTATCTGAATGGTGGATGGACTTCTCTTTTGAGAAGATAATTCCCCGTCTCTGATAAGGATAGTGTGTTCCGGACACGCATCTAGTCAAGAGTAGCTACAGGAAGCATATCGTTGGAGATTTGCTATTCACCCTGATAGTACTCAGATGTACCGAGAGTTGAAACGTTTATACTGGTAGGAACGCAATAAAGAGAGATATAGTAGATTTTGCTGCTCGATGTTTAGTATACCAGCAGGTGAAGGTTGAACATCAGAAACCAGCTGGATTGCTCCAGGAAATTTCGATTTCGGAATGGAAGTGGGAGCGTAGCACTATGGATTTCGTTATGGGATTGCCTAGAACCCGTAAAAGACATGATGCGATTTGAGTGATCGTGATATATATACATACATATAGATATATACTAACCGTGGGTCATCAGAAACGAGGGGAGAATGGAGAAGAGTCTCATTGTGAGAAAAGGATCGCCAATTGTCAAAAATGGCTGGAGGGATGTCGGACAGTCGGAGAGCTAGAAATGGAGGGATGTCGAAGAGCTGGAGACGAAGTCACGAGGGATGTTAGATAGATAGAGAGTATAGACAGAGAGTCGAAGATGGAGTCACAAGGGATGCCATAGAGTTGGAGAGTGGAGACGTCGAGACGGAGACCTAGAATGGTTAGGTCAGGTTAGCATATTGGTAGTCGCTTAGGCAACAGTCGTGGGGAAATAGTCGCTAAGCGACACTCAAGAGTCGTGGGGCGATAGTCGAGAGCCACAGGGTGGTAGTTGGGACTCACAAGAGGATTAGGTATTTAAGGGGATAAGATAGAATCATAAAGTCGTAATTTTAAAGTTATAGTTCGGGTAGATCAGTGGACTGTTTAAACAAATCAATCCACTGTATATCATTAGTCGACTGATATGATATATCAGTCGACTGATTCACTCTAGGTTGATTTAATCAGTTAAACTGATTGTTTTCCCTTCGAAATTGAAACTAACCCGAATAAACCAAAAAAATCCAATATTTTTAATAAAAATTTGAATTTTGAATAGGCCGAACTAAACTTCCAATTTCAATCAGTTCGGTCAATTTAATCAGTTTATCCGAATTTTTGCATAGCCTTAATTGCTGGGAATCAAATTGAGAATACTTGGGAGACTACATGAACACCTTTCCACTGCACTATAGTCCAAGGAGGCGACAAATCATTGTTCCTTTTTTCATTGGCCCTAGATATCTAGTTTTTTGAGCCGACTAATCCTGGAATGACCGACTCAGTCCCATGGATGTTTCCCACCAATTACTTAGGTTAATTTAGAAGTGCTTATAGTGGATGCTCCAGTGGTCTAACATTCTAGATTTTTCATTCCACTGAAAGAAAATATTTTACAATGCATCATAGTTGAAAATTGAATCATGAATACTCGAAAGACTATACAAGCACTTTGCCAATGGTCTAAATAACTAACGTATAAGTGATTTTGTTTGATTGGATGAAATCAAAAGAATAAACCATTCCCTTTGTACGAGCAAAATAATGGTAGTGGATATTGGTGGGAGTATTGGAAATATAATCTAAGTCTCATATTGGTAAGATATGAAAAAGATCATATACTTATAAGATGAAAAGATATCTCCATTGAAATAAGACCTTTTAGGTATAGCCCAAAAATAAAACAATGAGGGTTTAAATAAAAAATGAACAATATCATACAATTATGGAAATATGTGAATCTTATTTACACCAATAATTGACATTAGAATCATGATCCATATCAAATCATGCACCTCGAACAAAAGAAGTGTAACTCTCATATCCGAATCAAGAGAACCAGACATCAAATAGGAAATCTAATCGAGTCAAAAGGACCGGACAACTTTCAGGAAGTCCAATTGGGTCAGAAAGACTGGACAACTAATAGAAAATCCAACTAGGATAAGAAGATCAAATAGTTGACAAGAAGATATGGTAGATTGAAGATCGAACATCAAACAAAAAAATTCCTTCGAAGACGGATAGACTTGAACGAGTCTCAATATGATCCTTCATTTGAGGGAGAGATTATTAAAAATATTGAGAATACAATCAAAATTTCACCTTGATAAGACATGAAAAAAAATATATACTTATAAGATGAAAAAATATCTTCATTGAAATGAAATCTTTTTGGTATAATTCAAAAAAAAAAATCATAAAAATATAATTTCAAAATGAACAATATCATATTATTATGAAAATTTATAAATCTTTTTTGCACTAATAAATATCAATAGTGTGAAGTTCTTCAAATAGGTACAGAACGAAGAAAAAAAACAAAGAACTGTGTGCATAATATAATTTCACTTTTCCACTTAGTCCCCTGTAGAAGCTTCCCCACCTTCATCTTCGTTACCTCAAGATTATTGCATCACCAGAAAGAAAAAAAACAAAAGAATAAAATCTAGATCAAAACTCTATGATTGACATCCACACTGTGGGCAATTTATATGACAAATAATTTACAAGACGTCTTATAAACTCTCAGCCGTCAAAACTGAACATTGATCCAACTGGATAACCAGAAGCACTATTTGTTAATGTTACACCATGCATCTTCAAATATGTGCATCTCTTTTTCTCTTAATCCAGATTAAGGACATCACTGAACATACACAAATTTGGACAAATAAAGCAACTCAACTGAGACAGCAATAGCATTGGACTTCTGAATTCTTCTCTTACAAAGGCATATGTGGTGGACCAGACTGAGCTATGAACTGCTTGCAGTACATCCGGTGTCGCCTCTCTCTCACGTAAATGACCCAAAAAATCAATGACAGCATAACAGCTGTAGATACTGTTACAAGACCAATATATGTCCATGCACTGTATAGTTCGAGGCCAGGACAATTGTTCTCACTTAATGAACTAAAGGTATCTCGCACAAAAGTACAATCTGCTAGCTGAAGGAGGAAAGGTCCATATAAGTAAAGTCCTTTGCTTACATTTGTTGCTGCAGTCATTTGGTTGTAGATGCCTGGAGTAAGTCGACCAACTGTAATGCAAACATCATTTCCGTTTACTGATGTGATTTCACAAATGTAGCTTTTCCATACCTGCATCAGGAATTATGAAAACAAAGGTATGTGGTCATTTGGTTTTTCTCAATTAATAACTATAACAGCTATATTGTCCTGCATTACTTCAAGAAGCATAGACATACTCCACTTAGATGTTTATTTACCGTGGATGAATCATGGAAGTCGACCTCCCCAGTGACACACGCACGGGTACTCATGTCGGGGTTGTATGGATTGCAGAGAGCGGGCACCAGTGGACCAGATTGATTGTAATATAGAGGTGCTAGAACAGGAGGGAAGTTTCCGTTGGAAATATTGCTAATGACCTGATTGACAACATTCACAATCTGGAAGGTAACTTCCTTGCTTCTGTACATTGATTCATTGGCAGTAGTAACATCAACACAGGGAAGAATGTCATCTAGAGCTGTGTGTGAATGTGGATGATCAACCCATTGATCCATGGCGAGACATGTATCTCCGACCACACTGCCGAACAAACAGTTGGTATTGGATTCCAATTGAAATTATGACTTTAACACAAGATAAACCCGTGAGTAATGACTACATTTCAGATATAAAACCATCTGTATAATTCTCTACTTACTTGTGCAGAAGAAGAAAAACACCACATAAAATAAATGTGCCAGCTACAAGGATCCATCCAACAATTACTAACCTGCATAGTTTTTACAAATTTTTTTTCAAGTCCCTGTCCAATAGCAACTTGGACAAAAGATGATATAACACGAACAACATGGTGAAGAATTACTTTCACATACATTGACACAAGGAATTGCAGCCCAAATATGGAGAAAACTGAAAGTTAAACATAGGAAAATTGGTAATTTAGTGATCCAAAAAATCAAACGGCTAAAGCATCACAATTATAGGTTAAAGTGCTTACGGAATCCAAGGAACGCCAAACCTAGCATGACTGCAGCAAGTATAATCAGATCCAATCTCCTGCAATGCACACAATCTCAGTACAGTAATGTAGACCGAAACTACACATGATTTGGATTAAACATTGTCCTGCAAAGGAGATTGTTCAACGCACACTGTATCGAGCACAATCTGAATTTTCTTTGAATTCTCCGTCGTCTTACTGGAGAGTTCGTTTGCTGATGAGTTTAGTTTCCTCTGAATAGTATCGATCTTCATCTGGACGTCAGCTGGCAGGAAGACCTGATCGACTCCAACCTTCTTCGCAGCAGCCAAACTGCCCGAGAACTTCTGGAGATTATCAGCTGTCAAGTTAGCTTGACCCACCACATATTCCACAGTCTCTGAGGTGCTATTGTGGAACATCCCCTGGCCTTTATACAACACGCCGGATCCAACGCTGAGTTCATTGTGTGAGTTGAGTTAGATCGAATCCACCGAAAGTATAAGCAAGAAGCATGTTGGGTTAAGAAATTGGAGTGTACATGGCACAGCAGGTGAACAAGATGAGGAGAACGAGAGAAAGCGCGTCAGCAACGCGAGAATAAGAATAGTTTCTTCGGCGGCAGAAGCAGAGACAACAGCAGATGAAGGACAAAACCAAGCCGAATCCGAGAAACCAAGCTATGGAAATGGCGAAGAGCGGAGCGGCAGTAAAACCAACAGACTGCAAATTCAAGCAAGAACTTTTCAAGGAAGATTCAAACGAAGTACATGAAGGAAAAAGTAGAACTGACAGCCCAGTAATGCTGATCGCTGATGTTCCAGCCACCGGTGTAATGCTTGTAACCATTCAAAGGGTCTTTCCTATATGTCCTTTCGGCAGCCAATATGAAGGTGCTGTTCTCCACCGTACCGTTCTCGGTCGCCGGAGCTTCGGCGACCAACCTTCTCCATTGACCCAACCCATTCTCTTGTCCTTTACCTGCTCGTAGATGCAAATTTCCCAACCAAGCGTTAATTTTTTTTTCTGCTCATCAAATTCCCATCTTTGCACAAAGTTTCAAAAGTTTTGCTTAAAAGAATCACGTTTTTGCTTCCAAAATGCAATTTGTTTTCTTTCCAAATCACAAAAGAAAGAAGGAGAGGATCACCTGATGCGGATGCTTGGGAAATGGAGGGAAGGAGGAGAAGCCCGAGAAGCGTAATAGAGAGGAGAAGGCCAGGTAATGATGTCGTGCCTGTCCGGGGCGGGCTGCTCTGATCCCGGAGAGGCATTGGGTTGGGGAAAGAGTAGAAGAAGGAAAAAAAAAAAAAAGGAAGATCGCAAACGACGACGTCAGGATTCAAAAGCCAGCCGATCTTTTGTTGCCTTATATAAGCAATAATTTCTGGCGTTGTTGATGCGATGGTTGCCATGGCTTCCGGGTGCGTGTTAAAGAATCTGTGGCTTTTATTGCTCGCTCTTTCAATTCCATCCGCCGTCTTTTCCGTGTTTAGTGACTGCCTAAAACCGAAAAGGAGAGGAAGAAATGAAAGCACAACCTATAATTCAATTCCATCTTGTGCTGCGCTTTATTCTCTCTACCCCATTATTTATTAAATGGAACTCTTGTGAGTTCAAATCATCACATCCAATCAGACACTCTGGTTACATAAGGAAGTTTGACTGTATTTATGTTATTATGTTTGAATTATAATTTGAAGCTTATGAAATATTTTAAAATGCAAAAAAAAATGCTATATTCTGGATATATGTAATCAAGTCAGGGTCTATTTGAGTGAATAGTTTGGTTCTGCAAAAATAATTCCTTATATACATTTTCTAGACTTTATTTTCTTACTTCATCCTTTATCCTAGTAAAAAAATATTTTCTATATTCCTTCTCAATTTTTTTATTTGCAATGTTTGAATTTTCGGTATGATTAATTTCTAAGAATGATCCCACAATTTTACGAAGACATCTCTTCGATAGTTAAGTTAGAAGATATCGAAGTCTCAATGGATCTCTACTAACCTTTTTATATTCTTGCTCAAGTACTTGCAATGGGAAGATAGATTTCTATTTAATATTTTCTAATCAACTTGAAAAAATATCTCTTTAATGTGTATATTTTTTTTTTTGGGTATATACCTCAAATTCATAAGTAACTATGTTTGTACCTAATAACCTGTTATTATTTTTTTTCTCTATTTTTTTCTAGAGTACTTGCAACAGATAAATTTCTCTTGAATATTTCATGATCAACAGGACAAAACTCTTTTTTTTTTTTTTTGTTGGGATATCCCCCAATGTATAATTAATTATGTTTGTACCTACTAATCCATCATTCTTTTTCTCTCAGTGGATTTATTTAGGTTAGATTTTTATTACGATAATTTATCAAACAGCGCACGTGAAGTTTAGAATTGTCCAAACAACACCTCATACTTTCATATTTATCAAATAGCACATTTAATTCTCTTTTTACCCCTCTTGCCAAATAAACCTGCAATTTAATACTGAGAAAGAATTTGTATGCATCCGAGCCACAACTAAAAATCCCGAACCTTCCAAACGTGGTGTTGAAAATTCAAATCCCAGTACCACAGTGTTCCTGGGAATATAATTCTCAGCACCATTTTTTTTATCTGATTTTTAATTTATATCGGTCTGATTTCTGAAATATTACTGTGAATACCTAATAAAACCTCGAATATCAGAAATTTTGGCCACGGATACACAGAGGGACACTACCCAAACTCAATGAACTTGGATTGGATCGAAGAAGAGGTGAATAGGACCATCAATGATTTTTGACCGAAATCCATTGATGGACTTAGAGGAGTTCAAATTCCGAAATCTTGACATAGACTGAAAGATCTTACAATATGAATTTTTGATATGTCGAGAAAACTTAGTTTTAATCCTCCTACCTTCCAATTTTAACTTATGTCGAGGAATTCCAATTATAGCACCACTGTGGTGGTGTTGGGATTGCAACACCACAGTCGAGTTGGGAATTTCATTTTCAGCACCACAGTGGTGCTACAATTCGTAATTCCAGCACCACTGTGGTGCTGAAATTATATGATCTCTGAATTAAGCAGATCGGTTACCATTAATACTTTTTCTTTTTCTTTTTCTTTCAAAGTTAACGTGCAAAAAATTTTCAATGCAAAAAATCTTAACGCTATATATTTCTATTTGTTTCCTCCTAAGTAAATTTGTAAATAGAACAAAATGAAAGTGTATGTATGTACGTACCTTGCCGTAATTGTTGAAGTTGGTCTTAAGCATGTACTCGACAACGGTGGGGTCGTAGGTGTAGAGCTGTTGGTCGAAGGGTAAGAGAAAGCAGTAATTCTTGTGATGGCGTGCCACCTCCGTGTGGTAGTTGTGCAACCTTTGGAAGTTAAGAAACTGATGGAAGATGGTGCCCACCACCAGAGGATATCGTTGTCTCTTCTGGTAGAAGATTGCCCACCGGAAGTTGAAAAACTGGTGGAAGATAGTGGTAGTGGTGCTGGAATTGTGAATTCCAGCACCACTGCGATGCTGGAATAAGAATTCTCAGCACCACTGTGGTGTTGCAATCCCTGCACTATCACTGTAGTGCTGGAATTGCGAATTCCAATATCACTGTGATGTTGGAATTATATGATCCCTGAATTAAGCAGATCAGTTACCATTAATAATTTTTCTTTTTCTTTTTTTTTTCTTTCAAAGTTAACGTGGAAAAAATTTTCAATGCAAAAAAGCTTTACGCTATATATTTTTATTTGTTTCCTCCTAAGTAAATCTATAAATAGAACAAAATGAAAGCATACGTACGTACGTACCTTGCCGTAATTGTTGAAGTTGGTCTTAAGCATGTACTCGACGTCAGCGGGGTCGAAGATGTAGAGCTGTCGGTCGAAGGGAGAGAGCAAACGGTAGTTCTTGTGATGGTGAGCTAGCTCGGTGTGGTAGTTGTGCAGCCTTTGGAAAGTTGAAAAACTGGTGGAAGATGGTGCCCACCACCGGAGGATATCGTTGCCTCTTCTGGTGGAAGATTGCCCATCGAAAGTTGAGAAACTGGTGGAAGATGGTGGTAGTGGTGCTGGAATTGCGAATTCCAGCACCATTGTAGTGTTGGAATTAGAATTTCCAACACCACTATGGTGTTGTAATCCCTGCACCATCACTGTGGTGCTGGAATTGAAATTTCCAGCACCACTGTGGTGTTGGGATTGTAATTCCCAGCACCATAGTGGTGTTGCAATCCCTACACCACCACTGTGGTGCTGGAAATTACAATTCCAGCACCACAATGGTGCGGAGATTATGAATTTCAGCACTCAATGGTGCTAGAATTGGAATTTTCAACACTACAGTGGTGGTGCAGGAATTGTAACACCACAATGATATTGTGAATTCCATTTCCAGCACCACAGTGGTGTTGAAATTATATCATCCCTAAATTAAGTAGATCGGTTACCATTAATAATTTTTCTTTTTTTTTTCCTTTCAAAGTTAAAGTGGAAAAAATTTTCAATGCAAAAAATCTTTATGCTATATATTTCTATTTTTTTTCTCTTAAGTAAATATGTAAATAGAACAAAATGAAAGCGTACGTACGTATGTACATTGTCGTAATTGTTGAAGTTGGTCTTAAGCATGTACTTGACGACGGCGGGGTCGGAGGTGTAGAGCTGACGGCCGAAGGGCGAGAGTAAGCGGTAGTTCTTGTGATGGCGAGACAGCTCGGTGTGGTAGTCGTGCAGCTTTTGGAAATTGAGAAACTGATGGAAGGTGGTGCCCACCACCGGAGGATATCGTTGTCTCTTCTGGTAGAAGATTGCCCACCGGAAGTTGAAAAACTGGTGGAAGATGGTGGTAGTGGTGCTGGAATTGTGAATTCCAGCACCACTGCGATGCTGGAATTAGAATTCTTAGCACCACTGTGGTGTTGCAATCCCTGCACCATCACTGTAGTGCTGGAATTGCGAATTCCAATACTACTGTGATGTTGGAATTATATGATCCCTGAATTAAGCAGATCAGTTACCATTAATAATTTTTCTTTTTCTTTTTCTTTTTTTTTTTCTTTCAAAGTTAACGTGGAAAAAATTTTCAATGCAAAAAAGCTTTACGCTATATATTTTTATTTGTTTCCTCCTAAGTAAATCTGTAAATAGAACAAAATGAAAGCATACGTATGTACGTACCTTGCCGTAATTGTTGAAGTTGGTCTTAAGCATGTACTCGACGTCAGCGGGGTCGAAGATGTAGAGCTGTCAGTCGAAGGGCGAGAGCAAGCGGTAGTTCTTGTGATGGTGAGCTAGCTCGGTGTGGTAGTCGTGCAGCCTTTGGAAAGTTGAAAAACTGGTGGAAGATGGTGCCCACCACCGGAGGATATCGTTGCCTCTTCTGGTGGAAGATTGCCTATCGAAAGTTGAGAAACTGGTGGAAGATGGTGGTAGTGGTGCTGGAATTGCGAATTCCAACACCATTGTGGTGCTGGAATTAGAATTTCCAACACCACTATAGTGTTGTAATCTCTGCACCATCACTGTGGTGCTGGAATTGAAATTCCCAGTACCACTGTGGTGTTGGGATTGTAATTCCCAGCACCATAGTGGTGTTGCAATCCCTACACCACCACTGTGGTGCTGGAAATTACAATTCCAACACCACAATGGTGCGGAGATTACGAATTCCAGCACTCAATGGTGTTAGAATTGGAATTCCCAGCACCACAGTGGTGGTGCAGGGATTGTAACACCACAATGATGTTGTGAATTCCATTTCCAGCACCACAGTGGTGCTGAAATTATATGATCCCTAAATTAAGCAGATCGGTTACCATTAATAATTTTTCTTTTTCTTTTTTTTTTCTTTCAAAGTCAACGTGGAAAAAAATTTCAATGCAAAAAATCTTTACGCTATATATTTCTATTTTTTTTCTCTTAAGTAAATATGTAAATAGAACAAAATGAAAGCGTACGTACGTATGTACCTTGTCGTAATTGTTGAAGTTGGTCTTAAGCATGTACTCGACGACGGCGGGGTCGGAGGTGTAGAGCTGACGGCCGAAGGGCGAGAGTAAGCGGTAGTTCTTGTGATGGCGAGACAGCTCGGTGTGGTAGTCGTGCAGCTTTTGGAAATTGAGAAACTGATGGAAGATGGTGCCCACCACCGAAGGATATCGTTGTCTCTTCTGGTGGAAGATTGCCCACCGGAAGTTTTGAAATTGGTGGAAGATGGTGGTAGTGGTGCTGGAATTGCGAATTCCAGCACTACAGTGGTGATGAAATTGTGAATTCCGCACCACAGTAGTGCTGGAATTGCAAATTCCCACCACCACAGTGGTGGTGCTAGGATTGCAACACCACGTCTTTTCTTGAATTCTAATTTCATTCCAGTGGTGTTGAGATTTAATTTCCAGCACAATCTTTTTTTTCGACACAAGTTAAAATTGGGAGGTAGGAGGATTAAAACTAAGTTTCTTCGACATATCAAAAATTCATGTTGTATGACCTTTCAGTTTATGTCAAGATTTCGAAATTTGGACTCCTCTAATGAGTTTCGGTCATAACCCATTGATGGTCTTATTCACCTCTTCTTCGATCCAATCCAAGTTCATTGAGTTTGAGTAGTGTCCATCTGTGTATCCGTGGCCAAAATTTATAATATTCAAGGTTTTATTAGGTATTCACAGTAATATTTTAGAAATCAGATAAAAATAAAGGTGGTGCTGAGAATTATATTCTCAGGAACACTGTGGTACTGGGATTTGAATTTCTAGCATCACATTTGGATGGTTCGGGATTTCCAGTTGTGGCTCGGATGTATGAAAATTCTCTCTCAGCATTAAATTGTAGGTCTGTTTGACGGGAGGGGTAAAAAGGAAATTAAGTATGCTATTTGATAAATATAAAAATAAGGAATATTGTTTAGACAATTTTAAATTTCACATATGTTGTTTGATAAATTATCGTTTTTATTATATCAACGTACTTGTAGTTGTTGAATTCTTTTCTTCTCTATGTGCACATAAGCACAATGGCAAAGCAGGTAAATTCTCTCTTTGTTGATTTTTATTTTTGTGGTTCTTGTATTATCGTCTCTGTTGATAAATGTCCACGATGGGAAATTTAAAATGGGATAATGAAATTACCTAATGAGAGTTAAATGCTCACCGTAGTGCATTCAGAATGAGATAATAAGACTAATCACTATCTCATACTCCACTATCTACAAATGAATGATAGTAATTCACCGTGACCTGACCATCCATATTCTTTATCTTTTTCTATAAATTATATCTCTCGTGTGAAGTATGAATAAGAAAGAAGAAAAAAAATCATACTTCCTGTGTAAAGTATGAGTGATGAAAAGAGATGATGAGAGGGAAGAGAGTGTAGAGTATTCTAATTTTATTGAGAAGAATAAGATATCTGTCATCAAACATCATCAGGTTATGGGTTACGACGTTATGATATTGTAGTGATAGTTCGATAATCGCGACTATCATCTTACTACGAGTTTTGTTCGTGATCAAAGTTTGCAGTGTTAGAGTTTTTGTGATTATTAGGTATACTATTTATTACTCCGCAAGTAGTATTTCCTTTCATCACCTGACATTGGTATCAGAGTCCGATTGGATGCAAATAATTTTGCATTCAACGAATCTTGAGTTGAGAATTCAGAAGAATGGTTTCCGGAGTGGTTCATGTTGGGAATTGGACGTTGCTAGTGTTAGTGAAAACCCTAGAGTCAATCATGTGATGATTGTTGTATGGACTTTATTGTATCATATTCCTATTTATAAAGGCATGATTATTATATTTACTTGTATCGGTGCCAAATAACTAAATATAATAATGTCCTTGAGTAGTAGGTTCTTATCTATATCAATCGATTGGTTGAATCGATAATGAGATGATATAGAGAACACTACTCTTAATCATTCCTAGTCGAGTATTAACATTCAGGGATAATATTAATGCGTAGAGACTAGCATGTAGGTCAACACGATGACTTGATCTCACAAGTCATGGATATGAGATATCAAGTTGACACATGGGTATACATTGGAGAATATATACTGAATGACCCGCTATGAGAAAGTATCATGGATCATTATATGAGTGTCATATATTTTCTCATGTGGCTATTAGTATGACTATTAGTCCTTAGACCTGAAGTCACCATGGTTCCCTACATAAGGAGTTGCATACTTTGGCTTCGTCAAACGTCACCTGTAAATGGGTGGACTATAAAGGCGATTACTGGATATGTAACAAATTATACAGAGGGATATGAGTGATGTAGATGAGATCTATCCCTCCTATATGATGGGGGTGACATCGATATTCTTGATAGAGTGAGACCACGAAGTGCATGACCATGCCCAAATGAGTCAATATGAGATATTGAGCTCATTTGATTAGAGTGAGTCTACTTGGAGTTCAAGATATAGATTGTACCAAGGATGACACGGTCTATGCCTCAATTGGTCAATTTAGATGTCAAGGATAGAGGGACATTGTCACATATTGTGAGAGTCACAATTAGTAGTCACAAAGGTGATGTTGGAGCTCAACATTCTTGTAACTTGGGTAGCAATGATGTGTTTCTAGATATCGCTCATTGCTTATGTTCCTAAATCGGTTTAGGGACATTGCCAACGTTACAAGAACCTATAAGGTCACACACATAAGGACAATTAGATGGAGATTAGGTTCATATGATGAACCATGAGGATTAGGTTCATGGGATGAACCAAATTGGATTAAGAGTAATCCAAATTAGACTAATTGAGTTAGACTCAAGTTGATTCAAGTGTTGAATGAATCTAATTTAGATTTGATTTATTAAGTCAATTTGAATTAATGAATAGAGATTCATTGAATCAAATTGACTTGAGTCAAGTGGTTAGATTTGATCAACCATGGGAGATTAGAGGTCAAGTTTGACTTGACTTGAGAGGGAAGATGAAATGTCAAGTTTGACTTGACCAAATACTATGTCATGATGATGACTTGGCATGGACGGCCAATGATGATGCTCCACATCATCATTGACTTATCATGTGGTGCCACCTCATGAGGGAGACCAAGAGCCATGGGAGTTACATGCATGCATGTAACCTCCCAAGCCTTGAAGTGGCCGGCTACTTTAGGGGTTTTGATGGTTGAATTCATTTGGTGAGTTACACACAACTTCATCTTCTTCCTTGGATCAACTTCCCTCAAGCTCTCCCTCTCTCATTCCTCATCTTGCCGATCATCTAAGGAGTGCTAGCACACTCAAGATTGTTTTTCTCCACCTTTTGCTTGTGTGGATACCAATAGAGGAGTGTGCACTTGACGCTCTTGAGTTCCGGCGAACCTTTTAGACGAGCGGGATTTGCGAAGGGCGTCACATCGAGGGTAACCTCCTTATCATATAGATCTAAGGTAGATCTAGGGTTTTATATAAGCACATACATGTTTTAGTTTTAATACATCTTCGCACGGATCCGTGGCCGGGGCTTCCGAGGTTTCCGCAATGCAAAAAGCGATTTTTGCGGCTCGGAAAAACCCAACAGTGGTATCAGAGCCACGTGTAAAATATGTATGTGTTTCATTTTTATACTTTTTATATTAGATATAAAAATTACAGATTTTAATGTTTCTGTAAATTTCCTAATTTTATAGAATTTTTGGGTATTTTTCTCGAAGAGTCGAAGCAACGAGTGTTGAGACACTTGTAGGCTTCAACTGTCGAGAAAAACTCTCCGAAACGGCGAGTTCTCACTTTAGGTTTTTGGGACAGCGACTTAAGTCGTTGTAGGATCATAATAGGGACACTCACAAAGTTAATTTTGTGAGTATGGGTGTTGCCCCTATCCCCGAAAGGGCCTTGTCCCGCGATCGCGCCCGGAAACTGCTTAGCGGGACCGTTACGGAGAGGTGACTCATAAATTTGAAAAAAAAATTAGGAAAAATTATAGAAATTTTCTGTAAAAATACATAATTTAGAATTATATATAATTCTGTAATTGTCATGGCCCAATGACCTCAATTTGATTGGAATATGTGTGTTGTAATTCATAATACGGCCTGCGTGCCATTTTTATGGTTGTGCGTGTTGTATAGTGTATACGACCTGCGCGTCACACCTCTTCTTTTGAAATTCTAGTTGTAAATAGTTTTAGACTCGAATGTAACTCGAGTTTCATGTTTGTAATGTATAAAATGGAGCGGTGGAAAGTCCACTTGTAGACGAAGTTACGAGAAGGGTGCCGACGACACATGGCGGTCAAAGGAAGCACTTGGAGAAGCCGCTAGCCTTAGGTTGACCGTCTGATCTTCTCATTGGCTTGAGAAGATCGTAGTAGGGCCATGACTACATCACAGTTAAATGTATATATATATATATATATATATATATATTTGATTTTGCTTGTATGTATGTGATGCATGCTAGTAGAATAATGCTTGTATGTATATGATGCATGCTAGGATAATTTTCTTGTATGTATATGATGCATGCTAGAATAATGTATGTATGTATGTGATGCATGCTAATATAGGATAATAAAGGCCTCAATGCGTATATGATACACATTACGATTAGATTAGATCATAATCGAATCAACTCGAAAATGCCTACCGAGCCTTGATATCCATCACTACCTCGATCATTTGTTGTTGTTGAATCTGCCAAAGCAGAGCAATGCATATTATCTTGGTAGGGTGCGGAGGGACAATCTTGGTCTCGCCTATCACGCTTGGGTTAGAGTAAGCTAAATTAGATTGAGCAAAACTAGTTAACTCAATTAGATCGAGTAGAACTATAGGCATATTCCAACCGTTGAAAAGATAGGATAAGATCGCATTTACACTAAATCTTGGGTGATTTAGCTAAAGCTAACTCAAGGTCTTTTGTAAATGTGGGTCTTAATCTTATAAACAAGAGTTGCACAAAGATGTAATCGGTAATGTGTTACCCACTGATCGTACTAAGTCTTGGGCGATTTAGCCAAAGCTAACTCAAGGCTTAGTATGATGTGGATCTTGTCCCGCAAGAATTATAGCTAGTTTGTATGAATCTAGTAATGTGGTTTGACCACATCCATAACTCGATTCTATAAAATTCCTATAATTCAGTGGGAGCATCATTTGATTAAAGGCCTAATTAAATGATAAAAGGAATATGATATTAATTCTCTGCATTATATGTTGTAGATTACTATGTCGACAAACACGAACACTCTCTCTCTGCATTCTATCCTTGAGAAGGACAAGCTCAATGAAGCAAATTTCCTGGACTGGTACAAGAACCTGAGAATTGTTCTCACCCAAGAAAGGAAGTTGTACGTCTTGGAGCAGCCCATTCCGGAGGCACCTCCTGCCACTGCCTCGCGAGCTGACAAAGATGCTTACAAGAAGCATCAAGATGATGCATTAGATGTGTCATGTCTAATGCTCGTGACCATGAACTCTGAGCTTCAGAAGCAACACGAGTTCATGAATGCTTATGATATGGTTGGACATCTTCGTCAACTATATCGAGGACAAGCAAGGCATGAGAGATATAAAGTCTTTAAGGCATTGTTTGGGTCCAAAATGCAAGATGGGACTCCCGTAGGTCCATATATACTCAAGATGATTGGGTACGTAGAAAACCTACAAAGGCTGGGATTCCCACTTGGCCAAGAGCTGGCCACTGACCTAATCTTGCAATCTTTGCCACAAGCCTACAATCAATTTGTCACGAATTATAACATGAATGAAATTGATAAGCCATTGCCTGATATGCTCAGGATGTTGAGAACTGCTGAGCTTAACCTTAAGAAGGGAAAATCTGACACCATTTTGATGGTGCAAAAGAAGAAAGGCAAGGGCAAGACTAAAGGTAAGGGAAAGTCCCAAGCCAAGGGCAAAGGCAAAGAACTTAAACCCAAAGGAGGGGTAGCCAAGGAAGGGGCTTGCTTCCACTGTAAGGAAGCTGAACACTGGAAGCGTAACTGCAAGGCATACATGAAAGATCTTAAGAAGAAGAGAAGTGAGACTTCTACTTCAGGTATAAATGTTATAGAAGTCAATCTATCTATTTCTTCATCATGGGTATTAGATACCGGATGTGCATCTCACATTTGTATCAATGTGCAGGCGCTGAGAAATAGCAGGGCATTGACAAAGGGCGAGATGGACCTACGAGTAGGCAATGGAGCAAGAGTTGTTGCTGTTGTTGTAGGAACTTATGATCTATCTCTGTCCTCTGGGTTTGTACTAGAATTAGATGAATGTTGTTATGTGTCTGCCTTAACTAAGAACATAATTTCGGTTTCTTGTCTGGACAAGAAAGTATTTATATTTATAATAAAGAGCAAATATTTTTCAGTTTATTTAAATGATATGTTCTATTGTAGTGCACCTCTAATGAACGGACTCTACTTTCTAGACTTAGAGAGCCCTATCTATAACATAAGTACCAAAAGGTTCAAGTCAAATGAGTTGAACCAAACCTATCTCTGGCATTGTCGCTTAGGTCACATAAATGAGAGTCGCTTATATCAGCTCCCTAAGGATGGGCTGCTAGACTCATTTGATTTTGAATCATATGAGACATGCGAGTCTTGCCTTTTAGGCAAGATGACCAAGACTCCCGTTAGTGGACTGGTGAAGAGCAGGAACTTGTTAGGACTTATACATAGTGATGTATGTGGCCCTTTCAATGTTGCTGCTAGAGGTGGTTACAGGTACTTCATTACATTTACTGATGACTTCAGTAGATATGGTTACGTGTGTCTTATAACACATAAATCAGAATCCTTTGAAAAGTTCAAAGAATTCAAGAATGAAGTACAAAACTAGCTTGGCAAGAGTATTAAGATACTTCGATCAGATCGAGATGGTGAATACCTTAGCCATGAGTTTCGTGACTATCTAGCTGAGTGTGGGATTCTATCCCAACTCACTCCTCCTGGAACACCACAGTGGAATGGTGTATCCGAAAGGAGGAATCGTACCCTATTAGATATGATACGTTCTATGATGAGTCACACAGATCTTCCTATATCCTTTTAGGGATATGCTCTAGACACAGTAGCTTTTACCCTTAACCATGTACCATCCAAGGTTATCATAAAGACACCATATACGATATGGATAGGGAGAAATCCCAAGATGTCTTTCATGAGGATTTGGGGTTGTGAGGCTTACGTTCGACGTCAAGTCTCAGACAAACTAGGACCCAAATCCGATAGGTGCTATTTTGTTGGATATCCCAAGGATACAAAGGGATATTACTTCTACATTCTCAGTCAGCACAAAGTGTTTGTGGCAAAGACTGGAGTTTTTCTAGAAAGGGATTTTGTTTCTAGAAAAACTAGTGGGAGTACCTTCGATCTTGAAGAAATTCAAGATAGGGATCATAGCACTGAGGCCTTGATGGAGGTTGAATAGGAACCACAAAGTGTTGTGGGTGATGAGGTTGTTGCATATAGAGTTGTGGAATAACCACCTGTTCAGGTAGACCTACCTCTTCACAGATCTGATAGGGTACGTCGTCAGCCTGAGAGATACTCATTTCTCTTGTCTGACCATGATGACGTTATGCTCATTGAGAATGAGCCTACCTCCTATCAGGAAGCTGTGATGAGCCCAGATTCTGAGAAATGTCTAGAGGCCATGAGATCTGAGATGGACTCCATGTACACCAACCAAGTATGGACTTTGGTTGATCCACCTGAAGGGGTCAAACCCATTGGGTGTAAGTGGGTCTTTAGGAGAAAGACTGACATGGATGGACTTACGCATACCTATAAGGGCCGATTGGTGGCTAAAGGTTTCAAGAAAATTCATGGTATTGACTATGATGAAACCTTTTCTCCAGTGGCGATGTTTAAGTCCATTCGGATCTTGCTTGCTATTGCAGCATACCACGATTATGAGATTTGGCAGATGGATGTCAAAATTGCGTTTCTGAATGGAAACTTACTCGAGGATGTGTACATGACACAACCTGAGGGTTTTTGAAGATCCACAGCATACTGGGAAAGTATGCAAGCTGCAAAGGTTCATTTATGGGCTAAAGCAAGCCTCTCGGAGCTGGAATCTTCGATTCGATGATACGATCAAACAGTTTGGTTTCATCAAGAATGAAGATGAACCCTGTGTCTATAAGAGGGTTAATGGGAATATAGTTGTCTTCCTTGTATTGTATGTGGATGACATACTACTCATTGGGAATGACATTCCTTCGCTACAGTCTGTGAAGACTTGGCTAGGGACGTGCTTCTCGATGAAGGACTTAGGTGAAGCAGCCTGTATTCTAGGCATCAAGATCTATAGAGATAGATCTAAGAGATTGCTTGTCCTAAGTCAGAGTACATACATTGACACGGTATTACTATGGTTTTCCATGCAGAATTCTAAGAAGGGACTTCTGCCGATGTCACATGGTGTGAGTCTTTCGAAGACTCAAAGTCCCTCTTCTAGAGAGGAGAGAGACTGCAAGGATAAGATCCCTTACGCATCTGCTATAGGATCTATCATGTACGCCATGTTGTGTACTCGTCCTGATGTCTCGTATGCTTTGAGCATGATGAGTAGATACCAGTCAGATCCAAGTGAGCGTCACTGGATAGCAGTCAAGAATATTCTTAAGTACTTGAGAAGGACTAAAGAATATTTCTTGATATTTGGAGGCGATGAGGAGCTAGCTGTAAAGGGTTATAGCAATGCCAGCTTCCAAACTGACCAGGATGATTATAGATCACAGTCAGGGTTCGTGTTTTACTTGAATGGTGGCACTGTGAGCTGGAAGAGTTCCAAGAAGGATACAGTTGCTGATTCTACAACAGAGGCCGAATATATCGGTGCTTCCATCTCATTCGAGAGATTATCGATAGAGGAGATGTGAAGATTTGTAGAGTACCCATAGAGGCTAACATCGCAGATCCCTTAACCAAGGCTTTGGCACAGGAAAAACATGATGGTCACACTAGGTCATTGGGTATTAGATACTACGGTGATTGACACTAGTGCTAGTGGGAGATTGTTAGTGAAAGCCCTAGAGTCAATCATGTGATGATTGTTGTATAGACTTTATTGTATCATATTCCTATTTATAAAGGCATGATTATTATATTTACTTGTATTGGTGCCAAATAACTAAATATAATAATATCCTTGAGTAGTAGGTTCTTATCTATATCAATCGATTAGTTGAATTGATAATGAGATGATATAGAGAACACTACTCTTAATCATTCCTAGTCGAGTATTAACATTCAGGGACAATGTTAATGCATAGAGACTAGCATGTAGGTCAACACGATGACTTGATCTCACAAGTCATGGATATGAGATATCAAGTTGATACATGGGTATGCATTGGAGAATGTATACTGAATGACCCGCCATGAGAAAGTATCATGGATCGTTATATGAGTGTCATACTTTCTCATGTGGCTATTAGTATGACTATTAGTCTTTAGACCTGAAGTCACCATGGTTCCCTACATAAGGAGTTGCATACTTTGGCTTCGTCAAACGTGACCCGTAAATGGGTGGACTATAAAGGCGATTACTGGGTATGTAACAAATTATGCGGAGGGATGTGAGTGATGTAGATGAGATCTATCCCTCCTATATGACGGGAGTGACATCAATATTCTTAATAGAGTGAGACCACGAAGTGCATGACCATGCCCAAATGAGTCAATATGAGATATTGAGCTCATTTGATTAGAGTGAGTCTACTTGGAGTTCAAGATATAGATTGTACCGAGGATGATACGGTCTATGCCTCAATTGGTCAATCTAGATGTCAAGGATAGAGGGACATTGTCACATATTGTGAGAGTCACAATTAGTAGTCACAAAGGTGATGTTGGAGCTCAACATTCTTGTAACTTGGGTAGCAATGATGTGTTGCTAGATACCGCTCATTGCTTATGTTCCTAAATCGGTTTAAGGACATTGCCAACGTTACAAGAACCTATAGGGTCACACACATAAGGGCAATTAGATGGAGATTAGGTTCATATGATGAACCATGAGGATTAGGTTCATGGGATGAACCAAATTGGATTAAGAGTAATCCAAATTAGACTAATTGAGTTAGACTCAAGTTGATTCAAGTGTTGAATGAGTCTAATTTAGATTTGATTCATTAAGTCAATTTAAATTAATGAATAGAGATTCATTAAATCAAATTGACTTGAGTCAAGTGGTTAGATTTGATAAACCATGGGAGATTAGAGGTCAAGTCTGACTTGACTTGAGAGGGAAGATGAAAGGTCAAGTTTGACTTGACCAAATGCCATGTCATGATGATGACTTGGCATGGCCGGCCAATGATGATGCTTCACATCATCATTGACTTATCATGTGGTGCCACCTCATGAGGGAGACCAAGAGCCATGGGAGTTACATGCATGCATGTAACCTCCCAAGCCTTGAAGTGGCCGGCCACTTTAGGGGTTTTGATGGTTGAATTCATTTGGTGAGTTACACACAACTTCATCTTCTTCCTTGGATCAACTTCCCTCAAGCTCTCCCTCTCTCATTCCTCATCTTGCCGAGCATATAAGGAGTGCTAGCACACTCAAGATTGCTTTTCTCCACCTTTTGCTTGTGTGGATACCAATAGAGGAGTGTGCACTTGACGCTCTTGAGTTCCGGCGAACTTTTTGGACGAGCGGGATTTGCGAAGGGCGTCGCATCGAGGGTAACGTCCTTATCATATAGATCTAAGGTAGATCTAGGGTTTTATATAAGCACATACATGTTTTAGTTTTAATACATCTTCGCACGGATCCGTGACTGGGGCTTCCGAGGTTTCCGCAACGCAAAAAGCGGTTTTTGCGGCTCGGAAAAACCCAACAACTAGAGGGGGTGAATAGTGTGATGTACGCCAATGAATTTTGATCGCGTTCGTCTCTACACTTCGTTAGTATGCGCAGCGGAATATATATAAGGCATAAACTAAATACGACAAACACAATAACACAAATAAACACAAATATAACGTGGTTCGAAACCTTAAGGTGTAGGATCGAGTGAACCGAGAGAGGGGGGTGAATCTCGGTATTTTATAATTTTAAACTAATGAACTTATGCAGCGGAATATAAAAACAATTAACAACACAAGCAATTTTACTTGGTTCACAACCCGGACTGGGTTGTTACTCCAAGGCCCGTAGCTCTACCACGAGCTACCTCGATGGGCAATTCACTAAATACCTTCCGACTCGAGTGCTCTTGACTTCGGAGGGTTTCGCTTTTACAAATGATAGAGTTAGGTGACAAACCACCAACTCGGAGAATTAAGTATACAAGAGAAATAATAAAGTAAATAGAGTACAAAACTTTATACCGACACTCAATAATCGTAGAGGTAGTCACAGAGTGTCGGAGGAATATCTTGTCGTGGAGTCAAAGTGTAGTGGACGAGCAAGTATTTTGGCAGCACTTCGACGTTAATTGAATTTCGATAAATGGATCTGATCGAGCACTACTTTTATAAACTCTTTCCAGTCGACTGGAATGCCTTCCAGTCGACTCCACATCAGCCCATCGATATGGAAGTCATGGTCTTCCAGTCGACTGAATCCCCTTCAGTCGACTCCACGTCACTCGGCTCCGCATCAGAAAATTCCTCTCATCAGTTGACTTAACATCTTCAGTCGACTCAAGCTCTTTCCATATGCATTGCACAATCTCCGATCGATCTCAAGCTGATCCTGCCAAATAGGTATCCAGTCGATTGATACATCTTCAGTCGACTGGACTTCAGTTGACTCGAATCCATTCAGTCGACTGGTCCCTGCAAAACAGGATTAGCACAAAATAGATAGTGTGAATTATGATAGCAGTAGTAATACTGCTCGAACTCGACTACTAAGTCCAATACGGACTTTTTGTCAGATTGATGCCTAGCTTTGTCCCCCTATCGAGGACTTGACCTTACCTCTTCACTCGAGGCTTACCTGCCGACTACCTGTCGGACTTACCATTATTGACATTGGATCTGACCCACCAGGGCTTCCACCAGCTGTCTGGTCTACCTGACCCAGCTGGACTTTTTGTCAATTGTTCGGTCTCCTGACCCAACTGGTCTTCATGCCAAATATTCGGTCCATGCGACCCATCTGGACTTCATGCCTGGTGTCCGGTCCTCCTGATTTGTCAGGATACATTCCTAGTATCCGGTCAACACGACCTACTAGGACTTCCTGTTAAGCCTGCACAATTAATACTTATATTAAACTACAAGTGAATCCTAACTTTTAATTGAGGTTCATTCATCAAAACTTTGGAGTGATGCTCACTGCATTAACAATCTTCCCCTTTTTGATGTATAAACACATCAGTTAAAGTTAGGAGAATTAAATACCAATCTCCATATATTGAAATGTATAAGAAATAAATTGACAGCTTTTGTCATGCATAAATTTAACCATGTATGAAATGCATAGTTCCTTATCAAATTTTTGAATCCTCTAAAGTTTATATCTCTTTTTAAGTTAATACTTTATATCACTTCTCTCCCCCTTTGACATACATCAAAATAAGAGTTAATTTAAAAATAAGCCAACATAATGTAGTGGAGAGTTATTAACATGACAAATTATCAAACTAAAAAAAACTTTGAAATTTGATTTACTTTAAGCTTTTCAACAATATTTCTAACTTCAAAAATTGTAAAAAAAAAATTTCAAACTTTTAAAAATTTACAACTTTTAACACACCCTGAAGAATTTTTAAATACTCCCTCTTTTTAAATACGCCAACTTTTTCAAATATTTCAAAAACTCCCCCTGAATTATTCAAGATTTTTAAAATTTTCAAAATTTTCAAAAACTCCCCCTGAATTATTCAAAATTTTTAAAATTTTAAAATTCCAAAATTTTTAAAGAATTTCAAAATTTTCTAACTCTTTAAAGTTTTTCAAAACTCCCCCTTGAATAAAGCTTTATAATGTTTAATTGTTTTCTTCCTATACATCAAAACCTAAGTAGTAATTTTAAAAATCTTTAAGCTTTTTAAGACTTAATCTATTCAAAGTAAGCTTTTCTCCTCCTTAATTTAAGTCTAATAAACTTGAAACTATTTAAGTTTTTCAAAGAGCATTCAAGCTTAATCTTTTTTCCCCCTTAAGAGTATTTCTTATCCAATTCCAGCATAATTTTAGAGAATATCATAATTTAACACAGTATTTTAGGTTCCCCCTTAAAGTAACATTGTAATATTTATACTTAATTTCTTTTTAAAATAAAATTTCAAATGTTTAACTCTCCCTAGAATTATAATATATCCTAACTCCCCCTAATTATGTTGATTCTTTTAGAATTAAAGTTGAGTTGTTTAGAATTGAGTTGAATATGTTGATTGGGGTTGAATTAGTTGATTAGGGTTGAATCAATTAAATTGGTTAGGCTAGGTTGTTTAGTTAAGTTTAGGTTAAGTTGTAACATCCCAAATTTTAGTTACTATATTTTTATTTAAAGGAAATATATATATATATATATATATATATATATATATATATATATATATATATATATATATATATATATATATATATATATATATATATATATATATATATATATATATATATATATATATATATATATATATATATATATATAAGAATAAAAAAAATGAATAAATAGTTCGTAGTCGAGGCTTGAACTATGAACCATTGATTTGGGGGAATAGACTTCCCACCACTAAGTCATAAAATTATCAATGAGTAGGATATAACAGAATATATCTATTGGTAGAAAAAAAGAAGAGATTTGTTAATTTGACTAATTATTTAAAGGGGTAATTAAATAAAGAAAACCCTAATTTATATATATATATAGATTTATTTTTTTTATATAATCTCTCTCCCTCCTCTCTCTCCAACGCCGACGCTCACCCTCACCTCATCTCTCTCTCTCTCTCTCTTTCGTGTTTTTCCTCGAGCCGCCAAATAAAAAAAAAACAAAAGGGGCGGTGCTTTTTCCACCGAGGAAAACAAGAGAGGAAAAATAAAAAAAGAGAGTCTCTATAATTTCTCCACCGTGGATTAATTCAAGAGGGGATTTTCAAGAGGGACTTGGTAGAGGATCACGCTAAAGCAAGGAAACACGTAGGAGGTCTTCTCTTTGCGAAGTCTAACGGTATAAATTGGTGAAAATATTGCTGATGTAGTATGTTGTATGTAGTAATTTTGACGAAAGAATCTAGAACTATATTGTAGAAGGTTAGGCTAATAGGATTAGAAGAAATTATTCTTGTTGAAATTCTTCACGTTATGCATGTTAGATGATGATTTCTATTTATGTTAGCTTAATTTTCCTTATGTCACTACCTTATGCCATATTAAATTGTACTCATCTTGGAATTTATGCTATGCTACATGCTTATGTTTTCACCCATGTTAGGCATGACTCACGTATATGAAATGTCTAAGAAATGTTTCTCTAAGAGTGGGGACAAGAACACTCTTTAGGACAAAGAACATGTATGTTATTTTACTTTATGCATGGCTTGTACCGGACCCTAACAAGGTCCACGGGATGGGTTCCAAGGTTGCCCCTAGGTCGACGGACATAGTATGAACCTAGTAACCTAGTAGGTTCGGGATTAGCTACCTCGGATCTATTTAGGATGTGCGCAAATGATGTATGTGGTACAATGCCGGGCCCAATATATTGAGATTATGTTTAAGTATATAAACTATATGTTTTCAAAGAGCATCCTGCATATACCATTTTATGTTCATCGAATTATCATGTTTAGAGACAATGTACTTTTGCGATGAAAATGCTAAGTTTATGTTCTTTTCCTAAATTGATCATGTCTCTACTTTAAATAAATATTGTGCTAATATGTTGTTTAAACAAACATGTCATTACTTTACGTTTAATTCATGATGCATGTTTTTGTGAGTAGGAAAGGACCTTACTAAGCTTATGTTCTTACAGTTTACTTTCCTTGTACTGCAGAAAAGGGCAAGGAATGGATAAATTAAAGGGAGCAGCAGAAGGGGCAAAGATGTGTGTGGCAGTGGCATGGTGGACGAGATCATTTTTCATATACGGACTTATGCATGATTTTCAGTTTTTATGTAAACTGTTAGGAGACGTTAATGCTTTCTATGGTTGTTACTCATGTTTATTTTTATAAACCTTGAAATGGTTAATACATGTTTAGTTAAATAAATTGCTAAGACCTTTTGCCATGATTAAATTGTTAGGTTGATTGAGTTAATGTAATTAGAGTTAAAAGTTATAAAGTTTTTAAATGCTTACGCTGTTATATGCATGAATGTATGATCGCGTAGCGCCGCCGCCCGTCTATAGGATGTGTGTTAGGAGGACGGGAAGGGCGGGCGTTACAGGTGGTATCAAAGCCCAGTTCTGCCTTTCCACTACACACACATCAAGCTTCCATCCTGCCGCTCCAAGTAAGACATTCTATTCCTACTCTATTTATTTCATGTATGATATATATACGCTAGGAAATGTTTTTAGTTGGGTATGCATGAATATAAGTATGGATGATAAACTTATGTTGGCAAGAGTCAACGCCAGCCAGGAGGTCAAAAGCTCAGGGTAACTGGAAAGGAAACCACAATGGCAAGAGGAAACAATGGAACGACTCTAAAGGTGGTCCAGCGAACAAACAAGCCAAGATTCCCCAATGTACTACATGTGGGAAACCACATACCGGGGTGTGCTACAAGGGCACGAATAGATGCTACCGCTGTGGACTAGAAGGACACAGAGTCAAGGACTGCCCTACCCAGGTTCAGGCACCTCCTCAGCAGTATGCCCAGTACAGGGGTGCTCCTTCACAGCTACACCAGATGCAAGCTGCAATAGAAGGTACCCGGATAAGCCAAGGGAGATTGGAAGCCCCGCCAGTTGCGACGAATGCCAGGGTTTTCTCTCTCACTAAGGAAGACGTGGCGAACGATTCTACTGTTGTCACAAGTCAGATAATTATTTTCTATTAGCATGCTACTGTATTATTTGATACTGGTGCAACACACTCGTTTGTCTCTACGCCTTTCACAAAGAAGATTGACATACCCCCGCAAGTTTTGGATTGCGAGTTCTTAACGACCCTGCCCTCGGGAGAAGTGATGCCTTCTACTCATATGCTACGAGCCGCACCCATCAGAATTGCAGACAACTCTACTGTGATCTGATGGTGCTCGGCATGCAGGATTATGATGTCATGTTGGGCATGAATTTCTTAAGCAAGTACGGTGCTTCGATCGAGTACCATAAGAGAAAAGTGGTCTTTCAGCCTGAGGCAGAACCTATGTTTGAATTCATTGGAGAGCCAAGGAACAGAACCTATAAATTCTTATCAGCTCTAAAGGCACAGAAGATGTTAGACAGGGGATGCACTGGGTTTCTAGCACATGTGGTTGATACAAGTCAAGCCGAGGACCAGAAGCTAGAAGATGTTAGAGTGGTATGCCACTACCCAGAGGTATTTTCTGATGAACTACCAGGGTTAGCCCCTGATAGAGAAATTGAATTTGAGATCGAATTAATTCCTGGAACTCACCCGATCTCTAAAGCACCTTACCGGATGGCGCTGACCGAATTGAAGGAACTTCAGGGACAGCTACAGGAGTTACTCAACAAGGGTTTTATTTGCCCTAGTCACTCTCCATGGGGAGCTCCGGTACTGTTTGTAAAGAAGAAGGATGGGACTATGTGCCTGTGCATAGACTACCGAGCGCTAAATAATGTGACGATCAAGAATAGGTACCCTTTACCACAGATTGACGATTTGTTCGACCAGTTAAAAGGTGCCACCGTCTTTTCAAAGATTGACCTCAGATCTAGCTATCATCAAGTGAAAGTGAAACCAGATGATATACCGAAGACAACTTTCCGAACAAGATACGGACATTATGAGTTCGTAGTCATGTCTTTCGGAGTGACGAATGCTCCTGCTATGTTCATGGACCTGATAAATCGGGTATTCTTGACATTTCTTGACAAGTTCGTGATCGTCTTCATTGACGATATCCTCGTCTATTCAAGAAATCAAGAAGAGCACGCCGAACACCTGAAGATGGTATTACAGATTCTTCGAGAAAAGAAACTATATGCCAAGTTCTCCAAATGTGAATTCTGGCTTGATCAAGTATCTTTTCTGAGTCATATTATATCCAAAGACGGAGTTATGGTAGACCCAAGAAAGATTGAAGCTGTGAGTAACTGGAGTAGGCCAAAGAATGCTAGCGAAGTGAGGAGTTTTCTCGGATTAGTGGGCTATTACCGGAAATTCGTAGAAGACTTCGCCAGAATAGCAGCACCTATGACAGTTCTCAATCGGAAGAACAAGAAGTATGTATGGACGGAGGAATGTGAGAAGAGTTTCTTGGAGCTGAAAAGGAGACTTACAAGTTCTCCAATCCTTACTCTCCCAGAGAACGACAAGAGCTTCGACATGTACAGTGATGCCTCCGGATTGGGACTCGGAGCTGTACTTATGCAGAGGGGTAAAGTTATTGCCTATGCCTCTAGGCAACTCAAGGAACATGAAAAGAACTATCCCACTCACGATTTAGAGCTAGCAGTTGTGGTCTTCGCTCTCAAGGTATGGAGGCACTATCTGTATGGAGCACAGTGCAAGATTTATACGGATCATCGGAGTCTGCAGTATTTCTTCACTCAGAAGGACCTCAATATGAGACAACGTAGATGACTGGAGCTCATAAAGGACTATGACTGCGAGATCTTTTACCATCCTAGCAAGGCAAACAAAGTGACCGATGCACTCAGCAGGAAGTCCAGTTCCACCCTGATGTCCTTATCGGTATTGTCTCGATCGCTGGAGAAGGAAATTATGCGCTATGAAATCGAGGTTATTTTCGGACAGCTTTCGACCATGGCAATAATACCAGCACTATTCGATGACATATTAGCAAAACAAAGTGATGATCCAAGTCTCCAGAGGATCAAGCAGGAGATCCTAGAAGGAAAAGGCAAGGGTTTCCATATCGCCAATAGCAGAGTATTATACCTTAGGGATCGGTTATGTATCCCTAACGATTCGGAACTACGCAAAATGATATTAGAGGAGGCTCACGGAACCCCCTATTCTATGCATCCGGGATCCACCAAAATGTATCAAGACCTGAAAGAGAAGTTCTGGTGGTTCGGTATGAAGAGGATTTAGCTCAAGACGTCACACTGCGACGCCAAAGAAGTTAAAGAAGAACACTAGAGGCCTGGAGGAGTTCTGCAACCGATCCAAATTTCGGAGTGGAAATGGGAAGACATCTCTATGGATTTCATTTCAAGTCTTCCCAGGACTACGAACGGATATGACACTATATGGGTTATCATTGACAGATTGACAAAGTCAGCTCATTTCCTAGCGATCAAGATGACATATTCGATTGAGCAACTGGCTCAATTATATGCCAAGGAAATCATCAGACTGCATGGTATTCCCAAGACCATCATTTCAGATAGGGATGGTTGCTTCACTTCATAGTTTTGGGGATGCATTCATAAGGCACTTGGCACGAAGCTGCGTTTCAGTACAACCTTTCATCCTCATACAGATGGGCAAACAGAAAGGGTGAACCAAGTACTGGAAGACATGTTACGAGCTTGTGCCTTGGATTTCAAAGGGAGTTGGTGCCGCTACTTATGTTTAGCGGAATTCACTTACAATAATAGCTACCAAGCTACCATCAGAATGACACCTTATGAAGCATTATATGGGAGGAGATGTAGGTCTCCGATCTGTTGGTACGAAGGTGGTGAGAAGAAAGAGATGAGACTTCAGACGGATTTCATCGACGACACCACCCAAGCGATACAGAATATCCACCAAAGAATAGAGACTGCTCAGAGCCGACAAAAGAACTATGCAGATTAGCGACGTAGACCTTTGGAATTCAATGTCGGAGATTTGGTATTTCTTCGGGTAGCTCCTACGAAAGGAATAATGATATTCGGGAAGAAAGGAAAGCTAAGTCCGCGATACGTAGGACCGTACAAGATCCTGAAAAGAGTTGGCAAGGTAGCTTACGAGCTAGGACTACCTCAGGAGATGTCTGCTATTCACAACGTGTTCTATGTCTCGATGCTTAAGAAGTGCATTTCCAGTACCGACCAAGTGGTCGAGCCACAGACAGTGCAAATTCAAGAGGACCTGAGCTATGAAAGTCGACCTATCCGGATACTAGATCGAGAAGTCAAAAGACTAAGGAATAAAGAAGTACCCTTAGTGAAGGTCCTATGGCAAAGTCTACGATACGAAGAAGCCACCTGGGAACGTGAGGATGACATGAAGCAAAAGTACCCCGAGTTGTTCTAAGTTTCGAGGATGAAACTTTTATAAAGTATAAGGGATTGTAACATCCCAAATTTTAGTTACTATATTTTTATTTAAAGGAAATATATATATATATATATATATATATATATATATATATATATATATATATATATATATATATATATATAGTTCCTAGTCGAGGCTTGAACCATGAACCTTTGATTTGGGGGAATAGACTTCCCACCACTAAGTCATAAAATTACCAATGAGTAGGATATAACAGAATATATCTATTGGTAGAAAAAAAGAAGAGATTTGTTAATTTGACTAATTATTTAAAGGGGTAATTAAATGAAGGAAACCCTAGTTTTTATATATATATATATAGATTTATTTTTTTTATATAATCTCTCTCCCTCCTCTCTCCAACGCTGACGCCCACCCTCACCTCATATCTCTCTCTCTCTCTCTCTCTCTCTCTCTCTCTCTCTCGTGTTTTTCCTCGAGCCGCCGAATAAAAAAAAATAAAAGGGGCGGGCTTTTTCCACCGAGGAAAACAAGAGAGGAAAAATAAAAAAAAGAGAGTCTCTATAATTTCTCCACCGTGGATTAATTCAAGAGGGGATTTTCAAGAGGAACTTGGTAGAGGATCACGCTAAAGCAAGGAAACACGTAGGAGATCTTCTCTTTGTGAAGTCTAACGGTATAAATTGGTGAAAAAGCGTAGGATATAAGTATCCCCTCACCTGCAGTATAAATGCTTACGATGTAATGTTGTATGCTTGATTTTGAACGAAAGAATCTAGAACTATGTGTAGAAGGTTCGACTAATAGGATTAGAGAAATTATTCTTGTTGAAATTCTTCCACGTTATGCATGTTAGATGATGATTTCTATTTATGTTAGCTTAATTTTCCTTATGTCACTACCTTATGCCATGTTAAATTGTACTCGTGCCGATTTATGCTATGCTACATGCTTATGTTTTCACCCATGTTAGGCATGACTCACGTATATGAAATGTCTAAGAAATATTTCCCTAAGAGTGGGGACAAGAACACTCTTTAGAACAAAGAACATGTATGTTATTTTACTTTATGCATGGCTTGTACCGGACCCTAACAAGGTCCACAGGATGGGCTCCAAGGTTGCCCCTAGGTCGACGGACATAGTACGGACCTAGTAACCTAGTAGGTTCGGGATTAGCTACCTCGGATCTATTTAGGATGCGCGCGAATGATGTATGTGGTACAATGCCGGACTCAATATGTTGAAATTATGTTTAAGTATATAAACTATATGTTTTCAAAGAGCATCCTGCATATACCATTTTATGTTCATCGAATTATCATGTTTAGAGACAATGTACTGTTGTGATGAAAATGCTAAGTTTATGTTCTTTTCCTAAATTGATCATGTCTCTACTTTAAATAAATGTTGTGCTCATATGTTGTTTAAACGAACATGCCATTACTTTACGTTTAATTCATGATGCATGTTTTTGTGAGTAGGAAAGGACCTTACTAAGCCTATGTGATTATAATTTACTTTCCTTGTACTGTAGAAAAGGGCAAGGAATGAATAAATTAAAGGGAGCAGCAGGAGGGGCAAAGATGTGTGTGGCAGTGGCATGGTGGACGAGATCATTTTTCATATACGGACTTATGCATGATTTTCAATTTATGTGTAAACTGTTAGGAGACGTTAATGCTTTCTATGGTTGTTACTCATGTTTATTTTTATGAACCTTGAAATGGTTAATACATGTTTAGTTAAATAAATTGCTAAGACCTTTTGCCATGATTAAATTGTTAGGTTGATTGGGTTAATATAATTAGAGTTAAAAGTTGTAAAGTTTTTAAATGCTTCCGCTGTTATATGCATGAATGTATAATCGCGTAGTGCCGTCGCCCGTCTATAGGATGTGTGTTAGGAGGATGGGAAGGGCGGGCGTTACATAAGTTAAGTTTAATTGTTTAGTTAAGTTGTTAATTTTAGTTGTTTAGTTAAGTTGTTAAGTTTAATTACGTTGTTGTTAAGTTTAATTAAGTTATTGTTAAGTTTAATTACGTTGTTGTTAAGTTTAATTAAGTTGTGATTAAGTTTAATTAAGTTATTGTTATGTTTAATTATGTTATTGTTAAGTTTAATTAAGTTATTGTTAAGTTTAATTACGTTGTTGTTAAGTTTAATTAAGTTATTGTTATGTTTAATTAACTTGTGTTAAATTTAATTATGTTGTGATTTAGATATTGTTATGTTTAATTATGTTATTGTTAAGTTTAATTTAGTAGGTTAATTAAGTTTAGTTTAGTGGGTCAATTAAGTTTGTTTTAATTTTTCTAAATTAGGTTAAATTAAATTAAATTTAAACCATGTTATTAAGTTGTTTGTTAAGTTAAGTGAATTTAATTTATTTTAGTTTGGTATATTTGTTTAGTTTATGTATAGTACATTAGGTTGAGTTAAATTAAGTTAAGTTTAATTAAGGTAAGTTGTTAAGATAAATTTATTAATCTTTGTTTAAGTATATTAGGTTTAGTTAAGCTACATTAAACTAAGTAAGATCTAAATCATCTCACCCAAGCTAGGTTTTCAATGCACTTATTCTTATGAGTTTTGTGAGATGAGAATTTCTTTTATCTCAATTAAATTTAATGAGCAATTTCAAAATATTTAAACTTGTGTTAGATTCAAGCTTGGTTTGAGCTAGTCAAGTAAGTTTTTTCCAAAGATTGACTTCCGTGTCGTGGAGACACATGACCTTCTTGATTATCGGAGCAACGACTACTTCCTAGACAAAGTCAATAAAGGAATCAAGTACTTGATTCACTTTAGATTAAGCCTTGGTCTAACTAGTTAAAGACTCAGTGAGTTAGCTTCGGTCAGTTCCACTCGACTTAGTGCACTAGGTCGTGGCGAGGCACATGACCTTCTTGGTTATCAGAGCAACAACCACTTCCTAGACATGCACTTCGAAGAGCTTCCCTAACTTACTATCAGTTCACTTGTCTTAGTACTAGGTTGTTCAAGTTTAAACTACTTTGTTTCCTATCTAGTCCATTCTAAATTAAGCAAGTAGAGTAAACTAAAATATGCAAGTATTTAACTAAACAAGGAAACAAGCAAAGTGTTAGCTCCCCCTAAATGGTAGCTAGATTGAGTTTTGTTCACTAAGTGAACTTGACTCTTGGGAACCCTAAATTGGTTCGGTCCAACTTGGTTGACTAAGCTAGTCTTAGGAACCCAAGCTTGGACTCGACCCTTAGTAATTTTATTAAACAAGGACATGTATGATCTATTTGTGTCCTTAGCCTTGTATCCGAGTCCGGACTTGTTGTACACGGCTCGTTGAGACCCAAGCATCATGTTGAGATATTTGGACCCCGAAGTGAACCTTTCCAACACTCCAGTTAGATCTTCTACTTGCCTTATTAGGACCGAGTTCTCTTCCTCAAGCTTTTCAACTCAAGTTGAGTCTCTATCCTTAATTTGGCAAGTCGAAGTCTTTGAGTTGACTTGCTCCTTAAGTACTTGGACTTCCTCAAGAAGTGAGTCGACTCGATTTTCGGACTTGGCTAGTTTCCTATCTAAGCATGCAATAATGTTATACAATTTATCTTCTTGAGGAGAAGTTACCTCATCAGAACCTTCGAAAATGGATGCGGATCCGTGGCTTCTCTCAGACTCGGACTCGGACTTGGACTCATGTCTAGGTTCGGCTTCGGACTCGTCATCTGCCATGAGTGCTATGAAGCATGTCTTAGATATTTCTGCGTCCGACTCTTCCAATGATGACTTGAACAAATTTGCCTTAGATGCTTTCTTCCTTTTTCTTTTTCTCGATTTGGATTTCTTTCCTTTTTTGTTCGTTCCTGCCATCAAAACTAAACCATCCTCGGGATGACTCAAGTTAGCCTGTTCATGCAATTTAATTAATTTGTCCCATAATTCTTTAGCATTTTGAACCGGCCCGACTCGACTTAGCTCATCATTTTTAAGTCCGCATTGTAAGGTGTTTAAAGCCTTGTAATCGACTTGAGCCTTTTTCCTAAAGTTTGCGGTTCATTTCTCCAGATCTAACAACTCACTCGAGTCGTCTACCGGAGCTACGAACCCTTTCCTAATCGAGAACCAGTCCTCTAGGTCGGTTTTCAAAAAACACTCCATTCACCTCTTCCAAGAAGGAAAATCCTCTCCGTTAAAGAGAGGAGGGCGAACGATGCTTAGACCCTCTAAATGCGACATTTTTATTTTTCCAAAATATTCCTAGAGTTATTAAAATTAAATAATTCTAAATGAAATAATTAATGAAAAATATTCTAAGTGTAGAAAATTAATAAATACTTTCCTAATATGTAGAAAAAATATTCTAAATTATCTAAATGCTAAAAAACTATTTTTAGCAATTTAAATATGTAAAAAATGATCTTTTTTACGAATTTAAATATGTAGAAAATGATTTTTACAAATTTAAATATGCAGAAAATAATTTTTATGAATTTATAGATACAGAAAATTATTTTTACAAATTTAAATATGCAGAAAATTATTTTAATGTAGAAAATGATTTTTAAATACAGAAAAATATTTTAAATGCAGAAAATTATTTTTAAAATGTAGAAAATGATATTTAAATACAAAAAAATATTTTAAATGCATAAAATTATTTTTAAATGTAGAAAATAATTTTTAAATACAGAAAAAACATTTTAAATATAGAAAATTATTTTTAAATACAGAAAATGTTTTTTAAATACAGAAAAATATTTTAAATGCAACAAAAATTATTCTAATGCAATAAAAATTATTCTAATGCAATAAAAATTATATTAAAGTAATAAAAATTATTCTAAAGTAATAAAAATTATACTAAAGTAATAAAAAATATTCTAAAGCAATAAAAATTATACTAATGCAATAAAAATTATTCTAAAGCAATAAAAATGCTCACGATGGTGGTTTCACCAACTCGGAGCTCCCCTGCTCTGATACCAATTGTAGGATTGAGTGAACCTAGAGAGGGGGGGGGGTGAATCTTGATATTTTATAATTTTAAACTAATAAACGTACACAGCGGAATATAAAAACAATTAACAATACATGCAATTTTACTTGGTTCACAACCCGGACTGGGTTGCTACTCCAAGGCCCGTAGCTCTACCACGAGCTACCTCGATGGGCAATTCACTAAATACCCTCCGACTCGAGTGCTCTCGACTTCAGAGGGTTTCACTTTTACAAATGATAGAGTTAGGTGACAAACCACCCACTCTGAGAATTAAGTATACAAGAGAAATAATAAAGTAAATAGATTACAAGACTTTTTACCGACACTTAATAATCGTAGAGGTAGTCACAGAGTGTCGGAGGAACGTCTTGTCGTGGAGTCAAAGTGTAGTGGACGAGCAAGTATTTTGGCAGCACTTTGACGTTAATTGAATTTCGATAAATGGATCTGATCGAGCACTACTTTTATAAACTCTTTCCAGTCGACTCCACATCAGCCCGTTGATATGGAAGTCGTGGTCTTCCAGTCGACTGAATCCCCTTCAGTCGACTCCACGTCACTCGGCTCCGCATTGGGAAATTCTTCTCATCAGTTGACTTAACATCTTTAGTTGACTCAAGCTCTTTCCATCTGCATCGCACAATCTCCGATCGATCATAAGCTGATCCTGCCAAATAGGTATCCAGTCGACTGATACATCTTCAGTCGACTCAAACCCATTCAGTCGACTGGTCCCTGCAAAATAGGATAAGCACAAAATAGATAGTGTGAATTATGATAGTAGTAGTAATACTGCTCGAACTCGACTACTAAGTCCAACATGGACTTTTCGTCGGATCGACGCCTAGCTTTGTCCCCCTACCGAGGACTCTGTAAAATACTGGAGGAAAAAAAATATTCCTCGATAATTGATAAAATATCTTGTGGAATTTTTCAAGAATTTTTAGAAATTTTTCTAAATTTAAACGGGTGTTTTATGGATATTTCATGGGGATAAAATGAACAGGCTTTTATAAAGCCTGTTTAGGCTATCTTCTACGAGGTATTAAATGGGTTTAATTAACTCCGTTTTACCGTCGGTTTCATTTTCCCCACGACGCCTCTTTTCTTCTTCTCGCGATCTCGTGACCGCTGGGTTTCGGAGAACGTGACCTCGCCGGAGCACGGAGAAGCGGCGACTACGGCTGGACGACGACTGGGAGCAGGGGATCGCTTCCTCCCGCTATGCCCCCTTCAATTTCCGACGTCGGAGCTGTTTTCCCTCTCGGTGGTTTCTTACCGATCGACGCCCTTACGTCTCTGTGATCCAGCAAGGTGTCGGCGGTGCCGTCCGGTGGGAGAGCCAGCGGGAGGGGAAGGCCGTCGATCGGGCTCCGCCAAGCGTCCTCGATCTTGGGAGCTAGGGATCGGCAGCGGTTTCATGCGGCTGGATTAGGAGTTTCCCTGTCCGATCATCGCCGGAGCAGTAAGGTGCACGCGACTAGAAACTTGCGCCGGCGACGGCTACACATAGTTCGGCTCGGGGGGCGGCGAGTTCTGTCGGAAGCCACGATTTTCTGCCAAGCAAGGGCAGCGGCATTGTAATTGGAGTGTCCGACGAACCAAGCAAATTAGGGGGGAGATCTCGACTGTCGGTAAGTTTGATCTCTCCTCCGTTTACCTTGTTGTTCATCTTCCTTGGTTAAGCCGATCTTTGGATTTGGGCAGGAGGTGGGTCGGCAAACAGGGGAGGTTGCTGCCGATGGGATTCAACACCGTAAGCAAGATTAATCCCTTTTTGTCTGTAAATTCCTTTTTGGAAGAAATTGCTTGAGGTGTTATCTATTAGATGTTGCTGTGGGATTAGTTTAATTGCCGAAGCTAGGGCAACGGAGGTTTTGGCCGGCGAATAGGGCTGGTTGGGGGAAAATATTGCAGCTGGATCCCAAGTGCAGGTATAGCTGTTGATCATCCCTTTTTAACTGTTGTTGCTTGAATTGTTGCCTGCCTAGAGTATTGAATAGTGGGAAGGAAGGTGTATTGTTGTAAGGGATGTAAACTAATTTTGGGAGGCTATGGAAGAGGATGGTCGGAGGGTTATCGGTCGATGGATCGAGCCGGCTGTGTGCGGCTATGAATTGGAGTTTTAGTTGGTTATGGGATGTAATGGTGATTCTGTGTTGTTGCGATCGGTGTTGGAGTTTTGGCCGATTGTGATTGTGTGGGAGGAACGGAAGAGTGCTGGTTTTGACGAAGTGTGTCAATAGTTAAATCCCTAATTGAAATGGCTGTAAACGGTTGTAGGTTAGCATACTTGTTAACCGAGAATGATGGATGATTAATTATAGTAGGGAGGCAGCTATGATTTAAGTGTTGTGTTTATGAATTTAATTTATAATTGATTCTGTTGGTGATACTATTGCAATAGGTTGGGGGTAAAAGGTTAAATCTTTATGAGATTAACTTTGTTAAGTCGGATATAGAATTGGATGAGGGAGTTAGCACTTTTGCTAATTGAAACCAATGGATTTAAAATAAATGGTCAAGTCTGGCTCATTGGGGTTTCTAAATCATATTCGATAAGGGATACGGATATGTGGATAACTTAGTAGCTAATCATATTATTGTTGTATGCTTTCACTGAATAATAATTGATGATATTTGCAGGACGTAGATATGAGACGGGTCCGCGGCCGTGAGGAGTTTATTACTACGAGCATTGACAGCAGGTGGGTAATTTCCTACCTGGTCCGGGTAGATGTATTGCATTCAGATTTAGTCATAGATATGAGCATGTTAGGTGTTCATATTACCTTGACCCTGCTCTTATTATCATATGCTTGAACTTATCATTGGATATATTTATGCTCAATTGTTGATATCACATATACCCTATCATGATTTAGGAGTTATAGATGTGATGTAAATTGACCTAGATGTTTAGTAGGGTGTAAATGTCAGTACGGGTGATGACCCAATTTATAAATTGGCAAAAAGGTCATCTGTGGGTAGGTAATACCCTAAATGTAGGATTTACTTCCAATACCTGTATGTTGCATACTGTTACCAACCATGAGTTGTGTAATGGTTAAGTGAAGGGTGATTAGTGTGTCGCTGCAGACCGGTGGTCCCAGCTTGGTATGATTAGTCGAGTATGACTCTCTATTGGAGAGAGAGTTATGATCAGTCGAGTATAACTCTCTACAGGATAGAGAGTTCGTCGATTAGTCGAGTACGACTCTCTACAGGATAGAGAGTTCGTCGATCAGTTAGGCATGACTCTCTACAGGATAGAGAGTCCGTCGATCTGTTGAGTACAACTCTCTACAGGATAGAGAGTATTGATTAGATGGGTATGACTCTTTGCTAAATAGAGAGTCTGTGGTAGATGGCTGTACGTGTGACAGCATACACATGCCATTTGCATGCATTCTGACGACATAGTCTCCCTTGGGGTTGAGAGAGTCGTCAGTCATCTTGCCTCCCAGAGCACTCCCCGAGGAGTAACTGGTGTGAGGGCAGAGCATCTGTTGTGCTGCACTCTACCACTATAGACGGTGGTAGTTGGAGTTGCGTGCAATTGTCCTGGGGCGTGGTACTCGACCACTCATTGGTAGTGTTAGTCGGAGTGGCCAGTAGCAGGGACCCCCGTTGTGTAGCGAGCTCTTTACGCTCATATGCTACTTGATCATACTGCCCACTTGGCCACTCTATAGCAGTGGTTGGTGTGAGTTGGGACAGTTGTCATGTCGTGCCACCTAGGCTACACTGGGGTCGTGGTAGCGAGTAGGGGTGAGAAGGCATGACCATGCATGTTGCATTGTCGTATCTTATGGCGCTTTGCATATTACCATATATAGATACATATATGTATGTATATATATATATATGGATGGTTGAGATTAATATATATATATAGATACAGTCTAAATATATATGCTTATTGTGATGTTGCACTTGATTGTATTATGCTTGCTGCATTTGGTTGTACATCATATTTATGCATGCTTTCTGCATATGTTATACGGTTGTGTCGGGTACTAGTATATGGGTTGGACAGACCATTAGATACCTTGACCTGTAGCTAGAGTATATTGTGAGTTGATCTACTCTTCCTGTTATATATATATATGTTGGATATATGTTCAGGTTGGATCAGAGTAGCGTAGCAGACTTCAGGTATGTCTGCATTTTTATGTTGTTTATTTAGTTAGACGGTATATGCTTGTATTTATATACTATGCTGATATACCTGTTGTACCTCTAGTGTATGTTGTTGAAAATATATGTGATATGACATATATACATGTTTTTCTATTACCTGCTGAGTTTTACTCACCACCCCCCCCACGGACCCTGGGTTTTTCTGTCACCCAGGTAACAGGTAGAAGACTTCGTGGTAGCTTGGAGTACCGCTGGCTGACATCTCATCTCACCTCCGAGGCTCCCATATTGGTTTTGGGCTTTCCGTCTGTTGTGTATTCTATTTTATAGCTTTCTTGATGTATATATTGTATATTCGGATTTTGTCGAGGTTTTGTGATATTGTGTTGTGTTAGTCATACCGGTATGCATGTGTGGGATTGTATTGTTGTGGTATCGTTTCCGCTGTGTATTTGTTGTAGTAGTTTGTTATGTTGTTGTGGTTTGGTGATATTGTTATATATATTGTTGTTATTGTGGGCATACGGGCCTTGTATTAACCCGAAATGTTGCCACGTACAAGGGAGATGTCGTCCGTTTGATTTTCAGCTCGGCATGCTCTCGGGGCGTGACAGACTCGACCTTACCTCTTCACTCGAGGCTTACATGCCGACTACCTGTTGAACTTACCATTCTTGACATCTGATCTAACCCACCAGGGCTTTCACCAGCTGTCCGGTCTGCCTGACCCAACTGGACTTTTTGCCGATTGTCCGGTCTCCTGACCCAACCGGTCTTCATGCCAAATGTCCGGTCCACGCGACCCATCTAGACTTCATGCCTGGTGTTCGGTCCTCCTGATCTGTCAAGATACGTGCCTAGTATCCGGTCAACACGACCTACTAGGACTTCCTGTTAAGCCTGCACACTTAACACTTATATTAGACTACAAGTGAATCCTAACTTTTAACTGAGGTTCATTCATCAAAACTTTGGAGTGATGCTCACTGCATCAACACAAGGTTCCTACTCTACGAGTTGAGCTCGAATGAGCTCTAGCGATGCCAATCACCACTAATAATCTAAACACTCCTTCTCGGAACAATCCGGAGGTGGAGGAAATCTCTTACAATAATTCTTACAACAATAAGAATCAAGTACAAGCTAATACAAGTAAACTATACAAAGACAAGTAAAGAAAACTTTACACAATGTGAACTTAAGTGCTTGCTTTTGGTCTGGATTGCAGCAGCAAATCCCCTCCAAATCGCTTCAAAGAACCATACTGTTAGGACCTATGCACCCGCTAGAAGGGGGTGAATAGCATTGTTGTCGATTCGATGGAATTTATCGCGTGCTTGCTATAAAACTTGTTATATGTAGCGGAATATACAATAATAAAATAAATACAACATGAGCACAAGCACAACATGACAATATAACGTGGTTCGGAACCGTACGGTTCCTACTCTACGGATTGGGCTCGAACGGGCCCTAGCGATGCAAACACCACCACTAATCATAAATACTCCTTCTCGACAATAAGTCGGAGGCGGAGAAACCTCGTACAAGTATTCTTACAATAATAAGAAACAAAAACAAAGTGAAATGTAAAGAACACTTTACAAACTAGGGTTTTGAGCGCTTGCTTGTTGGTTGCTTGGATGAGCTTGAAGGATCTTGAAATGCACCTGTACTTCGCCTTCAAATCGCCTCAAGAAAGCTCCCAAAGAACCAATGCCGAAATCTCTCACAAGTTGCTCCTTTTAACCTGCAACGGGCTGATTTTGTGCCTGACAGTCGACTGCCATAAGGCCCCAGTCGACTGCCAATAGTGTCGTTGTGAGACAACGACTTGATCCACACTGAAAAAACTCCAACGGATCACTTGGCAATCGACTGCCAACATCATCAGTCGACTGCCAATGTCGTAGCCGACTACCCAGTCGGATACTGAGGATTCTGTGCTCGTAAACTCAACCATTAGTCGACTGTCATCCATGACAGTCGACTAATCAGGCCATCAGTCGACTGCTCAATCTTGGCAGTCGACTGCTAGGCCATTTTGCCACAGTCAAACCCTAGTCGACTCACGACAGTCGATTGGTCATAATCCCAGTCGACTGCTGAGTGTCGACTCGGCTGCCAAGTGTCAAAACACTTGATCAGTCGACTGGTCCATAACTCCAGTCGACTAACAAACCTCAATGATGAGGTTTAACACCAAGTATGATGCCATCATACTTGCTAGACCACCCTTAGCCTAGACCTAAGCCTTCTAGCTACCTCCATCAGCCTCACGCCTATCGAATCCCTGTAAGTCATCCATGACTTGTTCATCCATACGCTAGCCTTTAGGTGCTTCCATCGGCTATTGTCATGCTAACGGTGTCTACACTACCAAGACACATTGGACTTATGCTGCCAAGACCACGCTTGGACTTTACGCCACCAACCATTGGACTTATGCTGCCAAGACTCCACCCTTGGACTTTACGCCGTCAATATCAACCCTTGGACTTCCCAAATGCTAAGTACCCATGACTTGGACTTTCATCGCCAAGACTACACCCTTGAACTTACATGGCAAAGACTGCACCCTTAGACTTTCCATGCCAATCTAATGTTGGACTTTCCAAATGCCAAGACTCAAGCTTGGACTTTCCCTTGCCAAGACCCATGCTTGGACTTCCTATGCCAAGTACTCAAGACTTGGACTTTCCCATTGCCAAGTGTCCCAATTGGACTTCTCCATCATATGGTCAACCCCAAGTCAACCATATAGTCAAACAATGGTCAAACCATCATCAAAAAGTCAATCATGACCTGGGTCGATTGCACCAACAATCTTCCCAACACATTGTCAAACATCAATGTCAAACATCAAAATACTACTCGAGTCAAACTCGAGTCTGGTCAATCATGACCTGGGCTAATTGCACCGACAATCTCCCTTTTTTTGATGTTTGACAAAAACCAAACACCTTTGAGTTAGGTCACCTAACTCAAATCTCCTTACCAATTCTCCCAAATTGGTAATCTCAAATTCTCCCATAACTTCTTCACTTAATTCTCCCCCTTTTTGACATACATCAAAAAGATTCTCCCAAGGAGGTCAATGTCTCATATCCCAATGAGATCTTACAATCTCCCCCTTGGTCAAAAACACCTAGGATGCCTTCACTCCTCCTAGTGATAAGTCTCATATCACTTAAGAGAGACTTCCTATAAACTCTCCCAATTTCCAAATTTGGCATCTCACATTCCCATTTCTTCCCCTCATGAGGAAGAATACATCCATCATCCCATGATGGATACCTCCCCCTAAAGGCTTGTTCCCCCTTGACCATTGCACCAATAATGTCCTTGGAGAGTCCCTAAGCCTATAGGAATACTAAACCATCAAAATCAAGGTCAAAAGTTCAACCTTGAACTTTCCCACACCTTAAAATTGATACATCATTCTAACAACTCTCCTAATCCATATCCAATGGATTTTCACCCTTTCCAATGCTTTCCAAAATATATCTTAGGGTTAGGAGAAGTTAGGGAACCCTAACATAGCTGAAACATTGGCTAAACATCTTTGTTTACCCGAAATCGACTTTTGGCAATGACTGACAAGAATGTCAGGTTATCGCTATTATCATCACCATCCATCAATCTCAATCGATCGATATATGCAAAATGTAGATATCAGATTTCAGAAATGAAAAATGAAAATGCATAAGTAATTATACGTAACTTGAAAAATTGTAAAAATTCATACCTATAATACTTATAACTAATACAACGGGTGAAAAATATTTGAAAAATAATTTACCCACAAAATAGTGAATTTGATACAAAGTTAAAAAATGAGAAATACTTCATTATTTGAGCTCACTTTGTATCAACATCATCAATGGTGATTGCTATCAAAAGATAGACTTCACCAAGGTTTTTCAAAATGATTTTGAAATAGTTTTAAAACCTTATATTGAACCATGGTCTATAGGCTTGATGCACATGACTTGTACATAAGCTTTCCTCATGATTCATCCATAGTATAGGTTGAGTTTAAGTTCATCTAGATGTAAAAATTATGCACCTTGAACTAACTCATTTCCTAGCATCGCACATGTGTCTAAGGTGTTTGAAAACACACACATGTCAATTTGATGTGAGATGTCGGTTTTGGTTATCCTAATCTAAGGCCTCATGCATTTTTCTAAGGCAACACTACTTGATTCCCTTATATATGGGACTTCAAGTCATGCCAATTGTCCTTAAATCAATTTTAATTAATGCATGAATGATCATGGCATAAATGATAGAATAAATAAACATGGACAATGATCATGATGTCATGACATATGATTAAATCTAAATACACATGACATTAAACCTTAAACCTAATCATTATCATGACATATTAAATGATTAATTTAAACATGATGTCATGACATGGCAAGGCAAACAAGGCATGACAAATGTAAAATACTAAGGTATTAAATACCTAAATGTTAATCTCAAATTGCCATTTATATAATTAAATCCAATTTTGCCTTAATGTCACTTACCCCCAAGTGTGCCAAAAATCCAAAATGGCACACCATGACTTCTAAAACTAGTTTGTGCCAATTTGATTGATTTTTCATAATCTTCAAAATATATTGGCACATCCTAAAAACCTTTAGGATTATAATCAAATCACATTTCCAAAGTATCACATTACCTTGGAAATGACCTAAAGTGCCACATTTACCATGGTTAGGTTAACTACCTATCCATTTAAAGTTGGCACACCCTAACCCATTTAGTGTGAATTGATCACGCTCCTAGGAACCCAAAACCTATTGGAGCTCCTTGGGTTTACTAGGTATTCCTTAGGGATAACTTCTCTAGATACCCTCCTAATGACCCTCTTAGGCTTAGAAGCCTTGGTCATTTGGGTCTTACCTAGGTTAACTCTAGGGGTAACTCCCCTTGTAACCTTCTTAGTGGCCTCTCTAGGTTTCCTTAAAACCTTAGCCACTAGGCACCTACCTTGGTCAACTTTAGGGATGACTTCTCTATTGACCTTGATTTTCCTAGACCTAGATTGAGTTCCATAATCGAATGGAACATTGTAATAAGTCTTTTTGGGTTTAGGCTTGTGACTCAAACCTTTCTTGCCGTTTGATTGCTATTATTTCCTAAAACCTAGGTTTTGACTCCTTGACCCTAGATTTTGACTATTTGACCCTTGTATTTGACCCTAAAACCTCTCTCTCCAATTTCTCAAGCCTTGACCTCAAGTCTTGGTTCTCTAACTCTAATTTCTCTAATTTGGTGGGCCCATTGTTTCTTTGAATTGATTTGTTCTATCTAGGCATATGTCTAGTCCATTTAGGGTTGATACCTAGGTGATCCTCTATTTTCCTAATGGTCTCCCTAGGTAGAATAGGTCTAGAATTATTATTTCTAGATTTTCCCTTAGACCTAAAATTATAAGATTTGGCACCTAAACAAAAGATTTTGTTATTTCTATTCCTAACATGCTTTTCATGATTATGCACAATTGCAAGAGTATTAAAAACATGCTTTTTATTATTAAAATTCGAAGGTGCGTTATTGAAATATACTTTAGGGTTTACTTTTAAAGCTCCCCCTACATGTGTGGCCCTTTCTTTAACCTTCTTGCTCCCCCTAGGGCATTGACTTCGGTAGTGTCCCCGTTATTGGCACTTGAAGCACACAATGTGCTCTTTACTTTTAATTGTGGGGACACCAGTCTCCTTTGTTGGTGCAATCATCCCAAGACTCGAGTTTGACTCAAACTGTATTTTGATGTTAGACAAAATACATGACATGGAATTGTCATGGAAAGTCTAACATAGGGTTGGCCACGTAAATCTAAGTGTTTAGCCTTGGTGGTGAAAAGTCCAAGCATGGGGCTTGGCATGGAAAATCCAAGCATGAGGTTTGGTGTGGGAAGTCTTGAGGACTTGGCAAGTTCACTAGGCTTAGGGTTCTTGAGTCGGTAAAGGATGACATTGCAAAGCCGTGCGCTTGATGCATCCGAGGGACCGTCGGACGGGGAGCGAATGGAGTGAGGCCCAAGGGAAGCATACTTCGAGGGCAAGAGACGCGAAGGATGGCATTGCAAAGCCGTGCGCTTGGTGCATCTGAGGGACGTAGGCTGAGGGAAGAGAGCTTCGGTGGGGAACTCCATGAAAGGATGAGGTGGACTTGGCCAAGTGGCTAAGACTGAGTGTCGGAAGCTCAAATGTGGTGTTTGAGGGTTTATCCGACGGTCGTATGCTCAAACAATTTGGTGTTTGAGGTTTTATCTGACATTAGTCGAGTGGCATAGGTTCTAGTCGACACCTCTAGGTCGATTGGACTCGATCGGTGTTCGACTGACCAAGTTCTGGCCGAACAATCAACTACCGAGGGACCACAGTCGACTGTCGACGCCATCAGTAGATTGATGATGGAGATCAGTCGACTGATTGGGGCGAATTCAGGTATATAATATTTTCCTGTCGAGTGATCACGCAGAGCACTCGACTGATGGGTAGGATCAGTCGACTGATGGTTATCCGTTGGGTTTTTACCAACGTAGATTTGACCGTTGTGAGACAACGGCTACAACATCAATCGATTGGAGGTCACGAGCAGTCGACTGATCGGCGTAAAATCAGCCCGAGGCAAGCATAAAAGGAGGAGCTTGGGGGAGGATTTCAACAAGACTTTTTGGGGAGATTTTGGAGGGGAATTACTGCTACATTTCAGACCTTCAAGAGCCAATCCAAAGCAAGCAACAAGCAAAAGCAATCAAAGCCATTTGTGTTCTTTGTATTTGCTTGTATTTTTATATTACCATTGTAATTGCTTGTACGAGGTTTCTCCACCTCCGACTTGTGTCAAGAAGGAGTTGTTGTTAGTGTCGTGTGCATAACACGAGCTCGTTGAGCTCACCTGTGGAGTAGGAACCTTAAGGTTCCGAACCACATATATCTTGTGTCGTGTGCTTGTATTCTTGTTGTGTTTTCATTATTGTATATTTCGCTGCGCTAATGAGAATTGTAAACAAGCGACATGCAATGAACGAACGAATTCCACCGCATACGCGATTAAGGGCTATTCACTCCCCTCTAGTCGACCACTGATGTTCCAACAAGTGGTATCAGAGCAGGTTGCTTGTCGAAGACTAACCGCCAACACAAGCACAACAAGATGGCCAGCTACAACATCCATCCACCAAAATTCGACGGAGACTTTTCTTGGTGGAAGAAAAGGATGGAGGTATACTTTGAAACCGATTTTGATATTATGCTAATCATGGAAAGTGGTTTTGAAGTGCCTAGGGACGAAGAGGGAAAGCTGATGGAAAAATCAAAATGGACACAAGAGCAATGTCAAAATTTCAAGACAATGGTTAAGGTAACGAATATGCTATTAGATTTAATACCTAACCATATCTTGTGCAAGCTAGGTGAATACCGGGATGCCAAAGATTTATGGAACAAATTAGTCAAATTCCATGAACATCCTGAACCGGCTCAATTGGAGAAGGAGATCGAGGTAGAACGTCCATCAACATTCGGATCCGAGGATGTTGAAGAATCGCCATCTACATTCGAAGATGTGGATGTCTTGGTGGAAACCTCCACCTCTAGCATTGAGGGGGAGGAGAGGCCTTCCATTTCGAAGCAAGGTCAAGATGAAGCATCTACCTCGGGAAGAAGTGATCAAGAGGCTTCCACCACCCTAGGTAACTCAAGCAATGTAATTAATAATAAAGATCACATAATTTGCTTTCAGTGTAGGGAGAAAGGGCATTACAAGAGAAAATGCCCAAAATTGGCTAAGGAAAAGGCATCGACACCAAAAGTCAAAGGATGCCGGAGTCCTCGATAGAAAGAGCAAAGAGCACATTGTGTGCTTTGGATGCAACCAAAGAGGACACTATCGAAGTCAATGCCCTAGGAGGAGGAAGAAAGGGTAAGAAGGAGCATCTCATGTAGGGGGAGCTTCCAAAGCTAACCCTAAGGTAAATTTAGTTAATGAACCTTCAATTTCTAAGGTTAATAAGTATGCTAGGAATTATTTTAGCTCTCTTGCAATTATTAATGAAAAGCATGCTAGTAGGAATAAATATTTTTGTTTAGGTGCTAAACATGTAGATTTACCTAAGGACAAACCTAGGACCAATAACACCAGACCTATCCTACCTAAGGGGTCCATTAGGAAGGTTGAAAGCCACCTATGCATCAATCCCAAAAATCATAGACATATGCCTAGGAAAAATTATTCCCAAAAGAAAAATTAGAAATCAAAATTGGGAAGATTAGAGGTGGAAAACCGAACCTTGAGGTCAAGACTTGAGAAACTTGAGAAGACCCTCAAAATTATCACAATTTCAATTAAAGGGTCAAATGTTCAAAATTTAAGGCCTAGGAAACAAGAAATGTCCAAGGGCAAGAAAGGTTTGGGTCACAAACCTATGTCCTGCCATAATGTTCCATTCAATTATGGAACTATTTTTAGGTCAAGGAAAACCAAGGCTAATAGGGAAGTTATCCCTAAGATTAGCCATTGTGTGTGTTTAGTGGCCAAAGACTTAAGAAAAACCAAGAAAGCCACAAAGAAGGTCAAAGGAGGAGTCACCTCTAGAGTTGACCTAGGAAAGACCAAATTGACTAAGGCTTCAAAACCTAAAAGGGTCATTAGGAAGGTATCTAGGGAAGTTATCCCTAGTGAATACCTTGTTAACCCAAGGAGCTCCAATAGGTATTGGGTTCCTAGGAGCATGATCGATTCATACTAGATGGGTAGTTAACCTAGCCATGGTAGAGTTGACACATTAGGATGTGTCAATGTGGTTTGAGAAGATGAAAAATGATTAAATTGGCACAATTAGGTCTTAGGAGTAATGGTGTGTCATTTTGGGTTTTTAGCACACTAGGGGGATAAATGGGATTAAGGCAAAATGAATTTAATTCTAAGAAATGGCAAATTGAATTTAACACTTAGGTATTTCATACCTTAGTATTTTATAATTGCCATGCTTTGTTTGCCTTGCCATGACATGACATCATATTTAATTTTATCATATAAAATGTCATGATCATTTTTAGGGTTATTTCTATATGTCATGTATGCTTAGATTTCATTCACATGCTATGACATCATGATTTTGGCACATGCTCTTATCTTTGTATCATTTATGCGACATCATTCATGCATAAATAAAATGGATTTAAGGACTAAGGCATGATTTGAAGGGAATCAAATATTGTTGCCTAGAGATATGCATGAAACCCTAAATGAACAAAGCCCACATCTCACTAATACTTGACTTATATGTGGTTTACACATTTAGATACAAGTGAGATGTTTAGAAAAAAGGAATTAAAGGTCTTAAAAACATTTCAAAATCATTTTGGAAAACCTTGGTGAAGTCTATCTTTTGATAGCAATCACCATTGAATGGGATGATACAAAGAGGGCTCAATATTGAAGCTTTTCTTAACTTTGGAACTTTGTATAAATCTCACTATTTTGTGGGTAAAATAATTTTCAAATATTTTTCACCCATAATGTTTGTGATAAGTAATGTACGTACAAAATTTCATGATTTTTTAATGTATATATATTTACTTATGATTTTCAGAAATTTATTTTTGAAAAACTAAAAACTGCATTTTGCAGTTATCAGTCGACTGCCATGGATGACAGTCGACTAATGTGGGAAGGAGTCGACTGATATCTGATATAGTTGACTGATAATGATGATTTCGAGTAAACCTTGGTTGTTAGGCCCATGTTCAGCTATGTTTTGGTCCCTTAACCACTCCTAACCCTAGGACATGCTTTGGAGAGTATTAGAAAGGGTGGAAATCCATTGGATATGTATTAGGAGAAGCGTTTAGGGTGAGTATCAATTTTAAGGTGGATGAGAGTTCATTGTTGAACTTTGCCTTAATTTTGATTGTTTAGTGTTCCTATTGGCTTGGGGACTCTCCAAGGACATTGTTGGTGCAATGGTCAAGGGGGAGCAAGCCTTTAGGGGGAGGTATCCATCATGGGAAGATGGATGTGTATTTTTTCTTATGGGAGGAAAATTGAGAGATGGCCTCTCTTAAGTGATATGGGACTTATCACTAGAAAGATTGTAGGCATGTTTGTTCCTCCAAGGGAATGATTATAAGATCTCATTGGGATATGAGACATTCATACCCTTGGGGAGGACCTTTTTGATGTATGTTAAAAAGGAGGAGAAGTTACCAATTTGGATAGTTGGAATTCTCATTGGGATGTGAGAATTGCCAATTGGGGATAATTGGTAGACTTGAGTTTGAGGTTTTGTCAAACATCAAAAAGGGGGAGATTGTTGTTGCAATTGACCCAGGACTCGAGTTTGACTCGAACTGTATTTTGATGTTAGACAAAACACATGACATGGGATTGTCATGGGAAGTCCGACATAGGGTTGGCCACATAAATCCAAGTGTGTAGCCTTAGTTGTGAAAAGTCCAAGAATGGGGCTTGGCATGGAAAATCCAAGCATGAGGCTTTGTGTGAAAAGTCTTGAGGACTTGGCAAGTTCACTAGGCTCGGGGTCCTTGAGTCGGTGAAGGATGACATTGCAAAGTCATGCGCTTGGTGCATCCGAGGGACTACCGGATGGGGAGCGAATGGAGTGAAGCCTAAGGGAAGCATACTTCGAGGGCAAGAGACGCGAAGGATGACATTGCGAAGCCGTGTGCTTGGTGCATCCAAGGGACGTAGGCCGAGGGAAGAGAGATTTGGTGGGGAACTCTATGAGAGGATGAGGTGGACTTGGCCAAGTGGCTAAGACAGAGTATCGGAGGCTCAAACGTGGTGTTTGAGGGTTTACCCAACGGTTGGATGCTCAAACAACATGGTGTCTGAGGTTTTACCCGACATTAGTCGACTGGCATAGGTGTCAGTCGACTACTCTAGGTCGATTGGACTCGACTGGTGTTCGACTGACTAAGTTCTGGCCGAACAGTTGACTGCCGAGGGTGGCTAGTCGACTGTCGACGCCATCAGTCGACTGATGATGGAGATCAGTCGACTGATTGGGGCGAATTCGGGCATAGAATGTTTTCCAGTTGAGTGATCACGCTGAGCACTCAACTGATGGGGTTACCAATCGACTGATGGGTAGGATCAGTTGATTGATGGTTATCCATTGGATTTTTGCCAACATGGATTCGACCGTTGTGAGACAACGACTACAACATCAGTCGACTGGAGGTTACGAGCAATCGACTGATCGGTGCGAAATCAGCCCGAGGCAAGTATAAAAGGAGGATCTTGGGGGAGGATTTCAACAAGACTTTTTGGGGAGATTTTGGAGGGGAATTATTGCTGCATTCCAGACCTTCAAGAGCCAATCCAAAGCAAGCAACAAGAAAAAGCGATCAAAGCCATTTGTGTAAAGATTTCATTTGTGTTCTTTGTATTTCCTTGTATTTTTATATTACCATTGTAATCGCTTGTACGAGGTTTCTTCACCTCCGACTTGTGTTGAGAAGGAGTTGTTGTTAGTGCCGTACGCATAACACGAGCTCGTTGAGCTCACTCGTAGAGTAGGAACCCTAAGGTTTCGAACCACGTATATCTTGTGTCGTGTGTTTGTATTCTTGTTGTGTTTTCATTATTATATATTCCGCTGCGCTAATGAGAATTGTAGACAAGCGACATGCAACGAATGAACAAATTCCACCGCACACGCGATTAAGGGCAATTCACCCCCTCTAGCCGACCACCGACATTTTAACATCCTTGACCTTTGGCACCAGTTGAGGCTTCTTGACCTTTTTTGGGCACTTGCTCTTATAGTTCCCGGCTTCCCTACACTCAAATCAAATTATATGAATTTTATTTTGAACTAAAATGCTTGAGTTACCTAGGTCAATGGTGGTGGAATTTTGGACTCCTTCATCTTCTCGACCGGAGGTGGATGCTTCCACTTGATCATGCTCCAGAGTGAGAATTATCTCCTCCCCCTCAATCCTAGAGGTGGAGGCTTCTTTTACTTCTTCCACCTCCTCTTCCACCAATCTGGAAGATGACTCCTTTTCAACTTCCGAATCCTCACTTTCTTGTGAGGAAGAACTTGCTTCTTCTTGTGTTGGTTTGGATTTTTCGTGAAGCATTGCCAATTTTCTCCATAGATCCTTGGCATCTTGAAATTCACCTATTTTGGACAACAACTCGTTAGGTATTAAATCAACTATCATATTGATTACCTTGCTATTCATCTCGGATTTTTTGAGTTGGTCTTGAGTCTATTAGGGCAATCAACCCATGCATGATGTGTTTTGATGTGTGTGGTAAAGGTTTAAGTTAGGATGTTTGCGGATTTGATATATGTGTTGAAGTCGTGCAGGACTTAGTAATTCACACATGGTTAGCTTGACAAAGTATTGGCAAGATCACCATCTCATGATTCGGTCCTTGAGTCGGTGAAGGATGACATTGTGAAGCCGTGTGTTTGGTGCATCCGAGGGACCGTCGAACGAGGAGAATTGGAGTGAAGCCAAGGAAGTAGACTTCAGGGCGAGACACGAAGGATGACATTGCGAAGTCGTGCACTTGGTGCATCCGAGGGACGTGGTCGGACGAAGAGAGCTTCAAGGCGAAGGACTCCAAGGGAGATGAGAGTGAGCGATTGTAACCCGGGACGGGGTTGCTCATAGGTGAACTTGGTCGAATGGCTAAGTCAAGTGTCGGATGCTCAACCAAAGGTTGGTTTGAGGTTTTACCCGACACCAGTCGACTGCTATAGGTAGCAGTCGACTGCTCTAGGTCGATTGGACTCGACTGGTGTTCGACTGAACCGCTTTTGGCCCAACAGTCGACTGCTCGACCATCAGTTGACTTCCAAGGGAGGACAGTCGACTGATCGAGGCAAGTTTGGGCATAGAAGCTTTGGCAGTCGAGTGGTCTCGTCGATCACTTGACTGTTGGCTTCATCAATCGACTGATGGAAAGATCAGTCGACTGATGTGAGAGTCGTTGGTTGGAATCCAACATGGATGAAGTCATTGCGAGGCAATAGCTACAGCAGCAGTCGACTGCTCGGTGACCAACTGGAAGAATGACCTATTCCCTATAAGAAGGGGCCTTGGGTCACTTGGGATGGGTAATGCTTAACTTCTAAACATCTCCCAAGTGCCTAATACGATTTTACTCCTCTTCTTTGTGTTTAATTTCATCTTATTGTAAGAGGAGTGATTCTTGTAAGAAAGGTTACCTCCACCTAGCTTAGTGTAAAGGAGAGACTAGTGGAATTGGTTTAGGCGTGATTCACCTGGAACGAATTGGGTCGTGGATTAGCGGCAAGGGCCGTGAACCACATTACATCTTCGGTGTTTGCGTTTGCTCTTTACTTTGTGTTTTGCTCTTAATTGTCTTTAGTTTTATTATTCCATTGCGCTAACCCTAATCATAGATGATTAAGATGCGATTGAACTCCACCATCTTCGAAGAAGGCTATTCACCCCCTCTAACCGGCCACCAATCCTCCAACAAGTGGTATCAGAGCCAAGGTTGCTTGTCACCAGACTCACCACCGCAACAAGCACGACAACAAAGATGCCCGGCTCCAATATCCATCCACCCAAGTTCGAGGGCGAATTCGCTTGGTGGAAAAAGCGAATGGAGGTATTCTTCGAGAACGACTTCGATATAATGTTAATTATGAAAAACAGTTTCGAGTTGCCTAGGGATGGGGAAGGGGAGCCACTAGAGAAATCAAGATGGACCAAGAGGCAAAGAGAGGAGTACTTGGCGAATTCAAAGGCCAAGCACCATCTATACAATGTGATTCCTCAACAAGAGATCAACCGAATAGGAGAATACACAAGCGCCAAGGAGATGTGGGAAAAATTGGTAGAACTTCATGAAGGCACTTCCGAGGCAAAGCTTGCAATACGGGACCTTCTCCGCTCCCAACTCAACAACATCAAACTCAATAAAGGGGAGAAGGTATTATCTTTACATTCACATTTTAAGGAAATAATAACCGGTTTGTCAAGTGTAGGAGAAAAACTTTCAAACTGGGATATGATCATGAAGGCTATAGATGCCTTTCCCCAATCATCAAAGTGGAGCTCCATGGTGGACTCCTTTTACATTTCAAAGAATCTAGAGGCAAGCACTCTAGAAGAGTTTTTCTCCACCATGGAATTGCATGAGACTAGGCTTGAAGGCATAGTTGAAGAGCCAATCAAGCCATCAAGGGGAGTAGCACTCATAGTTGAGAAGGGAAAGAAGAAGAAGGTGACGCCACCCCCCTCATCCGATGAAAATTCATCTTCCTCATCAATGGATAGCAATGAGGAAGCATATATGGTAAGGAAGGTAAGGCGTGCATTAAAGAATTTTAAGTTTAATAAATCTCATGATAGGGGAAGAAGGCCTAGAAGAAAAATCATTTACTACAATTGCCAAGGAGAGAGACACATAATGGATTATTGTCCCCTCTTGAAAAAAATCAAGGAAGAAAGGAGAAAGAAAGAAGACAAGAAGAAGGGGAGCAAGAAAAAGGAAGAAGAAAGAAAATCAAAAGAAAAAGTGAAGGCCAAGGCACACAAGGCGACATGGGATGATCCATCCTCATCGGAGGAAGATCAAGCCTTCACAATCCTTGCAATTATGGCAATAGAAGACTTGGACTCCACCTCCTTCGAAAAAGAAGAAACAAGTTCAAGTGAGGAGAGCTCAAGTGAAGGGGGAGCTTCATCCTCATCCTCATCGGAATCGGAGGAGGAAGATATGGTAAGTATGGTAAGAAATCTTCCTACTCAAGAAATTGTTTCTATGATTTCTAGTCTCACTAGAGATTTATTTAAGAGTAAGAAGAAAAATAAATGCATGCTTGATGATATTAAGGCCCTAGAAGGAAAACTAGTAAATGCATGCTCACATGATGATTATATTTCTCTTAATGTTAATGATGCATGTATTGAAGAAAACAAGGCCTTAAGGGAAAAGGTAGATCATCTAACTAAAGCCCTAGAGAAATTTACAATAGGCTCCAATACTTTGAACATGATAATTGGGAGCCAAAGGGCTAGTTTTAACAAGAAGGGGTTAGGATACAAGGGATCCAAAAATGAAAAAGCATATCATTGTTTAATTGCTAGGGGTCAAGCTAAAATCACAATGGTAGCTAGGAAATAGATCCCTAAGGAATACTTGGTGAACCCTATTGGAAAGAACTTATATTGTGTTCCCAAGTCAATCCTTAAGGGTTAGAGAGACCTAGGATAGTCAACCATGAGTGGACTTATTTTATATCATGTAACATGGTTGACTTATAAGGATGTGGGTGATGATTTTTGATTTAGTGTTGGGTGATGATAATGTTTAACCCTTGAATTAAATGCTTAAATCATGATTTATGCTTGATTTTATACTTGATAAATAATCATGATTTATGATTTGGAAAATAATATTTGATTCATGATCATAATATGCAAATTAAATGATAATATTTATGTTATGATCATAATGGGGGTTTTATACATGATACTTGACCTTGGGTAGAATTGCATGAAATTTTAATTAAGTATAAATACCTTTAGGTTCATCTCACACTCACTATAGGCTAACTTGATTGAAAACATAGCATAGGTGAGAAGTTAGGATGATACAAATGACTCACTTATGATTATAACATTTTAATGAGTTATTATAGGTATCATGATAGCAATAATAGACCAATCATAGGGAGAGCATATGTTTAATTCATAGACATATTGCCCAAAGATCATGGTTGGATATTTTAAATGTGTTGAAAACATTTCTTGGTTCATAATTTGTGCATTCATGTTTTAAAATAATTCTAAGGCAAAACTAGCTTTCAAGTTGATACAAAATTGAGTTATTTTCAAACTTTTGAGTTTTTACCTAATTTTTGAAAATAGAAATAATTTTCATGAAAAATCATTTTTCACTAATAAAGGGACATATGAGAAATATGTTCCCCAAATTTCGTGATTTTTCAAATTTTATTAAATTTTTTATGCATTTCTGAAGTTGGACTTCGGAAATCAGAAATTCTGAAATGGAAGTGCTAGTCGACTAATACTCTGATTTAGTCGACTGATGTACTATACACGAGCATAGTAAGCTGGTTTATCAGGTTTTGAACTTGATTTTAGTTATTTTCTTTCCTTAGACTTGATGCCATGCTTATATAACAAATGATAGATGTTTTTGATGGTGTCAAAGAGGGATAAATGGTTAAGTTTATGTTAATCATGCTAGGGGGAGAAATTAGCATGTGTTAAGGGGGAGTTGCATGTATTAAGGGGGAGTTAATATTCATGTTTTATATTCATGTTTTACATGCTTTCCTTCCTTATGTATTTTGATTAATGTTTCACCTAACTTAAACATGGTTGCCACACATCAAAAAGGGGGAGATTGTTAGGGCAATCAACCCATGAATGATGTGTTTTGTGTTGGATCGAGAAGCGTCGGTAGAGGGGGGGGTGAATAGCGATCGTAAATCTTTCGTTGGAATTCGTTCGTTGATACACAAGTAAACGAGTAAGCACAGTGGAAAATAAATGAACGCGTTTATTTTACTTGGTTCACAACCCAGCGGTTGCTACTCCAAGGCCCTATCGGTCCTAGACCGCGTACGGAGGGCAAAGCACTATAACGTCTCCTCCTCGTTGGAGGTAGGAGACAACGATCACAAAACCGAGTATACAAGGATGAGGCAACAAGCCTACCTCACCTCGTTATGAAGAAAAACAAAGAATACAATATCAAAAATATTACTTGATTCTGCTGTCAACGAAGAAGATCGGAACTTGGCGTCGCGTCGGCGTTATGACGATGTTGGAGCGTTGGCATTGTAGGAGCACTTGATGAATAAACTTGATGTGATTTGGAGTTGGAATCCTCCCCTCTTTTTATAGATTTTGGCCTCTGAATTTGTCTCCTCTTTTTTTGGAACAGATCACAAAGTTGTCCAAATTTTATCGCGAAGTGGCCGCGTCAAACGTTATCCGTTTTGACCTAGCGCTTGGCGATTCGTCCGCCATCGATCGGCCGATGCCTCCCATCGATCGGCCGATGAGCATCGATTGATGCTTGATGTCCGGTGATCGCCCGGCTAACCACTGCGAAGAGGTTAGCTCGGAAAATGATAAATGCGACAGTTTCTGACCGTCCGATCTCGACCTAGACCTTCCACGGGAAGTCTTAATCGGATCGCCGCCTACGGTCGTCCCTGTAAAGAGGACACGACCTTACAATCTCTCACTCACACGAGCTTACCTCGATAGTAGCTCTCACTTTCGGCCTTCCACTCGATTCCTTCGGCTCCCTCCGAAGTCACTCGAGTGTCACCCGACCACCGCGGCTTCCTCTGGGTGTCGCTAGCCTTCAACTCCAGCTTTAGCACTTTTCTGCACACTTGATTTAGCTCGTGAGATAACGATGTAAACTTAACTTTGTGTCTTTGCCATAATCAAAACACAGGTTCAATTATCTAGTGCCCCTGCACCAACAATCTCCCCCTTTTTGATCTATGGCAAACCAACACAAAGTTAAGGAAAATTAAAACATAAAACAGGTATAGTAGAAGATGAATGTGAAGATTAATATCATTTCCAAAAACTCCCCCTCAACCAAAACTCCCCCTTAACCCTAGGTGAGTTTTGAAAGAGATAATTTAATTTTGAAAATTAAATTTTATGTTACTCCCCCTTAACTTTTTCTCTTCTCCCCCTTTTGCCATAAATAAAAAAAAATTTGGGGTTTTTGTATAAAATAGGGTTTTGAAAACAATATCTTATATGCATGCATCTAGATAAATTAAATATGAGTCCAAGCATGCGTCTAGCAGTAGTTAGATAGATTGGTTCGAGGTGTGTCCCTCTTCACCAATAATCTAAAGGTTTATAATATAACCCTTAGGGTTAGTTTGCTCTTCCCCTTAGTCAAATATATGAAGTATAAGAGATGTAGGGGGCGCTAAACTTTGGCCTAAGAGTTGTTAAGTACAATAGTTGAGAAAATAAGTAGTATTTTAAAGAGATTGTTTTAAGTATATTTCAATTATCCTTAACATCTCACCCATTCTATGTGTCTCAGAATTTGTTCACCTTATATGTTTTGTGAGATGATTTTAAATTTATTAAAGATAGTCAACCTTGGGTTAGATTCGGATTTAACCTTTAGATCGTTAAGTAACTTTTCGAGAAACTGGCTTCCAGGTCATGGCGAGGCACAGGGGCCTTCTTTGATCAGAACAACGACCACTTCCTTAGACAAAGCCAAATTCAAGAAAATATCACTTAAGTCACTTAGGGTTACTTCCTGGTCTAACTAGTTTAGGATACAGCGAGGTAGCTTCAGCTAGTTCCACTCGGTCAAGTGCACCAAGCTAGATACGCCTTTGTTGGGAGATTGTTGGTGCAATCGTCCCAGGTTGACTCGAGTTTGACTCGAGCAATACCCCGATGGTATTTTGATGATAGACAAAACTCATGACATGGGATTGTCATGGGAAAGTCCAAAGCATTGCGAAGCCGTGCGCTTGGTGCTTGGCATGGGAAATCCAAAGCATTGCGGAGCCGTGCGCTCGGTGCTTGGTGAGAAATGCATTGCGAAGCCGTGCGCTTGGTGCATTTGGGAAGTCTTGAGGACTTGGTAAGTTCACTAGGCTCGGGGTCCTTGAGTCGGTGAAGGATGACATTACGAAGCCGTGCGCTTGGTGCATCCGAGGGACCGCCGGACGGGGAGCGATTGGAGTGAGCCCAAAGGAAGCATACTTCTAGGGCATGAGACGCGAAGGATGGCGTTGCAAAGCCGTGCGCTTGGCGCATCCGAGGGACGTAGGCCGAGGGAAGAGAGCTTCGGTGGGAACTCCATGAGGGATAAGGTGGACTTGGCCAAGTGGCTAAGGCGAGTGTCGGAGGCTCAAACTTGATGTTTGAGGTTTTACCCGACATCGGATCGGATGGCATAGGTGCGATCGGGCTCTAAATCATGGGTTCGACCGGTGTTGGTGAACCGAGGTGATCGGTCATTGCGACGGTGTAGCGATCGATGTGCTCGGCGATCGATCGGCGATATCGGATGGCGATCGTGATGGGATGTGCGAGCACACGAGAATGGAGTCGACCGGCGGCCTGATCGGTGATGGATCGGTCGTCGATGATGGGTGCCATCGATCGGTGATGTGTGATCCGTTGGAACTTAACCAGCGTGGATCCGGCCGTTGTGAGACAAGCGACTACGATACGATCGTGATGGTCGATCGGTCGGTGATAAATGACAGTCGAGGTTATAAAGGAGCTCGAGTTGGAGGATTTGCCAAGACTTTGTGGAGCTATTGGAGGAATTGCTGCTGCATTCCGGACCTTCAAGAGCCAATCAAAGCAAGCAACAAACAAGCGATCAAAAGCAATCGGTGAAAAAGTTTCTTTTGTATTGTCTTTGTATTTCTTGTTGTATTTCATTACTTAGTGTAATAGCTTGTGAGAGGTTTCTCCACCTCAGACGTGTTGTCGAAAAGTGTTATAGTTAGTGCCGTGAGCATAACTAGAGCTCGAGGAGCTCACCCGTGGAGTAGGAACCATTCGGTTCGAACCACGTATATCGTTAATGTTTGTTTGTGTGTATTTATGTTTCTTGTTAGTATTATTATTGTTATTCCTGCTGCTAACAAGAATTGTAGACGAGCAACGAACAAAATACGACGACAACGATTAGGGCTATTCACCCCCTCTAGCCGCCAACCGATTCCCAACAAGTGGTATCGAGCCGAGGTCGCTCTTCTTCAAGGACTAACCGCCGCGAGCACTACAAATGGTTCATCCACCAAAATTCGATGGAGATTTTTTCTTGGTGGAGAAGCGGATGGAGGTATATCTCGAAACCAATTTTGATTATATGATTATTGTAGAAAATGGTTTTGAGATGCCTAGGGATAAAAACAACAAGCAAATTGAGAAGTTAAGGTGGACCCAAGACCAAATTAAGGACTTCAAGACAAATCTTGAGGTAATAAAATTACTTAGTGATTTATTACCTAACACTATTTGGTCTAGATTGGGTAACTATAGGGATGCTAAGGAATTATGGGAGAAAATATGAAATTCCAAGAAAATTCCCAATCGGCACAAGTAGAGGAGAATGCCAAGAAGAAGCACCCACAACATTTGAAGATGTTGATGATTTGGTGGAGACCTCCACCTCTAGCATTGAGGGGAGGAAAGGCAATCTTCCATCCCGAGCAAGAACAAGAAGCATCCACTTTGGAGAAGTGAAGATCATGAAGAGGCCTCCACCACCTCCCTAGGTAACTCAAGTGTTATTATTTTAAATAAAAAACACATAATATGCTTTGAGTGTAGGGAGAAAGGGCATTACAAGAGCAAATGCCCTAAATTGGCTAAGGAAAAGGCATCAAGACCGAAAGTCAACCCAAAGTCAAAGGATGCCGGTGTTCCCAAAATCAAGAGCAAAGAGCACATTGTGTGCTTCAAATGCAATCAAAAGGGACACTACCGAAGCCAATGCCCTAGGGGGAGGAAGAAATGGAAAGAAGGTGCAACTCATGTAGGGGGAGCTCCTAAAGCTAATCCTAAGGTAAATTTACTTAATGCACCTTTAATTCCTAAAGTTAAAAGCATGCTAAAAATTATTTTAGTTCTCTTGCTATTATCAATGAAAAGCATGCTAAGAGAAATAATAAGGTATATTGTCTAGGTGCCAAACATGTTCATATAACTAAAGACAAACCTAGGACTCAAAACACTAGACCTATTTTACCTAAAGAGTCCATTAGGAGAGTTGAAAACCACTTGGGTATTAATCCCAAGAAATCTAGGCATATGCCTAAGAAGAAAAACAATTTCCCTAAATCTAATGAAAATTCTAAATTGAGGAAATTAGAGGTGGAGAACCAAGCCTTGAGGTCAAGGCTAGAAAAATTAGAAAAGACCCTAGTATTAATATCAAATTCGGTTCAAGGGTTTAATGTCCAAAAGTCAAAACCTAGGAGACAAGAACGGTCTAAGGGCAAGGAAGGTTTGGGTCACAAACCAAATCCCAAGGAGACTTATCATAATGTTCCATTTAATTATGGAACAATTTCTAGGTCTAGGAAAACCAAGGCTAATAGGAAGTTACCTAAGACTAGCCATGGTGTGTGCTTAGTGGCTAAGGACCTAAGGAAAACCAAGAAAGCCACTAAGAAGGTCAATGGAGGAGTCACCTCTAGAGTTGACCCAAGTAAGACCCAAAAGACTATGGCTTCAAAGCCAAAAAGGGTCATTAGGAAGGTATCTAGGAGGTTATCCTAGTGAGTACCTTGTTAACCCAAGGAGCTCCAATAGATATTGGGTTCCTAGGAGCGTGATTGACTCACGCTAGATGGGTTAGGGTGTGTCAACCCTAAGTGGATGGGTAGTTAACCTAACCATTGTGAGTTGACACATTAGGATGTGCCAATATGCTTTGAGAAGTTTAAAATGATTTAAATTGGCACAATTAGGTCTTATAGGTGTTGGTGTGCCATTTTGGGTTTTTGGCACACTAGGGAAATGAATGCCATTAAGGCAAAATTGGTTTAATCCTTAGAAATGGCAAATTGATTTTAACACTTAGGTATTTTATACCTTAGTATATTTTTCTTGCCATGTTTTATTTGCCTTGCCATGTCATGACATCATTTTCATTTTTATCTCTAAAAATGTCATGATCATATTGAGAATTACTTTTAAGATGTCATGTATGCCTAGATCTTATTCACATGCCATGACATCATGATTTTGGCATATGTTTTTATCTATATCATATTTATGCCATAATCATATCATGCATGAAGTAAAATGAAATTAAGGACTATGACATGATTTGATGGGAATCAAATAATATTGCCTAGAAATATGCATGAGACCAATGAAAGACCAAAAACCCACATCTCACTAGATTAATTGACTTGTATGTGCTTTACACATCTAGATATTGGTGAGATGTTTAGGAAAATGAAATTAAAGGTTTCAAAAACATTTGAAAACATTTTGAAAAACCTTGGTGAAGCCTATCTTTTGATAGCTATCACCATTGAATGGGATGATACAAAGATGGCTCTCTATTGAAGCTTTTCTTAAATTTTGAACTTTGTATCAATCTCTTAATTTGATGGGTAAAATAATTTTCTAATATTTTTCACCCATAGTGTTTAGGATAAGTATTATGCATACCAAATTTCAAGATTTATCAATGTATGTATATTTACTTACGAATTTCAGAAATTCATTTTTGAAATTCAAAAGCTAATCTGATTATCACGATCATTGCCGGTCAATGATCGATGATGAGTCCAATGATCATTGTTATCGTCCGAGAGTCGATTGATTTCGGGTAAATCTTGATGATTAGGCCCATGTTCAGCTAGGTTTAGGTCCCCTAACCACTCCTAACCCTAGGACATACTTGGGAGAGCATAAGAGAGGGTGAAAATCCATTGGATATGGATTAGGAGTTGGGTTGAGGGTGAGTATCAATTTTAAGGTGGATGAGAGTTCATTGTTGAACTTTGCCTTAATTTTGATTGGTTTATGTTCCTATTGGCTTAGGGACTCTCCAAGGACATTGTTGGTGCAATGGTCAAGGGGGAGCAAGCCTCTAGGAGGAGGTATCCATCATGGGAAGATGGATGTGTATTTCCTCATGGGAGGAAATTTGGGTTGCCTCTCTTTAAGTGATATGGGATCACTTGAAAGATGGTAGGCATGTGTTCCTCCAAGGGAGAGATATAAGCTCTCATTGGGATATGAGACCTTCATACCCTTGGGGAGGACCTTTTTGATGTAATGTCAAAAAGGGGGAGATGTTACCAAGTTACCAATTAGGGTTCGTTGGAATTCTCATTGGGATATGAGAGAATTGCCAATATGGGAAAATTGGTAGACTTGAGATGGTAGTTTTGTCAATCATCAAAAAGGGGGAGATTGTTGGGAGATTGTTGGTGCAATCATCCCAGGTTGACTCGAGTTTGACTCGAGCAATACCCCGATGGTATTTTGATGATAGACAAAACTCATGACATGGGATTGTCATGGGAAAGTCCAAAGCATTGCGAAGCCGTGCGCTTGGTGCTTGGCATGGGAAATCCAAAGCATTGCGGAGCCGTGCGCTCGGTGCTTGGTGAGAAATGCATTGCGAAGCCGTGCGCTTGGTGCATTTGGGAAGTCTTGAGGACTTGGTAAGTTCACTAGGCTCGGGGTCCTTGAGTCGGTGAAGGATGACATTGCGGCCGTCGCTTGGTGCATCCAGAGGACCGCGGACGGAGCGATTGGAGTGAGCCCAAAGGAAGCATACTTCTAGGGCATGAGGCGCGAAGGATGGGCGTTGCAAGCGTGCGCTTGGCGCATCCGAGGGCGTAGGCGAGGGAAGAGAGCTTCGGTGGGAACTCCGTGTGGACTTGGCCAAGTGGCTGGAGGCTCAAACGTGATGTTTGAGGGTTTACCCGACGGTCGGAGGCTCAAACAACTTGGTGTTTGAGGTTTTGCCCGACATCAGTCGACTGGCATGGATGTCAGTCGACTGCTCTAGGTCGTATGGGTTTGACCAGTGTTCGACTGATCAAGTCTGGTCGATCGATCATCGAGGAGGCGATCGGTGATGGAAGATCGATCGCCAAGGGATGGCGATCGATGACACCGCACGACGCAGAATGGAGTCGAGTTTGCGGCCTCGGTGATGGTAGATCGATCGGTGATGGGTGCCATCAGTCGACTGATGAGTGATCCGTTGGAAACTTGCCAACGTGGATCTTGCCGAGTGAGACAACACGGCTGGATCGATCGATGGTCACGATCGATCGGTGATGGCGCGAAAACAGCTTGATGCAGGTTATAAAAGGAGCACGAGTTGGAGGATTTCGCCAAGGCTTTTTGGGTGACTTTGAAGGGGAATTGCTGTTGCATTCCAGACCTTCAAGAGCAAGCAAAAGCAAGCAACAAGAAAGCGATCAAAAGCAATCGGTGTAAAAGTTCTCTTTTGTATTGTCTTTGTATTTCTTGTTGTATTTCATTACTTAGTGTAATAGCTTGTGAGAGGTTTCTCCACCTCCGACGTGTTGTCGAAAAGGAGTGTTATAGTTAGTGCCGTGAGCATAACTAGAGCTCGAGGAGCTCACCCGTGGAGTAGGAACCATTCGGTTCCGAACCACGTATATCGTTGTGTTTTGTTTGTGTGTATTTATGTTTCTTGTTAGTATTATTATTGTTATTCCGCTGCGCTAACAAGAATTGTAGACGAGAACGAACAAAATACGACGTACAACGAATTAGGGCTATTCACCCCCCTCTAGCCGGCCAACCGATTCCCAACAGCCTTATCTAGCTCGAATACATGAGACTTTGTTTCCCTAACGTACTATCATCTCACCGCGTCCTGATACTATGTTGTCAAGAGTTGACTAACCATTTACCCTATCTAGCCATTCTAAAAATTAAAGTAAAATATGCAATGGTTGTGTTAAGTAAGCGGGTATACTATTTTAGTGTTAGATCCCCCTGGACCATTGAACCAATATGGTCTATTCAAATAATGAACTTGATCCTGGGGAATCCAAACCTTATTAGTCCTTATATGTGAGTTCAATAAAACCTTTGGGACCCATGCTTGGACTCTTTGATGACTACGATTTACGATAGACATATAAGACCTATTCGTAGTCTTTGACTTAAATCCGAGTCCAGCTTTGTTGTACATGGCTCTTTGGGTTCCAAGTAGTCGATTAAGGTTCTTAGATCCCAATGTGAACCTTTCCAACCTAGCCTCAACCTCTTGAACTCGGTCTTTCAAGAGAGAATTCTCCTCCTCAAGTTTTTGAATTTGGGTTGAGTTTCCCTCTTGAACTTGACTAGTTGAAGAGGTTAGAGTAGCCTCTTGCTTGAGGGTTTCAACCTCCTCAAGTAACGACTCAACCCTAGACTCAGACTTAGTTAATTTCCTATTAAGCATTTTAATTGTATTGTAAAGCGTATGAATTAGTGAGCGGCTAACCTTAATTTTCTCTTTTGGTCCGGCTTTGAGTTGCTTCTCAAAGTAGTCCTCGAGTTCGGAGTCGGTGTTATAGTTGGACTCGGCTTCGGATTCTGACTCGGACTCCTCCGGTCTTGCCATGTAAGCTATGTCTTCTTTGTTGTCCCAAGTTGCATGGAAGGCTTTCCTTGCTCCCTTTTTCTTTTGATTCTCGTACTTCAATTTCCTTCTTTCTTTTCGAACTATTCTCCGTACAACTTTTACTATTGCTTCCACCTCTTCTGATTCGGACTCTGATTCGTCTTCGGGTTCGAGTTCATCTACTTGCCTAGTAGGTGGCTTGCTTCTTTGTCCTGCAAGTAGAGCAATACCTCTCTCGGCCCAGACCACATTAGTTTGCTCGTGAAGTTCAAACTCGGAAAATAATTCGTCTAACCTAAGATTTGAAAGATCCTTAGAGACCTTGTAGACATCAACAATGGATGCCCACAAGCTAGTCCTAGAGAAAGCATTTAAAGCGTGCCTTATAAGGTCCCGGTTCTCTACGGCTTGCCCGATCGAGTGAAGACCATTGACAATGTCTTGGATCCGCGCATGTAATTGGGTGGCGGTCTCGCGATCCTGCATCTTTAGATTATACAGTTTATTTAAAAGTAAATCTCTTTTACATACCTTAGCATCGGGTGTTCCTTCCTGTAGATCAATCAATTTGTTCCAGAGGTCTTTGGCGCTAATGAATGGACCGATGCGGTTGAGATCCTCCTTGGACAAGCCACATTGTAATATTTGAGTTGCTCTTGCATCGGCTTCGATTTACCTCTTGGTTGTATTTGTCCACTTATTGAAATCCAAGGGCTCTCCTTGATCATTGGTGGGTAGAGCAAAGCCGGTTTAGATTATTATCCAAGTCTCGACTTGTGTTTTCAAGAAACACTCCATCCGACCTTTCCAATAACGGAAATCATTTCCGTTAAAGAACGGAGGTCGGGTGGTGCTATACCCCTCAATGTGAGCCATTAAGTCTCTTGCAAAAACACGAATAAAAACCAAAGAGAATTCCAAGACTTGGTCTTGGATTAGTAGTGCGGGAAATAATAGGAAATAAACAGAAATAAATAAGAAGAATAAGAAACTAACAAAAACTAGAAATTTACGACCTTCGGTGTCCCCGAAAGGCTACTGAACTTGGATTTAGGGGCTGAAAACAGCTTGTTACGAGGGTAAACCCTCCTAAGAAATGTAGATCTCTCAGAGGGATTCAATTTGGTAGGTAGATCGTTATGTGAGTCCACTTGTGCAAAAAGTTATGACCGTTTTACCGTCGGCTACTCCAAGGGAGAATACTTGCAAGCACACAACAAAAAGAAACGTACCAAGACTTCGTCTTGGATTAGTAGTGCGGGAGGAATAAAAACCTAAGAAAGATACGAATCGAAAAATACGAAAAGAAAACCAAAACGTGCTAGATTGGTGGTTTCACCAAATCTTAGCGCCCCCGCTCTGATACCAATTATTGGATCGAGAAGCGTCGCTAGAGGGGGGGGGTGAATAGCGATCGTAAATCTTTCGTTCGAATTCGTTCGTTGATACACAAGTAAACGAGTAAGCACAGTGGAAAATAAATGAACACGTTTATTTTACTTGGTTCACAACCCAGCGGTTGCTACTCCAAGGCCCTATCGGTCCTAGACCGCGTACGGAGGGCAAAGCACTATAACGTCTCCTCCTCGTTGGAGGTAGGAGACAACGATCATAAAACCGAATATACAAGGATGAGACAACAAGCTTACCTCACCTCGTTATGAAGAAAAACAAAGAATACAATATCAAAAATATTACTTGATTCTGCTGCCGACGAAGAAGATCGGAACTTGGCGTCGCGTCGGCGTTATGACGATGTTGGAGCGTTGGCGTTGTAGGAGCACTTGATGAATAAACTTGATGTGATTTGGAGTTGGAATCCTCCCCTCTTTTTATAGATTTTGGCCTCTGAATTTGTCTCCTCTTTTTTTGGAACAGATCATGAAGTTGTCCAAATTTTATCGCGAAGTGGCCGCGTCAAACGTTATCCATTTTGACTTAGCGCAAAGGCTGATTCGTCGCCATCAGTCGACTGATGCCTCCCATCACCGATCGATGAGCATCATCGATCGCTTGATGTCCAGAATGACCGCCACCGCCACTACTCGCAAAGAAAAGGGTTGGCTCGGAAAATGATAAATCGACGATGGTTTGGCGGTAGATCTCGTCCGATCTCGACCTAGACCTTCCATGGGAAGTCTTAATCGGATCGCCGCCTACGGTCATTCTCGTAAAGAGGACACGACCTTACAATCTCTCACTCACACGAGCTTACCTCGATAGTAGCTCTCACTTCCGGCTTCCCACTCGATTCCTTCGGCTCCCTCCGAAGTCACTCGAGTGTCGCCCGACCACCGCGGCTTCCTCCGGGTGTCGCTAGCCTTCAGCTCCAGCTTTAGCACTTTTCTGCACACTTGATTTAGCTCGTGAGATAACGATGTAAACTTAACTTTGTGTCTTTGCCATAATCAAAACACAGGTTCGATTATCTAGTGCCCCTGCACCAACATTTTGATGTGTGTAGCAAAGGTTTAAGTCAGGATGTTTGTGGATTTGATATGTGTGTTGAAGTCGTGCAGGACTTAGTAATTCACACATGGTTAGCTTGACAAAGCATTGGAGATCACCATCTCATGACTCGGTCCTTGAGTCGGTGAAAGATGACATTGTGAAGCCGTGCGCTTGATGCATCCGAGGGACCTCCGGACGAGGAGAATTGGAGTGAAGCCAAGGAAATAGACTTCAGAGCGAGACGCGAAGGATGACATTGCGAAGTCATGCGCTTGGTGTATCCGAGGGACGTGGCCGGACGAAGAGAGCTTCAAGGCGAAGGACTCCAAGGGAGATGAGAGTGAACGATTGTAACCCTGGACGGGGTAGCTCATAGGTGAACTTGCCGAATGGCTAAGTCAAGTGTCAGATGCTCAACCAAAGGTTGGTTTGAGATTTTACTCGACACTAGTCGACTGCTATATGTAGCAGTCGACTGCTCTAGGTCGATTGGACTCGACCGGTGTTCGACTGAACCATTTCTGGCCCAACAGTCGACTGCTAGGGTTTGGCAATCGACTGCTCAACCATCAGTCGATTGCCAAGAGATAGCAGTCGAATGATCGAGGCAAGTTTGAGCATAGAAGCTTTGGCAGTCGAGTGATATCATTGAACACTCGATTGTTGCCTCCATCAGTCGACTGATGGGAAGATCAGTCAACTGATGTGGGAGCTGTTGGTTGGAATCCAACGTGGATGAAGCCGTTGCGAGGCAACGACTACACCAACAGTCGACTGATGGTTGCATCAGTTGACTGCTCAGTGCCCAATGGGAAGAATGACCTCTTCCCTATAAGAAGGGGCCTTGGGTCACTTGGGATGGGTAATGCTTAACTCCTAAACATCTCCCAAGTGCCAATACGATTTTACTCCTCTTCTTAGTGTTTAATTTCATCTTATTGTAAGAGGAGTGATTCTTGTAAGAAAGGTTACCTCCACCTAGCTTAGTGCAAAGGAGAGACTAGTGGAATTGGTTTAGGCATGATTCACCTAGAACGAATCGGGTCGTGGATTAGCGGCAAGGGCCGTGAACCATGTTACGTCTTCGGTGTTTGTGTTTGCTCTTTACTTTGTGTTTTGCTCTTAATTGTCTTTAGTTTTATTATTCCGTTGTGCTAACCCTAATCGTAGACGATTAAGACACGATCAAACTCCACCATCTACGAAGAAGGCTATTCACCTCCTCTAGCCGACCACCGACCCTCCAACAGAGTCCATCTCTTCTTCTTGAGATATCCTCCCTTCGACCCTCTTGGCAATTCAAAGCCTTCCATCAATGCGAATCATAGCTCAATGTCCATCATGTTGGACTATCTGAGCTGCAAAAATCCCTTTTTGCATTGCGAAAACCTCGAAAGTCGGCCACGAATCTGTGCGAAGATAAACAAAAATAATACATGTACGTGTTAAGAAAACTTAGATCTACCTTAGATCTACATGATAAGAGAGTTACCCTTGTAGCGACGCCCTTCTCTTATCCCGCTCGTCCAAACGCTTTGCCGAATCTCGAAGAGTGTCAAGTGTACACTCCTCTACAAGTATCCACACGAACAATAGGTGGAGAAGACAACTTAGAGTGTGCTAGCACTCTTAGAAGTCCACGGCAAGAAGGATGAGGGAGAGAGAGCTTGAGAGGAGAGGAGGAAGAAGATGAAGTTAATCCACTTCAATTCACCACTAATGCACACATAATGTGGCCGGCCACTTCATGGAGATTTAAACAATTTAATACCAAGAGGTGGAACATCATCATTGGTCCTCCTCATGAGGTGGCACCCCATGATGTGTCCATGATGATGTGGAACATCATCATTGGCCAGCCCATGCCAAGTCATCATGACGTGACATTTGGTCAAGTCAAACTTGACCATTCATCTTCCCTCTCAAGTCAAGTCAAACTTGACCTCTTATCTCCCATGGTTAATCAAATCCAACTATTTGATTCAAGTCACTTTAATTTAATGAATCTCTATTCATTAGTTTAAATTGACTCAATGAATCAAATCTAAATTAGACTCATTCAACACTTGAATCAAATTGAGTCCAACTCAATTAGTCTAATTCGGATTACTCTTAATCCAATTTGGTTCATCACATAAACCTAATCCTCATGGTCCATCATATGAACCTAATCTCCATCTAATTTCTCTTTGTGTGTGACCCTATAGGTTCTTATAACGTTGACAATGCTACTAAACCAATTTAGAAACATAAGCAATGAGCGGTATCTACCAACACATCATTGCTACCCAAGTTACAAGAATGTTGAGATCCAACATCACCTTTGTGACTACTAATTGTGACTCTCACAATATGTGACAATGTCCCTCTATCCATGACATCTAGATTGACTAATTGAGGCATAGACCGTGTCATCCTTTGTACAATCTATATATTGAGCTCCAAGTATACTCACTCTAATCAAATGAGCTCAATATCTCATATTGACTCATTTGGGCATGACCATGCACTTAGTGGTCTCACTCTATCAAGAATCATGATGTTACTCTCGTCATATAGGAGGGATAGATTCCATCTACATCACTCACATTCCTCCGCATAATTTGTTACATACCCAGTAATCGCCTTTATAGTTCACCCATTTACGGGTGACGTTTGACGAAGCCAAAGTGTGCAACTCCTTATGTAGGGAACCATGGTGACTTCAGGTTCAAGGACTAATAGTGATACTAATAATCACATGAGAAAGTATATGACACTCATATAATGATCCATGATGCTTTCTCATGGCGGGTCATTCAGTATACATTCTCCAATGTATACTCATGTGTCAACTTGATATCTCATATCCATGAATTGTGAGATCAAGTCATCGAGTTGACCTACATGCTAGTCTCTTCGCATTAACATTATCCCTGAATGTTAATACTTGACTAGGAATGATTAAGAGTAGTATTCTTTTTATCATCTCATTATCGATTCAACCAATCGATTGATATAGATAAGAACCTTCTACTCAAGGACGTTATTATACTTAGTTATTTGGCACCAATACAAGTAAGTATAATAACCATAAAGAAATGCCTTTATATATATAGGAATATGATATAACAAGGCCATATAATAATCATCATATGATTGGCTCTAGGGCTTTCACTAACAATCTCCCACTAGCACTAGTGTCAATCACTGTAGTATTTAATACCCAATGACCTAGTGTAACCATCATGCTTTTTCTGTGCCAAAGCCTTGGTCAAGGGATCTACGACATTTGCCTCTGTGGGTACTCTATAAATCTTCACATCTTATCTATCGATAATCTATGTAAAGCCGTAGTATGTGTTTGGTCTGTTGGTGTGAGCGAGGTTCCTTAGCCTATGCAATAGCTCCATTGTTGTCACAATAGAGCTCTATAGGATCTTCTATGCTAGGAACCACCCCAAGCTCAGTAATGAACTTGCGAATCCAAACTGCCTCCTTTGCTGCCTCTGATGCAACAATATTCTCAGCCTCTGTTGTAGAATCAACAACTGTGTCCTGCTTCAAACTCTTCTAGCTCACTGTGCCACCATTCAAGCAAAACACAAACCCTGACTGCGATCTATAATCATCCTGGTCAGTTTGGAAGCTGGCATTGCTATAACCCTTTACAGCTAGCTCCTCATTGTCTCTAAATATCAAGAAATATTCTTTAGTCCTTCTCAAGTACTTAAGAATATTCTTGACTGCTATCCAGTGACGCTCACCTGGATCTGACTGGTATCTTCTCGTCATGCTCAAAGCATACGAGACATCAGGACGAGTACATAACATGACGTATATGATAGATCTTATGACAGATGCATAACGGATCTTGTCCATGTGGTCTCTCTCCTCTCTAGAAGAGGGACTTTGAGTCTTCGAAAGACTCACACCATGTGACATCGGCAGAAGTCCCTTCTTGGAATTCTGCATGGCAAACCATAGTAATACCGTGTCAATATATGTACTCTGACTTAGGCCAAGAAATCTCTTAGATCTATCTCTATAGATCTTGATGCCTAGAATACAGGCTGCTTCACCTAAGTCCTTTATTGAGAAACACTTCCCCAGCCAAGTCTTCACCAACTGTAGCGAAGGGATGTCATTCCCAATGAGTAGTATGTCATCCACATACAATACAAGGAAGACAACTGTATTCCCATTAACCCTCTTGTAGACACAGGGTTCATCTTCATTCTTGATGAAACCAAACTGTTTGATTGCATCATCGAATTGAAGATTCTAGCTCTGAGAAGCTTGCTTTAGCCCATAAATGGACCTTTACAGCTTGCATACTTTCCCAGTATGCTATGGATCTACAAAACCCTCAGGCTGTGTCATGTACACATCCTCGAGCAAGTTTCCATTCAGAAATGCGATTTTGACATCCATCTGCCAAATCTCATAATCGTGGTACACTGTAATAGCAAGCATGATCCGAATGGACTTAAACATCACCACTGGAGAAAAGGTTTCATCATAGTCAATACCATGAATTTGCTTGAAACCTTTTGCTACCAATCGGCCCTTATAGGTATGCATAAGTCCATCCATGTCAGTCTTTCTCTTAAAGACCCACTTACACCCAATGGGTTTGATGCCTTCAGGTGGATCAACTAAAGTCCATACTTGGTTGGTGTACATAAATTCCATCTCGGATCTCATGGTATCTAGCCATTTCTTAGAATCTAGGCTCATCACAGCTTCCTGATAGGAGGTAGGCTCATTCTCAATGAGCATAACGTCATCATGGTCAGACAAGAGAAATGAGTGTCTCTCAGGCTGACGACATACCCTATCAGACCTGCGAAGAGATAGGTCTACCTGAACAGGATGTTGTTCTACAACTCTTTGTGCAACAATCTCATCATTCACAATACTTTGTGGTTCTTGTTTAACCTCCATCTTGGCCTCAGTGCTATGGTCCATATCTTGAATTTCTTCAAGATCGAACATACTCCCACTAGTTTTTCTAGAAACAAAATCCCTTTCTAGAAATACCCCAGTCTTTGCCACAAACACTTTGTGTTGACTGGGAATGTAGAAGTAATATCCCTTTGTTTCCTTGGGATATCCAACAAAATAGCACTTATCGGATTTGGGTCCCAGTTTGTCTGAGACTTGACGTCGAACGTAAGCCTCACAACCCCAAATCCTCATGAAAGATATCTTGAGATTTTCCCCTATCCATATCGTATATGGTGTCTTTATCACAGCTTTAGATGGAATACGGTGAAGAGTGAAGGTTGTTGCATCTAGAGCATATCCCCAAAAGGATATAGGAAGATCTGTGTGACTCATCATAGATCGTACCATATCTAATAGGGTACGATTCCTCCTTTCGGATACACCATTCCACTGTGGTGTTCCAGGAGGAGTGAGTTGGGATAGAATCCCACACTCAGCTAGATAGTCACGAAACTCATGGCTAAGGTATTCACCACCTCGATCTGATCGAAGTATCTTAATACTCTTGCCAAGCTGGTTTTGTACTTCATTCTTGAATTCTTTGAACTTTTCAAAGGATTCTGACTTATGTGTCATCAGATACTCATAACCATATCTACTGAAGTCATCAGTAAATATAATGAAGTACCTATAACCACCTTTAGCAGCAACATTGAAAGGGCACATACATCACTATGTATAAGTTCTAACAAGTCTGTTGCTCTCTCGCTGTGTCCACTAAAGGGAGTCTTGGTCATCTTGCCTAGAAGGCAAGACTCGAATGTCTCATATGATTCAAAATCAAATGAGTCCAGCAACCCATCCTTATGGAGCTGGGATAAGCGACTCTCATTTATGTGACCTAAGCGATAATGCCAGAGATAAGTTTGGTTCAACTCATTTGACTTGAACCTTTTGATACTTATGTTATAGATGGGGTTCTCTAAGTCTAGAATGTAGAGTTCGTTCATCAGAGGTGTACTACAATAGAATATATCATTTAAATAAACTGAACAATATTTGTTCTTTATTATAAATAAAAAGCCTTTCTTGTCTAAACAAGAAACTGAAAATTATGTTCTTCGTAAGAGCAGACACATAACAACATTCTTCTAATTCTAGTATAAGCCCAGAGGGCAGAGATAGGAAATAAGTTCCTACAGCAACAGGAGCAACCCTTGCTCCATTACCTACTCGTAGGTCTACTCGCCCTTTATCAATGCCCTGCTATTTCTCAGTGTCTGCACATTAGTACAAATGTGAGAAGCACATCCGGTATCAAATACCCATGATGAAGAAATAGATAGATTGACTTCTATAACTTATATACCTGAAGTAGAAGTCTCACTTCTCTTCTTCTTAAGATCTTCAAGGTATGCTTTATAGTTACGCTTCCAGTGTCCAGCTTCCTTACAGTGGAAGCAAGTCCCTTCCTTGGCCACCCCTCCTTTCGGTTTCAGAGCCTTGCCTTTGCCCTTGGCTTGAGACTTTCCCTTACCTTTAGGCTTGCCTTTGCCTTTCTTCTTTTGCACCATCAAAATGGAGTCAGATTTTTTCTTCTTAAGGTTGAGCTTAGCAATTCTCAACATGTTAAGAATCTCAGGCAGTGACTTATCAATTTCATTCATGTTGTAATTCATGACAAATTGATTGTAGCTTTCTGGCAAGGATTGCAAGATCAAGTCAGTGGCCAGTTCTTGGCCAAGTGGGAATCCCAACCTCTATAGGTTCTCTATGTACCCAATCATCTTGAGTACATATAGACCTACGGGAGTCCCGTCTTGCATCTTGCATTGAAACAGTGCCTTAGAGATCTCGTATCTCTCGTGCCTTGCTTGTCCTTGATACAGTTGACGAAGATGTTCAACCATATCAAAAGCATTCATGAACTCGTGTTGCTTCTGAAGCTCAGAGTTCATGGTCGCGAGCATGAGACATGACACATCTAATGCATCATCTTGATGCTTCTTGTAAGCATCTCGGTCAGCTCGCGAGGCAGTGGCAGGAGGTGCTTCCGGAATGGGCTGCTCCAGGACGTACAATTTTCTTTCTTGTCTGAGAACAATTCTCAGATTCCTATACTAGTCCAGGAAATTAACTCCATTGAGCTTGTCCTTCTCAAGGACAGAACGCAGGGAGAGAGTGTTCGTGTTTGACGACATGACAATCTACAACATAAACAATGCAGAAAGTAAATATCATATTTCATTTATTATTTAATTAGACCTTTAATTAAATGATGCTCCCACTAAATTATAGACCTTTTGTAGAATCGAGTCATGGATGTGGTCAAACCACATTACTAGATTCATACAAACTAGCTATAATTCTCGCGGGACAAGATCCACATCATACTACGCCTTGAGTTAGCTTTGGCTAAATTGCCCAAGACTTAGTATGATCGGTAGGTAACAAATTACCGATTACATCTCTATGAAACTCTTATTTATAGGATCAAGATCCACATTTACAAAAGAACTTGAGTTAGCTTTGGCTAAATCACCCAAGATTTAGTGTAAATGTGATCTTATCCTATCTTTCCAACCGTTGGAATATGCCTATAGTTTTACTCGATCCAATTGAGTTAACTAGTTTCACTCAATCTAATTGAGCTTATTCTCACCTAAGCTGTGATAGGTGGGACCAAGATTGTCCCTCCGCACCCTACCAAAATAATATGCGTTGCTCTGTTTTGGCAGATTCAACAACAACAAATGATCGAGGTAGTGATGGGTATCAAAACTTGGTAGACATTTCGAGTTGATTCAATTAAGATCTAATCTAATCGTGAATGTGTATCATATAGCATTAAGGCCTTAATTACCCTACACTAGCATGCATCACATACATACAAGCAAAATGTACTAGCATGCATCATATACATACAAGCAGAATATACTAGCATGCATCATATACATACAAGCAAAATATACTAGCATGCATCACATACATACAAGAAAAACATATATATATATATATATATAATAATTAAATAGTGATGAGGTCATGGCCCTACTACGATCTTCTCAAGCCAATGAGAAGATCGGACGGTCAACCTAGGGTTAGCGGCTTCTCCAAGTGCCTCCTTTGACCGCCATGTGTCGTCGACACCCTCCTCGTAACTCCATCTACTAGTGGACCTTCCACCGCTTCATTTTGTACATTACAAACATGAAACTCGAGTTACATTCGAGTATAAAAACTATTTATAATAGGAATATTAAAAGGAGAGGCACGACGCGCAGGTCACATACCATATAAAATATGCACAACACAAAAACGGTGCACCAAGCCGTATTATGAATTACAACACATTTTATCCAATCATATTGGGGTTCTTGGGCCATGACCATCACAGTATAATATGTTAGGGCAATCTCTTGCCATGATTAGGTTTTGATGTGTGTGGCAAAGGGTTTAAGTTAGTTTGTTATGTTGATTTGATATGTGCGTTGAAGTCGTGCAGGACTTAGTAATTCGCACATGGAGCCGTGGCGAGATTCACATCTCATGACTCGGGCCTTGAGTCGGTGAAGGATAGCTTTGCGGAAGCCGTGCGCTTGGAGCATCCGAGGGACCACCGGACGAGGAGCTTGGAGTGAAGCCGGAGGAAGTAGACTTCGAGGCAAGAGACGCGAAGGAGCATTGCAGAGCCGTGTGCCTGATGCTGCCGAGGGACGTGGCCGCGAACGAAGAGAACTTCGAAGGCGAGGGACTCCGAGAGATGAGAGTGAGTGAATGTAACCCGGGAAGGGGTAGCTCTTAGGTGAAACTTGGCCATTTGGCTAAGTGTCGGATGGGATTTTCCGACACCAGTCGACTGCCATGGAATGGCAGTCGACTGTTCTGAGTCAATTGGGTTCGATTGGTGTCTGACTCATGGGCATTTGCAAATGATCGCTTTAGACCGGGCAATGATCGATGTCACCGGCACGGCATAGAGTGGAGTCGACCTCATTGAGGACTCGACTGATCGAGCACTAGTCGACTGATGGTGCCATCAGTCGACTGATGCCAATACCGTTGGATGGAATCCAACGTGGAAAGCGGCCGTTATTGGGCAACGACTACTGGATTAGTCGACTGATCGAGGGCATCAGTCGACTGATCCTGTGTCAATGGGAAGAAACCCTCTTCCTCTATAAAAAGGAAGGGGATGGGGCTTTGGGAGGCTAATGCTTATGCTCTAATACTCTCCCAAAGTTCCCTAAAGATTTCCATCCTCTTACTTGAGCTTATTTCCATTATATTTGTAAGAGGAGTGTTTTTGTGTAAAGAGGTTACCTCCACCGAGCTTTGTGCAAAGGAGAGATCTAGTGGATAGATTGCGGAGTGATTCACCGTGGATGAATCAGACCGTGGATTAGCGGCGTAGCCATGAACCACGTTACATCTCGGTGTTTGCATTGTTTGTATTTCTCTTTGTTCAATTTTCTTGTCTTTATTAGTCTTCCGCTTGCACTAATCTTTTGTAGACGAGCAATTTACGACATCCATCAAACGAGGGCTATTCACCCCCCTCTAGCCGGCCATCCCGATCCCCCAACAAGTGGTATCAGAGCTAAGGTCGCTCTTCAAGGACTAACCGCCGCGAGAGCACTACAAAAAGATGGCCGGCTCAAACATTCATCCACCGAAGTTCGAAGGGGAATTCGCTTGGTGGAAGAAGCGAATGGAGGTATTTTTTGAAACGGATTTTGATATTATGATTACAATGGAATCTGATTTTGTTTTGCCTAGGGATGAAGAGGGGAAGCCAATAGAGAAGTCAAGGTGGACCAAGAGGCAAAGAGAGGAGCACCTTGCAAACTCAAAAGCCAAGCACCATCTATACAATGTGCTTCCTCAACAAGAAATAAATAGAATTGGAGATTGCCTAAGTGCCAAGGAGATGTGGGAGAAGCTAGTAGAGTTTCATGAAGGCACTTCGGAGGCTAAACTTGCAAGGAGAGATCTCCTCCGCTCCCAATTATCAAATATCAAATTAGAAAAGGGAGAAAAGGTAACATCATTACATTCTAGGTTTAAAGAAATATTAATTGGGCTAACAAGTGTAGGAGAAAAGCTCTCCAACTGGGATATGGTAATGAAGGCCATAGATGCCTTTCCCCGATCCTCAAGATGGAGCTCCATGGCAGACTCATTTTATATCTCCAAGAACTTAGAAGTAAGCACCTTGGAGGAGTTCTTCTCAACCATGGAGCTTCATGAAACAAGACTTGAAGGAATACAAGAAGAGCCAAGACCTCAACCTTCAAGGGGAGTAGCATTGATGGCAAATAAAGGGAAAAAGAAGATAGAGATCCCCTCCTCCTCCGATGATGAAGCATCCTCCTCCTCCTCCATGGATAGCACGGAAGAAGCGTATATGGTAAGGAGGGTAAGGCGTGCTTTAAAGGGTTTTCATTTTAATAAATCTAATGATAGGAATAGAAGACCAAGGGGGAAGGTCATATGCTACAATTGCCAAGGAGAGGGGCACATAAGGGACAATTGTCCCCTCCTAAACAAGAGCAAGGAAGAGAAGAAAAAGAAGGAAGAAAAGAAGAAGAATAAGGGGAGCAAGAAGAAAGAGGAGAAGAAGACAAAGGAAAAGGGGAAGGCCAAGGCATTCAAAGCAAAGACATGGGATGACCCTTCTTCCTCATCCTCATCCGAAGAAGAAGAGCATGTTTACTCAAATCTTGCTCTAATGGCCTTCGATGACTTGGATTGCTCCTCCACCGAAAATGAAGAATCAAGCTCAAGTGGAGAGAGCTCAAGTGAAGGGGGAGCCTCCTCTACTTCATCATCCGAAGAAGAAGAAGACATGGAAGCTATGGTAACAAATCTAACTCCCAAGAAAATAGTTTCCATGGTTTCTAGCTTAACTAGGGATTTATTTAGAGCAAAGAAGAAAAATAAGAGCATGTTAGATCAAATTAAGGATTTAGAAAATAAGCTAGAAAAAGCATGCTTAAATGATAATATTTCTTCTAGCTTAAATGATGCATGCTCACATGAATATATGCCATTTAATGTTAGTGATGCATGTATGGATGAAAATAGGGCTTTAAGGGAAAAGGTAGATTATTTAACCAAAGCCCTAGAGAAATTCACAATTGGCTCAAACACCTTGAACATGATCATAGGGAGCCAAAGAGCTAGTTTTAATAAGAAAGGCCTAGGATATAAAGAAAAGAAAAATGAAAAGGACTATAAATGCCTAATTGCTAGGGGACAAGATAAGAAGAAAGTAATTGCTAGGAAATGGATTCCTAAGGAATTTCTAGTGAACCCCATAGGCAAGAATTTGTATTGGGTTCCAAAATCCATCCTTAAGGGTTAGAAAAACCCTAGGATAGTCAACCAAATGGAATTCACCTATATCTTATTTTTATTTGACTTAGGATGGCGGGACAACATTTTTAAATAGTGTTAGGTGATGATAACTTGCCTATAAATAGTTAATAATGCTTAAATCATGATGATTAATGTAATTGCTATGTATATTTGAAATCATGATTTATGATTTTGAAATTTGGCACATCATCATGAGAAATAGGGTTAAATCATGTTTTAGGTGATACTTTGTTTATTATCATGACAATAATACCTAATGCATGATAACAATTCAATGAATACATGCATTTCATGATCATAATATGAATTTAAGTCATATATGTCTTTATGATCATGTTGAGTGTTAGGATGATACTTAACCTTGATAGAATTGTATGAATATAATGGTTAAGTATATATATAAATACCCTCTAGGATACATCTCACACTCACTATAGGCTACCATGATTGAAAACTTAGCATGGGTGAGGTGTTAGGATGATACAAATGTCCACTAATGCCTATGGCATTTAAATGGTCATTTAAAGTATCAAAATAGCAATAATAGACCAATCATGGGGAAGACTTATGTTTAATTCATAGACATATTACCCAAAGATCATGGTTGGATGTTTCATATGTTTTCAAAACAATTTCTTAATCTAAAATCTATGTATTCATGTTTTGAAACAATTGGAACCAAAACTAGGTGTTAAACTTGATACTAGAATGATAAAAAACCTAGTGGTTTTTAAAGCTTTTGGATTTTTTGGCAAATATCAGAAAATATAATGATTTTTCATGAAAAACTATTTTTTATTGATAGATATACTTACAATAAATATGTTCCCCAAATTTCATGATTTTTTGAATTTTTTGGAATTTTTAATGCATTTCTGAAATTCAGTCCGAAAATCAGAAAGTTCTGAAATTAAGGCTGCGGCCGATCGTAGTCCAACCTCCGATGATGGCTCAAAATCAGAACAGTAAAGGCCGAATTCAGGTTTTAGTCCAATTTTTGGTATTCTCCTTCCATTAGACTTGATGTCATAAGTTCAGAACTTAGTATTTATCTTTTTGATGGTGTCAAAGGGGGAGAAATAATTATGTTTAAGTAAATTATGATAGGGGGAGAAAATTTGTATGGGGAGTTTCATGGATTAAGGGGGAGGTGCATGTTGCTATATCATGTTTATGTTTACATGCTTTCTTACCTTAGAAATTTTTATCAAATGTTTTTACCTAACTTAAACGGATTGCCACACATCAAAAAGGGGGAGATTGTTAGGGCAATCTCTTGCCATGATTAGGTTTTGATGTGTGTGGAAAAGGGTTTAAGTTAGTTTGTTATGTTGATTTGATATGTGCGTTGAAGTCGTGCAGGACTTAGTAATTCGCACATGGAGCCGTGGCGAGATTCACATCTCATGACTCGGGTCTTGAGTCGGTGAAGGATAGCTTTGCGGAAGCCGTGCGCTTGGAGCATCTGAGGGACCGCCGGACGAGGAGCTTGGAGTGAAGCCGGAGGAAGTAGACTTCGAGGCAAGAGACGCGAAGGAGCATTGCAGAGCCGTGCGCCTGATGCTGCCGAGGGACGTGGCCGCGAACGAAGAGAACTTCGAAGGTGAGGGACTCCGAGAGATGAGAGTGAGCGAATGTAACCCGGGAAGGGGTAGCTCTTAGGTGAAACTTGGCCATTTGCTAAGTGTCGGATGGGATTTCCCGACACCAGTCGACTGCCATGGAATGACAGTCGACTGCTCTGAGTCGATTGGGTTCGACTAGTGTCTGACTCATGGGCATTTAGCGATCGCCGATCGGCAGCGATCGGCCGATCGCTATCGATCCGATCCGCCAAGGGATGGCCGATCGATCACGCGCACGCACGAGTGGAGTCGACTCGTTGAGGACTCGACGATCGAGCACCGATCGATCGATGGTGCCATCACCGATCGATACAATACAGTTGGATGGAATCCAACGTGGAAAGCAGCCGTTATTGGGCAATGGCTACGGGATCAGTTGACTGATCGAGGGCATCAGTCGACTGATCCTGTGTCAATGGGAAGAAACCCTCTTCCTCTATAAAAAGGAAGGGGATGGGGCTTTGGGAGGCTAATGCTTATGCTTTAATACCCTCCCAAAGTTCCCTAAAGCTTTCCATCCTCTTACTTGAGCTTATTTCCATTATATTTGTAAGAGGAGTGTTTTTGTGTAAAGAGGTTACCTCCACCGAGCTTTGTACAAAGGAGAGATCTAGTGGATAGATTGCGGAGTGATTCACCGTGGACGAATCAGACCGTGGATTAGCGGCGTAGCCGTGAACCATGTTACATCTCGGTGTTTGCATTGTTTGTATTTCTCTTTGTTCAATTTGCTTGTCTTTATTAGTCTTTCGCTTGCGCTAATCTTTTGTAGACGAGCAATTTACGACATCCATCGAACGAGGGCTATTCACCCCCCTCTAGCCGGCCGTCCCGATCCCCCAACATAATATATAATTCTAAATTATATATTTTACATAAATTTCTATAATTTTCCTATCTTTTGTTTTTTCAATTTTATGAGTCACATCTTCGCAAAGGTCTCGCTAAGCGATTTTCGGGTGCGATCGCGGGACAATGCCCCTTGCGGGGTTAGGGGCAGCGCCCCTTCTCGCAAAATGAATCTTGTGAGTGTCCCATCATGATCTTATAGTGCCTTAAGTCGCTGTCCAAAAAGATTAAAGCGAGACTTTTCCGTTTCGGAGAGTTTTTCTCAGTGGTTGAAGCCTACAAGTGTCCAAACACTTGTTGCTTCGTCTCTACGAGAAAAATACTCACAAAATATATATAATTAGAAAAATTACAGAAACTTACAGATATGTAATTTTCGTATCTAATACAAAAAATTACAAAACTAAACACATACATGCTTCGCACGTGGCTCTGATACCACTTTTGGACTATCCGAGCCGCAAAAATTGCTTTTTGCGTTGCGGAAACCTCGAAAGTCGGCCATGGATCCGTGCAAAGATAAACAAAAATAATACATGTACGTGTTAAGAAAACTTAGATCTACCTTAGATCTACATGCTAACAGCGTTACCCTTGTAGCGACGCTCTTCGCTTATCTCGCTCGTCCAAATGCTTTGTCGGATCTCGAAGAGTGTCAAGTGCACACTCCTCTACAAGTATCCACACGAACAATAGGTGGAGAAGACGACTTAGAGTGTGCTAGCACTCTTAGAAGTCCACGACAAGAAGGATGAGGGAGAGAGAGCTTGAGAGGAGAGGAGGAAGAAGATGAAGTTAATCCACTTCAATTCACCACTAATGCACACATAATGTGGCCGACCACTTCATGGAGATTTAAACCATGTAATACCAAGAGCCATGGCTCTTGGTCTTCCTCATGAGGTGGCACCGCATGATGTGTCCATGATGATGTGGAACATCATCATTGGCTGGCCCATGCCAAGTCATCATGACGTGGCATTTGGTCAAGTCAAACTTGACCATCATCTTCCCTCTCAAGTCAAGTCAAACTTGACCTCTTATCTCCCATGGTTGATCAAATCCAAACATTTGAATCAAGTCACTTTAATTTAATGAATCTCTATTCATTAGTTTAAATTGACTCAATGAATCAAATCTAAATTAGGCTCATTCAACACTTGAATCAAATTGAGTCCAACTCAATTAGTCTAATTTGGATTACTCTTAATCCAATTTGGTTCATCACATGAACCTAATCCACATGGTCCATCTTATGAACATAATCTCCATCTAATTGCCCTTTGTGTGTGACCCTATAGGTTCTTGTGACGTTGGCAATGCTCCTAAACCGATTTAGAAACATAAGCAATGAGCGGCATCTAGCAACACATCATTGCTACCCAAGTTACAAGAATGTTAAGATCCAACATCACCTTTGTGACTACTAATTGTGACTCTCACAATATGTGACAATGTCCTTCTATCCATGACATCTAGATTGACTAATTGAGGCATAGACTATGTCATCCTCTGTACAATCTATATCTTGAACTCCAAGTAGACTCGCTCTTATCAAATGAGCTCAATATCTCATATTGACTCATTTGGGCATGACCATGCACTTAGTGGTCTCACTCTATCAAGAATCATAATGTCACTCCCGCCATATAGGAGGGATAGATCCTATCTACATCACTCACATCCCTCTGCATAATTTGTTACATACCCAGTAATCACCTTTATAGTCCACCCATTTACGGGTGACGTTTGACGAAGCCAAAGTGTGCAACTCCTTATGTAGGGAACCATGGTGACTTCAGGTCCAAGGACTAATAGTGATACTAATAGTCACATGAGAAAGTATATGACACTCATATAACAATCCATGATACTTTCTCATGGCGGGTTATTCAGTATACATTCTCCAATGTATACCCATGTGTCAACTTAATATCTCATATTCATGACTTGTGAGATTAAGTCATCGAGTTGACCTACATACTAGTCTCTTCGCATTAACATTGTCCCTGAATGTTAATACTTGACTAGGAATGATTAAGAGTAGTATTCTCTATATCATCTCATTATCGATTCAACCAATCGATTGATATAGATAAGAACCTTCTACTCAAGGACGTTATTATACTTAGTTATTTGACACCAATACAAGTAAGTAAATAACCATAAAGAAATGCCTTTATATATATAGGAATATGATATAACAAGTCCATACAATAATCATCACATGATTGACTCTAGGGCTTTCACTAACACATCATCATCATGAAATTCTCAATTCGAGTCCTCCATTGCTCAAACCCTTCTTGTCCATAGAAGGTATACATGACCGGAGTGTTGATGTCCCATCCTAGGCTTTCTTTAAATTCCATCTTCTTTGTCTAGTGGTGCTCTCTTGGTTGTTAATCCTTGAAGAGCGACCTCGCTCTAATACCACTTGTTAGGACCTATGCGCCCGCTAGAGGGGGGTGAATAGCATTGTCATCGATTCGATGGAATTAATCGCATGCTTGCTACAAAACTTGTTATACGCAGCGGAATATACAATAATAAAATAAATACAACAATAGCACAAGCACAACCCCAGTCGATTGGTCCATAACCCCAGTCGACTGACAAAACTCAACCATGAGATTTAACACCAAGTATGATGCCCTCATACTTGCTAGACCACCCTTAGCCTAGACCTAAGCCTTCTAGCTACCTCCATCAGCCTCATGCCTATCGGATCCCTCTAAGTCATCGATGACTTGTTCATTCATACGCTATCCTTCATGTGCTTCCATCGACTATTGTCATGCTAACGGTGTCTACACTGCCAAGGCACATTGGACTTACACTGCCAAGACCACGCTTGGACTTTATACCGCCAACCATTGGACTTATGTTACCAAGACTCCACCCATGGGCTTTCCGCCGCCAATATCAACCCTTGGACTTCCCAAATGCCAAGTACCTATGACTTGGACTTTCATCGCCAAGACTACACCCTTGGACTTACGTGACCAAGACTACACCCTTGGACCTTTCATGCCAACCCAATGTTGGACTTTCCAAATGCCAAGACTCAAGCTTGGACTTTCCCTTGCCAAGACTCATGCTTGGACTTCCTATGCCAAGTACTCAAGACTTGGACTTTCCCATTGCCAAGTGTCCCACTTGGATTTCTCCATCATATGGTCAATGCCAAGTCAACCATATAGTCAAACAATGGTCAAATCATCATCAAATAGTCAATCATGACCTGGGTCGATTGCACCAACAATCTCCCCAACACATTGTCAAACATCAATGTCAAACATCAAAACACTACTCGAGTCAAACTCGAGTTCGATCAATCATGACCTGGGTTGATTGAACCAACACATACCAAAATCCTTCTCCACGAGCTCCTTTTAAAGCTTCACCTTGGGCTGGATTTCGCCTAGTAGTCGACTGATCGTGACCATCAGTCGACTTCTTTTGTAGCCGTTGTGAGACAACGACTCGATCCATGTTGGATAAGTTCCAATGGATACACCGATAGTCGACTGCTATTACCGAGCAATCGACTGCCAGAGCCATAGTCGACTGACCAGTCGGCTACCGAGCATTTTGCTCCCACAACCCCGACCAGTAGTTGACTGCGATACATGGCAGTTGACTGCTCAAACCATCAGTCGACTGCAAGGCTATTTCCTAGAGTTGAACACCAGTCGACTCTGATCAGTTCGACTGGCCATAATCCCAGTCGACTGCTACAAGTCGACTCGACTACCAAGTGTCAAAACACTTGACCAATCGATTGGTCCAAAGCCCCAGTCGACTGGTAACTTCAACCATGAGGTTTAACCCCAAGTATGATGCCCTCATATTTGCTAGACCACCCTTAGCCTAGACCTAAGCCTTCTAGCCACCTCCGTCAGCCTCACGCCTATCCAAGTCATCCATGACTTGTTCATCCATATGCTAGCCTTCAGGTGCTTCCATCAGCTATTGTCATGCTAAGTCGTTCTATACCGCCAAGGCACATTGGGCTTACACTGCCAAGATTACCGCTTGGACTTTACGCCGCCAACCCTTCGACTTATGCTGCTAAGACTCCCGCTTAGACTTTACGTCACCAATATCACCCCTTGGACTTTCCTTGCCAACCCATGTTGGAATTTCCATTTGCCAAGACTCAAGCTTGGACTTTCCATTTGCCAAGACCCATGCTTGGACTTTCCAATTGCCAAGTGTCCCACTTGGACTTTCCATGCTAAGTACCCATGACTTGGACTTCTCCATAATATGGTCAACCCCATGTCAACCATATACTCAACTCATTATCAAACAATGGTCAACTCCCTTGTCAAACATCAATGTCAAACATCAAAACACTACTCGAGTCAAACTCGAGTCCGGTTAATCATGACCTGAGTCGATTGCACCAACAATCTCTCCATTTTTTATGTTTGACAAAAACCACAAACACCTTTGAGTTAGGCCACCTAACTCAAATCTCCTTACTAATTCTCCCAAATTGGTAATCTCAAATTCTCCATCAACTTCTCTTGTTAATTCTCCCCCTTTTTGACATACATCAAAAAGGTTCTCTCTAAGGGTGTCAATGTCTCATATCCCAATGAGATCTTACAATCTCCCCCTTAGTCCAAAAACATCTAGGATGCCTTCACTCTTCCTAGTGATAAGTCCCATATCACTAAAGAGAGGCTTCCTATAAACTCTCTCAATTTTTAAATTGGGCATCTCACATTCCCATTTCTCCCCCTCATGAGGAAGAAAACATCCATCATCCCATGATCGATAACCTCCCTCTAAAGGCTTGCTCCCCCTTGACCATTACACCAACAATGTCCTTGGAGAGTCCCTAAGCCTATAGGAACACTAAACCATCAAAATTAAGGTTAAAAGTTCAACCTTGAACTTTCACACACCTTAAAATTGATACATACCACAAACAACTCCCCTAATCCATATCCAATGGATTTTCACCCTTTCCAATGCTTTCCAAATCATATCCTAGGGTTAGGAGCAGTTAGAGTAGCCTAGCATAGCTGAAATCAAGCTAAACAAACCTTGTTTATCCAAAATCAGGTCTGACAGTCGACTCTCTCAGTCATCAGTCGACTGCCCTTGACGCCAGTTGATTGCCATAAGCAGCAGTCGACTGTTTTTTGTAAATGCAAAAATTCAAAAATCAGAAATGATTTTTGAAAATTCATAAGTAATTATACATAATATGAAAAATCACGAAAATTCATATGTATAATATTTATGTCAAATATTATGGGTGAAAAATATTTGAAAAATAAAATACCCATAAAATAATGAGATTGACACAAAGTTTAAAATCATTGAAAAGTTCAATGTTTTGGCCCTACTTTGTATCATCTTCATCAATGGTGATTGCTATCAAAAGATAGACTTCACCAAGGTTTTCTAAAATGATTTTAAAATATTTTTGAAAACTTATATTGGATCATGATCAATGGGCTCAATGCACATGACTTGCACATTAGCTTTCCCCATGATCCACCCATGATATAAGATGAGTTTGAGTTTATCTAGATGCAAAAACTATGCACCTTAAACTTAACTCATTTCCTAGCATCTCACATGTGTCTAGAGTGTTTGAAAACACACACATGTCAATGTAATGTGAGATGTGGATTTTGGTTATCCTAATCTAAGGCCTCATGCATTTTCTAAGGCAACATTACTTGATTCCCTTATACATGAGACTTCAAGTCATGCCATAGTCCTTAACTTAATTTTAATGTATGAAATATGATCATGGAATAAATGATAGCAAAAATAAAGCAATACCAATAATCATGATGTCATGGCATATGATTAAATCCTAAACATACATGACACTAAAACCTAAGTATGATCATGACATATTATATAATAAAAATAAATATGATGTCATGACATGACATATGACAAATCAATCATGGAAAATAAAATATAATGGTATAAAATACCTAAATTTTAATGTTAATTGCCATTTGTTATTATTAAGTCCATTTTGCCACATTACTACTAATCCCCCAAGTGTGCCAAAAACCCAAAATGACACACCATGAATCTAAGACCTAACTTGTGCCAATTTGATCAAATTATCAAACTCCTTAAATGACATTGACACATCCTAAAATCCTTTAGGATATAGATCAACCTCCTCAAGACCTGGATTTTCGCTTGGTAGTCGATCAGAATGCGATCTTGTTGTCTCACAACTGACTTAATCCACGCCATTCAAAGCCAACGATTACACCGGGCAATGATTTCAGGATGTAGCCGACTGACCAGTCGACTACCAAGAATTCTGCTCCGGCAACCCTAACCAATAGTCAACTGCCATCCATGGTAGTCGATCATTGTTATCACCGACCGCCCATCGCCGGGCAATGATCGCTAGACTATTTCTTGTAATAAACACCACGACTCGATCGGTTGACCGCCATAATCCCATAATCCCACCGATCGCTATAAGTCAACTCCTACCGCCAAGTGTCAAAACATTTAACCAATCGATTGGTCCAAAGCCCCAGTCGACCGATAACCTCAACCATGAGGTTTAACCCCAAGTATGATGCCCTCATACTTGTTAGACCACCCTTAGCCTAGACCTAAGCCTTCTAGCCACCTTCGTCAGCCTCACGCCTATCAGATCCCTCCAAGTCATCCATGTCTTGTTCATCCATAAGATAACCTTCAGGTGCTTCCATTGGTTATTGTCATGCTAAGTTGGCCTATACCGCTAAGGCACATTGGGCTTATGCTGCCAAGACTACCGCTCAGACTTTACGCTACCAACCATTGGACTTATGCTGTCAAGACTCCCGCTTGGACTTTACGCCGCCAATATCACCCCTTGGACTTCCCTTGCCAACCCTTGTTGGACTTTCCATTTGCTAAGACTCAAGCTTGGACTTTCCATTTGACTAGACCCATGCTTGGACTTTCCAATTGCCAAGTGTCCCACTTGGACTTTCCATGCCAAGTACCTATGACTTGGACTTCTCTATCATATGGTCAACCCCATGTCAACCATATAGTCAACCCATTGTTAAACAATGGTAAACTCCCTTGTCAAACATCAAAACACTACTCGAGTCAAACTCGAGTCTTGTCAATCGTGACTTGGGTCTATTGCACCAACAATTCACTCTAGATCGCAACTGTTAATTTTGAGAAAGACATGCATGATCATTCTTAGGATGCCCGTACGAGTGAGGTGCTCGGGCCACAGAGGTGCTTGGGATGCCCGCATGCATGAGGTGCTTGGGATGCCCACACGTGTGAGGTGCTTGGGACACCCACACGAGTGAGGTGCTCGGGCACATGAAGGTGCTCTGGCACACGAAGGTGCTCGAGATGCCCACGTGTGTGAGGTGCTCGGGCCTTTGAAATGCTCAAGATGCTCGCACATGTGATGTGCTCAGGACTTGGACGCTCATTGCTCGGGCACTACACTATAAAAAATCATGCATTTGGCGACAAATTTTGCAATGAATTCTGAATAAAAATTCATTGCAATTTTTTTTTAAAAAATTTGCAATGAAATATTTTCTGTTGTAAATAAATCACCGCAAAAATTACAACGAATAAATTTTTTTTTGCAAAATTAATTTCTACTTAGCGATAAAAATGGAAACAAAAATAATTTATCGCAAACTTTAGCGACAAAACATAGATCGTCGCCAAATCAATGACGAAAACATAGTTCGTCGCAAAAGACTAATAAATTTATTTACATATTACTTTGCATCGGAAATTAATTTGGCGACAAAGATAACTATTCGTCGCCAAATTTTATGATGAATAATTATATTGGTTGCCAAATCTGTGACGATAACATAGTTCGTCAGAAAAGACTAATAAATTTATTTACCATATTTTCATGAAAACTTTGCAACGGAAATAAATTTCATCGCAAAATTTGCCATGAATCAAATTTTCATTACAAAATATTCAAGGTCAGTCGACTGGCGTCTGACCAGTTGACTGGTCAGTCGACTAACAAAATTTCTATAAGGTAGTACAGTAAGACAGTCAATTGATCTTGTTGATTAGTCGAGTGAATAGCGATCTGTCGATTGGGCAGTCGACTAAAAATGGTTTTGTAAGTTGCTACAGTAAATTAGTCAACTTATTTTATTGACTAGTCAACTGATAGTGGATAATTTGTGATAATTTTTTTTTTCACAATCATGCATTCATCAGTCGTCTGATGGTTGTCATCAGTCGACTAGTAGTGGATAAGCAGGCCACAGAATATTTTTTAGTCGACTGCCCAGTCGACTAATAATATACCAGTCGAATTGTCACATGGGGCAGTCGACTGTTGCTTCTTTTTATGCAACAAAATTTATTTTCGTTGCTAATCTGGGAAAATACAAAAAAAATATCATGATAAATTCTACTATTTTTCCCTGTTTTACAACAAACACATATAACAATATAAACTAATTCACATATCAAACTTCATAATCATCTAATAAATGAAAATAATTCAATACCAAATCAATATATACATAACAAACATAAACGTAACTTACAATACATGAATATTGAATGTGATAAGTCAAATAACATTTAAATACAACAAATTCAAACATAATCACCATCGTCACCATCATCATCAAAAAATACATCATCATTGTCATTATTACAGGGATCAGCAAGAGGACCAGATCAAGAAGGAGGAAGTTCACTTGAACTAGATGTTAATTGAAGATGCTGCATAATTAACATCTGTTGCCTCCGAAATTCATTCATCTATTCATTTACATCCTGTTCTCTTTGTCTCGATTCATTTTCCTTTTGCCCTAGTAACTCCCTCAAATGAGTAACCTCTTCGGTCAATTGATTTATTTCTTCTTTTACTGTCGGTGAGGATGAAGAAGAAGCACTAGAGGCTTTATAGGTTCGACTCGATATTGCTAATAGAAGGCTCATATTCGACTGCATCATCAGTTGCACTTGAATTTATCTATGCAAGTTCATCGTATTTCTCCTATTTTGAAAAAAAGTTAAATAATAACAAAAGACCGTTAAACTTTTAAAATTATAAACCTTCATTGTTCTAGCTCTTTCCCCACTCCATGTCTTATCTTTCTTTTAAAAAGTACGGGTGAAAATGTCTATAAATAATGGCTCAGTCCCCCTCTCCTGGGCCTAAACAAACATCGTTATAATTTATAAATTAGTGAGTATTAGATTACAAAATTAGGATTTGAAAAAACTCACCAATCGATGTCTATGTTCATCGATATTGATTGAGCTTCCTGCATACGTGGTAGACATAGCGCCGAAACTACAATGTTGATTTTTCTTATTTTGATCACTCCTTCATTTGCTATCCTCAGATCCCCAATATACAACAATTTTATTCCAATTCTCCTCGGTTATGCAGTGTGGCTTTTTTACTTCTGGTTTTCGCATGACTGAGTATGTTTCTGATATGGTCGCCACACTTTTTCTTGAAAATCCTCCTTATCTCTAGTGTTTCACTCTCCTCCCAAGTAAATACCCGCTGCAGTAGAGAAAATACGAATTGATTATATTAACTACAATTTTATAAACAAAATGATTTAAATAACTTACCTTAAACTCATTCCACCATAAACATTTTATTTCTTCTGACGTGCTCGTATAAGTCATAGAAGCTTCGCCCCAATGGTTATTCACTATTTTATTCACCTCATGAATAACATGTACAAAATTTGTTAATCTATCATAAAATAAAAACAAACCATGTTAGATATTTATAAAAATATATATCTTATTAAAAACATAGATAATTTAAAACTTAAATACTTACAAATCTCTACACAGAGATATCAACTCTCGTGTATCTTTCCTCTCAACCAGTGATTGTTGTACTGGGGAAGATACAATAGCAGGGATCTATTGAGAACCAGAAGATCCTGCAATTGGAGAAGACGTGGAGGGCACATTTTCTACAAGAGCATCAGATTGTGTAGGGGCTGAAGTAGAGGAAGACTGTGATCTTCCATCACTACTCCATCTATGACCGCCACATCAAAACTAATAATCATAATTATTAGAAGAATATGAAAGTAAAAAAGAATTACATTTGCATATCAAATTTATAATATGAACAATATGAAAAAATTACTATATTTGAAGCAACTAGATAACCTATAAAAAAGAACAGTTCATTAATATATTAAATATATAAAATTTAGAATTAGACAGTAAATAGAAACATAATTGATACTGAATAAAAGTTACCCATAATTATAAATCGAAGTGCTCATTATGAATTTCATCTTGGTCATACGTCTCTTCAATGTCATCATCCTCCTCCTCATCATCATCGTTATCGTCATCGTCATCCTCTAAATTAAATTCTTCATCTTTATCCTTATGCATTTCACTTGCATCAATGTTAATTACTATGCCACTACGATCTCATAACGTTGAAATATTATATTCTTCGATATGAAATGTATTTACAACTTCGTCTTATTAATATGCTATGTCTTCCCAATGTTCCTCAATTTTTTTACGTGCTTTTGTTTTACAAACATCCCACCAATCACTTTTGTCTCGTCTTAGACTAGGATATGAAGCATAAAAAATACTTAAATCACTTGTTGTGCTAACACAAATGGTTCATACCTCTTGTATAATTTTTTGTAATTTATTTCAACCAAATTAAACTGTGGATGCACCCTCATGCCTTTGATAGAGTCAAACCAACGACACATAAATAAAACAACTCACAAATCTGAGTCTGGGTACTCTACCTCTAAAATTTCATCTAAGAAACCATAAAAATCATTCCTTGCACCTACATCATTAGATGAATGAACACAAACCCCACTATTCATTGTAGCTTCACCCATTCCATATTCTTGAGTATGAAAATTATATCCGTTTCTGAAATATGTCGGCTAAGTTTTCACCATTGAGTTTGGACCCTATGATAGAGGATTTACTAATTCTTGCTCAATGTGAGCATGATTATCAAGAATCTAAAGTCAAATAAGTATGTGTTAAAGTCAAGATTTAACAAATTTATTATCATAGGCTACTTACATATTTTTTGAACCATGGTGCAAATTCTTCATCGCAGAAACTATCAAACTCATGCTTCAGAAGCTCAGAATATAGGGTTTAAAAAATCCAACCATAAAAATAAATATAATACGAACAATAATTTATGATATATGAAATATATAATATAACATGTATCTACTCACTCAAAATACGACATTACTTCTGGATAATTCAGTAAAATATATGTGTGGGCTGCTCACCACTCTTGACCAGTTAAGTATCTACGTGTACAAGATCCACTCGGTCGACCAAGGTAGTTAAAAATTGAGAATGACTTCAAATTGGGATCAACAGGACCCTTATCATTTATTCTTGCTCTCCGACTTTTGCATTGAACGTGAGGTTCAAAATAATATGATGCAAAAGTTTTAACTTCCTCCATAATATATGCATTAACAATAGAAGCCTCAACATGAGCCTTATTTTTCACCTTTTTTTTCAAGTGATAGAGGAATCTAACAGTAATAAAACAAAATGCATTAGAAATTAACTTATACTAAAATTAATCAAATTCACTAACAATGATAAAAAAAAGAAAAAGTTCACCTTTCAAACGGATACATCCATCGAAATTGAACAGGACCTCCAACTTTGGCCTCATATGGCAAGTGAACCAAAAGATGTTCCATAGAATCAAAAAATGTCAATGGAAATATTTTTTCTAAGTTACACAAAATGATTGGAAAGTCTCTCTCTAATTTCTCCATGTGTAAATGACTCAATACTGTCAAGCAAATATTATGAAGGAAAATGCTTAATTCCGTAATTGCACCCCATACAAAATTTGGTAATATTTCCTTAAAAGCAATAGGAATTAGTCTTTCCATGAATATATGACAGTCATGACTTTTCAAACCAATCAATTTGCATTCCTTCAAATCGACTCATTTGCCAAGATTAGAGACATAACCATTAAAAAATCTCAATGATTTCAACCATTCACAAACAATCCGTCTTTGATCCTTATTCAATGTATAAATTGCTTTTGGTTTTGGTTCCCTACTATTTTCATCAACATCAAGGGCGGATCATTTACAGATGAGACACATATCTTTTCTTTCATTTAGATTGTGTTTTGTTTTTCCAGTAATATCCATCACCGTATTTATCAGATTATCAAAAACATTCTTCTCAATATGCATTACATCAAGATTATGATGAATCAAATTACTCTGCCAATACGGTAAATCCCAACATATACTCCGTTTAGTCCATTTACGTATACTTCCATAGTCATATATTGCAACATTTGGTTCTTCAATAACAGATGGAAAGTTAAGGACTCTATGCCATAAGAATTGACTGGTTAATCTTAATGGTGAAGGTGTTCTTTCAATTCTATTCTTAGTGAATTCTTCTTTATTTCTTCTGAATTTATGATTTGGCGGTAAAAATTGTCTATGACAATCAAAATAACTCGGTTTCTTTCCATGTTTCAATCTGAATGACTTTGATCTCTCCATACATATTGGACATCTTAAAATCCCAACGGTACTCCATCCCGATAAGTAGGAAAATCATTTACGGTCCAAAGAAGTGTAACTCTCATTATGAACATCTGATTAGTATGTACATTATATGTAGAAACACCCTCATCCCATAGTTGTTTCAGCTCAGCAATCAGTGATTGCATGTAAACATCTATTAACTTCTTGGGATTATGAGGGTCAAGAACAATCAATCTTAAAAACATATACGATGTTTTCATATACATACCAGGAGGAAGATTATACGGAGTTAAGATAATTGGCCAGCAAGAATAAGTTCTTCCTGATTTGCCAAATGGAGCAAATCCATCAGCACATAGACCCAACATGATATTTCGAGTCTCATTCGCAAACTTAGGATATGTTCTATCAAAAATTTTCCATGCCTCTACATCTGATGGATGACACATTAGCCCTTTCCTCTGTTTCATGATTTGCATGGCAAGTCATGTGTTCAACAGTGACCTTTGATGCATAAAACCTTTGCAATCTATGAGTTAAAGGCAAATAGAACATTTGTATGTATGATTTACGTCGCTTATTACGATTCAATCTCGTGGTACTCTTGTACCTACATTGATTATAGAATTTACAAATCTCTGCATCTGCATTATCTCCCCAATATAACATATAACCATCTTTGCAAACATCAATTCTTTGCACCGGAATACCTAAATCTTTCACAAGTTTTTTCATACTATAAAAATCATTGGGCATTATGTGATCACGTGGCAATACTTCTCTAATAACTTGAACGAAATCATTAAAACAATCTTCGGACACATTATGATCAGCTTTAACATTCAACAATCTTGCGGTTAGAGATAATTTAGTGTGGTTGTCACAACCAGACCATATGGGTATCTACAGCTCTCAACACTTGTTGAAATTTGAGATATGGTTCGTTGTATACATGTTCATGAACACCTGTTACTTCTACCTCCTCCAACGACGATGAATAACTGGTATACATGTGTTCAAATGTTTGAGGATAACTAGAACTTGCAGCATTCGATTCAGTATTCAAATTATGACCAAATGCATCGACTATTTGTTCGATCGGAGAGTTGCTAGAGGGGGGGTGAATAACAATCGTAAAAGCTTGTCATTTTGTTTCGATACAACCAAAGTATTGTAGTAGAAATAGAAATAAAGCTAAAGTAAATAGACACCTTTGTTTTTACTTGGTTCACAACCAAAAGGTTGCTACTCCAAGGCCTCACAATCCTAGACTGTGTACGCTGGGCCAATCCACTAAAAGTCTCCTCCCCGTTGGAGTTAGGAGACGACGATTACAAGAAAAAGATAGAGGGAGAGGCAACAAGCCTACCTCTCCTCTTTACAACAAAAAGCCCGAATACAAGAAGTAAAACAAGTAAATGAAATGAAGCTACCGACAAAAATATGAAGACTCGATGCGATGTCGGCATTACGACAGTGTAGTATTGTCGTCGGAAGCTTACCGTTGTTGGAGCACTTTAGGAGCAAGAATAGAAGATTCAAAGAGGTGAAAAGCCTCTTCTTTTATAGACCTTCAAACCCTAGCCCGTTGAGATCCAGATCTGGGTCAAAGCTCCTCATCCCCCCATTTTTGGTGGAGCTTATCTTGACTTTCTTCGAGATGATCAGCTTGACCATCAGTCGACTGCCAATTAGCCTTCGATCGATTGTTATCTTGATCATTCACCTGCAACAAAGAGTTAGCACAGAATACATGACCGATGGTAAATACGATGGTCCTTATCATCCGACCTCGACCTAGACCTTCCTCTGGAAGTCTTAGTCGGATCACTGCCTACGGTAGTCCCCATACGGAGGACACAACCTTAGCATCACTCCACACTCAGTGCTTATCTCTGATCCTTCCCAGCCTGTCACTTAGCTTCTGGTCACTACCGAGGTTCCTCGACTCCAACGAGATTCTCCTGGTGTCGCCTGACCACCACAGTTTCTCGTCCCAAGATTCTCCGAGTGTCACTGACCTTGGGCTTAGCTTAATTATTTCCTACACACTTAACACATCTCATGAGATAACAATAATAGCTTAACTTTGAACCTTTGTCATAATCAAAACCTAGGTTCGATTATTTGGTGCCCCTGCACCAACAATCTCCCCCTTTTTGATCTATGGAAAACCGATTCAAAGTTAAGGAAAAACATAAATAAGCATGTAATAATAAGTATGAAAGAAATATGAAAGTGTGTAAACATGAGCAAGTTTGTATGAGTAAAATAGTAAGTGTGATTAAGCAAGTGTAAGTAAGTATGAATAATAAGTTCTTTTTCAAATCCCCCTCAAGGTTACCTCCCCCTTGACCTTTGGTGAGTTTTTAAAAAAGAAACTTATCTCTCCCCCTTAACGTTTGGCTACTTAAAGAAAGTTATGTCCACTTAAAAAACATTTGACTCCTTAACTTTGGCCTCTCTTCTCCCCCTTTTGCCATATATCAAAAATACTTGGGGATTTATAAAAAAAAACTTTAGAAACCCATATTTAGGATTAACATATGTTTGTAAGTCCAAGCACGTCCCTTTTAATTTTGAAAATAATAGTTTCAATATAAATTCAACTAATAGCATGTTCAACTCTTTTGACTTAATTAATATAAAATGATCAATAAGTCTTGATGAGAGTTGGTTATTTTAAATAATTATACTCCATGATTCATATTGATGCACTTGATCTACATATGGAATCAAGAGTAAGGTCCTTGTAGGGAATTCTTTATGCCAAATGGCATATGCGCAACGGAAAAATTAGGATCCCTTCCAAGTGATCCATGCGAAAGCAAACTCGTATAAAATAAATTTCTCTAAACCAAGCCTATCTTATAGGAGAGGATTACCTTTGTTGCGTGCCCTTGTTAATCCCGCTTCTTCCTTTTGTTTGTTGGATCTTTAGCACGTTCAAGTGTCCGTGCCTCTATATGTATCCACACGAGCAAGCTCTTGTCTCACAAAAGAAAACTAGAGGAGCTCTCCTTTACTTCTTGCTAGAGAAGTCCCTAAAGGAGAGGAAGCTAGGGAAAAAGAGAAGGGAAGAAGAAGACTACTCTTCTTGCTACACTCACAAAAGCCACACAACAATAAGCTCACAAGCTCTCTCCAAGCCTCAAGCTCCCAACAACCACACTCCACCAAAAACTCTACTTTGGCCGGCCACTCCATGGAGCCTTTTATAGGGTTGGAAAAACCCTTCCACCTCCTTCACATTCAATGCAATCCATTGCATTGAGACACACTCAAAAAGGATTTGGCTTCCTTGTTTGGCGCCACTTAAGGAGACAAAACCATTTTGTTTCCTTCCACCTTATCTAGCTTAGGTGGATGCTTAGGTGGCATGCTTATGTGGCATGCTTATGTGGCATTCTTATGTGGCATTCATGCATGTTGAATTAATCTTATTAATTCAATTAAGCTTATGTTATCATATTGAATTAATCTTATTAATTCAATTAAGCTTATGTTATCATATTGAATTAATCTTATTAAATCAATAAGGTAACATATTGAATTAATCTCATTAAATCAATTAGCTAAAATTCTCATTAAGCTTAAAGTCCAAAAACCATTTTGTACTTAATCTTATTCCCAAATTATTCTAGTCAAACTAGAATACTCTAATTCCTCTAATTATCATGCTCTTTGTGTGTGACCCTATAGGCTCTCATAACGTTGGCAGTGGACCTAAACTCTTTTAGATACACAAGCAATGAGCGGCATCTAGCAATACATCATTGCTACCCAAGTTACGAGATAAGTCAAGATCCGACTAACCTTTCCGTGACTACTATAATATATGACCGTGTCCTTCTATCCTTGATATCAGATTGATCAATGAGGCATAGACAGTGTCATCCTCGATCAATCTATGTGTTTCTTGATCCCTGAGTAAACTAACTCAAACAAATGAGCTCAATATCTCATATTGACTCATTCGAGCATGGCCATGCGTTTTAGTAGTTCTACTCAATCAAGGGGCCCACCGATATCACTCTCGTCATATGAGAGGGATAGATCCCATCTACATCACTCACATCCCTCCGCATAATTTGTTATATACCCAGTAATCGCCTTTATGGTCCACCCTGTTACGGGTGACATTTGACGATACCAAAGTACATAACTTCTTATGTAGGGAACCGTAGTGACTTCAGGTCTGAGGACTATTCATACCAATAGTCACATGAGAAAGTTTATGACACTCATATAACGATCCATGAAACTTTCTCATGGCGGGTCAGTTCAGTATATATTCTCTAATATATACCCATGTGTCAACTTGATATCATATATCCATGACTTGTGAGATCAAGTCATCAATTGACCTACATGCTAGTCTTTATGTATTAATATTGCCCTTGCATATTAATACTTGACTAGGAACATTTAGAAAGTGTTCTCTACAGCCTCTCATAATCAATTCTGCCAATTGATGTGTTGTAGATAAGAACCTACTTTTCTAGGGCATTACTATATTTAATTTAGCTGGCACAAGCAAGACTTAAATATAATAACCAATCCTTTGCCTTTATAGAATATGATACAAAATGTTCCCTATTCAACCATCACATGATTGGTTCTTAGGGCTTTAACTAACAATCTCCCACTAGCACTAGTACCAATCACTATGATATCTAATACCTAGTGACCTAGTGTGACCATCATGCTTCCTCTGCACAAAGCCTTGGTCAATGGATCTCGATGTTAGATTCGTCGGTATGCATATCCTCACATCTCCTCTATCGATGATCTCTCGAATGAGATGGAAGCGCGTATGTGTTTGGTCCACGATGTGATCGAGGTTCCTTGCTTTAGCTCATAATAGCCCCATTGTTGTCACAATAGAGGTCTATTGGATCTGCAATGCTAGGAACTACCCCAAGTTCATGATGAACTTACGAGCCAAACCTCCTTTCTTTTGCATCGATGCGAATATACTCGGCTTCGTTGTAGAATCAAGAATCGTGTCTGCTTTGAACTCTTCCACTCACGGCTCCACCATTCAGCAAAACACGCACTCGATTGCGATCTATAGTCATCCTTGTCTGTTTGGAAGCTTGCATCACTGTAACCCTTTACAGCTAGCTCCTCATTGCCTCCAAATATCAGGAAATATTCTTTCGTTCTTCGTAAGTATTTAAGAATATTTTTGAATGCTATCCAGTGACTTTCACCTGGATCCGACTGGTATCTACTCGTCATGCTCAAAGCATACGAGACGTCAGGACGAGTACAAAGCATGGCGTACATGATAGACCCTATGGCAGACGCATAAGGGATCTTATCCATGCGATCTCTCTCCTCCCTAGAAGAGGGACATTGAGTCTTCGAAAGACTCACACCATGTGATAAAGGCAGAAATCCTTTCTTGGAATTTTGCATAGCAAAACGATCTAGCACTTTATCAATGTATGTACTCTGACTTAGGCCAAGTAATCTTTTAGATCTATCTCTATAGATCTTGATGCCTAGAATATAGGCAGCTTCACCTAAGTCTTTCATCGAGAAACAATTCCCTAACCACATCTTCACAGACTGGAGTGAGGGAATATCATTTCGAGAAGTATGTCATCTACATACAAGACAAGAAATACAACTGTGTTCTACTATTTCTCTTGTAGACACAAGGTTCATCTTCATTCTTGATGAAACCAAACTCCTTGATTGCATCATCGAATCGAAGATTCCAGCTTCGAGAGGCTTGCTTTAGTCCATAAATGGACCTTTGCAGTTTGCATACCTTTCCAGGATGCTTTGCATCTTCAAAACCCTCAGGCTGTGTCATGTACACATCCTCGAGTAGCTTTCCATTCAGAAAAGTGGTTTTGACATCCATCTGCCAGATCTCATAATCGTGGTAGGCTGCAATAGCAAGTATGATCCGAATGGATTTAAGCATCGCATATCGGTGAAAAGGTTTCATCATAGTCAATACCATGAATTTGTTTGAATCCTTTAGCCACCAATCTACCTTTATAGGTATGCTTATTACCATCCATGTCAGTCTTTACTTTAAAGACCCACTTACACCCAATGGGTTTTACCCCTTCAGGTGGATCAACCAAGGTCCATACTTGGTTAGTGTACATGGATTCCATTTCGGATCTCATGGCCTCTAGCCATTTCTCGAAATCTGGGCTCATCATAGCTTCTTGATAGGATGTAGGCTCGTCAAGATCGACAAGCAATACATCACCATTGTCAGTCAAGAGAAAAGAATATCTCTCGGGTTGACGACGGATCCTGTCAGATCTACGAAGAGGTTGGTCTACTTGAACAGGTGTTTGTTCCACAACTCTTTGGGCAACAATTTCCTCATCCACAACACTTTGTGGTTCCTGTTCATTTTCCATCGAAGCCTTAGTGTTATCGTCATCTTGAACTTCTTCAAGATGAATTTTACTCCCACTAGTTTTTCTAGAAATAAATTCTCTTTCTAGAAAGACAGCATTTCTGGCAACAAACACCTTTCCAAGTGTGGGATTGTAAAAGTAATATCCCTTAGTTTCCTTGGGATATCCGACAAAATAACACTTATCTGATTTGGGTCCTAGTTTATCTGAGACTTGACGTCTTACATAAGCTTCACAACCCCAAATCTTTATAAAAGACATTTTGGGACTCTTCCCAGTCCATATCGTATATGGTGTCTTTTCTACGGCTTTTGATGGGACGCGATTAAGTGTGAAAGTGGCTGTCTCTAGAGCTAGTCCCTAAAAGGAAGTAGGTAGATCAGTCTGGCTCATCATTGATCGTACCATATCTAATAGAGTACGATTTCTCCTCTCAGATACACCATTCCATTGTGGTGTTCCAGGGGGAGTGAGTTGGGATATTATCCCACACTCAGCCAGGTGATCACGAAACTCTTGACTAAGGTATTCACCACCTCGATCTGATTGAAGTAGCTTGATACGCTTACCAAGTTGGTTTTGTACTTCATTCTTGAATGCTTTGAACTTTTCAAAGGATTCTGACTTATGTCTCATCAAATATAAGTAGCCAAATCTACTCATATCATCAGTGAAAGTAATAAAGTACTTATAGCCTCCTCTGGCCCGACATTGAAAGGCCCACATACATCATTATGTATGAGTCCTAACAAGTCTGTCGCTCTCTCTCCATGTCTACTAAATGGAGTTTTAGTCATCTTTCCTAAAAGGCAAGATTCGCATACCTCATATGATTCAAAATCAAATGAGTCCAATAATCCATCTTTATGGAGTTGGGATATGCGTTTTTCATTTATGTGACCTAGGCGACAAAGTTGAGATATGTTTGGTTGAATCATTCGATTTGAACCGCTTGGTATTTACGTTATAAATTGGGTTTTCTAAATCTAGAACATAGAGACCATTCATAAGTGGTGCATTACAATAGAACATTTCATTTAAATAAATGGAACAACATTTGTCCTTTATTATAAAAGAAAAATTTTTCTTGTCTAAACAAGATACAGAAATTATGTTCTTTGTCAATGCAGTACATATAAGCACTCCTCTAGTTCTAAGATAAGCCCAAAGGCAAAGACAAAGAATATGTTCCTCACATACGAAGAACTTTTGCGCCATTGCCTACTCGTAGGTCTACTTCGCCTTTTGCCATTTGTCTACTATTTCTCAGTCCCTGCACATTATTACAAATGTGAGATGCACATCCGGTATCTAATACCCATGTAGAAGAAATAGATAGATTAACTTCTATAACGTATACCAGGCGTAAGTCCCACTTCTTTTATTCTTTACTTCCTCAAGGTAGACTTTGCAGTTTCGCTTCCAGTGTCCAGTCTCACCGCAATGGAAGCAGTCCCCTTCCTTAGGTACTTTACCTTTACCCTTTGAAGTGGATGAATTGGCCTTGCCTTTGGCTTGGGTCTTACCCTTGCCTTTGCGCTTACCTTTGCCCTTCTTGACCATTAGTACGTTGCTAACTTTCTTTTTGAGATTCGGTTCAGCAGTTCTTAACATGCTGAGAATCTCAGGCAAAGGTTTATCAATTTCATTCATGTTATAATTCATGACGAATTGATTATATGCTTCCGGCAACGATTGCAGGATAACATCGGTTGCCAATTCTTGGCTCAGTGGAAAACCTAGTCTTTCAAGGTTCTCAACGTACCCAATCATTTTGAGTACGTGAGTTCCTACAGGTGTTCCTTCTTGCATCTTGCATGCAAAAAGAGCCTTAGACACTTCAAAATGCTCGTGCCTAGCTTGTCCTTGATATAGTTGTTTCAAATGCTCAACCATATCATAGGCATCCATGTTCTCATGTTGCTTCTGAAGCTCAGAGTTCATGGTGGCAAGCATAAGACATGACACATCTAATGCGTCATCTTGATGCTTCTTATAAGCATCCTTTTCAGCACGAGTGGCCGCATGGGCGGGTGTTTCAGGGGTAGACTGCTCTAGGACATACAGTTTGCGTTCTTGTTTGAGGATAATCCTCAAGTTCCTATACCAGTCAAGAAAGTTCGCTCCATTAAGCTTGTCCTTCTCAAGGATAGATCGCAAGTTGAGGGGGTGTGTCGTGTTAGATGTCATGGTGATCTACAACATTAAAATGCAAAGTTAAGTATCATACCTAAATCATTTAATTAGGCCTTTAATTAAATGAGGCTCCCACTAAATTCTCATAGCTACTATTTAGCTATAAATTTATATGGGATAAAGATCCACATTATAATTCGTCTTGAGTTAGCTTTGGCTAATCGCCCAAGACGTAGTATAATTAGGTAGGCAATCTTTTGCCAATTACATCTGATGTAACTCTTTAATAGCTTTGGTTAAGTTTTAGATTAGTTTAGTGTTTATTCCTAAACCAGCTTCCAGGCTGTGGCGAGGCACAGGGGCCTTCTTGGATATCGGAGCAACGACCACTTCTAAGACAAAGCTGATGTTCGGAAATCACATAAAACTAATTTTAAAACTTATGTTCAAAGCTAATATATGCCTCTACTTTCTTAACTAATTAAGAAAACTTAATTAAGTCTTAACCAAGTTTGATAGCGGGACATCACGATTGTCCACTCGCACTCTTCCAAGATAAAATGCATTGCTTTGCTTTGGCAAACCCAATAACAAATGATCGAGGAAGTAGTGAGTACCAAGCTTTGGTAGGCATATCGTTTTTGACTTATTAAGAAATAAACATGTATCATATACATATTAGCATACATCACATATAAGCTAAACTAATCATGCATCACATACAAGCTAAACTAACATGCATCACATACATATTAAACTAAGCGTGTCATGGTTATGGCCCTTATTCTACAATCTTCTCAAGCCAATGAAAATATTGATTGGTCAACCTAGGGATAGCATCTTCTCCTAAGTGCTTCCTTTTGGTTGTCTTTTGTGTTGACTTCCTCCTTGTAACCTCATCTTCCAATGGACCCTCCATCTTTGTTTTGTACATTACAAAAGGAGAAATACTCGAGTTACATTCGAGTCTAAAACTAATTTTACAACAAGAATTTTAGGAGGAAGGCACGACACGCAGGCCGTATTTAAGAATTACAACACACACACATTCACAAACCTTTTGGGACTAGGCCATAACCATGCACCATGTCATTTTAACTTTTAAAAGACATTGGATATTTTATTATGTTTGACAATTGCTAATGCAATTATCAACTCATAATAAAATTTATCCTACTTCTATATCACATATAAAATAGAGAAAACCTATTTTATACGATCTTTCGCAAGTGGCTCTGATACCACTGTAGGGAATTCTTTATGCCAAATGGCATATGCGCAACGGAAAAATTAGGATCCCTTCCAAGTGATCCATGCGAAAGCAAACTCGTATAAAATAAATTTCTAAACCAAGCCTATCTTATAGGAGAGGATTACCTTTGTTGCGTGCCTTGTTAATCCCGCTTCTTCCTTTTGTTTGTTGGATCTTTAGCACGTTCAAGTGTCCGTGCCTCTATATGTATCCACACGAGCAAGCTCTTGTCTCACAAAAGAAAACTAGAGGAGCTCTCCTTTACTTCTTGCTAGAGAAGTCCCTAAAGGAGAGGAAGCTAGGGAAAAAGAGAAGGGAAGAAGAAGACTACTCTTCTTGCTACACTCACAAAAGCCACACAACAATAAGCTCACAAGCTCTCTCCAAGCCTCAAGCTCCCAACAACCACACTCCACCAAAAACTCTACTTTGGCTGGCCACTCCATGGAGCCTTTTATAGGGTTGGAAAAACCCTTCCACCTCCTTCACATTCAATGCAATCCATTGCATTGAGACACACTCAAAAAGGATTTGGCTTCCTTGTTTGGCCGGCCACTTAAGGAGACAAAACCATTTTGTTTCCTTCCACCTTATCTAGCTTAGGTGGATGCTTAGGTGGCATGCTTATGTGGCATGCTTATGTGGCATGCTTATGTGGCATTCATGCATGTTGAATTAATCTTATTAATTCAATTAAGCTTATGTTATCATATTGAATTAATCTTATTAATTCAATTAAGCTTATGTTATCATATTGAATTAATCTTATTAAATCAATAAGATAACATATTGAATTAATCTCATTAAATCAATTAGCTAAAATTCTCATTAAGCTTAAAGTCCAAAAACCATTTTGTACTTAAGCTTATTCCCAAATTATTCTAGTCAAACTAGAATACTCTAATTCCTCTAATTATCATGCTCTTTGTGTGTGACCCTATAGGCTCTCATAACGTTGGCAGTGGACCTAAACTCTTTTAGATACACAAGCAATGAGCGGCATCTAGCAATACATCATTGCTACCCAAGTTACGAGATAAGTCAAGATCCGACTAACCTTTCCGTGACTACTATAATATATGACCGTGTCCTTCTATCCTTGATATCAGATTGATCAATGAGGCATAGACCGTGTCATCCTCGATCAATCTATGTGTTTCTTGATCCGAGTAAACTAACTCAAACAAATGAGCTCAATATCTCATATTGACTCATTCGAGCATGGCCATGCGCTTTAGTAGTTCTACTCAATCAAGCCCACCGATATCACTCTCGTCCATATGAGAGGGATAGATCCCATCTACATCACTCACATCCTCCGCATAATTTGTTATATACCCAAGAATCGCTTTTATGGTCCACCTCACATTACGGGTGACGTTTGACGATACCAAAGTACATAACTTCTTATGTAGGGAACCGTAGTGACTTCAAGTCCGAGGACTATTCATACCAATAGTCACATGAGAAAGTTTATGACACTCATATAACGATCCATGAAACTTTCTCATGGCGAGTCGATTCAAGATATATTCTCTAATATATACCCATGTGTCAACTTGATATCATATATCCATGACTTGTGAGATCAAGTCATCAATTGACCTACATGCTAGTCTTTATGTATTAATATTGCCCTTGCATATTAATACTTGACTAGGAACATTTAGAAAGTGTTCTCTACAGCCTCTCATAATCAATTCTGCCAATTGATGTGCTGTAGATAAGAACCTACTTTTCTAGGGCATTACTATATTTAATTTAGCTGGCACAAGCAAGACTTAAATATAATAACCAATCCTTTGCCTTTATAGAATATGATACAAAATATTCCCTATTCAACCATCACATGATTGGTTCTTAGGGCTTTAACTAACAGTCCTAACATCTCACGCCCATCTATGTAGCTCAGTACACAAACACATTGAACCTATGTGTTGTGAGATGTGTTGGCTCCTTAAATCTATAGGTGCATGCTTTCTAAGGTAAACCCTAAGCTAGTTCCATGTAGCATGAAAAAGAAACGATAGAGTATAAATAAGAGTTGAGTCCTACTCTACTACACACATTCTTAATCTCTGTTTAAGTAGACTAAATTATGCTTCGGGTAAGAGTTTCGTGAAAATGTCTGCTAGGTTCGATTTTGACTCAACATACTCAAGTTTTATAGTTCCATTAGCTACGTGTTCTCGTATAAAGTGATGTTTAACCTCTATGTGTTTGGTTCTAGAGTGACAAATGGGGTTCTTAGTTGGGTTAATAGAGCTTATGTTATCAATTAATATTTTAGTGTTACTAAAGCTTAAATGAAAGTCTTGGAGAGTGTGCTTCATCCAAAGAAGTTGAGCTACACACTCACCCATTGCAACATATTTTACTTCGGTGGTAGACAAGGCAACACAATGTTGCTTTCTACTACACCAATTGGCTAGACTCGAGCCTAGGAGTTGGCAACATCCACTCATGCTCTTCCTATCGAGTTTACTACCGGCATAATTCGAATCGGAGTAGCTGATTAGTTCGAACTCGCTCGATCTAGGGTACCAAATTCCTACGTTTAGTGTTCCTTTTAGGTATCTAAAAATTCATTTGACTAGCGTTAGGTGAAATTCCTTAGCGCAAGATTGAAATCACGCACACATACTTACTGCGAAGAGTATATCAGGTCGACTCATAGTTAAGTATAGAAGGCTACCTATTGCGCTCCTATAGTATTTTAAATCGATTGCTTTTCCTTCTAAGTCTACATTGGTAGCCATTGGTGTATTAATTTCCTTAGCATTTTGCATTCCAAATTTACTAATTAGTTCCTTAGCATATTTTCGTTGATGTAAATAAATTCCTTCTCTAGTTTGTTTGATTTGTAACCCAAAGAAGAAAGTAAGCTCACCTACTAAGTTCATTTCGAATTCACTTTCCATTAGTGAAATGAACTCATTTAATAATTGTGTGTTGGTTGTTCCAAAGATTATGTCATCTACATAAATATGTGCAATGAAGATTTCTTTTCCTATGGATTTTACAAAAAGGGTTGGGTCAACTAAACCTTGATTAAATCCCTTAGACTTAAGGTTAATTGAAAGCCTTTCATACTAAGCTCTAGGTGCTTGCTTTAATCCATATAAGGCTTTTCTAAGTTTGAATACATGGTTAGGTTTGTCTGGACTCTCAAATCCTTGTGGTTGGCTAACATAAACTTCTTCCTTACTAAATCCATTCAAAAATGTTGCCTTAACATCCATTTAAAATAATTTGAAACCTCGATGTGCAGCGTAGGCTAATAACATTCTAATTGATTCAAGTCTAGCTACGGGTGCATATGTTTCATCATAGTCTAACCCTTCGATTTGACTGAACCCTTTAGCAACTAACCTAGCTTTATTCCTAATTACTTCTCCTTTGTCATCAAGTTTATTTCAAAATACCCACCTAGTCCCAATAATCATTTTTCCTTTAGGTGGGGGTACTAATTCCCAAACTTGACTTCTAGAAAATTGAGCTAACTCTTCTTGCATAGCTATAATCCAATCGGGGTCAAGAAGAGCTTGTTCAATTGTTTTGGGTTCGATTTTAGAGATGAGTGAGATTTGACTTAGGTTCCTATAGGGTGCTCTAGTTCGAACCCCTAAATTAGGATCACTTATTACTTGATCAATAGGATGGTTTGCTTGTAACCTAGAATGATTTGGGTTAGGATTATACTAGATTCATTTTGTGAGTTAGGTTCAGGTCTATTTTAAATTTGTTCATTAATCAATTCTACTTCGGGTTTTGTAGTTTTGTTTACTTCATCAAAAACTACATTGATTGTTTCTTCTATTTTTAGGGTTTCATTGTTATATACCCTATATGCTTTACTAGTGGTTGAGCATCCTAGAAAAGTTCCGGTACTAGTTTTAGAGGTGAATTTCCCTAAGTAATTTTTAGTTTTTAATATGTGTACCCTACATCCAAAAATCCTAAAGTACTTGATGTTTTGTAGTTTTTCGTAATAGATTTTGTATGATGTTTTAAGGTTTCATTTAACTAATAGAATCCTATTTTGAACATAGCATGTCGTATTGACCACTTCTGCCCAAACCTATTAGGTAGGTTGTATTCATTTAACATGGTTCTAGTGGCTTCTTGTAAGGTTCTATTTTTTACGTTCAACTAGACCATTTTGTTGAGGGGTCCTAGGTCAGGAGAACTCATGGTAGTACCCGTTTTGATTACAAAAGTCGGTGAACTTATGATTTTCGAATTCACCACCATGATCACTTCTAATTCTTTTAATCTTAAGATTCTTTTCATTCTCTATTAGTTTGCATTAATTGGTGAGTTGATCTAAGGTTTCACTTTTATGTTTTAAAAACCTAACCCATGTGAACCTAGAGTAGTCATCGATTATGACTAAGCAATATTGGCTTCCGTTTAGTGACTTGGCTCCATGAGAGTCAAAAAGGTCTAAGTGTAGGAGCTCAAGTACACTTTTAGTTCTTTCTTGATTAGTTAGTTGAAGTGAAGTCCTAGTTTGTTTACCATGTTGACAAGCATTACATATTTTGTTTTCTAGATTATTTAGGTTGGGTAGACCTCTAACTAAACCACTCTGACTCATTTTGTGTATGAGTCTTGGATGAGAGTGGTCGAGTCGTCGGTGCCACAACCAGGATTCCTCTTGTCGTGTCATTAGACACTTGGTTGAGGAGTTGGGTAAGTTGATTGAGTAAATGTTGCTATTCCTAGTTCCCTTAAATATAGTTTTTGAAATATCATTATTTTTAATTAAGCATTCATTTGGTAGGAAAATGATCTTATAATTATTGTCACACAATTGACTGACACTAAGGAGATTAAATTCAAAATGTTCAACTAAAAGTACTTGACTAATTATGAAGTTCGAGTTTAGCTCAATATCACCTGATTCGATGATTTTAAACTTCTCGTTGTTTCTGAATGCTACCGATCCTTGGTTTTTAAATATGAGCTTTGAAAACTTTAATCGGTCTCCAGTCATATGTCGGGAGCACCTACTATCCAACATCCATTGATCCTACACATATAGTAGTTGGATTGGATATTGAAATTTTAAAGTTGTTTGAAAATTATAGCCTATGAATCATCTCACCCTTTCTACATGATCGTGTTGGAGGATCGGTGGCCAGCTAGAGGGGAGTGAATAGCCCAAATCACGTGTATGGTGGAAATCATCCGTTCATCGCGTGCTCATCTACAACACTCGTTAATGCGCAGTGAAAATGATAGTAATATGAATACACAAGACACAAGAACAAATACAACACACGATATATGTGGTTCAGAACCTTAGGATTCCTACTCCGCGAGGTGAGCTCAACGAGCTCGTGTTATGCGCATGACACTAACAACACTCCTTCCAGACAACACGTCGGAGGTGGAGAAACCTCGTACAAGCAAATACACTAAGTAATACAAGCAAATACAAATACAAGAAGAAATATAAATAAAGAACACTTTACAAAACTTCGCTTTGATCACTTGCTTGTTGCTTGCTTTGGTTTGCTCTTGAAGGACTGGAATGCAGCAGCAATTACCCTACAAAATCTTCCCAAAAGTCTTAGCAAAATCCTTCATCTCGAGCTCCATTTATAACCTGCATTGAGCTGATTCCGCGCCGATCAGTCGACTGATCGTGACGATTAGTCGACTGGTCATGTAGCCATTGTCTCACAACGACTTGATCCACGCTGGCCAAACTCCAATGGATCCATCATCAGTCGACTGATCATGCCCTTCAGTCGACTGATGATCCCATCAGTCGAGTGATCACTGTGATCACTCGACTGGAAAAGCTTCTGTGCCCGAATTCACCCCGATCAGTCGACTGCCATCCTTCGGCAGTCGACTGATGGTGTCGGCAGTCGACTGCCCTCCCTCGACAGTCGACTATTTGGCCAGAACCTGGTCAGTCGAACACCGATTGAGTCTAATCTACCTAGAGCAGTCGACTAGTACCTATACCAGTCGACTGATGTTAGGTAAAACCTCAAACACCAAGTTGTTTGAGCATCCGATGTAGGGTTTGGTTTGATTGATCCGTGAGGGGAAACTTCGCTTCCCACTTCAACACGGTCGCTTGTTCATGGAGATCCCATCAATATCCCCGGATTAAAAATTTAATCCTAGACAAAAGGGAACACCCAAGTAACCTTGTCATCGTCATGCTATTCGTTTAGAGAGGTCACTTGAACAAACTTATTGTTCAAGCGACCAACCTCTATTCTACGAGTAGCCGTGGAATAGACGATGTACGGATCGCCAGCTTTTGTGTTTATGTTCGGGATCCAAGTATTATTTAGCCACAAACAGAATATATCATGCTCATAATTGAAAAACAAATATAAACATGTAACAAAGAAAAATAGAGAATCGATATACCTCTCGATCTTCTATTGTATGACCTTCCTCCTTTCGGACGTCGTGTGGGCGACGATCTACCAAAAGTTGAAGCTCCTAGATCACCAATCTTCATTCCTTGCTCTTCCAAAGCAAGAGGAAGAATAGAAACAAGATCCTTCTTCATCCTTTAGCCAACAAACAAGCAACAAGCACCTTGCTTGCCGCCGGCCAACAAGGAGAAGGAAAACAATGGTTGCCGGCCAAAAGCTCTAAGGGAGGACCCTAAGGCTTGGTTCCACTGGCCAAGGAGAAGGAAAGGAGGGAGTTTGGATGTCGGCCAAGGGCTGGAAAAGCTTCAATGGGCGCCGACCACCAATGGAGAAGAAGAAGACAAGGAAAGTCTTTCCTTATTTGGTGTCGCCAAGCCCAAACCCTAGCTCCAACTCCTTGCTGCCAACTCCAAGCCTCCCCTTGCTTCTTAATTGTTCTCCACGCCAACCCTAAGGCTCCTTTTATAGAGTTTAGGGATAAGCCTTGTTTTAATCTCCACCATTGGTTCTAGGGATTTAATCTCAACTGTCGGATCTAGAGATTTAGTCTCAACCGTTGGATCTTAGAGATTTAATCTCTACCATTGGATATAGAGTTTTGTTTCTATCCATTGGATCTAAGCTTCATGAGGTATTAATAGGCTACAATAGGGACCATGAGGAGGAGTTGGATCTTGGCCACCCATGGATCAAGCCCACATAAAGTCCGATCCATTAATGATAATCCAATCCACTAAAGGATTATCATTGATCTACCTCACAAACCTCCATAATTTAATATGGGCTCCATATATTATATGTACATTTTCTCCCCGTGTTTAAGATCTCCAATATCCGTCGATTAATTAATTTACTGACCATTAATTAATCAACATCTAACTCCATGAGTAGTACCACTCAACCTTTTCATCATGCCGAACTAAGTCCACCTGCAGGGTTTACATGATGAACCTTATGAGCTCCTCAAGGGGATATCATCATCCTAATATATAGGACATGGTTTCCTCCTATAATCAATGGCACACCATATAAATAATATCATCTCCCAACTTGCCGAGCCTATCGATTTAATCTATAAATCTCGCCCATTGGTAAATCAAAGAGATGAATATTAAGTATATGTGCCCGTTATTATATCGGGATTAAGAGTATGTACAATATAATATCTGAGGTCCAATTCGATTATGTAGTTAGCAATAAATCGAATCACCTCTAAGTCGGTCCTGCTCAATACACACAAAGTGCACTAGTGTGATTCTATGGTCAAGACAAACCAATACCAAATCACACTACAACCATTCTAATGGTTTGTCCAAAGCTATCTCGGTTGTGAGCTTTTACTTATACTTTACAAGGAGATGATAACATGATCTCCTGTGCGACACCACACACCATGTTAACTACAATGTAATGTATTAGACAATATGCATAACTATAAAATATACAAACAATGATCATGTGATTCTTATTTCAAAATAAAGATGTTCATACAAAAGATAGACTTTTCAGTATACATCCCAACAATCTTCCACTTATACTAAAAGATTATGCTGTCCTCAAACTGCCATACATCTGATCCCCATTCCCTCCACATGCCTATCAAAAGCTCTCGTCGGAAGGGCCTTAGTGAAAGGATCTGCCAGGTTATCCTCCGATGCAATCTTGGCCACAACAACTTCTCCTCTCTTTACGATTTCTCGTATCAGGTGGTACTTGCACTCTATGTGCTTACTTGCCTTATGGGCTCGTGGTTCCTTTGAGTTTGCAACTGCACCACTATTATCACAATAAATTATAATAGTTCTGGGTAAACTAGGAATCACATCCAAGTCCATCAGGAAGTTCCTGAGCCACACAACTTCTTTGGCCGCCTCAGTGGTTGCCACATACTCAGCTTCCATGGTAGAGTCCGCCACGCATTTCTACTAAACACTCCTCCATACAATGGCTCCACCTCCCAAAGTAAACACAAAACCTGAGGTAGACTTACTGTTATCCCTGTCAGATTGGAAGTCAGAATCCGTGTAACCCACAGGGAGTAATTGGTCTGTCTGGTAAACTAGCATATAATCCCTAGTCCTTCTCAGGTACTTCAATATATGCTTTACCTTAGTCCAATGTCCCTGTCCTGGATTACTCTGATATCTACTGACCATGCCCACGGCATAGCAGATATCTGGTCTCATACATAGCATTGCATACATGAGGCTTCCTACCGCCGAAGCATAAGGAACCGCCTTCATCTCCTCTATCTCCTCAGATGTTCTAGGACACATCTCCTTAGATAAAGGAACTCAATGCCTGAAAGGTAGAAAACCCTTCTTGGAGTTTTGCATGCTAAAACAATCCATAATCGTGTCTATGTATGAAGCTTGGGATAAGCACAAAATCCTTTTCCTGTGATCCCTTATAACCTTGATCCCAATGACATGTCCCACCTCTCTCAAGTCCTTCATATCAAATTGTTTGGACAACCATATCCTTACGTTCGATAACACCTTGATATTGTTGCCAATCAACAAAATATCATCTACGTAAAGTACAAGAAATACCACTACGTTTCCGTCACATCTCTTGTATATACAAGACTCATCCGGACTTCGAATAAATCCATAAGACTGGATTACCTCATCAAAGCAGATGTTCCAAGATCTCGAAGCTTGCTTCAATCCATAAATGGACCGATTAAGCTTACATACAAGATGCTCTTTGCCTTTAGCAATGAATCCCTCTGGTTGCTTCATATAGATGTTTTCCTCAAGACTTCCATTAAGGAAAGCTGTCTTGACATCCATCTGCCACACCTCATAATCCATATGAGCTGCTATGCATAAGAGAATTTGGATAGACTTAAGCATGACTACCGGCGAAAAGGTCTCCTCATAATCGATATCCTCTTTCTGAGTATACCCCTTCGCAACAAGCCTCGCTTTGAAGGTCTCAACATTCCCATCTATTCCTCTCTTTCTTTTGTATATCCACTTGCATCCAATGGTTTTTACACCATCGGATGGTTCTACTAGCTCCCAGACCTGATTTGAATCCATAGATTCAATCTCAGCATTCATTGCACTTCGCCAAGATATTACATTTTTATCTTGGATTGCCTCGTCATATGTCCAGGGATCAGGTTCATGTTCGCCAGGGACCAAATCAAAAGATTCTCCCAAGAACATGAATCTATCAGGCTGTCTCACAACCCTCCCACTACGTCGAGGTATCACCTGTGTATCATCTGTGACACGCGGTGTAGTGACTTATGGTATATTCTCTTATACCTGTGGTACTGAAGAAGTGACTTCCCCTTTTAATTCCTCCAGAACAATTTTACTCTTGGGCTTGTGCCTCATCACATAGTCTTCCTCTAGAAATCTGGCATTCGTACTAACGATCACCCTCTGATCTCTAGGACTATAAAACAAACCACCCTTCGTTCCTCTAGGATAGCCAACGAACATGCGTACTTCTGTACGAGGTTCCATCTTACCAGCATCTGCCTTCAGCACATGTGCTGGACTCCCCCAAATCTGAATGTCTTAGATTAGGCTTTCGCCCAGTCCACAATTCTATGGGAGTAGAAGACACTGATTTAGATGGAACCAAGTTCAGAATGTACACTGTCATATCTAGAGCATATCCCCAGAACGAATCTGGCAACTCAGAATAACTCATCTCCATCTGACCATCTCAATAAGAGTCCTATTCCTTCGTTCTGCTACACCATTCTGCTGGGGTGTGCCAGGTGCAGACAATTGGAATTAAATCTCAGCCTCTGATAAGTAATTCCTAAACTCTCCCAAGAGGTACTCACCACCACGATCAGATCGTAGTGTCATCCATATCTTTAATAATCGTCTATGAAAGAGACGAAATATTCAAAACCACCTCTTGCCTGGATAGACATAGGACTATACAAATCAGAATGAACCAATTCCAACACATCTTTGGATCTTATACCCCTTGGCCTTAAAAGGACTTTTGGTCATTTTACCCTCCAAGCAAGATTCGCAGGTTGGGAAATCCTCCACCACTAATGAACCCAGATGTCCATCAGCTATCAACCTTTGAATTCTACTTAGGTTAATATGACCAAGCCTAAGATGCCAAAGATATGTTTGGTTCATCTTCGAAGGTTCTTTTCTCTTATTGGAATTAGAAGATGAGTTATTAATTTCAATTTGCATCGTGGGAGCTTTTGGTTCAAGTGTGTACACATTTCCTATCAATGTACCAGAACAGATAATGTCCCTATTCCTTTTTATAACAACTTTGTCATTGAAAGAAATAGAATATCCATCCATAAACAATTTGGAAACCAAAATTAAATTCTTTCTAAATAAGGGTACATAAAGGAAATTCTTAAGAACTAAAAGTTTATTTTTCTCAAAAGATAAATGAACGTCTCCTATTGCAACAGCCGCCACCTTCGTGGCATCGCCCAAGTACACGATAATCTCCCCCTCAGCCAGTCGTCTGATTTCCTAGAACCCCTGCAAAGTATTGCAGACATGATCAGTGGCTCCCGTATCTACACACCAGGTGCCGGTAGATAACACCGCTAAATATGTTTCAACGACTAGACCAAAAGATATACCTTTGTTCTGCTTGCAGTTGGGGCAGTCCTTCTTCCAGTGTCTAGTCTGCTTACAAGTGAAGCACTTGCCTTTCGGCTTTTTCACTCCTCCCTGAGTACCTCCCACCGCCTTCGCTCCACCTTATTTCTTCTTCTTCTTACATTTCAGCTTAGAAGTAGAAACCTTTTGGGCAACCATGGCCTGAGTCTGAGCAAGCCTTTCTGTCAGCTGGAGAATGATATTGACCTAGGTTTCCCCTTCGATCTCAGCTCCAAGGACTTCCAGCTCATTTGCAGGCTTAGGAGGATACTCTTCGAAAAGTACATATTTGTACTCCTCAGCAGTTAAGACAATATCTAGATTCTTTTCCAATCAACATAATTTGGGTACAGTAAGCTTATTTTCAATAAAATTTTAAAATTAACCAACATCTCAAAACATCGAGAATATCATATGCCACGATCGTGTGGATGTATACGAATTCTACATTTGTAAGAGGAGGTTTTACCCATTAATTTTACTATCTTGTCAACCTAACTTTTTGACAAGTAAAATTAATAGTTGGTTCCTCTTTGACCCTACAAATAAAAGTAGTGACTCCGATGGGGAGGATACTTATATTTGTATCTAAGTGTTCACCATTACTCGGTACCAAGGTAATTATCTCGGGTTATGTGCCTTCCGATGGGGAAGTACACACACTCCTTAATAATTCCCTATAACCATATTCGACCTTATGATCCGCAAACAAACTCATCCGATGGGGAGGAAGGCACTCAGAGCCGACGCTCAAGTTTGTTTGAATCACATGTCAAATTGTAATGGAGGTCGTGGGAATTTATAAAAATATCCCTCTCCCACTTAGTAATTTGAAATTGAGGAATTTTCTAGCCTACGACATGCATATCAAACAATAAACAATAAATATGAAAAATAAATTATTTTCCAACTATTATGACTTTTGTCTTCAATATGTCTCCCGTCGCATCGCCTTCTCGTCCGCTCCTCCTACGCCATGTACGAGCCATCCGGAGATCCGAGCCGAGACAAAAATCTATTTTAATTTACATCCATCGATCCTATACTCCACGAGGGAGTGTACATGAAATCTAGATCGAAAGTAAACTAAAATAAAAAGAGTGGCTAAATAATGTCATATCTAATTTAAAAATAATTAAATACTAGCCTCATCAACCCCGAGGATTCAACAAAATATACACATACAATCACATACACACATATGGCCATAATAGTCGGATCTTATGCCTGCAACCAAAGAGTTAACCTACGCATATCCTACTATTATCCGACACATATATTATATGAAAAAACTGCATAAGAGTAACCGAATCCATAAACACACAAAACCGAAAACCTTGGCTCTGATACCAATTGTAGGGTTTGGTTTGATTGATCCGTGAGGGGAAACTTCGCTTCCCACTTCAACTCGGTCGCTTGTTCATGGCGATCCCATCAATGTCCCCGGATTAAAAATTTAATCCTAGACAAAAGGGAACACCCAAGCAACCTTGTCATCATCGTGCTATTCGTTTAGAGAGGTCACTTGAACAAACTTGTTGTTCAAGCGACCAACCTCTATTCTACGAGTAGCCGTGGAATAGACGATGTACGGATCACTGACTTTTGTGTTTATGTTCGGGATCCAAGTATTATTTAGCCACAAATAGAATATATCATGCTCATAATTGAAAAACAAATATAAACATGTAACAAAGAAAAATAGAGAATCGATATACCTCTCGATCTTCTATTGTATGACCTTCCTCCTTTCGGACATCGTGTGGGCGACGATCTACCAAAAGTTGAAGCTCCTAGATCACCAATCTTTCTTCCTTGCTCTTCCAAAGCAAGAGGAAGAATAGAAACAAGATCCTTCTCCTTCCTTTAGCCAACCAACAAGCAACAAGCACCTTGCTTGCCGCCGGCCAACAAGGAGAAGGAAAACAATGGTTGTCGGCCAAAAGCTCTAAGGGAGGACCCTAAGGATTGGTTCCACCGGCCAAGGATAAGGAGAGGAGGGAGTTTGGACACCGACCAAGGGCTAGAAAAGCTTCAATGGGCGTCGGCCACCAATGGAGAAGAAGAAGACAAGGAAAGTCTTTCCTTATTTGGTGCTGCCAAGCCCAAACCCTAGCTCCAACTCCTTGCCGCCAACTCCAAGCCTCCCCTTGATTCTTAATTGTTCTCCATGCCAACCCTAAGGCTCCTTTTATAGAGTTTAGGGATAAGCCTTGTTTTAATCTCCACCATTGGTTCTAGGGATTTAATCTCAACCGTCGGATCTAGAGATTTAATCTCAACCGTTGGATCTTAGAGATTTAATCTCTACCTTTGGATCTAGAGTTTTGTTTCTATTCATTGGATCTAAGCTTCATGAGGTATTAATAGGCTATAATAGGGACCATGAGGAGGAGTTGGATCTTGGCCACCCATGGATCAAGCCCACATAAAGTCCGATCCATTAATGATAATCCAATCCACTAAAGGATTATCATTGATCTACCTCACCAACCTCCATAATTCAATATGGGCTCCATATATTATATGTACATTTTCTCCCCGTGTTTAAGATCTCGAATGTTCATCGATTAATTAATTTACTGACCATTAATTAATCAACATCTAACTCCATGAGTAGTACCACTCAACATTTTCATCATGCCGGACTAAGTCCAACTGCAGGGTTTACATGATGAACCTTATGAGCTCCTCAAGGGGACATCATCATTCTAATATATAGGACACAGTTTCCTCTTATAATCAACGACACACCATATAAATAATATCATCTCCCAACCTACCGAGCCTATCGATTTAATCTATAAATCTCGCCCATTGGTAAATCAAAGAGATGAATACTAAGTATATGTGCCCGTTATTATATCGGGATTAAGAGTATGTACAATACACACAAAGCCAATACACACAAAGTGCACTAGTGTGATTCTATGGTCAAGACAAACCAATACCAAATCACACTACAACCATTCCAATGGTTTGTCTAAAGCCATCTCGGTTGTGAACATTTACTTATACTTTACAAGGAGATGATAACATGATCTCCCGTGCGACACCACACACCATGTTATCTACAATGTAATGTATTAGACAATATGCATAACCATAAAATATGCAAACAATGATCATGTGATTCTTATTTCAAAATAAAGATGTTCATACAAAAGATAGACTTTTCAGTATACATCCCAACATCCGACACTCAGTCTTAGCCACTTGGCCAAGTCCACCTCATCTCTCATGGAGTTCCCCTCCAAAGCTCTCTTCCCTCGGCCTACGTCCCTCGGATACACCAAGAGCATGGCTTTACAATGCCATCCTTCGTGTCTCTTTCCCTTGAAGTCTGCTTCCTTTGAGCCTCACTCCATTCGCTCCCCGTCCGGCGGTCCCTCGGATGCACCAAGTGCATGGCTTCGCAAATCCATCCTTCACCGATTCAAGGACCCTGAGCCTAGTGAACTTGCCAAGTACTCAAGACTTCCCACACCATGCCTCATGCTTGGATTTTCCATGCCAAGCCCCATGCTTGGACTTTTCACAACCAAGGCTACACACTTGGATTTACGTGGCCAACCCATGTCGGACTTCCCATGACAATCTCATGTCATTCATTTTGTCTAACATCAAAATACAGTTCGAGTAAAACTCGAGTCCTGGGTCATTGCACCAACAATCTCTCCCTTTTTGATGTTTGACAAAACCTCAAACTCAAGTCTACCAATTTTCTCTAATTGATAATTCTCACTTCCCAAGAGAATTCTAACTAACCCCAATTGGTAACTTCTCCCCCATTTTGACATACATCAAAAAGGTTCTCCCCAAGGGTATGAATGTCTCATATCCCAATGAGATCTTACAATCTCTCTCTTGGAGGAAAATGCATGCCTTCAATCTTTCTAGTGATAAGTCTCATATCACTTAAGAGAGGCCATCTCTCAATTTTCCTCCCAAGAGGGAAAATATCCATCCATCTTCCCATGATGGATACCTCCCCCTAAAGGCTTGCTCCCCCTTGACCATTGTACCAACAATGTCCTTGGAGAGTCCCTAAGCCAGTAGGATCATTTAAACAATCAAAAATAAGGCACAAGTTCAACATTGAACCTCCATGCACCTTAAATTGATTCTCACCCTAAACACTTCTCCTAATTCATATCTAATGGATTTTCACTCTTTCTAATGCTCTACAAAGCATGTCCTAGGGTTAGGAGTGATTAGGGAAGCAAAACATAGCTGAACATGGGCCTAACAACCATTGTTTACCCGAAATCAACTTTGACGATCGACTATAGAATCGATCATTGCCATTGAGCAATGATTGGTAGTAGCTGGAAAATTCAATTTTTAATTATCAAACTAGAATTTTCAAAATTCATAAGTAAATATACATACATTGAAAAATCATGAAAATTTGTACGTACATTACTTATTACCAAAATTATTGGTGAAAAATATTAGAAAATTATTTTACCCACAAAATAGTGAGATTGATACAAAGTTCAAAAGTTAAGAAAAACTTCAATATTGAGCCCTCTTTGTATCACCTCAGTCAATGGTGATTGCTATCAAAAGATAGACTTCACCAAGGTTTTTCAAAATAATTTTGAAATGATTTTAAAAACTTTAATTTTATTTTCCTAAATATCTCACTTGTATCTAAATGTGTGAAACACATACAGGTCAAGTTCTAGTGAGATGTGGGCTTTGTTCATTTAGGGTCTCATGCATTTTTCTAGGCAACATTATTTGATTCCCTTATGCATGAGACTTCAAATCATGCCATAGTCCTTGAATTCATTTTATTTATGGATGAATGATGATTATGACATAATGATAACAAGAATAAAAGTATGTGCCAAAATCATGATATCATGGCATGTGAATGAAATCTAAGCATACATGACATATATAAATAACCCTAAATATGATCATGCCATTTTGTATGATAAAAGTAAATATGATGTAATGTCATAGCATATGGCAAGTAAATCATGGCAAGTAAAGGGTATAAATACCTGTATTTTTTTATTAATTGCCATTTGATATAATTAAATCCATTTTGCCATAATACAACCCATTTCCCTAGTATGCCAAAAACCTAAAATGGTATACCATGACTCCTAAAACCTACTTGTGCCAATTTAATCATTTTTCATCTTCTCAAACCACATTGGCACACCCTAAAGTGTCAACTCACCATGGTTAGGTTAACTACCCATCCACTTAGGGTTGACACACACTAACCCATCTAGTGTGAATCGATCACGCTTCTAGGAACCCAATACCTATTGGAGCTCCTTGGGTTAACTAGGTATTCACTAGGGATAACTTCCCTAGATACCTTCCTAACGACCCTTTTTGGTTTTGACACCTTAGTAATTTGGGTCTTTCCTAAGTCAAACCTAGGGGTAACTCCCCCTTTGACCTTCTTAGTGGCTACTTTAGTTTTTCTTGAGTCCTTAGCCACTAAACACTTACCATGGCTAATCTTAGGGATAACTTCCCTATTAGCTTTGATTTTTATAGACCTAGAAGTAGTTCCATAATCAAATGGAACATTATGGTAGGACATAGGTTTGTGACCCAAACCTTTCTTGCCCTTGGACATTTCTTGTTTCCTAGGCCTTAAATTTTGAACATTTGACCCTTTAATTGAATTTGTGATTCTTGCTAGGGTCTTCTCAAGTTTCTCAAGCCTTGACCTCAAGGCTTGGTTTTCCACCTCTAACCTTCCCAATTTTGATTTTTGATTTATCTTTTGGGAATTATTTTTCTTCTTAGGCATGTGTCTACCCTTCTTAGGGTTTATGCCTAATGTCTCTTCTATTCTCCTAATGGACTCCTTAGGTAGGATTGGTCTAGAGTTGTGGTGTCTAGGTTTGTCCTTAGGTAAATCAACATGCTTAGAACCTAGACAAAAATATTTATTCCTACTAGCATGCTTTTCATTGATAATAGCAAGTGAACTAAAGTAATTTCTAGCAAGCTTCTTAGTCCTAGAAATTGAAGGTGCATTAATTAAATTTACCTTAGGGTTAGCTTTGGAAGCTCCCCCTACATGAGATGCCCCTTCTTGCCCTTTCTTCTTCCCCCTAGGGCATTGGCTTCTATAATGTCCCCGTTGATTGCATTTGAAACACACAATGTGTTCCTTGCTTTTAATTGTGGGGACACCGACATCTTTCATCTTTGGTACCGGTTGAGCCTTCTTCACCTTCTTGGGACACTTACTTTTATAGTGCCCTTGCTCCCTACACTCAAAGCATATTATGTGACTTTTATTTTTAATTATAATGCATGAGTTACCTAGGGAGGTGGAAGCCTCTTGATCTTCGCTTCTCCCGGATGTAGATGCTTCGTCTTGATCTTGTTCTGGGATGGAAGACCTCTCCTCCCCCTCAATGCTAGAGGTGGAGGTTTCCACCAAGTCGTCCACATCTTCGAATGTAGATGGCGATTCTTCAACATCCTCGGATCCGGATGTTGATGGGCATTCTTCCTCGGCTTCCTCCTCTACTTGTGCTGGTTCGGGATGTTCATTGAATTTGACCACCTTATGCCATAGGTCCTTTGCATCCCTATAATTGCCTAATCTAGATCGAATATTGTTAGGAATCAAATCATTTAGCATTTTTATTACCTCGGTATTTGTCTTGAAATCCTTGATTTGTTCCTTGGTCTATCTTGATTTTTCTATTGACTTGTTTTCCTTGTCCCTAGGCATTTCAAAACCATTTTCTAAAATGAACAAAATGTCAAAATCGATTTTGAGATATACCTCCATCTTTCTTCTCCACCAATGAAAATCTCCTTCGAATTTTGGTGGTTGGAGGTTGAATCCGACCATCTTGTCGTGCTTGTGTTGGCAATTAGTCCTTGACAAGCTCCTGGCTCTGATACCACTTGTTGGAGGATCGGTGGTTGGCTAGAGGGGGGTGAATAGCACAAATCGCGTGTACGATGGAAATCATCCGTTCGTCGCGTGCTCGTCTACAACACTCGTTAATGCACAGCGAAAATGATAGTACTACGAATACACAAGGCACAAGCACAAATACAACACACGATATACGTGGTTCAGAATCTTAGGGTTCCTACTCCATGGGGTGAGCTCAACGAGCTCGTGTTATGCGCACGACACTAACAACACTCCTTCTCGACAACACGTCGGAGGTGGAGAAACCTCGTACAAGCAAATATACTAAGTAATACAAGCAAATACAAATAAAAGAAGAAATACAAGTAAAGAACACTTTACAAAACTTCACTTTAATCACTTGCTTGTTGCTTGCTAATGTGAGCAAAACATATAGGATTTTAGGAGTAGTTATTGCTCACATCTTGTTACATTTCATGTTAGTTTCATGCATATGTTACTCTATTTTGCACGCATTTCCTATTTTCTAGTTCGGAGGTCTGCTCGTTAGACTTTTGTGTGCAGGTTAGCATTTTGGGTTAAAAAGATGCTCTTTCGGAGTAAAAGAAGGGCATTTCACAGCTAGACGCAGAGTGGGACACGACCAGGGCATGTGGATTCACACGGCCATGCCCAATGGATGAGATCAGCACTCCAAAGTTGCACACGGCCTGGTCATGTGGAAACACACGACCATGTGATGACCTGCCAGATTTGCGTGACTAGGGCTTTTTCCAAATTTTGCAGTGGTCTGAGGCGATGTCTATATAAGGATGGCTTCACCCAAACTCTAGGGAGGAGGCATGACAGCTAGGACGGCATGCCGAAGCCCTAAAAAGCTTCGGTAACTCGCAACGGGGAGGAGGAACGCCACCGGAGGTCCATGCCTTGCACTTCAACACCGGAGAGAAGACTACGAAAGCATTGTAATTCTTTGTTCCTACATTTTATTCCTTATGTATTCAAACATAGACATGCTTTGTGATTCTTCCTCCATATACATGGACTAGTAATTTCGATTCTAGGATTAGAGAGTAGCTTGTGTACACATACAATGTTGGTTCATGTTAAATTCTGCCTATGAGTTTGATTTAACAATTGGTAGTTGTTTTTACTATATCTATGCGTGTTTGGTTTTCTAATCTGCTGTGCTTAGGCGATACAAGGGGTGACAGCCCTCGTATCTAAGATTTAGGAGATTTTATACAAGGAAGCTAGGGGTAAACCTAATCTCCTATAACTGTGGGTAGAAGGGTGTGGTGGAATTGGAAACGGTTCACTATAGGGATTGATTTGACATCCTCGTACCGTCTATCCCATCCTTTTAGGCGGAGATAGCTCTCAGTAGATGCGACGACTCTGCGGGAGAGTGTATGATGTCCCTTCCACAAAACCATAGCTAAACATCTAGACAACGCCAATTGAAAATATTGTTTTGTGATGAACAAGCGAAACCGAAGTCCTAGAATCACCTTTGAAGACCTCAGCACACTCCTTTCCTCCTCTGTGTGACACCGTATAGAGTTAAGTCCACCGATAGCCCTCACTAATCAAAACCTCTTAGAGTTACGTCCGATCAATTACAACCACTGAAAATATTTGGTATTCGAATCCCAGTCCCTATGGGATCGATAATATTTATTACTTGATGACATTCGTGCACTTGCGGGCATTGAGCGCGAGTGTGCACTTCGAGTCCTCGACGGCCTTCATCGCGAGTTTTGAGGTCACGTTCGTGCGCATTAAGTTTTTGGCACCGTTGTCGGTGACTGAGCGATTCGATATCAAATCGAACGGTGGTAAATTGAATCAGACTTAGGATTAGATTTATTTTCTTGCTTTATTTTCTTTCTAGATCACTTTATTTTCTATAGTCTTATATCTTTCATATTTAGCTTTAGTTTTTAATTTTATGTTATTTTATTTTAGCAGTAGTTTCCTATTTACTTATTGCATCTTAGATTTTGATTTGCTAGATTGTTTTATTTTCTTCTCTTAGAATTAGATTAGCACTCCTAACTTTGTGGCTTGGTTTGTCGTATGCTTAGACATTTAGGATCGGAAAGTCTAATTCCGATCGACTTAGAAATTGAGCGAACCTTTCATCGTCGGAGAGCGGAGCAGTGAAGAATGGAGGATCAAGCTGCATTCGAGGTGAACATAGGTAGCCGACCTCTGCGGGACTACGCAGCTCCTAGCCCTAGAGGATTCAAGCCGAGTATAGCTGGACCATCTATTTCGGCAAATAACTTTGAGCTGAAGCCGACACTCATACATATGGTCCAGCAGAGCCAATTCGGGGGAGCTACGACTGAAGTCTCGAACTGGCACCTTGAGGCATTTCTTGAAATCTGCTCGATGATGAAAATGAACGGAGTCCCTTCTGACGCGATCCGCCTGAGCCTGTTCCCGTTTTCACTCCGGGATAAGGCTAAGGCATGGCTTTACTCCCTACCTTCTGGTAGCATCACTACATGGGAGCAATGCGAGCAGCAGTTTTTGAACAAATATTTCCCACCAAGCAAGACTGCTCACATGCGCCATCTTATCACAAGCTTTCGCCATAAGGAGGGGGAGTCCTTATTCGAGGCCTGAGATCGTTACAAGGAACTACTCTACCAATGCCCCCACCACAGACTAAAAAGGTTGCTGGTGATCCACATTTTCTACAATGGAATCGCTTACGCCACGAAGATGTCCCTAGATTCTGCCGCAGGAGGAGCACTGATGAATAAGACCATAGAGGAAGCGAAAGAGCTTATCGAAGAGGTGGCCCAAAACCACCATCAATGGGCTTCCGAACGTGGTCAACCTACACCTATAGCGGGATGATACACTGTCAACTCCATGGACCACCATGCAACAAGGATGGACGCGCTCAATAGAAGGTTTGAATCTATGAATCCTTCATCTGCCTATGCGGCCATTGATTTTGGAGAGGGAGCGGCAACGTATCAAGAGGACCACTATGGAGGGAAGGGAACCTCAGATGAGCAGATTGAGCATTGTGACGCAGTTGGGGACTATGACCAAAGGTCCCAGAACCCATACTCCAATACCTACAATCCCGAATGGAGGAATTACCCGAATTTCTCCTATAAGAATAACTCGGGAAACTCCCAACCATCAGGGGTGTATAGGCAGCAGTAGGGCAATGGGCAGCGACCACAGAAGTCTAGACTGGAACTAATGATGGAGGACTTCATCGCTACCCAAACTAAGGCCAATGAGGAATTTCGTCACCAACATCAGAAGTTTGAAGAATCACTCAGAGACTTGAAGGCCACCGTTGACCTCCTTGCAAGTCATACTAGGATGTTGGAGACACAAGTGGCCCAGATAGCCCAATCCATGTCGCAACCTGTGAAGAGCTCTCGGTGAGTCAAGGAAAAAAGGAAGGAGTGGGGCAGAGTAGCCAATTCTCCAAGGGGTGTGCAACCATGATTACCACCCTACCTGACCAAGCTGAGTTTGAAGAGAAGATTCCATTCTGACAGGACCACAGTGAATTTGTTATCTCCTGCTCAATTTATGGGGAGAGCTTCGACGAAGCACTATGTGACTTGGGGTCATCAGTCAGTGTGATGCCCTATGCATACTATCTAAAGATGGGACTGAGCGGGCTCTAACCAGCGAATCTTGGTATTCGTATGGGGGATGATTCAGTCAAGGAGCCCATTGGCCTGCTACCTCACGTGCTTATGATGATTGAGGATTTCGTGATATCCACGAATTTCATCATACTGGACACAGGACCAAATCTCTAGAATCCCATCATTCTAGGAAGGCCTTTTCTAGCGATTACAGGGGCATGCATAGACGTGAAGGCACACTAGATCTCCCTGGAGGTAGATGAGGAGATCATCCTCTTCAGCCTTTCGGAGCACAGAGCTCCCTACCTCGACAACTTCACATTTAGCATAATGAAGCCAGAACCTCCAGATGAAGCTCCCAAGACGAATGAATGGAGGTTCACTGAACCTCCAGAGCCAAGTTGATAGTGGAGTGTGGTCGAGCTAAATGACCTTAAACAAAGCGCTTCTTGGGAGGCAACCCAAGTTTAGTTTTAGATTTCCCTTTTTGATTGCATTGCATGCATTTGTTTGATTTTAGTTTTGATTTCCATCCCATTTAGAGTTAGGACTAGAAAAGAACTTTGCTAGGCAAAAATGAGATCCATATTAGCCTACACGGCGAATTGTATGAGAAAATTCAGACCATGGTGCATAAATGGGCGAAAAATGGGTACACACGACCTGGTCGTGTGTTTTCCCACGGCCGTGCCCGATCGACCCGAGGCGCACATGGCTTGGCCGTGTGTTTTCACACGGCCGTAGCGTGTGAGGTAAAAAGGGGCGAGCCATGTGTTTTCACCCCATTTGCGTCGTGTGCTTCGAAAGCTCTTGCCCTAGTTGTGTGATTTCATCTTCCCCACCATCTAGAAGCACTTTGAACCTCTTAGGAAGCCAAAAGGAGCAAGGATGAGGAGGACCAAGCATGTAGCACCTCGATCTGGTGCCTCAGAGCGACGAACAAGGAGAGCCGACGCCCCTCAAGCTTCGGAGTAAGGTAACGCCCTACCAACTATTCTTTTTCACAATAATGAACATAGAGATAGATATAATATGCTCTCTACTCATAAACTCACTGCTACTAGGTACTTGGATGAAGATTTGTTAGAGTCTTTAGGATTGTTGGGTGATATTCAAACCCTATTTGCAAAAATGGGGTGGGAAGAGATAATGGGAATAAGGCACCTAACCTACTCTAGGATAGTTCTAGAATTTTTGAGTTCATTAGAGGCGGAAATTTTAACGGGTAGAGAGAGCGAGGAGGGTAGGATAACTTTTAGGCTTTTTAACATTGAGCATGAGTGGACCCTTCACCAACGGAACTCATGCTTTGGCTTGCTGAGTGAGGGAGAGAGAAGAACCCCTATTGGGTTCAACTCTCAGGAATGTTGGACCGAGTTGACAGGGGAGCACGCTTATGACCCATCTAGGGCCAAAGAGTCGTGCCTCCAAAACCCCATCTTTCGATACCTCCACCCCATCATGGCCAGTACTATATTTGGTCGTGGGGAGAGTGACGGTATAGTTAGAGCTAGCGAGCTGCTTTGCCTATGAGATATGCTACAAGAAAGGAGTAGCATCGATGTAGGGTCCCACTTCATCAGACACTTAGTGAAGATGGGCAAAATAGCACGAGGAGAGATTAATGTGGGAGGCCTACTTACTCACATTTGCCATAGGATGGAGTACGATTACACAACATTAGAGAGTATAGAGGGGAGCCCTAGGATCGACCTAGGAGTGTGCATGGCCATGAAAATGATTGTGAGTGAAGGAGACTCCTTATGCTTTGTAAGGAAGAATCTGACGACCCTTAGGCTCCCCGACCCAGATCATACCACCATCGCTATACGCGCCAACTTTGGACCTAATAGTGGAGTCCCCTCCACATGAGGGACCATCCACATCGGTGCCCATCTCTCCACCTTTATACCACTCTCCCTCCAGTACACATGTGCATAGGAGACCACCTAGTCCACGCCAACATGAGCCTGCACCTGCACCACCACTTTTTTCTACATTTGAGTAGGATGCAAGTACGTCGGCCTATGATTTCTCGGAGTTTCGATCATGCCTCGACGATATTTACACTGAGCAATAGACGCAGAGGCAGCGATGGGAGGAGCAGAGCGCCTACCAGCAGGCGGAGTTCCAGGGATTCCGAGAGCACTTCCAGCGGGCTGAGGAGTTTTACGACGAGGCCCCCATATACTTCTAAGAGGAGGATGCTCGTCGCCAGGATGAGGCCGCCTACCGTAGGGAGATGTAGAAACACATGCACGCCCAGCAGGCACAGTTGGATAAAGAGGAGGAGCACTGAGTAGCCACTGCATCCACCAGCTCCCTGATCGACCACATGTACATGTGGCATCAGTGGCTCAGAAGCAGGTTCTCTCAGGATCCAGAGATGCCGAGGCTCCCAAACTTTCCACCTCGTCCACTTTATTAGAGGTATATTTTCATTTAAGTCTGGGGGGGGGGGTGGGGGAGACCCCAAAGTTTATTTTGTTTTGTTTCCTAGTAGTAGTTTCTTTTCTGGTATTTTCATTCATTTATTCATGCATGGGTTGTTGAGTTTCTTTCAGTACTTAATTTTTGTTATCTGTAAAGCTACCTTAGTAGTATTTTTTTTTAAAGTTGCTTGCATGAGTTATTCCCATAGGTAGCTTAACTTCATTTATCTCATGGTATTTTATTTTATTCGCTCTATTGAATGTTCTAGACTTACACTGGTTAGCTTTATTTTTACACTTACACATGTCGAACGTTCTGAAAGGGAGAATCTAGTACATAATGAGTTATGATTCAACTCAGTAGTCTAAGACTTTGGAATCCATAGGTGACTCTAGGTTTAGCATTTTAGTTACTGGAGATGCTCAGATTGTGTAAGCCCATTCAGAAAAATCAAAATCCCAGTGAGCCAAAAAATAAAAGAAAAGAGAAATAAAAGAGAGAGAGAGAAAAAAAAAAGAAAAAAAGAAGAGATGGAAAAAAAAGAAAACAAAGAAAAGAAAAAAAAAGAGAGAAGATTATGAGGGATAAAAAAAATAGTTGTCGTGGGTGGAAATGGCTAGGTGCCCCTTTAAGACCGAGTTAGGTTACTAGGGAAACACCTATCAATTTCTCTCAATACTGAGCACGCCTTTGAGACTTTATGCTAGATCTAGGGAACGACCCTCGCTTTGGGCAGGTAAGTGCCTAAGAGCCGGAAACCTTAGGAAAGCTATGGGATGACGATTTAACTCACCATGTAACGGGTAGCCCCTATGAGTGATTCGCCTAGCACGAGCACGAGGAGCTAACTTAGTGAATTTCTAGAACATATTTATTTTGCTTTGATTGCAAATACCACTTGATAAATTTAGTTAACATGCTAATTATGGAATAATATCTTTTTAAAATTTCATGGCACTGAGGTTTGCTTGAGGACAAGCAAAGATTTAAGTCTGGGGGAAGTGATATGAGCAAAACATATAGGGTTTTAGGAGTAGTTTTTGCTCACATCTTGTTACATTTCATGTTAGTTTCATGCATATGTTACTCTATTTTGCGCGCATTTCCTATTTTCTGGTTTGGAGGTCTGCTTGTTGTACTTTTGTGTGCAGGTTAGCATTTCGGGTTAAAAAGACACACTTTCGGAGCAAAAGAAGGACATTTCGTAGCTAGACACAGAGTGGGACATGGCTAGGGCGTGTGGATTCACACGACCGTACCCAATGGACGAGATCATCACTCCAAGGCTGCACACGGACTGGCCGTGTGGAAACACACGGCCGTGTGGCGGCATGCCAGATTTGCGCGACTAGGGCTTTTTTCAAATTTTACAGCGGTCTGAGGCGATGTCTATATAAGGATGGCTCCGCCCAAACCCTAGGGAGGAGGCACGATGACTAGGACGACACGCTGAAGTCCTAAAAAGCTTTGGTAACTCGCAACAGGGAGGAGAAACACCGTCGGAGGTCCACGTCTTGCACTTCAACGCTAGAGAGAAGACCACGAAAGCATTGTAATTCTTTGTTCCTGCATTTTATTCCTTATGTATTCGAACATAGACATGCTTTGTGATTCTTCCTCCATATACATGGAGTAGTACTTTTGATTCTAGGATTAGGGAGTAGCTTGTGTACACATACAATGTTGGTTCATGTTAAATTCTGCCTATGAGTTTGATTTGACAATTGGTAGTTGTTTTTACTATATCTATGCATGTTTGGTTTTCTATCTGCTGTGCTTAGGCGATACGAGGGGTGACAACCCTCGTATCTAAGATTTAGGGTATTTTATATAAGGAACCTAGGAGTAAACCTGATCTCCTGTAACTGTGGGTAGAAGGGTGTAGTGGAATCGAAAATGATTCATCGTAGGGATTGATTTGGCATCCTTGTACTGTTTATCCCGTCCTTTTAGGCGGAGATAGCTCCAGTAGATGCGGCGGCTCTGCGGGAGAGTGTATGATGTCCCTTCCACAAAACCATAGCTAAACGTCTAGACAATGACAATTGACAACATTGTTTTGTGATGCACAAGTGAAATTAAAGTCGTAGAATCACCTTTGAAGACCTTAGCACACTCCTTTCCTCCTCCGTGTGACATCGTATAGAGTTAAGTCCACCGACAGCCCTCACCAATCGAAACCTCTTAGAGTTAAGTCCGAACAATTACAACCACTGAAAATATTTGGTATTCGAATCCCAGTCCCTGTGGGATCGATAATCTTTATTACTTGACGACATTCGTGCACTTGCGGGCGTTGAGCGCGAGTGCGCGCTTCGAGTCCTTGATGGCCTTCGTCGCCAGATTTGAGGTCCCATTCGTGCACATCACTTGCTTTGGTTTGCTCTTGAAGGACTGGAATGCAGTAGCAATTCCCCTTAAAAATCTTCCCAAAAGTCTTAGCGAAATCCTCCATCTCGAGCTCCATTTATAACTTGCATCGAGCTAATTTTGTGCCCATTAGTCGACTGATCGTGACCATCAGTCGACTGGTCCAATAGTCGTTGTCTCACAACGACTTGATCCACGTTGGCCAAACTCCAACGGATCCATCATCAGTCGACTGGTCTTGTAGCCGTTGTCTCACAACGACTTGATCCACATTGGCCAAACTCCAACGGATCCATCGTCAGTCGACTGATCATGCCCAATAGTCGATTGATGATCCCATTAGTCGAGTGATCACCGCGATCACTCGATTGGAAAAGCTTCTGTGCCTGAATTCACCCCGATCAGTCGACTGCCATCCCTCGACAGCCAACTGATGGTGTCGACAGTCGACTGCCCTCCCTCAGTAGTCGACTGTTCTACTAGAACCTGGTTAGTCGAACACCGATCGAGTCCAATTGACCTAGAGCAGTCGACTGGTACCTATACTAGTCGACTGATATCGGGTAAAACCTCAAACACCAAGTTGTTTGAGCATTCGACACTCAGTCTTAGACACTTGGCCAAGTCTACCTCATCTCTCATGGAGTTCCCCTCCGAAGTTCTCTTCCCTCGGCCTATGTCCCTCGGATACACCAAGTGCACGACTTCGCAATGCCATCCTTTGCGTCTCTTTCCCTCGAAGTCTACTTCCCTTGTGCCTCACTCCATTCACTCCCCGTTCGGTGGTCCCTCGGATGCACCAAGCGCACGTCTTCGCAATGTCATCCTTCACCGACTCAAGGACCCCGAGCCTAGTGAACTTGTTAAGTCCTCAAGACTTCCCACACCAAGCCTCATGCATGGATTTTCCATGCCAAGCCCCATGCTTGGACTTTTCACAACCAAGGCTACACACTTGGATTTACATGGCCAACCCATGTCGGACTTCCCATGACAATCCCATGTCATGCGTTTTGTTTAACATCAAAATACAGTTCGAGTCAAACTCGAGTCGTGGGCCGATTGCACCAACAGATCAAACATGCTAACCTTATATGTTTTGTGAGATGACTTCAATTTTAACCTGAATAAATTTAGTGATTTGAAGATAATCAACCTTGGGTTATATTTAGATTTAACCTTTAGATCGTTAAGTAAACTTTTCGTGAAAATGGCTTCCACATCGTGGCGAGGCATAGAGGACTTCTTTGATCGAAACAACAACCACTTCCTTAGACAAAGCCAATTTCAAGAAAATGTTAACTTAAGTCACTTAGGGTTACTTCCTTGTCTAACTTGTTTAGGATGTGGCGAGGTAGCTTCAGCTAGTTCAACTTAGCCGAGTGCATTAAGCTAGATACTCCTTATCTAGCTCGGGTATACAGAACCTCATTTTTCTAACGTACTATCATCTCGTCGCATCCTAATACTATGTTATCAAGGTTGACTAACTATTGATTCAATCTAGCCGTTCTAAAAATTAAAACAAAAAGTAACTAAGCATGTAAAGCTAAATCAAGAAGTAGAGGATACAATTTTAGTACTAGCTCCCCCTGAACCATTGAATCGATGCAGTCTTTCCATGTAGTGGATTTGGTCCTTGGGAACCCAATACTTGGTTGATCCTGATTGTGAATTCAAAAAGGTCTTAGGGACCCATGCTTGGACTTTTTGTATATTTTGACTAACAATCAACATATACGATTTGTTTATTGTGGTTGATCTAAATTCGAGTTCGTCCTTATTGTATACGACCCTTTGCGATCTAAGTAGTAGGTCAAGACCCTTGGAACCCAAAGTAAACTTTTCCAATGTTTTCCTAAGCTCTTGAACATGTACTTTCAAGAGAGAATTCTCCTCCTCAAGTTTTTCAACTTGAGTTGAGTTTCCCTCTTGAACTTGACTAGTCGAAGTGGTTAGGGAGACCTCATGCTTAAAAAGTTTAACCTCCTTAACTAAGGTCTCGACCTTGGACTTGGACTTAGCTAATTTCTTAGTTAAGTATTTAATTGCACTATATAAAGTATCAATTAGAGATTGACTTATCTTGATCGAATCTTTTGAACTGGATGCGAATCCATGGCTTGTCTTGAATTGAAGTTCATTGTCGGATCTGGAGTCGGACTCGGTCTCAGACTCGTAGTTTGTTTCGGGTTCGGATTCGTCTTTGGGCTCGGTTGGCTTGGCCATGAATGCTAGGTTGTTAAGTTTGTCTTCTTCCTCTGATGACTCTTCCCAAGTTGCGTTGAAGGCTTTCTTTGTTTGTGGTTGCTTGTTCTTTAGACTTGGACAATTGGATTTGATGTGACCCCTTTTGTTGCATTCATAACATTTGTAATTTGAACCTTGCTCGGGTCTCTTCTCCTTGGATTGCTTGATAGGTCATCTTCTACTCTTGATCATCTTCCGAACTAGATTCACTAGCTCGGTCTCTATCTCATCGTTCGCCTCCAATTCATACTCCTCTTCTTCTTCGGGAGGTGGTTTGCTCTTTACCTTCTTCCTTTGACCTGCAACCAAGGCAATACCTTTCTCGAACGAGGCTGAGTTAGATTGTTCATGCAATTCAAATTTGGAAAATATCTCATCTAGTCTAATTTTAGATAAGTCTCTAGATACTTTGTAGGCATCAACCATAGATGCCCACAAAGTTGTCCAGGGAAATGCATTCAAGGCATACCTTATAACATCCCGATTCTCCACCTTTTATCCAATTGAGTGTAGTCCGTTCATGATGTCCTGAATCCTTGTGTGGAGTTGAGTCGCCAACTCGTGGTCCTACATTTTTAAATTAAATAATTTATTTAGGAGGAGGCTCCGTTTGCATACCTTTGTGTCGGTCATTCCTTCATGTAGCTCGATGAGCTTATTCCATAGATCTTTTGCACTGATGAAAGGGACGACGTCGTTGAGCTCTTCCTTGGAGAGACCGCAATGAAGGATTTGTGTAGCCTTTGCATCGACCTCCACTTGACACTTCATGGCATTCATCCACTTGTCACAGTCCAAGTACTCACTGCATCTCAACTTGGGTTTTGAGGTAACACTCCATCTGACCCTTCCAATAACGGAAGTCATCTCCATTGTAAAACGGAGGTCGAGCGGTGCTAAACCCCTTGAGATGGGCCATTGAATAAAACCTTGCACGACAAAAACACAAATTGCCAAGACTTTGTCTTGGATTAGTAATGCGAGAATAATAAAGAAAAACTTAAATTTAACGAAACCAAGAAACACGAAAAGAAACACAACTTGCTAGATCGGTGGTTGCACTGAATCTGAGCACCCCCACTCTGATACCAATTGTTATATCGAAGAGTCGCTAGAGGGGGGAATGAATAGCGATCATAAAAGCTTGTCTTTTCATTTCGATAAAACCAAAGTATTGCATCGGAAATATAAATAAAGCTAAAGTAAATAGACACCTTTGTTTTTACTTGGTTCACAATCGAAAGGTTGCTACTCCAAGGCCCCGCTATCCTAGACTGCGTACGATGGGGCAATCCACTAAAGGTCTCCTCCCCGTTAGAGGTAGGAGACGATGATTACAAGAAAAAGATAGAGGGAGAGGCAACAAGCCTACCTCTCCTCTTTACAATGAAAAGTCTGAATACAAGAAGTAAAACAAGTAAATGAAATGAAGCTACCGATAAAACGATGAAGACTCGACGTGACGTCGGTGTTACGGCGATGTAGTATTGTCGTCAGAAGCTTGGCATTGTTGGAGCACTTTGGGAGAAAGAATAGATGATACAAAGATGTGAAAAGGCTCTTCTTTTATAGCCCTTCAAACCCTAGCTCGTTGAGATCCAAATCTGGGTCAAAGCTCCTCATCTCCCCATTTTTGGTGGGGCTTATCTTTACTTTCTTTGAGATGATCAGCTTGACCATCAGTCGACTGATGCCCCTCATCAGTCGACTGATGGTAAGATCAGTGGACTGCCAATTAGCCTTCGATTGACTGTTAGCTTGATCATTCACCTATTGTAGGATCGTAGTAATTCGAGAGAGGGGGGTGAATCTCAGAGTTTAATAATTTTCTTTAATTTGGAACTTATTTTACGTTGTCAAGTATTAGTATGCAACGAAAATTAAATGCAATTCAAACACTGTCAGTTTACTTGGTTCACAACCCTAACTGGGTTGCTACTCCAAGGCCTGTAGCTCTTCCGAGAGCTACCTTGATGGGCAATCTCTATAGTACCCTTCGATTCGAAACTCTCGACTTCAGAGGGGTTCATTTTTTACAAAGATAAGAGAAGGGTGACACACTACCCTCTCTTGAAGTTAAGTACACAAGCGAATAGATAAAGAAACTTATAATCTACTTTATACCAACACAAATGAAGGATTGGATGTAGGCACGAGGTGTCAGAAAAGTCCCTTTTTGAAGATTCGAAGCTTTTGTGAGCAAGAGTAAATTTTGATAGCACTTCGGCATAGTAGAAGTGTTTTACTCGGATCTGGTCGAGCACTTGTTTTATAAACCTTTTCCAGTCGACTGAAATGCCTTCCAGTCGACTTCACATCAGCCCGTCGATATGGAACTTCTGGTCTTCCAGTCGACTGAAACCTCTCCAATCGACTCCAGGTCACCCAGCTCCGCATCGGGAAGTTTCCGACTTTAGTCGACTAAAACTCCCCAGTCAACTGAAACACTTTCCAACTATGGTGCCAGATCTTCGATCGATCATCAGCTAATCCTGCCAAGTATGTATCCAGTCGACTGAATCAAACAGAGTCAACTGGACTTCAGTCGACTGGAGTATATTCAGTCGACTGATACCTGCAAAACGAGATTAGCACAAATACATAAAATCAAATGTGATAGCAGTAGTAATACTAATCGATCTCGACTACTAAGTCCCACGCGGACTTTCTGTCGGATTGACGTCTAGCTTTGTCCCCCTACAGAGGACTTGACCTCACATCTTCACTTGAGGCTTACCTGACGGCTACCTGCCGGACTTACCACTCTTGACATCCGATCTGACCCACCAGGGCTTCCACCAGCTGTCCGGTTTGCCTGACTCAGTTGGACTTTTTGTCGATTGTCTGGTCTTCTGACCTAACTGGTCTTCATGCCAAATCTCTGGTCCACGCGACCCATTTGGACTTCATGCCTAATGTCCGATCCTCCTAATCTGTCAAGTCAACTGCCTAGTATCCAGTCAACATTACCTACTAGGACTTCCTGTTAAGTCTGCACACTTAACACTGATATTAGAACACAAGTAATTCTTAACTTTAACTACGGTTCATACATCAAAACCAAGGAGTGATGCTCACTGCATCAACAATCTCCCCCTTTATGATGTATGCCAACACATCAGTTAAAGTTAGGAGAATAAGACAGCAATATTCAAATTTTGTCATATATAAGAAATGCATATACTTGAGATGCATATATATAATTTTGCATCTCCCTTTCAATAATTCTCTTTTCTCTAACCTTATATTTCCTCTCTCCCCCTTTGTCATACATCAAAATAAAAATAAAGTCTAAGATGACACAACTTTAAAGATGAGAGTTAAAGTGTTTTAAACGTGAGAATTTAATATTAAGCTTAAAATTGCTTAAGTTTTGAAATCAATCCTCCTCTATAGGGTTTTCTTTATTAAGAAATAGGATCCCTCCCTTTATAAAATTTTTCAAAAGAATTTTCCAAATTTTTAATTTTCAAAATTTTAACAACCCCTAAACATACTTATAAATTCCAACATATTTTCAAATTTTCAAAAAATTTCAAGATTTACTAACTCTTCCTGAATAATATCATATTTTCAAAAATTTTAAAATATTTCAAAAATTTTCAAAAATTTTCTAACTCCCCCTGAATAATAACATATTTTTAAAATTCCAAAATTTTTTAAGTCCCCTTGAATAATAACATATTTTCAAATTTTTTCAAAAATTTTCAAAATCTTTTAAGTCCCGCTGAATAATAACATATTTTTAAAATTTTAAAATTTTTCAAAATTTTTTAAGTCCCCCTGAATAATAACATATTTTCAAAATTTTAAAATTTTTCAAAATTTTCTTACTCCCTCTCAAAAATAACATATTTTAAAATTTTAAAAATTTTCAAAATTTTCTAACTCCCCCTAAAAAATAACATATTTTAAGATGATACAAATATGATAGAAAATATGTCCAAACATGAATTTCCAGATAATATATATATAAATACACATCTAAAAATTGTCCTTAAAGTAAATGTCCAACTATTTAATAGCTCAAAAGATATATAATTAATTATCAAGCTTTGAATTAGAGTTAGTCACCGAAGTGATTGAGTTGCTCTTGTAAATCCCATATTGGTTCATGTTGATGCACTGGATCTACATTTGGAATTAGGGGTACAGTCCTAACATCTCACGTCCATCTTCGTGGCTCAATACACAAACAGGTAATTGATACGAGCGGTGAATTGTTGTGATACCGTTCCCAAATTATTTACCGAACCCCCTAACTACACTAATGCAGTATAGGACTGACTCGGGTCATCTCCCAACGAACCTAATGGCTGGACGTTTATTTTTAAACAGAAGTAAACATTGGGGGTTTTCTGAATTTATTAAAATGCAAAATCAAAAGCAAACATGAGAATTAAATATACAAAGAGTAAATCTAACTACCAAATAATGAGTAACAAACAACTATTCTAATGAGCAAAAGTAAGTGATCACGCACCGCACTGTCACTATACGGTACACTGATCAAACAAAGGTGAACAATTTAACCATGCACCGCACTGTCACTATACGGCACAGTGATCAAACAGTCACTAAAAACTGCAATAAACGAAAGAAATTCAACCAGGTACCGCACTGTCACTATACAGCAACTGGTCGAATGTAAAGGAAATCTAACCTAATAATGAAAACACTCCAACCAAAACACCATACTGTCACTATACGATGCATTGATTGGACAATTTTAATTGATGGGGTTAGTACATCAGCAACAAGAAATTAAACTAACCTACAACAAAATAACGAACACCAATATTAACTCTAATAAAAATGCACAATGAACAGAATTAAACAACTAAGCATAACAAACCGATAGAAATAACATTGCATGTAAACAAATCAACAATTAACCAAAACAAACATAATCAACTACTAACAATTGCATAACTGACTGGAATAAAATGCAGAATGTAAATAACATGAAATCCCGAGTGTTTAACACAAACACACTCAGTACTAAATCCAAATAAAATACGACCGGTAACCACACGGCGGTCACAACAAACGAGCGACCACTCGGCGGTGAATGCGGCCTCAATCGGCACAACAGGAAGGAAGGAAAGATGGATGACTGCGATCACTGCTCCGACGAAACTGGATTCATCGGACAGTGAAGTGGAAATCTTCTCCGGCAGTGAAGATGGGATTGTCCAATCGGCACAACCTGCGGGTGACTCCGGTGGTCTGGAACGGCCTATCCCAGTCGCCGGAATGAAGGAGAATGCCGGTGAAGGATGAACTGGCCGGAATCCCGCCTCGCCTCGCTTTGGATCAGCTGCCCGAATCATGACATCTGGATCCGCCACCAAGGATTGGATGGGATCATCGCCAGCTGTCGGAGGGAATCACCGGAATAGTGCCGGCCTACCGTCGATCGCTCTGTAGTCGCCGGTCGCCGCGCTCGCGAGAGGAGGAAGACGCCGCTTGAGTTTCTATCGCGCGTTCTGTGCAGCTGGGAAGAAGTTGGGTTTATTAAGTGATTTTCCTGAGCCGTCCCATTGTGCCAGATCTGATCTCAGCCGCCCAAATATAGCTAGGTTAAATGAATCCAATTAATCTCCTAAGCATGCTGTGATCAAACGGCTGTGATTAGTCTGATTTCAAATGAACAGATCTGATCCATCTGAGATGATAATTCCGATCGGTCGAATCTGGAGGAAGGGCTCAGATGTTCAGATCAAAATGTATGGACGGGATCTCTCCAGATCTGAATAGATGGCTTCAAATCAGCTATATTCATTGGACGGTCCATAATGCTCAGATCTGATCCGGATCTATGGCTGCGATTGCTCCAATTAGATCCTCATTAGATGTTCCTACAAAATCACATGAAATTCATGAAAAATACTGAATTTATAGGAATTAATGTAATTAATCGTAAATAGGCTCAATATGTAAAAACATCCCGAATAATAATAATTATCCTATCAAAGAGCCTAAAAGATCTAATCAACAAGTAAAAATAGCGCAATAAAAAATGCAGCTATCAAATTCCCCCACACTTATTTTTGCTCGTCCTGTGCAATAACAAAAACAAAGACACACTAACTCCCTAACTCACTCCCCTAGTAATACCTAGATCAATAATTCAGAGATAGAAAAAATAAGTTACTTAGGATCACCAAATTTATCAGGATCTAGGGTATTCAAAAGATCCGACTCCTACAACAGTCAACATGTATGATGATTTACAGTCAAATCAAATAAACCAAGCCTAATACAAAACCTCCCAAATGGATATATGCACTCATGCTCACATAATGATCGTAGGAGTGGGGTACCCTTAAAACACTATGTAATATTGTCCTACCATATGCTTGCTTATCATCTACTTCTCCACCGCTATCAATACATTCCATACATGAATCAAAAGGATTATCGAAATCAAATAAGATCAGAAGTGGACTGCAGTAGAGAAATACATAGATGATCAAGATGAAATGAACAAGACAATAGTAGAATTGGAAGAATAAACCTGATTAGTTGCAATTAGAAGTGTGTAGGGAGATTTCCAATACGATCCAAGAAAATAATACTCACAACATCTCCATTCTATTTCCATAAGCCACAACTTTAGCTAGCTGGGGTAATCACCAAATTAAGAATATCTCAAATCTGAAATTGTAGTAAACATGAATAATAGACCACACATTTAAATCCTTTACAATCAGATTCAAAGGCATTCAGCTCCTACTGGAGCTCTTCAAGCAACAAGTGACCTTAATCCTATCATCTTGTCCATACCGTAAAGAATACCCAAGCTTGCACATTCAGCTTCAAAGGCAAGCAAACAAGATCACGACAAGTATGTTTCGTGCTTTGAAATTTCTGCTCGAGCAATTCATGGCGGTGATTGCAAGCAACTCTAGCTCCAATTGAAGTGCACAAATTAATTGCAAATATAAACATCTCCATAGAGATGCAGAAACTCTGAATCAGACCTTCCATATCACAACCTCTGCCAATTCCTGAGACACTGCTATCAATGGTAGAAGCAGCAATTTACAGATTTCTTATTAGCTTCCACTAGTTCTACAACAATTACTTCAAGGTTTGTGAACAACATTGATCCAAGCCTCTTATCCAGACCGTATCTAGCTATCTAAGCTTGTGATTTCAGTGTACCACAACAGGTAAACAAGACCCTACAAATCTTTTTCCAATTTATATCTCAGGTAATTCCAATTCTGCAAATCTGAACATTGCAGAAATGTTCAGGCCTACATTTCATTTGAAGTTTCAGCTTTTGAAAGGAGCTTTGGAAGGTTATAAAAACACCATCATCTTGTGATAACTCTGTGGTAAAACCTGTCCAGCTGCAGTAATAAATTTTCAACCAAATACACATCCAGAATTCCATGGCTTAGTGTGAACTCTGCTCTACCCAATCTTTGAATTGCAACAGATTTTATCTCTGAATGCAGATTTCCCTTCCGCTTTCCTGCAGTTAATCTTGATACTTTCGAGATCTTGGTCTGCTGCTGATACTCTGTCGAGCATTGCTATATCAGATAACATTTCAGAAACTTCCTTTAATCCCGCCTCAATCTGATCCAGTCCTTGAATTCACTTGTACGCAAAGCCTCTTGGATCTTCTGGTGACTCATGTTTTTCCAGAATGTGGACTAACCATAGCTGTATCAATGCAGCTTTGATCAAAATAGAACTGTTGACATGTTTTATTTTCAGTGTCAACTTGTGAATCGATTTCTCCAGCTTCCTTTTCAGTGAATTTGTTAGAGAAAGATCCCATATTTGTTTTGATCTCCTTATAGGAACTGACAGCTTGCAGAATTGTTGTGAATGATGACATAAGACATGTCCTCAGTCCACATTCTGCTGGAATATAATGTTGGAATTAGCTTGTGATAGACTTCTGTACAGCAAGGGACAGCACGTGGTTCATTCCAATCTGAAATTTAGGTAGCACTTCATGTAGCTTCAACAACAATTTGATTCTCGGTGATACTTGTAAATAGATCTCATGGCCTGAAACAAGAAAGAACACAGCAGCTGTATCCAATGGCTAAACATCACATAGCACTCAAGAGGTCTCAAAAATGCTCCATCAGCCACTGATTTCCCTTCCTGTTCTTGCTTCTCTATGCTTGCACATGCATCTTCTTCCAATCTGAAACTGATCAACAAGGTTTGCTGTGAACAATTGCAAAGTGATACTACTTTCCCCTCTTATTCCAAGCCTTCTTTTTCTGATACTTGCTGTAATTTCCGTGGCAGTTGCTTCTATGATACAGACCAAAAATTTCTTTGCTATGGTGTTTTCATCAGAAACAAGTTCTGCTGCAGCTTTAGGCACCGGTTCTTTGTGGTCTTCAATTAAATTGCAATACCATCAGAAAAAAAACTGTAGGATGATCAGATTCCGGAACTACCAGCAAATCAAAACTCAATTCCCATTTCATATTTGAGTGGATTTCTGGGCACTTGTGCAATTTCTATTTCCTCCAGGTGGAAGCAATTTCCCAGCAAACAATTTTCTGAGTTCTGATAATGCTAACATGTTTAATCTCTGAATTTCAGAAAATTTTGTTGCTGCTGATAAACTGTCGAGCAGTTTTGGAGTTTCAGCAGCTTCAACCAATCCAACACAACTGGAATTCCATCAACAGGAGTTGTGAGTTACCCGAATTTCCTTGTTTGCTGATGCTGTCGACTACATCACTGACCGCATAAACTGCTGTATCAGAGACATTTACAGAAGGTTCCCTTAATCCAGCATTTATCTGATCCAGTTTGATTGCCTCGGCAGAAATTATAGGCAACTTCTCAGATTTAAGTAGAGCCATCCCAACTGTCTTTGAATTCTGAAAATCTGATCCTTGAATCCACGTGTAAGCACTGTATTTTAGAGCTTGATTATTCATGCATTACTCCAGAATTTTTTAGACTGTGACTAACTCCTCTACCCTTCCACGTGCAGCTTCTCCAAGGTTACAACTCTTTGACATTTTGCAGGTTTTAATGCAGTCAACATGCAGGTTATCTCTACAATGGCAGGTGCTGCACTTGTAGTGCATTGCTCTAAACTTTAAGAACTTGCGTCTGAAGCAGAAATGTGCAGGCTTAATTGCTCTGTTTATTCTCCATTAGAACTACTTGCAATTTCAGTTTTTCAAAGGCAGCAAATAAAAACATTGCCAACTGTATTTTTTTTTTCTAGCTATTTCCAAGGTCTGCTAATGTTGCACCCAATTCATGAACAAGCTCTAGGTCCTCAGTAATTTTGCAATCTGAACAAAAACCTGCCAGTGGAGCTTCCTCTCCTTCATCTGCCCGGTGCTATTATTGAATTCCAGATTTCTTCCAATCTGACATTGCATTAGCTGATTTCAAAAGTTTCAACTCAAATTCCGGTAGCACTTGCACTTTCTAATATTTTCTGTTATCATCTTTGTTCAAACTTCTAGCTCAATAACTAGCTTAGCTTTTCTGCCAACTTGCTTTCCAATAGTCCTGTCCTAAATCTGCAAGTTCAAAATCAAGCACAATTGAAATTCCTGGCAGTTCCAACCTATTTCTCTTAATTTGATCTTTGTATTCTCATGATCATTTGCCAACTGGAGATTGTGATTAGTTGTCATATTGGAACCAAGGTTGCCCTTCCTTTCGATAGCTGCTTGTAGCTTGAGTAAAAACACAATTATCATGAAGGTAGATTCCGCATATAATTTGTTTCCATCATTCCTTGCTCCAACAGAAAGTATTTCTTTGCTATATCCAGTTTTTGAATCATTGCTCGGAGCTAGAATTTTAATAGCTCTAATGGTGGTATAGACTAACTTCAACATAGCCCTTGTGTTCAAGATTATAACCAACTGCCAGCAGAAACATAACCTATCTGATTCAGCATCTTCCATATTCCAATTTCTCCATTCTGAAAAAGTGTTGGTCAGAATGCTTCAAACTGTGTCAATCTTCAAACAAACAATATCTCTTCCCCCACACTTAGAAATTTTCCCGTCTCAGACAATGCAACTTATCACGTTATTCTTCCAATGGGAGAACAAAAGATGGTGGAGGTAATCCACAAGACAATAGAAAATAAATGAATAGGAATGACAAGTACGACAACATGAAAATATCAAGTGGATTAAACAAGCAATTCCAGTAAGGAGAATAATCAAGAGTAAAATCCTTCATCATATTCATGCAAATAAATGCTCTTGCAGTTTTGAAAAGACTCAAAGCAAGTTCTAGAGCAACAAGTATCACACGTGTATCACACCAAAGTGGGTAATTGATTGAAAATGGCTTAAACCTCACTAGGTGAATAAAAATCAAGCTTGGTCTATCAATAAAAAGTTCACCATCATAACAAGTGACTGCATGCAAGTGAAGTTTCTTATCCTACACAAAAATACACAATCTGATGATCAAACTTAACTAATTTTTACCACCTTTGAAATGATACTAAGGCATGTATAGGGGAATATTATTTGACTCGACGAAAACAACTAAACAACCTAGGCATACAGGCAAATACTAAACAATTAAACAACCAGTTATTTTCGAACATGAGAGGAAGGAAGAAAATACAGTAAACAAAAGAATACACTCCCCTGTCATGTCGGAGAAGAAGAACTGATGTTCCCTTTAGGATTCGGGATGGTCTGAGATGGTAGATAACTAGATCCCTGTGACTGTAGCTGGTTAATGTTAGATGCAAGCTGGCTAAGTTGTCTCTCTATGTTCTGAATAGATGCATCCGTCTTCTGCTGAAACTGCTGTTGCTGTACCAAAAACTGCTGCACAAAATCCTCCATCCTTGAATTTGAACTCAAATCGATACTCGGCTCTAATCGGGCCGAACAGAGATCCGACTGCTCGGGTTACTCTGGATGGCAAGGGTCTTCAAATGCCGTCTCGCTGAAATGACTGCTGATAAAATGAATTCTCATACCTCAGATTTGGATGATCTCTCCATCCTGGATTATAAGTGGCAGCCATCGGATCATATCTGGAATGTTGTTGCTGATACTGAGGTTGATACTGATGCTGCTGATACTGCTGATATGGAGGCTAATACTGATGCTGTTGATACTGAGGTCTGGAAGGAAACTGATTTTCCGCTGCTACTATTTCATCCTGCTGGAGTGAAGGACATGAATCATAAGGATGCTCTGGACTCGAACAAATACCATAAACTCTCATAGGCTGCATAGGCATTATAGAAGATTGGCTTGCCTGGTTCAAAGCCAACTGCCTAACTAATGATGTGAGCTCCTGTATAGAATTCTTCAACTCCGCCTGATCAGTAATAGCCAGGTGAGCCTCACTCACCCCTCTAGTCACTATAGATCTGCTCCCAAACTGCTGTGAGTTCTCTGCCATGTTTGCAATAAGCTCTCTGGCCTCACTAGGAGTCTTGTTCACCAATGCCCCTCCACTAGCTGCATCTATCATACTCCTGTCCATGGGAAGCAGTCCCTCATAGAATCTTGAGCAAGCAGTAGTCAGCGATGTGATCTTTGAAACATAATTTCTTGAATCTCTCCCAGTACTCATACAATGTCTCTCCAGTAGACTGCTGGATACTGCAGATGCTTTTCTTGATGGTAGCAGTTCTGGATGCTGGGAAGAACTTTTCCAAGAATGCTTTCTTCAATTCAAGCCAACTGTTGATACATCCAGGTGGAAGATAGTATAACCAATCCTTAGCTGCCCCAGCTAGTGAAAATGGAAAAGCTCTCAATTTTATATCTTCCTCTGAAATGCCCTGTGGCTTCATAGTAGAGCATACCACATGGAACTCGTGCAAGTGCCTGTTGGGATCTTCACCAGATAATCCATGAAACTTAGGAAGCAAATGAACTGTACCCGATCTGAGCTCAAAATCCTCCTCTAAAGCTGGGTAGCTAATGCAAGAATACTGGTATGTCGCATCAGGGGTTGCAAGCTCCTTTAGAGTCCTGTTGTTATCTGCCATGACTATCTGCAACTCTGATGGACTGCAATCAAAAGTATCAGCTGACCTGCCCTGTGCTCTCTGCAGTGCGTGAAAAGTCCTATCAATCTCAGGATCCAGCTCAAAGAGTTTATCGCCGGAAGACCTAGTCATTTTCAAAAACAAATAACACAATGAGTACAAATAGAAAAGAAAGAAATAATAGGAAAGACACTAATAACAAAAGAAAAAGAAAACAAACAAACAAACTACAGTTTAAAGACAAACAAACCCATTAGAGTTCCCCGGCAACGACGTCAAAATTTGATACGAGCGGTGAATTGTCGTGATACCGTTCCCAAATTATTTACCGAACCCCCTAACTACACTAATACAGTATAGGACTGACTCAGGTCATCTCCCAACGAACCTAATGGCTGGACGTTTGTTTTTAAACAGAAGTAAACATTGGGGGTTTTCTGAATTTATTAAAATGCAAAATCAAAAGCAACACATGAGAATTAAATATACAAAGAGTAAATCTAACTACCAAATAATGAGTAACAAACAACTATTCTAATGAGCAAAAGTAAGTGATCACGCACCGCACTGTCACTATACGGTACACTGATCAAACAAAGGTGAACAATTTAACCATGCACCGCATCATTACTATATCTGACACGGTGATCAAACAAATACTAAAAAGCGCAATAAGCGAAATGCAATAAGCGAAAGCAATTCAACCAGTGTCACTATCGTCATGTACTATACGAAATCTAACCTAATAATGAAAGCACTCCAACCAAAACACCATACTGTCACTATACGATGCATTGATTGGACAATTTTAATTGATGGGGTTAGTACATCAGCAACAAGAAATTAAACTAACCTACAACTAAATAACGAACACCAATATTAACTCTAATAAAAATGCACAATGAACAGAATTAAACAACTAAGCATAACAAACCTATAGAAATAACATTGCATGTAAACAAATCAACAATTAACCGAAACAAACATAATCAACTACTAACAATTGCATAAATGACTGGAATAAAATGCAGAATGTAAATAACATGAAATCTCGAGTGTTTAACACAAACACACTTAGTACTAAATCCAAATAAAATACGACCGGTAACCACACGACGGTCACAACAAACCGATCAGCCACTCCGACGGTGAATGCGAAGCTGTCCAATCGGCAAAACAGGAAGGAAGGAAAGATGGATGACTGCGATCACTGCTCCGACGAAACTGGATTCACCGGACAGTGAAGTGGAAATCTTCTCTGGCGGTGAAGATGGGATTGTCCAATCGGCACAACCTGCGGGTGACTCCGGTAGTCTGGAACGGCCTATCCCAATCGCCAGAATGAAGGAGAATGCCGGTGAAGGATGAACTCGTCGGAATCCCGCCTCGCCTCGCTTTGGATTAGCTGCCCGAATCACGACATCTGGATCCGCCACCAAGGATTGGATGGGATTATCGCCAGCTGTCGAAGGGAATCGCCGGAATAGTGTTGGCCTGCCGTCGATCGCTCTGTAGTCGCCGGTCGCCACGCTCGTGAGAGGAGGAAGACGCCGGTCGAGTTTCTGTCGCGCGTTCTGCGCAGCTGGGAAGAAGTTGGGTTTATTAAGTGATTTTCCTGAGCCGTCCGATTGTGCCAGATCTGATCTCAGCCGCCCAAATATAGCTAGGTTAAATGAATCCAATTAATCTCCTAAGCATGCTGTGATCCAATGGCTGTGATTAGTCTGATTTCAAATGAACAGATCTGATCCATCTGAGATGATAATTCCGATTGGTCGAATCTGGAGGAAGGGATCAGATGTTCAGATCAAAATATACGGACGGGATCTCTCCAGATCTGAATAGATGGCTTCAAATCAGCTATATTCATTGGATGGTCCATAATGCTCAGATCTGATCCGAATCTATGACTGCGATTGCTCCAATTAGATCCTCATTAGATGTTCCTACAAAATCACATGAAATTCATGAAAAATACTGAATTTATAAGAATTAATGTAATTAATCGCAAATAGGCTCAATATGTAAAAACATTCCGAATAACAATAATTATCCCATCAAAGAGCCTAAAAGATCTAATCAACAAGTAAAAATAGCACAATAAAAAATGCAGCTATCAGTAATCCTAGATGTTTGTGAAATGCGAAGGCATACTTAAATCTATAGGCTTATGAAATCTAATTTGTCCTGAATTGATTTTTAATTTTTCTTTAAAAATTAATATAATATTATTTTTCAAAATAAATTTGAGTAATGAGTATGAAAGCAACCTAATTTATCAGACATAAAACAATTCACGCACAAGATTTAAAAATTATTAAATTTATTAAGTTCAAATAGTAACAAGTGACATAACACTCCAAGTTAGTAAATGAAGGTGGAGGAGGAGGAGGACCCATGCCCCAAGACCTAAGAAGCTCCATCATCTCTCGATGATCCTCTCTCTGCGCCTGCAATATTTGCATCATCTCAAGATGTTGTTGCTCCAGGCTCTGCATCGCATCCTCCAACCTAGATAATCTCTCTGCTACAGTAAGAGGTGCTGGAATCCCAAGAAATGGTGATAGACTGTCAAATCCTGGGGCTTCCTGATGCTCTGACTCGGTGTGGTGCTCACGGTCAATCTCTGACTCATGCTCCTGCTCCGTCTCAGGCTGGGGCTGGGGCTGGGGCTGAGGACCATCTCTCTTCCATGCAGGGATATTATTTTCATCTAAACCTATTTTAGCTAAACCAATCTGCCTAGACCCTTTCATGTCGTACTCAGTAAGCTGTTTGATGTTACCTGTGAAAGCATCAAACCATAATGCAACTAAGAGGGATGTGATGACATGGCAGTAATGTCACGCCCTGAGAGTATGCCGAACTGAAAATCAAACAGACAACATCTCTCCTGTACGTGGCAATATATCCTATTTATACAATGCCCTTGGGCCCACAATAACAATAACATATACAAAAGTAAACATAATAACATAACAAAGCATAACGAAACTAACACAACTACAATACAAACCACACACCATGCATACCAGTATAACTAACACCAAATTAAGAAAACACCGTAACAAAACCAGAAAGAACAGTACAACAACAGCAATGTCAAACACTACAAATCATCATATAAAACCAAATCCATAATGAAACACAAATGATAAACCCAAAAGCTCAGACCCTCAGAGTTGAGATGAGACGATGCCAGCCAGCGATGCTCCAAGCTATCACGAAGACTTCTACCTGTTACCTGGGCGACAGAAAAACCCAGGGTCTGTGGTAGTGAGTATAACTCAGCGGTAATATGAGAGAACATGTATATTTCAAATATCATATATAATTCAACAATATAACCTACAGGTACATTAGGTATACACCAATATAGTATATAAATACATGCGTATACTCCCTAAACAAAATGAACAACGTAAAGGGCAGACATACCTGAAAGTATTCTATGCTACATATATTCAACCTGAGCATATATCCACAATATACAACATGAAGAGTAATACTACCTGATACTATATCATGATACGGGTCAAAGGTATCAAATAGGCTGACCAACAAGTATAAAGATATTCGACACCCAACCATATAGAAAATGCAATAGCATGTATGAATATGTACAAAAAAATGCAGTAAGCATAGTACAAACAAATGCAACATCATAGTAAACATACATATAGAATACATCTATATATATACTAATCACAATCATCCATATATATATATACATGCATATATGTATATATATGGCAATATGCAAAATGCCATAAGACACAGCAATGCAGCATGCATGGTCAGGCCGACTCACCCTAAAGCTACCACGACCTCAGTGTGCCCTCGGTGGCTCAACATGACAACTATCCCAACTCAACACCAACAACTACTCTCGAGTGGCCGAGTGGGCAGTATGATCGAGTAGCATATAAGTGTAAAGAGCAAGCTACCCGATGGGAGTCCCTGCTGTTGGCCACTCCGACAGTCACTACCCATGAGTGGTCAAGTGCCACACACGCAAGACAATGCCATGCAAATCCAACTACCATTGTGTATAGTGGTAGAGTGCGGCACAACAAATACTCTGCCCTCACACAGGTTACTCCTCCTATGAGTAACCGTGGAGGTAGGATGACAGACGACTCTCTCAACCACAAGGGAGCCTAATCACCAGCATGCATGTAAATGGTATGAATGCATAGTCACACATACAGACGCCCACCACAAACTCTTTATTCTATAGAGAGTCATACCAATCTGATCAATACACTCTCTATCTTGTAGAGAGTCATACTCAACTGATCATAACACTCTCTGTCCTATAGAGAGTCATACTAATCTGATTAACGCACTCTCTATCCTATAGAGAGTCGTACTCAACTGATCATAACAAGCTAGGACCACCGGTCCATAGTGACACACTATTCACAATTCACCTGACCATTTTACAGCACATGATCGGTAGTAAATATGCAACATAAGAGTATTGGAATCAATCCTACATTCAGGACCTTACTTACCCATGGATGCCCTTTTTACCCAATTTACAAATCAGGTCATCATCCGTACTCCACTATTTACACATAACTAAGCATTTATAGGTTTACTTACATCACATTTGTAACTCCTAATCATAATGAAGGAAAATGTGATAACAACAATATAACATATAAGGCCAAAGACAAAGTATCAAACACAAGAATAAATAAGAATGGAGTCAAGGTAATATGATCATATATCTAAATCTACATGCATCAACAACTACTTGACCAGGGTAGGAAATTACCCACCTGATATGAAGACTTATCTGAATATATCATTTTTCTTCACGTCCAAGAATCTAGCACAAATCAACATCCTCAAAATGCTTCACAGCTCCTAGAACCACCTGAAATTCTCCGATACGAATCATTCGATTGAACTGCAACCAAAACCCCATTTCAATTACCTTAACACATACAATCATAGGATATTCAAGTTTCCTCAGCTATAGCATCCTCACACTAATAATCTAAGGCAGGGCAATCGATATTTACCAGAAGCGGGTGTAGATGCTGTAGGGTAAAAGAACTGTCGATTCATCGATCTAAAGCTTCAAATCGCTTTGAGCAGCAGTGATAATGCTCTTCCCAGCCACAATGGCAGTAGAATCGGAACCCTTCACAAGCACAAATCACCGACATCAAACAGAATATGCTTTAGAGCAAAAATCATCACGTAGATGCCAAAATCACCAACTGGACTCGTACGGGAATCACAAAACCCAGATCAGGGTGGAGGTAGGCATTAGAATCGCACGAATGACATCATCAACCTTGATCAATGCTGACCCCAAAGCTGTGGCTGCAACGGAGGAAGAGGAAACGTCGGCGGCAGAGGTAGAGGCGTCGGCATTGCTTGCACGGAGGAAAGAACCCAAATCCGTGACGGTGAAGGGAGGAGAAGAAGATCGCGATTTGGGCGGTGGCACTTGCTGCTCGGCAGAACAAAGGGCCAGAGGAGTTGTGACGGCAGCAACATCAAACTCGCGGCGGCGACGAGTGAGGGCACGATAAGCTGGCTCAGCGGCGGCGAGTGTGAGCACGAGGAAAAGAAAATGAGAGGCGCGTAATCCGCCAGCTACTCCGGTGATGTAAGCGACCGGTGGTGGTGAGCACAAAAAGTTGGAGTCGCAATCGGGAGGGGGCATCGTGGCTGTGGAGATTTGGGGAGATGGAGTGCGTGATTGAGGAAACGCTCGGGCGGGGAAAGAAACGGAAGAAAATAAATGGTTGGGCGTTAAGAATATAAACTCGGGTCGGGTTTAAGAAAATGGATCGGGTTTAATCCTATACCAATTAACCCTTGGTTCAATTAAACCAAGATTTAAATAATTAAACCCAATAGATTTAAACATAGATTAGAATTAAATAATTCCTAACCATTAAACTCTAATTTAATCTATCCAACAATAATATTATTTATTATTATTTTTCACTGTGGTATTTTATATTCTCCCCCACTTAATAAAATTTGATCCCCAAATTTCGTACTAACATGCAAAAATTACTTCAAACAAGTTCCCAAAAGGACTACATACACAGCTCAAGTGAACAGATGAGGGTATCGAGCTCGGATAATATCTTTTAGCTCCCATGTAGCCTCCTCATCAGTATGATGCTGCCATCCAACCTTTACGAGTTGGATGGTTTTGTTCCGCAATTGTCACTCCTTGCAACCCAGAATTCACACTGGAATCTCCTCATAGGTCGCATTAGGCTGAAGTGGAATTGGAACCTCTTTCGGAACATGATCTGAACGTGGAACGTATTTCCTCAGCATAGAAACATGAAATATGTTATGGACACCTGCAAGTGTCGGAGGTGAAGCCATTCAATAAGCCACAACCCCATTCCGCTCCAATATCTCAAAGGGACCAATATAGCATGGAGTTAATTTTCCTTTTAGCCCAAATTGTTTCACCCCTTTCATAGGTGAAACACGTAGAAATACCTGATCCCCAAATGAGAATTCCAAAGGCCTTCGCCTTCGGTTTGCGTAACTCTTCTGTCGATTTTGTGCCTCTGATAACCGCTGTCTGATGACGCGCACCAACTCTGCATCATGTTAAATGCTCTGTGGCCCCAATAGCTGTCGTTCCCCAACCTCCTCCCACAACATAGGAGATCTGCAGGGTCTGTCGTATAAGGCCTCGGAAGGAGCCATCTGAATGGAGGAGTGATAACTGTTCTTATAGTCAAATTCCACTAAAGGAATGTGATCCTCCCAACTGCCTCCATAATCCATGACACAAGATCTTAATCGTTCCGGTTACGTATTGCTACAAACTGGGTGGCTAGATCATTACTCATTTGTCCTATCTATAGATAAGCGTTATGTGAGTCCCAGCTCTATATTTGCTAGACTACGAGAATTACAAAATAAATTGGATCTCTAGATATAGTATTGGAGATGCCGTCGATCAATTGAATTTCCACTACTACCTCTGGGATGATCGAATGGGTCCATCCCACAAATAGGCAAGAAATGAGCTGATTTGGTCAGTTGATCCACAATCACCAAAATTGCATCATGTCCTTTACGAGTTCTAGGCAATCCCGTAATGAAATCCATAGTGATATGCTTCCACTTCCATTCCGGAATCGGAATTTCCTGAAGCAATCTAGCGGGTTTCTGATGTTCAATCTTCACCTACTGGTATACTAAATATCGAGCACAAAGTCTGTAATATCTCTCTTCATATTGTTCCACCAGTATAAGCATTTCAAATCTCAGTACATCCGGGTACCACCAAGATGTATAGCAATCTTGAATGATGTGCTTCCTGTAGTAACTTTTCCTTAACTAATACAACTCCGGAAACCACTATCCTCCTCGGAGTCAGAGAAATACTTTATCACAAGAGAAATCCATCTACCATCCAAAATTCACTCCACCACACACTTTGTAAGTGCATGGGAGACTATAGCGACCAATCTCCCTTGTTGCAACTGTCCATGTTTCAGCAACTCTATAGTAGCTACCCCAGTAGCTAGTCAAAACTCCATGAGCACTTCTACTCCATATCACTACTACACAAGATAATACTGCTAAGTTCATGTCATATGTATGACAGCTTATCTCGCAGTTTCTCAACTTCCATAAGCTTAAGATACGCCTCATTTAACTGCATCGGGATCGATCCATTCACTGAAGCGATGCATCTGTGTACCATACCCTTCCATCCACATCAGAAGGATTAACTAACACTGATGCAAAAGTCAACCATCGACTGAGCCCTGAAAACTAGTTTCACAGGCTTCAGACCAAGTAAATTCCATCACCTTCTTGATCAAACATATCAGTGATATACTAACACTTAAAAGCATCCTATCCATATCTGCCATAACTGTTGGGATGTATAATGAAAAGTCTATCTTTTGTATGAACATCTTTATTTTGAAATAAGAATCACATGATCATTGTTTGCATATTTTTATGGCTATGCATATTGTCTAATACATTACATTATAGATAACATGGTGTGTGGTGTCACACGGGAGATCATGTTATCGGTTCCTTGTAAAGTATAAGTAAAGGCTCACAACCGAGATGACTTTGGAAAAACCATTGGAATGGTTGTAGTGTGATTTGGGATTGGTTTGTCTTGACCATTGAATCACACTAGTGCACTTTGTGTGTATTGAGCAGGACCAAATTAGAGGTGATTCAATTTATTGCTGACTACATAATCAAATCAAACCTCAAATATTATATTGTACATACTCTTAATCCCGATATAATAACAGACACATATACTTAGTATTCATATCTTTGATTTACCAATGGGCGAGATTTATAGATTAAATCGATAGGCTCAGTAAGTTGGGAGATGATATTATTTATATGGTGTGCCATTGATTATAGGAGGAAACCGTGCCCTATATATTAGGATGATGATGTCCCTTTGAGGAGTTCATAAGGTTCATCATGTAAACCCTGCAGGTGGACTTGGTCCGGCATGATGAAAAGGTTGAGTGGTACTACTCATGGAGTTAGATGTTGATTAATTAATGGTCAGTAAATTAATTAATCGACGGACATTCGAGATCTTAAACACGGGGAGAAAATGTAAATATAATATATGGAGCCCATATTAACTTATGGGGGTTGGTGAGGTTGATCGATGATAATCCTTTAGTGGATTGGATTATCATTAATGGATAAGACTTTATGTGGATTTGATCCATTGGGTGGCCAAGATCCAACTCCTCCTCATGGTCCCTATTGTATCCTATTAAAACCTCATGAAGCTTAGATCCAATGGATAGAAATAAAACTCTAGATCCAAAGGTAGAGATTTAATCTCTAGATCCGACAGTTGAGATTAAATCTCTGGATCCAACGGTTGAGATTAAATCCCTAGAACCAATGGTGGAGATTAAAACAAGGCTTATCCCTAACTCTATAAAAGGAGGGCAAGGGGTGGGCGGCAACTTGAATCCAACTAGAGATAGGATTAGGGTTTTGGGCGGCAAGGCTTGGAGGCTAGGGTTTAGGGCTTGGCGGCACCAAATAAGGAAGGTCTTTCCTTTCTTCTTCTTCCCTCAAGGTGGACGACATCCAGCAGCCTTTTCCAGCCTTTGGCCGACATCCAATCCTTCCCTTCTCCTTCTCCTTGGCTAGTGGTGACAAGATTTAGGGCTTTCCCTTAGTGTCTTGGCCGGTTTCCATCCTAATCTCCTCTTCCTTCTTGGCCGGCGGAAAGCTCCAACTTTGGAAGTTGGTGGTTGGTTGAAAGAAGGAAAAGAGCCTTGTTTCTATCCTTCCTCTTGCTTGGAACGAGCAAAGAAGGAAGATTGGTGATCTAGGAGCTTCAACTTTTGGTAGATCATCGCCCACACGACGTCCGAAAGGAGGAAGGTCATACAATAGAAGATCGAGAGGTATATCGATTCTCTATTTTCATATGTTACATGTTTATTTTTGTTTTTCAATTATATGCATGATATATATTCTTTTTTGTGGCTAAATAAACTTGGACCCCGAACATAAATACAAAAGCCGGCGATCCGTACATCGTCTATTCCGTGACTATTCGTGGAATAGAGGTTGGTCGCTTGAACAACGAGTTTGTTCAAGTGACTACTCTAAACGAATAGCACGACGATGACAAGGTTGCTTGGGTGTCCCCTTTTCTCTAGGATTAAATTTTTAATCCGGGGACATCGATGGGATCGCCATGAACAAGCGACCGAGTTGAAGTGGGAAGCGAAGTTTCCCCTCACAGATTAAACCCTACAATTGGTATCAGATCCACGGTTTCTAGTTTTGTGTGTTTAGGATTCGGTTACTCTTATGCATTTTTTCAATATATTATATGTGCCGGATAATAGTAGGATATGTGTAGGTTAACTCTTTGGTTGCAGGCATAAGATTCGACTATTATGACCTTATGTGTGTATGTGATTGTATGTGTATATTTTGTTGAATCCTCGTGGTTGACGAGGCTAGTATTTAATTTTTTGTAAATTAGATACGACATTGTTTAGCCACTCTTTTTATTTTAGTTTACTTTCGATCTATATTTCATGTACACTCCCTTGTGGAGTATAGGATCGATGTATGTAAATTAAAATAGATTTTAGTCTCGGCTCGGATCTACGGATGGCTCATACATGGCGTAGGAGGAGTGGACGAGAAGGCGATGCGACGGAAGACATATTGAAGACAAAAGTCATAATAGTAGGAAAATAATTTATTTTTCATATTTATTTCTTATTGTTTGATATGAATGTCGTAGGCTAAAAAATTCCTCATTTTCAAACTACTAAGTGGGAGAGGGATATTTTTATAAATTCCCACGACCTCCATTACAATTTGACATGTGATGCAAACAAACTTGCGCGTCGACTCTGAGTGCCTTCCTCCCCATCGGATGAGCTTGTTTGCGGATCACAAGGTCGAATATGGTTATAGGGAATTATTAAGGAGTGTGTATACTTCCCCATCGGAAGGCACATAATGGGAGATAATTACCTTAGTACTGAATAATGGTGAACACTTAGATACAAATATAAGTATCCTCCCCATCGAAGTCACTTCTTTTATTTGTAGGGCCAAAGAGGAACCAACTATTAATTTTACTTGTCAAAAAGTTAGGTTGACAAGATAGTAAAATTAATGGGTAAAACCTCCTCTTACAAATGTAGAATTCGTATACGTCCACACTATCGTGGCATACGATATTCTCGGTGTTTTGAGGCGTTGGTTGATTTTAAAATTTTATTGTTTGAGGAATCAATAATTTTTTGAAATCTAATGTTTTGATCTATGTGATTCTTAGGTTTTCTTTCAAAATGACTTTCCACCCGCTTGCTGTGATAGAGAAAGAGAATAAATTTACTGGACCCAACTATGTTGATTGGAAGAGGAATCTTGACATTGTCTTGACTGCTGAGGAATACAAATATGTACTCCTCGAAGAGTGCCCTCCTAAGCCTGTAGATGATTCTGGGGAAAAGGAGAGAGAGAGTTATAAGAAGTGGATCAAGGCCGATGAGATGACGCCGTGTTACATTTTGGCATCTATGTTAAATGTACTGCAACATCAGCATCAAGCCATGCCCACTACTTATGACATGATGCTCAATCTCAAAGAGCTTTTCGGACACCAGAATCGGGCTACAAGTCAAGAAGCCGTGATAAACTTGATGACGACCACCATGATCGAGGGAACACCCGTAAGGGATCATGTTCTCAAGATGATGTCTCATTTGAATGAGCTGGAGGTCCTTGGAGATGAGATCGATGGGGAAACCCAGGTCGATATCATACTCCAGTCTCTACCTAGGAGTTTTGAGAAGTTTCGCCTGAACTATAACATGAACAAGAGGTTGTATTCATTGGCGGAACTTCTGACAGAACACTAGGTGACAGAGGAGCTATTTTGTCAGAGTGCTCAGGCACATGCCATGGTGACCCAAAAGGTTTCTACTTCTAAGCCGAAAGGCAAGAAGAAAAAGAAACAAACTGGGGCAAAGGGGGTGGGAGGTACTCAGGGAGGAGTGAAGAAGCCGAAAGGCAAGTGCTTCACTTGTAAGCAGACTGGACACTGGAAGAAGCACTACCCCAACCGCAAGCAGAACAAAGGTATATCTTTTGGTCTAGTCGTTGAAACATGTTTAGCGGTGTTATCTATTGGCACTTGGTGTGTAGATACGGGAGCCACTGATCATGTCTGCAATACTTTGCAGGGGTTCTAGGAAACCAGACGACTAGCTGAGGGGGAGATTACTGTGTACTTGGGCGATGCCACGAAAGTGGCGGCTATTGCAGTGGGAGACGTTCATTTATCTTTTGAGAAAAATAAAGTTTTGGTTATGAAGAATTGCCTTTATGTACCTTTATTTAGAAAGAATTTAATTTCGGTTTCTAAATTATTTATGGATGGATATTCTATTTCTTTTAATGACAGAGTTGTTATAAAAAGGAATAGGGACATTATCTGTTCAGGTGCATTGATAGGAAATCTATACACACTTGAACCAAAACCTCCCATGATGCAAATTGAAGTTAATAACTCATCTTCTAATTCCAATAAGAGAAAAGAACCTTCGAAGATGAACCAAACATAACTTTGGCATCTTAGGCTTGGTCATATTAACCTAAGCAGAATTCAAAGATTGATAGCTGATGGACCTCTGGGTTCATTAGGGGTGGAGGATTTCTCTACCTGTGAATCTTGCTTGGAAGGTAAAATGACCAAGAGGCCTTTTAAGGCCAAGGGGTATAGAGCCAAAGATGTGTTAGAATTTGTTCATTCTGATTTGTGTAGTCTTATGTCTATCCATGCTAGAGGTGATTTTGAGTATTTCATCTCTTTTATAGATGATTACTCAAGATATAGATACATTTACCTAATGCGCCGCAAGTCTGAATGCTTTGACAAGTTCAAAGAATTCAAGGCTGATGTGGAGAAACGTCAAGGTAAAAGTATCAAGACACTACGATCTGATCGTGGTGGTGAGTACCTCTTAGGAGAGTTTAGGAATTACTTATCGAAGGCTGGGATTCAATCCCAATTGTCTGCACCTGGCTCACCCCAGTAGAATGGTGTAGCAGAGCGAAGGAATAGGACTCTTATGGAGATGGTTAGATCGATGATGAGTTATTCTGAGTTGCCAGATTCGTTCTGGGGATATGCTCTAGATACGACAGTGTACATTCTGAACTTGGTTGCATCTAAATCAGTGCCTTATACTCCCACAGAATTGTGGACTGGACGAAAGCCTAGTTTAAGACATATTCGAATTTGGGGGAGTCCAGCACATGTGCTGAAGGTGGATGCTGGTAAGTTGGAACCTCGTACAGAAGTACGCATGTTCATTGGCTATCCTAGAGGAACGAAGGGTGGTTTGTTTTAGTCCTAGAGATCAGAGGGTGATCGTTAGCACGAATGACAGATTTCTAGAGGAAGACTACGTGATGAGCCACAAGCCCAAGAGTAAAATTTTTCTGGAAGAATTAAAAGGGGAAGTCACTTCTCCAGTACCACCGGTACAAGAGGATTTACCACAAGTCACTGCACCGCGTGTCACAGAGGATACACAGGTAATACCTCATCGTAGTGGGAGGGTTGTGAGACAGCCTGATAGATTCATGTTCTTGGGAGAATCTTCTGATTTGGTCCCTGGCGAACATGAACCTGATCCCTGGACATATGACGAGGCAATCCAAGATAAAGATGCAGCATCTTGGCAAAATGCAATGAATACTGAGATTGAATCTATGGATTCAAATCAGGTCTTGGAGCTAGTAGAGCCACCCGATGGTGTAAAATCCATTGGATGCAAGTGGATCTACAAAAGAAAGAGAGGAATAGATGGGAAGGTTGAGACCTTCAAAGCGAGGCTTGTTGCGAAGGGGTATACTCAGAAAGAGAGTATCGATTATGAGGAGACCTTTTCGTCGGTAGCCATGCTTAAGTCTATCCGGATTCTCTTATACATAGCAGCTCATATGAATTATGAGGTGTGACAGATGGATGTCAAGACAACTTTTCTTAATGGAAGTCTTGAGGAAACATCTATATGAAGCAACCAGAGGGATTCATTGCGAAGGGAAAAGAGCATCTTGTATGTAAGCTTAATCGGTCCATTTATGGATTGAAGCAAGCTTCGAGGTCGTGGAACATCCGCTTTGATGAGGTAATCCAGTCTTATGGATTTATTCGAAGTCCGGATGAGTCTTGTATATACAAGAGATGTGACAAAAACGTAGTGGTATTTCTTGTACTATACGTAGATGACATTTTATTGATTGGCAACAATATCAAGGTGTTATCGGACGTAAGGATATGGTTGTCCAAACAGTTTGATATGATGGACTTGGGAGAGGTGGGACACATCCTTGAGATCAAGGTTATAAGGGATCGCAGGAAAAGGATGTTGTGTTTATCCCAAGCTTCATACATAGACACGATTATGGATCATTTTAGCATGCAGAACTCCAAGAAGGGTTTTCTACCTTTCAGGCATGGAGTTCCTTTATCTAAGGAGATGTATCCTAGAACATCTGAGGAGATAGAGGAGATGATGTTGGTTCCTTTTGCTTCGGTGGTAGGAAGGCTCATGTATGTGATGCTATGTATGAGACCAAATATCTGCTATGCCATGGGCATGGTTAGCAGATATCAAAGTAATCTAGGACAGGGATATTGGACTGTAATAAAGCATATATTGAAGTACCTGAGAAGGACAAGGGATTATATGCTAGTTTACCAGGCAGACCAATTACTCCCTGTGGGTTACACGGATTCCGACTTCCAATCAGATAGGGATAACAGTAAGTCTACCTCAAGTTTTGTGTTTGCTTTGGGAGGTGGAGCCATTGTATGGAGGAGTGTCAAGCAGAAATGCGTGGCGGACTCTACCATGGAAGCTGAGTATGTGGCAGCCTCTGAGGCGACCAAAGAAGCTGTGTGGCTCAGGAACTTCCTGATGGACTTGGATGTGATTCCTGGTTTTCCCAGAACTATCACAATTTATTGTGATAATAGTGGTGCAGTTGCAAACTCGAAGGAACCACGAGCCCATAAGGCAAGTAAGCACATAGAGCGCAAGTACCACCTGATACGAGAAATCGTAAAGAGAGGAGAAGTTGCTGTGGCCAAGATTGCATCGGAGGATAAGCTGGCAGATCCTTTCACATAGGCCCTTCCGGCAAGAGCTTTTGATAGGCATGTGGAGGGAATGGGGATCAGATATAGGGCAGTTTGAGGACAACATAGTCTTTTAGTATAAGTGGGAGATTGTTGGGATTTATACTGAAAAGTCTATCTTTTGTATGAACATCTTTATTTTGAAATAAGAATCACATGATTATTGTTTGCATATTTTTATGGCTATGCATACTATCTAATACATTACATATTAGATAACATGGTGTGTGGTGTCACACGGGAGATCATGTTATCGGTTCCTGGTAAAGTATAAGTAAAGGCCCACAACCGAGATGACTTTGGACAAACCATTGGAATGGTTGTAGTGTGATTTAGGATTGGTTTGTCTTAACCATAGAATCACACTATTGCACTTTGTGTGTATTGAGCAGGACTGACTTAGAGGTCATTCGATTTATTGCTGACTACATAAACGAATCAGACCTCAGATATTATGTTTCACATACTCTTAATCCCGATATAATAATGGGCACATATACTTACTATTCATCTCTTTGATTTACCAATGGGCGAGATTTATAGATTAAATCGATAGGCTCGGTAAGTTGGGAGATGATATTATTTATATGGTGTGCCGTTCATTATAGGAGGAAATCGTGTCCAATATATTAGGATGATGATGTCCCCTTGAGGAGCTCATAAGGTTCATCATGTAAACCCTGTAGGAGGACTTGGTCCGGCATGATGAAAAGGTTGAGTGGTACTACTCATGGAGTTAGATGTTGATTAATTAATGGTCAGTAAATTAATTAATCGACGGACATTCGAGATCTTAAACACGGGGAGAAAATTTACATATAATATATGGAGCTCATATTAACTTATGGGGGTTGGTGAGGTAGATCGATGATAATCCTTTAGTGGATTGGATTATCATTAATGGATCAGACTTTATGTGTGCTTGATCCATTGGGTGGCCAAGATCCAACTCCTCCTCATGGTCCCTATTGTAGCCTATTAAAACCTCATGAAGCTTAGATCCAATGGATAGAAACAAAACTCTAGATCCAAAGGTAGAGATTAAATCTCTAGATCCGACGGTTGAGATTAAATCTCTGGATCCGACGGTTGAGATTAAATCCCTAGAACCAATGGTGGAGATTAAAACAAGGCTTATCCCTAACTCTATAAAAGGAGGGCAAGGGGTGGGCGGCAACTTGAATCCAACTAGAGATAGGATTAGGGTTTTGGGCGGCAAGGCTTGGAGGATAGGGTTTAGGGCTTGGCGGCACCAAATAAGGAAGGTCTTTCCTTTCGTCTTCTTCCCTCAAGGTGGCCGGCGTCCAGGAGCCTTTTCCAGCCTTTGGCCAGTGTCCAATCCTTCCCTTCTCCTTCTCCTTGGCTGGTGGTGACAAGATTTAGGGCTTTCCCTTGGTGTCTTGGCCGGTTTCCATCCTAATCTCCTCTTCCTTCTTGGCCGGCAGCAAGCTCCAACCTTGTAGGTTGGTGGTTGGTTGAAAGAAGGAAAAGAGCCTTGTTTCTATTCTTCCTCTTGCTCGGAACGAGAAAGGAAGGAAGATTGGTGATCTAGGAGCTTCAACTTTTGGTAGATCGTCACCCACATGACGTCTAAAAGGAGGAAGGTCATACAATAGAAGATTGAGAGGTATAACGATTCTCTATTTTCATATGTTACATATTTATTTTTGTTTTTCAATTATATGCATGATATATATTCTGTTTTGTGGCTAAATAAACTTGGACCCCGAACATAAATACAAAAGTCGGCGATCCGTACATCGTCTATTCCGCGGCTATTCGTGGAATAGAGGTTGGTCGCTTGAACAACGAGTTTATTCAAGTGACTACTCTAAACGAATAGCACGACGATGACAAGGTTGCTTGGATGTTCTCTTTTGTCTAGGATTAAATTTTTAATCCGGGGACATCGATGGGATCGCCATGAACAAGCGACCGAGTTGAAGTGGGAAGCGAAGTTTCCCCTCACGGATCAAACCCTACATTTGGTATCAGAGCCACGATTTCCGATTTTGTGTATTTAGGATTCAGTTACTCTTATGCATTTTTTCCATATATTATATGTGTCGGATAATAGTAGGATATGCGTAGGTTAACTCTTTGGTTGCAGGCATAAGATTCGACTATTATAGCCATATGTGTGTATGTGATTGTATGTGTATATTTTGTTGAATCCTCGGGGTTGACGAGGCTAGTATTTAAGTTTTTATAAATTAGATACGACATTGTTTAACCACTCTTTTTATTTTAGTTTACTTTCGATCTATATTTCATGTACACTCCCTCGTGGAGTATAGGATCGATGGATGTAAATTAAAATAGATTTTAGTCTCGGCTCGGATCTCCAGATGGCTCGTACATGGTGTAGGAGTAGCGGACGAGAAGGCGATGCGACGGGAGATATTTTGAAGACAAAAGCCATAATAGTTGAAAAATAATTAATTTTTCATATTTATTGCTTATATTTTGATATGCATGTTGTAGGCTAGAAAATTCCTCATTTTCAAACTACTAAGTGGGAGAGGGATATTTTTATAAATTCCCACGGCCTCCATTACGATTTGACATGTGATGCAAACAAACTTGCGCATCGGCTCTAAGTGCCTTCCTCCCCATCGGATGAGTTTGTTTGCGGATCACAAGGTCGAATATGGTTATAGGGAATTATTATGGAGCGTGTGTACTTCCCCATCGGAAGGCACATAACCCAAGATAATTACCTTGGTACCGAGTAATGGTGAACACTTAAATACAAATATAAGTATCCTCCCCATCGGAGTCACTGCTTTTATTATTAGGGCCAAAGAGGAACCAACTATTAATTTTACTTGTCAAAAAGTTAGGTTGACAAGATAGTAAAATTAATGGGTAAAACCTCCTCTTACAAATGTAGAATTCATATACGTCCACACTATCATGGCATACGATATTCTTGGTGTTTTGAGGTGTTGGTTGATTTTAAAATTTTATTGTTTGAGGAATCAATAATTTTTTGAAATCTAATGTTTTGATCTATTTGATTCTTAGGTTTTCTTTCAAAATGACATTCATCATGTTGATTGGAAGAGGAATCTTGACATTGTCTTGACTGTTGAGGAATACAAATATGTACTCCTCGAAGAGTGCCCTCCTAAGCCTGTAGATGATTATGGGGAAAAGGAGAGAGAGAGTTATAAGAAGTGGATCAAGGCCGATGAGATGGCGCGATGTTACATTTTGGCATCTATGTCAAATGTACTGCAACATCAACATCTAGCTATGCCCACTTCTTATGACATGATGCTCAATCTCAAAGAGCTTTTCGGACACCAGAATCGGGCTACAAGGCAAGAAGCCCTGAGAAACTTGATGACGACCACCATGATCGAGGGAACACTCGTAAGGGATCATGTTCTCAAGATGATGGCTCATTTAAATGAGCTGGAGGTCCTTGGAGCTGAGATCGATGGGGAAACCCAGGTCGATATCATACTCCAGTCTCTACCTAGGAGTTTTGAGCAGTTTCGCCTGAACTACAACATGAACAAGAGGTTGTATTCGTTGGCGGAACTTCTGACAAAAATTCAGGCGGCAGAGGGGCTATTTCGTCAGAGTGCTCAGGCACATGCCATGGTGACCCAAAAGGTTTCTACTTCTAAGCTGAAAGGCAAGAAGAAGAAGAAACAAACTGGGGCAAAGGCGGTGGGAGGTACTCCGGGAGGAGTGAAGAAGCCGAAAGGCAAGTGCTTCACTTGTAAGCAGACTGTACACTTGAAGAAGGACTGCCCCAACTGTAAGCAAAACAAAGGTATATCTTTTGTTCTAGTCGTTGAAACATGTTTAGCGGTTTTATCTACCATCACCTGGTGTGTAGATACGGGAGCCACTGATCATGTCTGCAATACTTTGTAGGGGTTCCAGGAAACTAGACGACTGGCTGAGGGGGAGATTACCGTGTACTTGGGTGATGCCACGAAAGTGACGGCTGTTGCAGTGGGAGACGTTCATTTATCTTTTGAGAAAAATAAACTTTTGGTTCTTAAGTATTGCCTTTATGTACCTTTATTTAGAAAGAATTTAATTTTGATTTATAAATTGTTTATGAATGGATATTCTATTTTTTTAATGACAGAGTTGTTATAAAAAGGAATAGGGACATTATCTGTTCAGGTGCATTGATAGGAAATCTATACACACTTGAACCAAAACCTCCCACGATAAAAATTGAAGTTAATAACTCATCTTCTAATTCCAATAAGAGAAAAGAACCTACGAAGATGAACCAAATATATCTTTGGCATCTTAGGCTGGTCATATTAACCTAAGCAGAATTTAAAGGTTGATAGCTGATGGACCTCTGGGTTCATTAGTGGTGGAGGATTTCTCAACCTGTGAATCTTTCTTGGAAGGTAAAATGACCAAGAGACCTTTTAAGGCCAAGGGGTATAGAGCAAAAGATGTGTTAGAATTGGTTCATTCTGATTTGTGTGGTCCTATGTCTATCTAGGCTAGAGGTGGTTTTGAGTATTTCGTCTCTTTTATCGACGATTACTCAAGATATGGATACATTTACATGATGTGCCGCAAGTCTGAATGCTTTGACAAGTTCAAAGAATTCAAGACTGATGTAGAGAAACGTCAAGGTAAAAGTATCAAGACACTACGATTTGATCGTGGTGGTGAGTACCTCTTGGGAGAGTTTAGGAATTACTTATCGGAGGTTGGGATTCAATCCCAATTTTCTGCACCTGGCACACCCCAGTAGAATGGTGCAGCAGAGCGAAGAAATAGGACTCTTATGGAGATGGTTAGATCGATGATGAGTTATTCTGAGTTTCCAGATTCGTTCTGGGGATATGCTCTAGATACGACAGTGTACATTTTGAAATTGGTTCCATCTAAATCAGTGCCTTCTACTCCCATAGAATTGTGGACTGGGCGAAAGACTAGTCTAAGACATATTCGGATTTGGGGGAGTCCAGCACATGTGCCGAAGGCAGATGCTGGTAAGTTGGAACCTCATACAGAAGTACGCATGTTCGTTGCCTATCCTAGAGGAACGAAGGGTGATTTGTTTTATAGTCCTAATGATCTGAGGGTGATCGTTAGCACAAACGCCAGATTTTTAGTGGAAGACTACGTGATGAGCCACAAGCCCAATAGTAAAATTGTTCTGGAAGAATTAAAATGGGAAGTCACTTCTCCAGTACCACTGGTACAAGAATTTTTTACCACAAGTCATTGCACCGCGTGTCACAGAGGATACACAGGTGATACCTCGTCGTAGTGGGAGGGTTGTGAGACAGCCTGATAGATTCATGTTCTTTGGAGAATCTTCTGATTTGGTCCCTGGCGAACATGAACCTGATCCCTGGACATATGACGAGGCAATCCAAGATAAAGATGCAACATCTTGGCAAAATGCAATGAATACTGAGATTGAATCTATGGATTCAAATCAGGTCTGGGAGCTAGTAGAGCCACCCGATGGTGTAAAAACCATTGGATGCAAGTGGATCTACAAAAGAAAGAGAGGAATAGATGGGAAGGTTGAGACCTTCAAAGCAAGACTTGTTGCGAAGGGGTATACTCAAAAAGAGGGTATCGATTATGAGGAGACCTTTTCGCCGGTAGCCATGCTTAAGTCTTTCCGGATTCTCTTATGCATAGCAACTCATATGGATTATGAGGTGTGACAGATGGATGTCAAGATAGCTTTCCTTAATGGAAGTCTTGAGGAAAACATCTATATGAAGCAACCAGAGGGATTCATTGTGAAGGGCAAAGAGCATCTTGTATGTAAGCTTAATCGGCCCATTTATGGATTGAAGCAAGCTTCGAGGTCTTGGAACATCCGCTTTGATGAGGTAATCCAGTCTTATGGATTTATTCAAAGTTCGGATGAGTCTTGTGTATACAAGAGATGTGACAAAAACGTAGTGGTATTTCTTGTACTATACATAGATGACATTTTGTTGATTGGCAACAATATCAAGGTGTTATCGGACGTAAGGGTATGGTTGTCCAAACAGTTTGATATGAAGGACTTGGGAGAGGTGGGACACATCCTTGGGATCAAGGTTATAAGGGATCGTAGAGAAAGGATGTTGTGCTTATCCCAAGCTTCATACATAGACACGATTATGGATCGTTTTAGTATGCAGAACTCCAAGAAGGGTTTTCTACCTTTCAGGCATGGAGTTCCTTTATCTAAGGAGATGTGTCCTAGAACATCTGAGGAGATAGAGGAGATGAAGGCAGTTTCTTATGCTTAGGCAGTAGGAAGTCTCATGTATGCGATGCTATGTACGAGACCAGATATCTGCTATGCCGTGGGCATGGTCAGCAGATATCAGAGTAATCCAAGACAGGGACATTGGACTGCAGTAAAGCATATATTGAAGTACCTGAGAAGGACTAGGGATTATATGCTAGTTTACCAGGCAGACCAATTACTCCCTGTGGGTTATACGGATTCCGACTTCCAATCAGATAGGGATAATAGTAAGTCTACCTCAGGTTTTGTGTTTACTTTGGGAGGTGGAGCCATTGTATGGAGGAGTGTCAAGCAGAAATGCGTGGCGGACTCTACCATAGAAGCTGAGTATGTGGTAGCCTCTGAGGAGGCCAAAGAACCTGTGTGGCTCAGGAACTTCCTGATGGACTTGGATGTGATTCTTTGTTTGCCCAGAACTATCACAATTTATTGTGATAATAGTGGTGCAGTTGCAAACTCGAAGGAACCACGAGCCCATAAGGCAAGTAAGCACATAGAGCGCAAGTACCTCTAGATACGAGAAATCATAAAGAGAGGAGAAGTTGTTGTGGCCAAGATTGCATCGGAGGATAACTTGGCAGATCCTTTTGAAGGGTTTTTGCTTATCGAGTCCGTGAGGGAAAGCTTCGCTTCCCACTTCACCTTGGTAGCTTGTCCATGGTGATCCCTTCGATGTCCCCGGATTAAAAAAATTTAATCCTAGACAAAAGGGATTCCCCAAACCACCAAGTCATCGTCGTGCTATTCGTTTAGAGAGGTCACTTGAACAAACTCGTTGTTCAAGCGACCATCCTCTATTCTACGAGTAGCCGCGGAATAGACGATGTCCGGATCGCCGGTTTTCATGTTTATGCTTGGGATCCAAGTATTATTTAGCCATTTACAGATTTATAACATGCTTATAATTGAAAACCAAAAACAAGCAAGAAACAAAAGAGAAAAGAGAATAGATATACCTCTTGATCTTCTAATGTATGACCTTCCATCTTTTGGACGTCGTGTGGGCGATGATCTACCAAAAGTCAAAGCTCCTAGATTGCAAATCTTCCTTTCTTGGTCTTCCAAAGCAAGAGGAAGAATAGAAACAAGGTTTTAAAACCAACCAACAAGGAGCACACAAACTCCTTGCCGCCGACCAACTAGAAGGAGGAGAAGATGATGGAAAACAACCAAGACTCCAAGGGAAGCCCTATATCTTGTTTCCACCACCTAAGGAGAAGAGAGGAGGGGCTTTGGCCGCCGGCCAAGGGCTTGAAAAAGGCTGGAAGGGCTACTGGACGCCGACCAATGAAGGAGGAAGATGAAAGCAATCACCTTCCTTAATTGGTGCCGCCCTAGCTTCCAAACCCTAACCCTAATCCTATCTCAACTAGGATTCCTCTCCCTTGCCACCCAAAAACCTTAGCTCTCTTGATTGTAGTTCATGCCAACTCCCTTGCCCTCCTTTTATAGAGTTAGGGATAAGTCATGAATTAATCTCCTCCATTGGTTCTAGGGATTTAATCTCAACCGTCGGATCTAGAGATTTAATCTCAACCGTCGGTTCTTAGAGATTTAATCTCTACCTATGGATCTTAGAATTTTGTTTCTATTCATTAGATCTAAGCTTCATGAGGTGTTAATAGGCTACATTAGGGACCATGAGGAGGAGTTGGATCTTGGCCACCCATGGATCAAGCCCACATAAAGTCCGATCCATTAATGTTGATCCAATCCACTAAAGGATCATCATTGATCTACCTCACCAACCCCCATATGATAATATGGGCTTCATATATTATTTGTACATTTTCTGCCCGTGTTTAAGATCTCGAATGTCCGTCGATTAATTAATTTACTGACCATTAATTAATCAACATCTAACTCCATGAGTAGTACCACTCAACCTTTTCATCATGCTGGACCAAGCCCACCTGCAGGGTTTACATGATGAACCTTTTGAGCTCCTCAAAGGGACATCATCATCCTAATATATAGGACACAGTTTCCTCCTATAATGAACGACACACCATATAAATAATATCATCTCCCAACTTACCGAGCCTATCGATTTAATCAATAAATCTCGCCCATTGGTAAATCAAAGAGATGAGTACTAAGTATATGTGCCCGTTATTATATCGGGATTAAGAGTATGTACAATATAATATCTGAGGTCCGATTCTATTATGTAGTCAATAATAAATCGAATCACCTCTATGTCGGTCCTGCTCAATACACACAAAGTGTACTAGTGTGATTCTATGGTCAAGACAAACCAATACCAAATCACACTACAAGCATTCCGATGGTTTGTCCAAAGCCATCTCGGTTGTGAGCCTTTACTTATACTTTTCAAGGGTCGATAACATGATCTTCCGTGTGACACAACACACCTTGTTATCTACAATGTAAAGTATTAGACAATATTGCATAACCATAAAAATATGCAATCAATGATCATGTGATTCTTATTTCAAAATAAAGATGTTCATAAAAAAGATAGACTTTTCAATATACATCCCTACAATCTCCCACTTATACTAAAAGACTATGCTGTCCTCAAACTGCCATACATTTGATCCCCATTCCCTCCACATGCCTATCAAAAGCTCTCGTCGGAAGGGCCTTAGTGAAAGGATCTGCCAGGTTATCCTCCGATGCAATCTTGGCCACAATAACTTCTCCTCTCTTTACGATTTCTCGTATCAGGTGGTACTTGAGCTCTATGTGTTTACTAGCCTTATGGGGCTCGTGGTTCCTTCGAGTTTACAACTGCATCACTATTATCACAATAAATTGTGATAGTTCTGGGCAAACCAGGAATCACATCTAAGTCCATCAGGAAGTTCCTGAGCCACACAGCTTCTTTGGCTGCCTCAGAGGCTGCCACATACTCAGCTTCCATGGTGGAGTCTGCCACGCACTTCTTCTTGACACTCCTCCATACAATGGCTCCACCTCCCAAAGTAAACACAAAACCTGAGGTAGACTTACTACTATCCCTATCAGATTGGAAGTTGGAATCCGTGTAACCCACAGGGAGTAATTGGTCTACCGGGTAAACCAGCATATAATCCCTAGTCCTTCTCAGGTACTTCAATATATGCTTTACCGCAGTCCAATATCCCTGTCCTAGATTACTCTGATATCTGCTGACCATGCCCACGACAAAGCAGATATCTGGTCTCGTACAGAGCATCACATACATGAGGCTTCCTACTGTCGAAGCATAAGGAACCGCCTTCATCTCCTCTATCTCCTCAGATGATCTAGGTCACATCTCCTTAGATAAAGGAACTCCATGCTAGAAAGGTAGAAAACCCTTCTTGGAGTTCTGCATGCTAAAACGCTCCATAATCGTGTCTATGTATGAAGCTTGGGATAAGCACAACATCCTTTTCCTACGATCCCTTATCACCTTGATCCCAAGGATGTGTCCCACCTCCCCCAAGTCCTTTATATCAAACTGTTTGGATAACCATACCCTTATGTCTGATAACACCTTGATATTGTTGCCAATCAACAAAATATCATCTACGTATAGTACAAGAAATACCACTACGTTTCCGTCACATCTCTTGTATACACAAGACTCATCCGGACTTTGAATAAATCCATAAGACTGGATTACCTCATCAAAGCGGATGTTTCAAGACCTTGAAACTTGCTTCAATCCATAAATGGACCGATTAAGCTTACACACAAGATGCTCTTTGCCTTTAGCATTGAATCCCTCTGGTTGCTTCATATAGATGTTTTCTCAAGACTTCCATTAAGGAAAGCTGTCTTGACATCCATCTGCCACACCTCATAATCCATATGAGCTGCTATGCATAAGAGAATCCGGATAGACTTAAGCATGGCTACCGACGAAAAGGTCTCCTCATAATCGATGCCCTCTTTCTGAGTATATCCCTTCGCAACAAGCCTCACTTTGAAGGTCTCGACCTTCCCATCTATTCCTCTCTTTCTTTTGTAGATCCACATGCATGCAATGGTTTTTACACCATCGGGTGGTTCTACTAGCTCCCAGACCTGATTTCAATCTCAGCATTCATTGCACTTTGCCAAGATAGTGCATCTTTATCTTGGATTGCCTCGTCATATGTCCAGGGATCAGGTTCATGTTCGCTAGGGACCAAATCAGAAGATTCTCCCAAGAACATGAATCTATCAGGCTATCTCACAACCCTCCCACTACGATGAGGTATCACCTGTGTATCCTCTGTGACACGCGGTGCAGTGACATGTGGTATATCCTCTTGTACCGGTGGTACTAAAGAAGTGACTTCCCCTTTTAACTCCTCCAGAACAATTTTACTCTTGGGCTTGTGGCTCATCACATAGTCTTCCTCTAGAAATATGGCATTCGTGCTAATGATCACCCTCTGATCTCTAGGACTATAAAACAAGTCACCCTTCATTCCTCTAGGATAGCCAATGAACAAGCATACTTCTGTACGAGGTTCCAACTTACTAGCATCTGCCTTCAGCACATGTGCTCGACTCCCCATATCCGAATATGTCTTAGACTAGGCTTTCGCCCAGTCCACAACTCTGTGGGAGTAGAAGGCACTGATTTAGATGGAACCAATTTCAGAATGTACACCGTCGTATCTAGAGCATATCCCCAGAACAAATCTGGCAAGTCAGAATAACTCATCATTGATCTAACCATCTCCATAAGAGTCCTATTCCTTCGCTCTGCTACACCGTTTTGTTGAGGTGTGATAGGTGCAGTCAATTGGGATTAAATCCCAGCCTCTGATAAGTAGTTCCTAAACTCTCCCAAGAGGTACTCACCACCACGATCAGATCGTAGTGTCTTGATACTTTTACCTTGACGTTTCTCCACATCAGCCTTGAATTCTTTGAACTTGTCAAAGCATTCAGACTTGTGGCACATCATGTAAATGTATCCATATCTTGAGTAATCATCGATAAAAGAGACGAAATACTCAAAACTACCTCTAGCCTGGATAGACATAGGACCACACAAATCAGAATGAACCAATTCTAACACATCTTTGGTTCTATACCCCTTAGCCTTAAAAGGCCTCTTGGTCATCTTACCCTCCAAGCAAGATTAATAGGTTGGGAGATCCTCCACCACTAATGAACCCAAAGGTCCATCAGCTATCAACCTTTGAATTCTTCTTAGGTTAATGTGACCAAGCCTAAGATGCCAAAGATATGTTTGGTTCATCTTCGAAGGATCTTTTCTCTTATTGGAATTAGAAGATGAGTTATTAACTTCAATTTGCATCGTGGGAGGTTTTGGTTCAAGTGTGTACAAATTTCCTATCAATGCACCCGAAAAGAGAATGTCCCTATTCCTTCTTATAACAACTCTGTCATTAAAAGAAATAGAATATCCATCCATAAATAATTTAGAAACTAAAATTAAATTCTTTATAAACAAGGGTACATAAAGGCAATTCTTAAGAACCAAAAGTTTATTTTTCTCAAAAGATAAATGAATGTCTCCCACTACAATAGCCACCACCTTCGTGGCATCACCCAAGTACACGGTAATCTCCCCCTCAGCCAGTCGTCTAATTTCCTAGAACCCCTACAAAGTATTGCAGACATGATCAGTGGCTCCCGTATCTACACACCAGGTGCCGGTAGATAACACCGCTAAACATGTTTCAATGACTAGACCAAAAGATATACCTTTGTTCTTGCGGTTGGGGCAGTCCTTCTTCAAGTGTCCAGTCTGCTTACAAGTGAAGAACTTGCCTTTCGACTTCTTCACTCCTCCCTGAGTACCTCCCACCGCCTTTGCCCCAGTTTGTTTCTTCTTCTTCTTGCCTTTTGGCTTAGAAGTAGAAACCTTTTGAGTCACCATGGCATGTGCCTGAGCACTCTGACGAAATAGTCCCTCTATCGCCTGGAGTTCTGTCACAAGTTCTGCCAACGAATACAACCTCTTGTTCATGTTGTAGTTTAATCAAAACTACTCAAAACTCCTAGGCAGAGACTGTTGGATCGAAGCGGATCGCTAGAGGGGGGGGTGAATAGCGATAAACCTTTTTTTTTCTTTTCTTTCGGTAGACGATTCAAAAACACTTATACGCAGCGGAAATGTAAATGTAAAGTAAAAAAGAGACAAGGGAATTTTACTTGGTTCGTAGCCTTCGGCTACTACTCCAAGGCCCTAGCGGTCCTTGACCACGTACGGAGGGCAAAAACACTAAAGAACTCCTCCCCGTTAGATGTAGGAGTTTAATCGATACAAGTGAAGCACAAAGCTTGAGGTAGAGGGACACTCCCCCTCTTCTCGTTACGATAAAAGCTCCGAGAAATGAAAGTACTAAACTGAAATAAAAACTTTAACCGACGTAATAAAATGAAAACAAATATACCTAGACGTCGAAGAAGAAGCACTTCGTTGTCGGAAGGTTGTAGCTTGGCGGAGGCTTTTGGAAGCTTAGAATTGATGAAGAAACCCTAGGATTGTCCTTCCTTTTATAGCATTTGAGCCCCTTTTCAAGAGGAACTTCACCCAATAGAGTTTTGGCACATGGCTCCTTGAAAAATGGTGATAAGGCTTGACTTCTCGAGGCTGATCCTTGACAATCACCGATCGATGGCCATCATCACCGATCGATGGTAGCATCACCGAATGCTAACCTCCGCAATGATCGCTTGGACGACAAATGAGTCCTCCAAGTCCGGCAATGATCGATGCTAGCTGCAAGGCAAAGTTAGCTTAACAAAAACATTATTTTGACGACCTCTGACCGTCCAATCTCGACCTAGACCACCTATAGGATGTCTTTGGTCGGATCTATGCTTAAGATTATCCCCGTAAAGAGGATACGACCTTACTTAAGCTCTCACACAAAAGCTTACCTCGATACTTACTGTGTTGCTTTTGCTTCCGGCCTTCCACTCGATTCCTTCGGCTCCCTCCGAAGTCACTCGAGTGTCGCCCGACCACCGCGGCATCCTTAAGGTGTTGCTAGCCTTTAGCTCCAGCTATAGCAACTTTTTGCACACTCGATTCAGCTCGTGAGATAACGACATGAGCTTAACTTTGTATCGTTTGCTATAATCAAAACTCAGGTTCGACTTAGGTGCCTACTGCACCAACAGAGACTGGAGTATGATATCGACCTGAGTTTCCCCATCGATCTCAGCTCCTAGGACCTCCAGCTCATTCAAATGAGCCATCATCTTGAGAACATGATCCCTCACGGGTGTTCCCTTGATCATGGTGGTCGTCATAAAGTTTTTCATGGCCTCTTGCCTCGCAGCCCGATTCTAGTGTCCGAAAAGCTCCTTGAGATTGTGTTAGGACCCTTGGAATGACTAGAGGGGGGAGGGTGATTTGCCTTTCTTTCTTTCTACAAAAATGTTAGCGGAAATAATACAAATATAAGCACAAACAAAAACAAGAAACAAAACTAACACCCGATGTAACGTGGTTCGGAGATGACGCTCCTACTCCACGGCAATCCGTAAGGTGGATTAGCCCTAATCAATCTTCACTAGAACCTCCTTTGGATGAACCAAGGTGGAGAAATCTTATCTTACAATGCACTCCTCTTCTTTACAATGATGGAAGATTAGGATTAGAGAAGAGGAGGTTTTGGATTGCTAAAAACACTTGGAAAGCTTGGTGAGCACGTAGGTGTAGTTTGGAGAAAGAGCACTAGCCTCACCAAGCTCCCCATGGCCCCTTTTATGTAAGAGGGCTGTTTTTCCGTTGATCACCGACCGATGCTTACCATCACGATCGCCACCGGCCAACGGCTTCTGAAACGCGATCTTCGCGGAGATTCGTAGCCGCAATCTCTAACGGCCAGGTGATCAGTCGACTGATCCCTCCATCAGTCGACTGATGGGGTGATCAGTCGAGTGATAAAGGCAGCAGTCGAGTGTGACTGCATTTTGTGGCGATATTTCCCTTGATCAGTCGACTGATTCCCTTGGCAGTCGATCGATCCGCGATATCGATCGCTTCCGCCAAGCAATGATCGATGATTAGGGTTTCACTCGACTACCGATCGGGCCGACCGATCGATACATCGATCGCCGATCGATACTTATCAAGTATGAGTAATTCATACTTGATTTTATACCCTAGACCTAGACTCAACCTTCTAGCTCCTCACTAAGCCTTGCGCCTTCAGGATCCCTCCGAGTCCGCGACTTGTTCATCCTTTGCGCTTTGCTTCCAAGAGCTTCCTTCGGTTTCGTCATGTCTTGGGTTGCCAAATGCTTGGACTTTACGCTGCCAAGACTACAAGCTTGGACTTATGCTGCCAAGACTTTACTTTAGACTTCCTTTGCCAAGGTTCACTTGGACTTTACGTTGCCAAGACTACAAGCTTGGTCTTACGCTGCCAAGTCCATCCCTTGTACTTCCTTTGCCAAGATCATACTTGGACTTCCTTTGCCAAGATCATACTTGGACTTCCCTGTCACTTAAACATTTTCGCAATTAGATCACAAGATATTGCCTAACTTAGATGATTATCCAAACATCAAAACATATATAAATGCTTGGAGCATTGTTGCACCAACAATCTCCCCCTTTTTGATGTTTGACAATCATTTAAGTTAGGTCTTTAAAAGTACTCACAATCTATAACTTAAGTACTCCTTCTCTCCCTTTGACATACATCAAAAAGAGAAGGATTCAAAAATGAAAGAATTAAAGGTGTTGGATCTTGGACTAAGGCATAAGATAGAAAGTAAGCTCCTCCTTAATCCAAAATATGCTTTATAATGTACAAACAATAGTTGAAGCATATCAAAATTTCAAAAATAAAGTCCTAACTTTGCACCAACAATGGTTTTTGAGATGAAAAAGATATAATTTATGAAACCTCCCCCTAAAACACTGCATTAATTACTCCTAAAACTTGTTTATACACAATTTTATCATACTATAGTGTTAGGACATCAAAGATACACCAAATATCAGAAAATGGAGTTTATTATCAGAAACCACAGTGTATCAGTCGACTGGTTTCGAACTGATCACAGTTCTAAACCAAAATTTCACCTTTTCAAATTTCAAATGAAATGCGGTAGAAATTCCAAAAATCTCGAAAAATCACAAAATTTTGCGTACACATTTCTGAAATCATAGTTTATCAAGGAAAAATAATTTGAAAAATATATGTTTTCCAGATTACAAGATTGATACAAACTTGGAACCTATCAAAAGTTCTAAAGATTTTACAAACATTGTATCACTTTTGTGTTCCATTTGAAAACTGTGTTTCAAAATATGATGAACATAATTTAAAACACATATTATTTGGAATTTCCAACCATGTTCTTTGAGCTATGTATTCATTACTTGAATACAAGCCTTCCCCATGATTGATCCATAAGGTTTTATGTCTCTAGGTGTGTCATTGGCTCATAGTAATGCATCATAACAAGCATGATGAGCCAAGTACACATTCCCTATCATCTCACATGTTTCTAAGTATTTCAATACAAAAATCAAGGTTTCTTAAGGCTTTTGTGAGATGCATCAAGGTATAAATAAGCTATATAGGATCATGCAAACCTAGAATTTTACTCTACAAAGCACATACCAAGCTCTCTCCTTAATGATGAAAATTCGGCTTCGGGAAGAGCTTTGGTGAACATATCGGCAAGGTTGGACTTAGATTCTACATAATTGAGTTCAATGTCCCCTCTTGCCACATGATCTCTTATGAAGTGATGTTTCACTTCAATGTGCTTGGTTCGAGAGTGATGTACCAGATTTTTGGTCAAGTTGATGGTACTCACATTATCACAATAAACTTTAATGTTAGAGCAGTGTAGCTCATAGTCCACAAGAGTATGTCTCATCCAATGTAATTGAGCTACACAACCACCCATAGCCACATATTCGGCTTCGGTGGTTGATAAAGCAACACAATGTTGCTTCCTACTACTCCAACTAACTAGGGAGGACCCAAAAAATTGGCATCCACCACTAGTGCTCTTCCTATCCAATTTGCACCCGGCATAATCGGAATCGGTATAACCAAGCAATTCAAATGACTTAGTCCTAGGATACCAAAGTCCTACATTTATGGTGCCTTTAATATATCTTAATATTCTTTTGACGGCTACCAAATGTGATTCTTTGGCACAAGATTGGTATCTTGCACACATACCTACCGCAAATAAAATGTCGGGTCTACTAGCGGTTAGGTATAGTAAGCTACCAATCATACTCCTATACAGTTTAAGATCAATTGATTTACCTTCATGATCACTATCTATTCTAGTGCTAGTGGCCATAGGAGTGGTTACAATTTTGGCATTTTCCAAACCAAATTTCTTGATCATTTCATTTGCATATTTGGTTTGATAAATATGAATACCCTCATTGGTTTGTTTGACTTGTAAGCCTAGGAAAAAGGTAAGCTCTCCAACCAAACTCATTTCAAATTCATTTTCCATATTTTTTATAAAGTCTTGAAGAAGATCATCATTTGTTGACCCAAAAATGATATCATCAACATATACTTGGGCTATGAATATATCTTTTAATGTTGACTTTATAAACAAGGTTTGATTTACCAGACCTCTTCTAAAATCCTTAGAAATTAAGAACGATGACAATCTTTCATACCATGCCCGGGGAGCTTGTTTTAACCCATATAATGCTTTCCTAAGCTTATATACATGATTTGGATAATCTATGTTCTCAAATCCGGGTGGTTGCTCTACATATACTTCCTCCTTAATATAACCATTTAAGAATGCCGATTTAACATCCATTTGGTAAAGTTTAAATCCCATGTAGGAAGCATACCCTAAGAGAAGCCTAATAGATTCTAATCTCGCAACCGGGGCATAAGTCTCATCATAGTCAAGCCCCTCAACTTGATTGAATCCCCTAGCAACCAACCTAGCCTTATTTCTAGTGATGTTTCTTTGATCATCTAGCTTATTCCTAAAGACCCATCTTGTAGTAATTATGGTGCTATCATTGGGTCTAGGTACTAATTCCCACACTTGACTTCTCTCAAATTGAGCCAATTCATCTTGCATTGCCAAAATCCAATCCGGATCATGTAATGCATCATTGATCGATTTGGGCTCAATTTGTGAGATAAGAGCAACTTGACTAGTAGGAGGTCTATGAAATGACCTAGTTCTTACTCCTTGAGATAGATCTCCTACTACTTGGTCAAGTGGATGATCTTGATGAATTCTTAGGTTTCTAGAAGGGGTTTCAATTTGATCATTGTTATCTTCCACCCTTCTTTCATCATCGGAGTCTCCTCTTCCTCCCCCTTGATCATTACCCCTAATAGTCAAATTTTGAAGTTTTTGGGTAATGTCTTGATTATTGTCATTAATATCCTTATCAATGGAGGACTTTCTAGGGTAGGTACTAGTAGTTTCATCAAATTTAACATTGGAAGACTCCTCTGTTGGATCGATTTGAGCGCTAGAGGGGGGGGGTGAATAGCGCTAAGAAAAAACTTTTCGTAATCGTTCGAATTGGCACGAGTAAACGTAGCGGAAAGATAGCAATAAATAAATAAAAACACGAGGGGTTTTTACTTGGTTCGTAGCCTACGGCTACTACTCCAAGGCCCTAATGGTCCTTGACCACGCACGGAGGGCAAATATTAAACGAACTCCTTCTCGATAGAGATAGGAGTTAAGCGAATACAAAAACTCAATAAAGATTCAAGGTAGAGGGACACTCCCCCTCTCCTTGATATGATTTAAAGCTTGAAAATAAAGACAACTTATACAAAATTAAAGATTATACCGACGACTTCAAGGATTGGAGGTTGAAGCTTTAGTCGTCGTCTCGGCAGCGCTTCGTCGTAGGGATGTCGGAGAGTCGGAGCGTATCGGAAGCACTTGGAAGCTTTTGAATTGATGAAAAACCCTAGGTTTGGCCCTCCTTTTATAGCCTTTAAGCCCTCAACGAATGGGTCTTCAACCAATCACAAATGGGCACAAAACTCCTTGAAAAATGGTGATAAAGCTTGACTCCTCGAGGCTGATTTTGACCACCGGTTGAATCGCCACGCTGAATTGGCTTGAATCGCCGGTTGAACTGGCCGGTTGAACTGGCAGCCACGATTTTTGACTAAAAAAGGAGTTTAGCTCAAAATACAAGTGAATTCGACGGCCACTTGCCGTCCGATCTCAACATAGACCTTCCATAGGAAGTCTTGGGTTGGATCGTCGCCTAAGGACGTCCCCGTACAAAGGACACGACCTCACTTACGCTTGCACACACGAGCTTACCTCGATACTTACTTGTCGCTTTTGCTTCCGGCCTTCCACTCGATTCCTTCGGCTCCCTCCGAAGTAACTCGAGTGTCGCCCGACCACCGCGGCTTCCTCCGGGTGTCGCTAGCCTTCAGCTCCAGCATTGAGACTTTTCTGCACACTTGATTTAGCTCGTGAGATAACAATATAAGCTTAACTTTGTATCGTTTGCTATAAACAAAACATAGGTTCGACTTAGGTGCCCACTGCACCAACAATCTCCCCCTTTTTGATTTATGGCAAACCCACATACAAAGTTAAGCAAGCATGAAGAATAATAATGTGCATGAGAGAAAAAAAATGAAGATTAAGTTGGAGTAGTAAGGATTTTCTTCAAGTACTCCCCCTTGAGGAAACCTCCCTTGACCGAGGTGAGTCTTTGAAGAAAGACCTTAATCCTCCCCCTTGAGGTTGCTTTAAGTAAATAACATTACTTAAAATTAGCTTTAGTAAAACGCGTTTTAAAATTAGCTTTAGTAAAACGTTTTAGTTAAGCCCTTTCTCCCCCTTAAGTAAAACACTAATGACATAAATAAGTTAAGAATTATCTTAACTTGGCCTTTTGTCAAAAGTTAAATAAGTTCTCAAAACCTAAAGTTAACTTTTGGTTTAAACATGAAGTAAGAGTTTTGTTATCAAAATTTGAAAAATTTGACCCCTTAACTTTGGCCATTTTCTCCCCCTTTTGCAGTATATCGAAAAGAGTAAGGGGTGTGTGGAAATCAAAATAATTGCTAAATTTAAAGTCCAAGCATGTTCCACATTTTTTATTAAAATAGTATATTGAAAATAAGCTCATCTATGAAATGTTCGACTCATATTTGGCTTGATTGATATGAAGGATCAACCAGTCCTGCCTGAGTCGGTTAGTATGTATGATTATACTCCATGGTTCATAGCGATGCACTAGCTCTACATCTGGAACCGGTGAGTAAGGTCCTAACATCTCACGCCCATCTACGTGGCTAAGTACACAAACACATTAGTCCTATGTGTTGTGAGATGTATTGGCTCCTTAAATCTATAGGTGCATGATATCTAAGGTATGACCTATGCTAGTTTCATGAAAAAGTAAGAAATAGTAGTAATATAATTTGCAAAACCTATTCTATTACGCACATGCCTAATTTTCGTCTCAAGAGACTAAATTCGGCTTCGGGTAGTGGTTTAGTAAATATGTCTGCTAGGTTAGACTTCGAGTCAACATATTCGAGTTGTATGGAGCCGTTGGCTACATGTTCTCGAATGAAATGGTGTTTTACCTCTATATGCTTTGTTCTTGAATGGCATATAGGGTTCTTAGTTAGATTTATCGAACTTATGTTGTCTACAAAAATTTTAGTTTTGGTGAAGTCCAACCTAAAGTCTCGGAGAGTGTGCTTCATCCAAAGAAGCTGAGTTACACACTCACCCATCGCAACGTATTCGGCTTCGGTGGTAGATAAGGCAACACAATGTTGCTTCCTACTGCACCAACTCACTAGACTTGAGCCGAGTAGTTGACAACAACCACTCGTGCTCTTTCTATCGAGTTTACTACCGGCATAATCCGAATCGGAGTAGCCGATTAGTTCGAACTCCGTAGATCTAGGGTACCAAATACCAACGTTAAGTGTACCCTTAAGATATCTAAGGATACGCTTAACTAGGGTTAGGTGAGACTCCTTAGCACAGGTTTGAAACCTGGCGCACATACTTACTGCGAATAGGATGTCGGGTCGACTCGCAGTTAAGTATAGGAGACTTCCTATCGCGCTCCTATAGTACTTTAAGTCAATGGACTTACTTTCTAGGTCTTCTCTATGTTAACATTAATCGCCATTGGGGTGTTTATTATCTTAGCGTCTTGCATTCCAAATCTTTTAATTAACTCCTTAGTGTATTTTTGTTGATATAGGTATATACCATCCTTAGTTTGTTTAATTTGTAGACCTAAAAAGAAACTTAACTCGCCTACTAAGTTCATTTCAAACTCACTTTCCATGAGTGAAACGAACTCGTTTAGTAAGGCTGAGTTAGAGGTTCCAAAAATTATATCGTACGTAAATTTGAGCTATGAATATTTCTTTACCTAAGGTTTTACGAAGAGAGTTGGGTCAACTAAGCCTTGGTTAAACCCTTTTGACTTGAGATGGATTGAAAGTCTCTCGCATCAAGCTCGAGGAGCTTGTTTAAGTCCATAGAGAGCTTTCTTAAGTTTTAGAACATGGTCGGGTTTATCTAGATTTTGAATCCGGGGTTGGCTAACATAAACTTCTTCTTTAATGTATCCATTTAGGAATGCCGACTTAACATCCATTTGAAATAGCTTAAATCCTCGATGTGCGGCATAAGCTAGCAACATTCGAATGGATTCGAGTCTAGCTCTTGGGGCATAGGTTTCCGTAATCTAAGCCTTCGACTTGACTGAACCCTTTGGGGACTAACCTAGCCTTGTTTCTAACTACTTCACCTTTATCATCAAGCTTATTTCTAAACACCCACCTTGTTCCAATTGTCGTTTTGTCTTTAGGTGGTGGTACTAATTCCCACACTTCATTCCTAGTAAATTGAGCTAGCTCTTCTTGCATTGCAATAATCCAATCGGGATCAAGAAGAGCTTGTTCAATTGATTTGGGTTCTATCTTTGAAATTAAGGAAATTTGACTAAGGTTCCTATAGGATGCTCTAGTTCGAACTCCTAGATTAGGATCTCCTATCACTTGATCGATAGGGTGGTTAGTCCAATCCTAGATTGGGTTGGGTTTGTGTCACCTAATGCTTGATCAATGGGGTGACTTGGTTGAACACTAGTTTGACTCGGATCACTTGTCACTTGGTCGACAAGAGAAGTTGGTTGATGTGGATTAGACTCGATCTCGTGGTGAGTTAGGTCTAGTATGAGTAGGCTCGCTAATTGGGGTTGTCGGGGTTTTGTAGGTTCGTGTCCTTCATCAAATACTACATTGATAGTCTCCTCGACTCTAAGGGTGTCGTGGTTATATACTCTATAAGCTCTTGTAGTCGAGTATCCTAGAAATATTCCTCGTGGTTTTGGATGTAAATTTCCCTAGGTAATCCTTAGTGTTTAGAATATGTACCTTACACCCAAATACCCTAAAGTACTTGATGTTAGGTATTTTATCGTGATAAATCTCATACAAGGTCTTAAGGTGCCTCTTTACCATAAGGATCCTACATAGCAACGTGCTAACACTTCGCCTACCTATCGTAGGTTATATTCGTTTAACATGGTCCTAGCGGCTTCTTGTAGAGTTCGTTTTTCCGCTCCACTAGGCCATTTTTCTGAGGGGTCCTAGGGCAAGAGAATTCATGGTGGTATCCGTTTAGGTTACAGAAGTCGGTGAACCTTTGATTTTCGAATTCACCACCATGATCGCTTCTAAGTCTTTTTACCTTAAGGTCTTTTTGATTCTCGATTAATTTGAATAGATTGATTAATTGATCTAGGGTATCATTTTTATGTTTGATGAACCTAACCTGGTAAACTCGGAGTAGTCGCCAATTATGACTAAGCAATATTGACTTTTATTGAGTGACTTGGCTCCATGTGAATCGAATAGATCCATATGCGGAGCTCAAGTACACTTGAGGTTCGTTCTTGGTTAGTTAACTTGTGTTGTGTCCTAGGTTGTTTTCCTTGTTGACAAGCATTACTGATTTTATTAACCAAGTTGTTGAGGTTGGTAAACCTCGACTAAGCCACTCGACTCATCTTGTGGACGAGTCTTGGGTGCGAGTGACCAGTCGTCGGTGCCACAACCATGATTCCTCTTCTGTGTCATAAGACATTTGGTGAGGATTTGATTAAGTTCATTGTATAAATGTTATTTGTCCTAGTTCCTTTGAGTATTGTTTTAGCCGTTCATTTGTTTTAATTACACATTCATTTTCTAAAAATACGACCTTATAGTTATTGTCACACAATTGGCTTAAGCTAAGCAGGTTATATTCAAAATTCTCTACAAGTAATACATTTTTAATAACAAAATTCGAGTTAAGCTCGATATCACCTGATCCGATGATTTTGAGCTTACCGTTATTCCCAAAGGCTACCGATCCTTGTCGTTTGAATCGAAGCTTTGTGAATTTGAGTTGATCCCCGGTCATGTGTCGGGAGCAACCATTGTCCAACATCCATTGATCCTACACACAAGGTGGTTGGATTGGATGTTAGATTTTTATTTTTAAATTGGTTGTAAGTTGTTAAACCTAGGTCATCTCACCCGAGTCTATATGATCAAGCATGTTATACTTATGTGTTTTTTGTGAGATGACTCCCAATTAAATTTATTAAGTGGATTTAGGTTTAAGTGATTTTATGTTGAGATGATTTTCAATTAAATTGATTAAGTGGATTTAGGTTCAAGTAATTAGGATTTAGGTTCAAGTAATTTTATATTGAGATGATTTTCAATTAAGTTGATTAAGTGGATTTAGGTTCAAGTAATTTTATGTTGAGATGATTTTCAATTAAGTTTGATTAAGTGGATTTAGGTTCAAGTTAGATTTGGATTTAACCCAAGGCTTGTCAAGTTTACCTTTTCAAGATCATGGCTTCCAGGTCGTGGCGAGGCACAGGGGCCTTCTTTTATCGGATCATCGACCACTTCCTTAGACACAGCCATGTTCAAGAAAATGATGACTTGACTCACCTAAGACTATTTCCTAGTCTAACTAGTTATTTTTGAAAAGAGGCTCCCCGAGGCTCAATCTTTTCGAAGGATTTTAGTTGGTTATTTGAAAAGAGGCTCCCCGAGGCTCAATCTTTTCGAAGGATTTTTTAGTTGGTTATTTGTGTATTCCAAGTGAGTTAAAAGAAAAAAACAACAAAAAAAAACTAAGCATGCAATTTCTAAGTTAAAGCACAAACATGTTTTGTACTGGCTCCCCCTAGACGGTTGAATCGGTTCGGTCTATCCACATAGTGGATTTGGTCCTTGGGAACCCAGTACGAGTTAGATCCTAGAGTTGAAATCAAAGTGGTCTTAGGGACCCATGCTTGGACACATTTTTTATGTCTACTTACGATTGACATATACGACTTATTGGTCGTGTTTGAGCTAAACCCTAGTCCGGCCTTGTTGTACACGGCCCTTTGCGATCCAAGTAGGAGGTCAAGTCCTTTGGATCCCAAAGTAAATCTTTCCAACGTATTCCTAAGATCTTCGACTTGACTTTTCAAGAGTGAGTTCTCAACTTCGAGTTTTTCAACCCGAGTTGAGTCCTTCTCTTGAACTCGACTAGTCGAAGAGGTTAGGGAGACCTCGTGTTTGAGGAGTTTAACTTCCTCAACCAGGGTCTCGACCTTGGACTCGGACTTAGCTAACTTCCTAGACAAAAACCTAACCGTATTATGTAAAGTATTAAATAAAGTACGACTCACCTTAAGGGTATCTTTTGAACCGGATGCGTATCCGTGGCTTGACTTAAAGGTTGCTTCGTAGTCCGAATCATCCTCGGTTGACTCAAGTTGGGTTCGGTCTCCGTGTCTCGACTCAATTGATTTCGCCATGAAGACGTGGTCTTCGTCTTCTTGGATGACGCTTCTTCCCATGTCGCGTTGAGGGCCTTCTTGTGCTTAAGTCCTTGGTGGTTGAGGGGGCACTCGGACTTGATATGTCCAAACCTGTTACACTCATAACACCTAATATTAGAACTTTTAGGTTTACCTTGGTTGGGTCGAGTCGTGGTTCGCTTTCGTCCCTTGGCTATTCTTCGAGCTAGGTTCATTAGTTCGGCAGTCAATTCCGGGTCAACTTCTTCTTCGGACTCGTCTTCCTCCTCGGTTGGTGGTGGCTTGCTTGCGATTTTCTTCTTCTTTGATCCTGCAAATAAAGCTATACCCCTCTCGGGTTCCGAGTTGGATTGTTCATGTAATTCGAAATCGGAAAAGAGTTCATCTAACCTAATTTTAGAAAGATCCTTGGAGACCTTGTAGGCATCGACCATGGATGCCCACAAGGTAGTCCTCGGAAAAGAGTTTAGAACATACCTTATAAGGTCGCGGTTTTCGACCTTTTGCCCGATTGCGTGTAAGTTGTTGACGATGTCCTGGACACGGGCGTGGAGTTGCGTCGCGGATTCGTGTTCCTGCATTTTTAGTGTGTACAATTTATTGAATAACAAATCACGCTTACATACCTTGGCTTGATCCGATCCTTCGTGTAACTCGATTAGTTTAGTCCAAAGATCCTTTGCGCTTATGAAGGGGCCGACGCGATTTAACTCCTCCTTGGATAGGCCGCATTGGAGGATTTGTGTTGCCTTGGCGTCGGCTTCGACTTGTCGTTTTGTTGCAACGGTCCATTGATCATAATCCAAGGAGTCACCCACTTCATTAGTCGGAAGTGTGAAACCCGTTTGGATTATGATCCACATCTCGAGGTTTTGAGAAAGCATTCCATCCGACCCTTCCAATAGAAGTCATCTCCATTATAAAGCGGAGGTCGGACGGTGCTAAAACCCTCGAGATGGGCCATTGAAACAAAAAGTCAAAAAGAGACGTAGACCGACAAGCTAGCCAAGACCACAACTCACAAACAAGTACCAAGACTCGCGTCTTGGATTAGTAGTGCGGGAGAGAATTTAACAAACAAAATAAATAGAAATAAACAGAATTAAAAGAAAATAAATCTGTAAAAAAAAGCTAGATTGGTGGTTTCACCAAATCTTAGCAACCCCCGGCTCTGATACCAATTGTTGGATCGATTTGAGCGCTAGAGGGGGGGGGTGAATAGCTAAGAAAAAACTTTTCGTAATCGTTCGAATTGGCACGAGTAAACACAGCGGAAAGATAGCAATAAATAAATAAAAACACGAGGGGTTTTTACTTGGTTCGTAGCCTACGGCTACTACTCCAAGGCCCTAATGGTCCTTGACCACGCACGGAGGGCAAATATTAAACGAACTCCTTCTCGATAGAGATAGGAGTTAAGCGAATACAAAAACTCAATAAAGATTCAAGGTAGAGGGACACTCCCCCTCTCCTTGATATGATTTAAAGCTTGAAAATAAAGACAACTTATACAAAATTAAAGATTATACCGACGACTTCAAGGATTGGAGGTTGAAGCTTTAGTCGTCGTCTCGGCAGCGCTTCGTCGTAGGGATGTCGGAGAGTCGGAGCGTATCGGAAGCACTTGGAAGCTTTTGAATTGATGAAAAACCCTAGGTTTGGCCCTCCTTTTATAGCCTTTAAGCCCCTCAACGAATGGGTCTTCAACCAATCACAAATGGGCACAAAACTCCTTGAAAAATGGTGAGTTGAGCGCCGGTTGAAGGCGGCTGATTTGAGCCGCTGGTTGCTGAACTGGCCGGTTGAACTGGCAGCCACGATTTTTGACTAAAAAAGGAGTTTAGCTCAAAATACAAGTGAATTCGACGGCCACTTGCCGTCCGATCTCAACATAGACCTTCCATAGGAAGTCTTGGGTTGGATCGTCGCCTAAGGACGTCCCCGTACAAAGGACACGACCTCACTTACGCTTGCACACACGAGCTTACCTCGATACTTACTTGTCGCTTTTGCTTCCGGCCTTCCACTCGATTCCTTCGGCTCCCTCCGAAGTAACTCGAGTGTCGCCCGACCACCGCGGCTTCCTCCGGGTGTCGCTAGCCTTCAGCTCCAGCATTGAGACTTTTCTGCACACTTGATTTAGCTCGTGAGATAACAATATAAGCTTAACTTTGTATCGTTTGCTATAATCAAAACATAGGTTCGACTTAGGTGCCCACTGCACCAACATCCTCAATCCTTTTAGTTCTCTTATTGTAGACTCTATACCCTCTACTTGTGGATGAGTATCCAACTAGGATTCCCTCATCTGCCTTTGATTCAAATTTTCCTAAGTTATCTTTGGTGTTTAGAATATAAACTTTACATCCAAAGACTTTGAAATAATGAATTGTGGGTATAGTCCCATTCCATAATTCAAATGGTGTTTTTCCTAAAAACCTATGGATTTGAACCCTATTTTGGATATAGCAAGCGGTATTAACCGCTTCTGCCCACAAGTAGCTAGGTAGAGAATATGCATTAAGCATAGTCCTAGCCGCCTCTTGTAGGGCACAATTTCTCCTTTCCACCACCCCATTTTGTTGGGGTGTTCTAGGACAAGAGAACTCATGCTTATACCCTTGCTCTAAACAAAATTGTGAAAATTTTAGGTTTTCAAATTCACCACCATGATCACTACGGATCCGGTTGATTTTGAGACTCTTTTCATTTTCAACCCTTTTACTAAATCTTATGATTATTTCTAAGGTATCATCCTTATGTTTCATAAAATAGACCCAAGTATACCTAGAAAAATCATCTACTATAACCAAACAATATTTATTACCATTTAAAGATGGAGTACTATGGTAATCAAATAAGTCAAGATGCAATAATTCTAATGGTAAAGAGGTATTGGTTAGGGTTTTACCTTTGTGTGATGCCTTTGTTTGTTTTCCTTCTTGGCATGCATCACACAATTTGTTCTTGACATACTTGATCTTTGGTAGCCCTTTGACCAACTCCATCTTGGCTACCTTGGCTATGTTTTTCATGTTGATATGCCCCAATCTTTTATGCCATAGCCAACTTTCTTCTTCTTTTGCAACAAAACACTTAGTAGAAATGTTAGAAACATATGAAAGATCAACATAATAGATATTTGATTTCCTATATCCAACTATCATGCAATCATTTAATTCCTTGTATCTAATCATGCAGTTAGAGGATTCAAAGGAGACATGATAGTTTGCATCACAAAGTTGACTAACACTTAATAAATTAAATTTCATATTTTCAACTAGCAAGACTTTGTGAATAACAATTTTGGGGGATACCTCAATTGTTTCTCTACCTAATATCTTGAGTTTTCCACTATTCCCAAAAGACACGGCTCCCTTCTTCACATATTTAATTGTGGAGAACTTGCTCACATCCCCGGTCATATGTGTTGAGCAACCGCTATCCACAATCCACATACCTCGCTCTCCTACCTAAATCACATGAAAAACACAAGCTTTTGGTACCCAAACATTTGGACCGGTAACATTAAGTAAAAACTTCTTAGGTACCCAAGCTTTCTTAACCTTACCCTTAATAATTGCTTTCCTATTTATTAATGAAATATAAGCAACTTCTTTTTCTTTTGGCTTATATCCTAAACCGGCCTTGTTATAAACCGCTCTTTGCCTACTAAGAATCATATCAAGACACTTTGAGCCATTTGAAAATTTTTCTAAACATGCTTTCAATTCACTAACCTCATCCTTAAGTTTGTCATTTTCTTCCTTAAGCATGCAAGAGTCAATATGTGAAAGCTTTTCATCCCTAATGGCCTTTAGTTCTACCTTCATGCTCTTAACCTTAGATTTTGACTTATCTAGAGCTTCTTTAAGATAGGCAATTGATTTATAAAGAAGCTTAATCTTGGGAGAATTCATTACCTTATCGTCACTAGATGACGATTCATCACTTGAAGAGTCTTCTTGGCTTGATGTGCCGGAATCATCTTCTAATGCCATGAGTGCCACATGGCGTGTAATGTGGCAAAGCTCATCATCGGAGGAAGAGTCTTCAACGCTTGGTGTGTCCCATGTGGTTTGAGCCACCATAGCCTCCTTCTTCTTCTTCTCCTTTTTGTCCTTCTTTTTCTTTTCTTTTTCCTCCTTCTTCTTTAGCTCCGGGCAATTCGGCTTTATGTGTCCCTTCTTGTTGCAAGCATAACAAATCACATTATTACTAAAACTTGAATTACCACTAAATTTACCTTTTGAGGAATGAGACCCCTTCCTTGCTTCTCTATTCTTGAACTCTTTTGACCTTCTATAAAGCTTCTTGACAAAATTTGCCATTTCACTAGATGAGTCTTCATCACTACTTGACTCATTCTCGGACTCGGATGATGATGATGCTTCTTTTCTTTCCTTCTTCTTCTTTTCTTTCTTCTCAACAAATAGGGCTAAACCCTTTTCCTTAGAGGACATGTTAGTTTGCTAGTGTAATTCGAACTCACAAAATAGTTCATCAATTTTAATTTGCGAAAGATCCCTAGTTACCTTAATCGCATCAACTATAGAAGTCCATAAAGAATTTCTAGGAAATGCTTGTAAAATATACCTTACCAAATCCCGGTTGTCAACTCGCTCACCTATGATATGGAGTCCGTTCACAATTTCCTTGAACCTTCCATGCATTTGACTTACGATTTCATGCATCTTCATTTGGAAGGCTTGAAGTTGTCCAACTAATAGGTCCTTCTTGGCCCTCTTTGATTCCTTGGAACCTTCATTTAGCTCAATGAGCTTTTCCCATAGCTCCTTGGCGGATTCAAAAGGCCCCACCTTGTTGAGTTGCTCCATTGTGACGCCGCATTGGATGGTGAGGACAGCCTTTGCATTTGATTCAAATTTCTTGTTTATTTCTCTTGTCCAATCCTTGCTTGGAATAGGATGTCCATGTTCATCCACCGGTTCTTCGAAGCCATCTACAATACTATGCCAAATTTCAATATTACTCATAAGATAGTACTTCATCCTACCTTTCCAATACGCAAAATGGCTCCCATCGAAGAGCGGTGGCTTGGCAGTGCTATATCCCTCTTGAAGAGCAATTGATGTCTTGGTTGATGTTGAGATCTTCCAAGCTATCCGGGCTCTGATACCACTTGTTAGGACCCTTGGAATGGCTAGAGGGGGGGTGATTTGCCTTTCTTTCTTTCTACAAAAATGTTAGCGGAAGCAATACAAATATAAGCACAAACAAAAACAAGAAACAAAACTAACACCCGATGTAACGTAGTTCGGAGATGACGCTCCTACTCCACGGCAATCCGTAAGGTGGATTAGCCCTAATCAATCTTCACTAGAACCTCCTTTGGATGAACCAAGGTGGAGAAACCTTATCTTACAATGCACTCCTCTTCTTTACAATGATGGAAGATTAGGATTAGAGAAGAGGAGGTTTTGGATTGCTAAAAACACTTGGAAATCTTGGTGAGCACGTAGGTGTAGTTTGGAGCAAGAGCACTAGCCTCACCAAGCTCCCCATGGCCCCTTTTTATAGAAGAGGGGCTGTTTTTCCCGTTGGGCTTCGATCAATCCACTGATGCTTACCATCAGTTGACTGCCGCTGAAGCCAACGACTTCTAAAACGCGATCTCCGCGGAGATTCATAGCCGCAATCTCTAACGGCCAAGTGATCAGTCGACTGATCCCTCCATCAGTCGACTGATGGGGTGATCAGTCGAGTGATCAAGGCAGCAGTCGAGTGCGATTGCATTCTGTGGCGATATTTCCCTTGATCATCCAATCGATTCCCTTGGCGATCGATCGATCACGATATCGATCGGATACGCCCAAGGCGATCGGTGATGATTAGGGTTTCACTCGGCTCGATCCGAGCGCGACTAGTCGACTGATACATCGTATCAGTCGACTTATACTTATCAAGTATGAGTAATTCATACTTGATTTTATACCCTAGACCTAGACTCAACCTTCTAGCTCCTCACTAAGCCTTGCGCCTTCAGGATCCCTCCGAGTCCGCGACTTGTTCATCCTTTGCGCTTTGCTTCCAAGAGCTTCCTTCGGTTTCGTCATGTCTTGGGTTGCCAAATGCTTGGACTTTACGCTGCCAAGACTACAAGCTTGGACTTATGCTGCCAAGACTTTACTTTGGACTTCCTTTGCCAAGGTTCACTTGGACTTTACGCTGCCAAGACTACAAGCTTGGTTTTACGCTGCCAAGTCCATCCCTTGTACTTCCTTTGCCAAGATCATACTTGGACTTCCCTGTCACTTAAACATTTTCGCAATTAGATCACAAGATATTGCCTAACTTAGATGATTATCCAAACATCAAAACATATATAAATGCTTGGAGCATTGTTACACCAACAGATTGTGCATCATATCATAAGCAGTGGACATGGCTTGATGCTGATGTTGCAGTACATTCGACATAGATGCCAAAATGTAACACCGCGCCATCTCATCGACCTTGATCCACTTCTTATAGATCTCTCTCTCCTTTTCCCCAGAATCATCTACAGGCTTGGGAGGGCACTCTTCGAGGAGTACATATTTGTATTTCTCAGCAGTCAAGACAATGTCTAGATTCCTCTTCCAATCTACATAGTTGAGTCTAGTAAGTTTATTCTCTTTCAGTATCACAACAAGTGGGTTGAAAGTCATTTTGAAAGAAAACCTAAGAATCATATAAATAAAAACATTAGATTTCAAAAAATTATTGATTCCTCAAACAATAAAATTTTAAAATAAACCAATACCTCAAAACACCGAGAATATCGTATGCCATGATAGTGTGGACGTATACGAATTCTACATTTGTAAGAGGAGGTTTTACCCATTAATTTTACTATCTTCTCAACCTAACTTTTTGACAAGTAAAATTAATAGTTGGTTCCTCTTTGTCCCTACAAATAAAAGCAGTGACTCCAATGGGGAGGATACTTATATTTGTATCTAAGTGTTCACCATTACTCGGTACCAAGGTAATTATCTCGGGTTATGTGCCTTACGATGGACAAGTACACACGCTCCTTAATAATTTTCTATAACCATATTCGACCTTGTGATCCGCAAACAAACCCATCTGATGGGTAGGAAGGCACTCAGAGCCGACGCGCAAGTTTGTTTGCATCACTTGTCAAATCGTAATGGAGGCCGTGGGAATTTTAAAAATTCCCTCTCCCACTTAGTAATTTGAAATTTAGGAATTTTCCTAGCCTACGACATGCATATCAAACAAAAAGCAATAAATATGAAAAATAAATTATTTTCCAACTATTATGGCTTTTGTCTTCAATATGTCTCTCGTCGCATCGCCATCTCGTCCGCTCCTCCTACGCCATGTACGAGCCATCCGGAGATCCGAGCTGAGACTAAAACCTATTTTAATTTACATCCATCGATCCTATACTCCACGATGGAGTGTACATGAAATCTAGATCGAAAGTAAACTAAAATAAAGAGTGGCTAAACAATGTCATATCTAATTTATAAAAATTAAATACTAGCCTCGTCAACCCTGAGGATTCAACAAAATATACACATACAATCATATACACACATATGGCCATAATAGTCGGATCTTATGCTTGCAACCAAAGAGTTAAACTACGCATATCCTACTATTATCCGACACATATAATATATGAAAAGTGCATAAAAATTAACGGAATCCTAAACACACAAAACCGGAAACCTTGGCTCTGATACCAATTGAAGGGTTTTTGCTTATCGAGTCCGTGAGGGGAAACTTTGCTTCCTACTTCACCTCGGTAGCTTGTCCATGGCGATCCCTTCGATGTCGCCGGATTAAAAAAATTTAATCCTAGACAAAAGGGATTGCCCAAACCACCAAGTTATCATCGTGCTATTCGTTTGGAGAGTTCACTTGAACAAACTCGTTGTTCAAGCGACCATCCTCTATTCTACGAGTAGCCGCGGAATAGACGATGTCTGGATTGCCTATTTTCGTGTTTATGCTCGGGATCCAAGTATTATTTAGCCATTTACAAATTTATAACATGCTTATAATTGAAAACCAAAAACAAGCAAGAAACAAAAGAGAAAAGAGAATAGATAAACCTCTTGATCTTTTAATGTATGACCTTCCTCCTTTTTGACGTCGTGTGGGCGACGATCTACCAAAAGTCAAAGCTCCTAGATCACAAATCTTCCTTCCTTGCTCTTCCAAAGCAAGAGGAAGAATAGAAACCAGGTTTTTAAACCAACCAACAAGGAGCACACAAACTCCTTGCCGCCGGCCAACTAGAAGGAGGAGAAGATGATGGAAAACAACCAAGACACCAAGGGAAGCCCTATATCTTATTTCCACCACCTAAGGAGAAGAGAGGAGGGGCTTTGGCTACCGGCCAAGGGCTGGAAGGGCTGCTAGACGCCGGCCAATGAAGGAGGAAGATGAAAGCAATCACCTTCCTTAATTGGTGCCGCCCTAGCTTCCAAACGCTAACCCTAATCCTATCTCAACTAGGATTCCTCTCCCTTGCCGCCCAAAAACCCTAGCTCTCTTGATTGTAGTTCATGCCAACTCCCTTGCCCTTCTTTTATAGAGTTAGGTATAAGTCATGAATTAATCTTCTCCATTGGTTCTAGGGATTTAATCTCAACCGTCGGATCTAGAGATTTAATCTCAACCGTCGGTTCTTAGAGATTTAATCTCTACCTATGGATCTTAGAATTTTGTTTCTATCCCTTGGATCTAAGCTTCATGAGGTGTTAATAGGCTTTATTAGGGACCATGAGGAGGAGTTGGATCTTGGCCACCCATGGATCAAGCCCACATAAAGTCTGATCCATTAATGATGATCCAATCCACTAAAGGATCATCATTGATCTACCTCACCAACCCCCATATAATAATATGGGCTCCACATATTATTTGTACATTTTCTCCCTCTGTTTAAGATCTCGAATGTCCGTCGATTAATTAATTTACTGACCATTAATTAATCAACATCTAACTCCATGAGTAGTACCACTCAACCTTTTCATCATGCCGGACCAAGTCCACCTGTAGGGTTTACATGATGAATCTTATGAGCTCCTCAAGGGGACATCATCATCCTAATATATAAGACACGATTTCCTCCTATAATCAACGACACACCATATAAATAATATCATCTCCCAACTTACCGAGCCTATCGATTTAATCTATAAATCTCGCTCATTGGTAAATCAAAGAGATGAGTACTAAGTATATGTGTCCGTTATTATATCGGGATTAAGAGTATGTACAATATAATATTTGAGGTCCGATTCGATTATGTAGTCAGCAATAAATCAAATCACCTCTATGTCGGTCCTGCTCAATACACACAAAGTGCACTAGTGTGATTCTATGGTCAAGACAAACCAATACCAAATCACACTACAACCATTCCGATGGTTTGTCCAAAGCCATCTCGGTTGTGAGCCTTTACTTATACTTTTCAAGGGGCCGATAATATGATCTCCCGTGTGACACCACACACCATGTTATCTACAATGTAAAGTATTAGACAATATTGCATAACCATAAAAATATGCAAACAATGATCATGTGATTCTTATTTCAAAATAAAGATATTCATACAAAAAATAGACTTTTCAGTATACATCCCTACACCTTTCACTAAGGCCCTTCCGACGAGAGCTTTTGATAGGCATGTGGAGGGAATGGGGATCAGTTGTATGGAAGTTTGAGGACAACATAGTCTTTTAGTATAACTGGGAGATTGTTGTGATGTATACTGAAATGTCCATCTTTTGTATTAACATCTTTATTTTGAAATAAGAATCACATGATCATTGTTTGCATATTTTTATGGCTATGCATATTGTCTAATACATTACATTGTAGATAACATGGTGTGTGGTGTCACACGAAAGATCATGTTATCGGTTCCTTGTAAAGTATAAGTAAAGGCTCACAACCGAGATGACTTTGGACAAACCATTGGAATGGTTGTAGTGTGATTTGGGATTGGTTTGTCTTGACCATAAAATCACACTAGTGCACTTTGTGTGTATTGAGCAGGACCGACTTAGAGGTGATTCGATTTATTGCTGACTACATAATCGAATCAGACCTCAGATATTATATTGTACATACTCTTAATCCCGATATAATAACGGGCATGTTAGGACCCTTGGAACGGCTAGAGGGGGGGGGTGATTAGCGTTTCTTCGATTCTACAAACAAGTTAGCGGAAGCAAAGCAAATACAAATAAGAATACGAAAGAGAAACACAAAGACAATGCTAACACCCGATGTACGTGGTTCGGAGATGAAGCTCCTACTCCACAGCAATCCGTAAGGTGGATTAGTCCTAGCCAAGCTTCACTATCTTCTCCTTTGGATGAACCAAGGTGGAGAAATCTTTCTTACAATGCACTCCTCTTCTTTACAATGATGGAAGATTAGGATTAGAGAAGAGGAGGTTTTGGATTGCTAAAAACACTTGGAAAGCTTGGTGAGCACGTAGGTGTAGTTGTGAGAAAGAGCACTAGCTTCACCAAGCTCCCCATGGCCTCTTTTTATAGAAGAGGGGCTGTTTTTCTCGTTGGGCTTCGATCAGTCGACTGATGCTTACCATCAGTCGACTGTCGCCGAAGCCAACGACTTCTGAAACGCGATCTCCGCGGAGATTCATAGTCGTAATCTCCAACGGCCAGGTGATAAGTCGACTGATCCCTCCATCAGTCGAATGATGGGGTGATCAGTTGAGTGATCAAAGCGGCGATTGAGTCGTGCGATGCGTGGCGATATTCCCCTTGATCGATCGGTGATGCCCTTGGCGTCGGTGATCCCGATATCGATCGCTCGCCAAGGCGCGATCGGTGATGGTTAGGGTTTCACCGACTCCGGTCGACGCGACTGGCCGATCGTGATACATCGTATCAGTCGACTGATACTCATCAAGTATGAGTAATTCACACTTGATTTTATACCCTAGACCGAGACTCAACCTTCTAGCTCCTCAATAAGCCTTGCGCCTTCAGGATCCCTCCGAGTCCGCGACTTGTTCATCCTTTGCGCTTTGCTTCCAAGAGCTTCCTTCGGTTTCGTCATGTCTTGGGTTGCCAAATGCTTGGACTTTACGCCGCCAAGACTACAAGCTTGGACTTAAGCTGCCAAGACTTTACTTTGGACTTCTTTTGCCAAGGTTCGCTTGGACTTTACGCTGCCAAGACTACAAGCTTGGTCTTACGCTGCCAAGTCCATCCCTTGGACTTCCTTTGCCAAGGTCATTCTTGGACTTCCTTTGCCAAGATCATACTTGGACTTCCTTTGCCAAGATCATTCTTGGACTTCCATGTCACTTAAACATTTTCGCAATTAGATCACAAGATATTGCCTAACTTAGATGATTATCCAAACATCAAAACATATATAAATGCTTGGAGCATTGTTGCACCAACAATCTCCCCCTTTTTGATGTTTGACAATCATTTAAGTTAGGTCTTTAAAGATACACACTTAATCATCTAACTTAAACATTCCTTCTCCCCCTTTGACATACATCAAAAAGAGAAGGATTCATAAATGAAAGAATTAAAGGTGTTGGATCTTGGACTAAGACATAAGATAGAAATTAAGCTCCCCCTTAATCCAAGATATGCTTTATAATGTGTAAACAATAGTTGAAGCAAAGCATGCCAAGAATTCAAACATTAAGTCCTAACTTTGAACCAACAATGGTTTTGGGGATGAAAAAGATATAATTTATGAAAACTCCCCCTAAAACACTGCATTAATTAGTCCTAAAACTTGTTTATATGTAATATTATCATACCATAGTGTTAGGACATCAAAGATACACCAAATATCAGAAAATGGAGTTTATTATCAGAAAACACAGTGTATCGATCCAACTGGTTTACGAACGATCATTGCTTGGCAAAAAAAATTTGACCTTTTTAGCTCAATTTCAGAAATACGATAGAAATTCCAAAAATCTCAAAAAATCATGAAATTTTGTGTATACATTTCTGAAATCATACTTCATCAAGGAAAAATAATTTGAAAAATATATGTTTTCCAGATTACAAGATTGATACAAACTTGGAACCTATCAAAAGTTCTAAAGATTTTGCAAACTTTGTATCACTTTTGTGTTCCATTTGAAAACTGTTTTTCAAAATATGATGAACATAGTTTAAAATATATATTATTTGGAATTTCCAACCATGTTCTTTGAGCTATGTATCCATTACTTGAATACAAGCCTTCCCAATGATTGCTCCATAAGGTTTTTATGTCGCTAGGTGTGTCATTAGCTCATAGTAATGCATCATAACAAGCATGATGAGCCAAGTACACCTTCCCTATCATCTCACATGATTCTAAGTGTCTCAATACAAAAATCAAGGTTTCTTAAGGCTTTTTGTGAGATGCATCAAGGTATAAAGCTACTATAAAAGTATAGGATCATGCAAAACTAGAGTTTTACTCTACAAAGCACATACCAAGCTCTCTCCTTAATGATGAAAATTCGGCTTCGGGAAGAGCTTTGGTGAAGATATCGGCAAGGTTGGACTTAGATTCTACATAATTAAGTTCAATGTCCCATCTTGCCACATGATCTCTTATGAAGTGATGTTTCACTTCAATGTGCTTGGTCCTAGAGTGATGTACCGGATTTTTGGTCAAGTTGATGGTACTCACATTATCACAATAAACTTTAATGTTAGAGTAGTGTAGCTCATAGTCCACAAGAGTATGTCTCATCCAAAGTAATTGAGCTACACAACCACCCATAGCCACATATTCGGCTTCGGTGGTTGATAAAGCAACACAATGTTGCTTCCTACTACTCCAACTAACTAGGGAGGACCCAAGAAATTGGCATCCACCACTCGTACTCTTCCTATCCAATTTGCACCCGGCATAATCGGAATCGGTATAACCAAGCAATTCAAATGATCTAGTCCTAGGATACCAAAGTCCTACATTTAGGGTGCCTTTAATATATCTTAATATTCTTTTGACGGCTACCAAATGTGATTCTTTGGCACAAGATTGGTATCTTGCACACATACCTACCGCAAATAAAATGTCGGGTCTACTAGCGGTTTGGTATAGTAGGCTACCAATCATACTCCTATAAAGTTTAAGATCAATTGATTTACCTTCATGATCACTATCTATTCTAGTGCTAGTGGCCATAGGAGTGGTCATAATTTTGGCATTCTCCAACCCAAATTTCTTGATCATTTCATTTGCATATTTGGTTTGATAAATATGAATACCCTCATTGGTTTGTTTGACTTATAAACCTAGGAAAAAGGTAAGCTCTCCAACCAAACTCATTTCAAATTCATTTTCCATATTTTTTATAAAGTCTTGAAGAAGATCATCATTCGTTGACCCAAAAATGATATCATCAACATATACTTGGGCTATGAATATATCTTTTAATGTTGACTTTATAAACAAAGTTTGATCTACTTGGCCTCTTCTAAAATCCTTAGAAATTAAGAAGGATGACAATCTTTCATACCATGCCCGGGGAGCTTGTTTTAACCCATATAATGCTTTCCTAAGCTTACATACATGATTTGGATAATCTATGTTCTCAAATCCGGGTGGTTGCTCTACATATACTTCCTCCTTAATAAAACCATTTAAGAATGCCGATTTAACATCCATTTGGTAAAGTTTAAATCCCATGTAGGAAGCATACCCTAAGAGAAGCCTAATAGATTCTAATCTCGCAACCGGGGCATAAGTCTCATCATAGTCAAGCCCCTCAACTTGATTGAATCCCCTAGCAACCAACCTAGCCTTATTCCTAGTGATATTTCCTTGATCATCTAGCTTATTCCTAAAAACCCATCTTGTAGTAATTATGGTGCTATCATTGGATCTCGGTACTAATTCCCACACTTGACTTCTCTCAAATTGAGCCAATTCATCTTGCATTGCCAAAATCCAATCCGGATCATGTAATGCATCATTGATCGATTTGGGCTCAATTTGTGAGATAAGAGCTACTTGACTAGTAGGAGGTCTATGAAATGACCTAGTTCTTACTCCTTGAGATAGATCTCCTACTACTTGGTCAAGTGGATGATCTTGATGAATTCTTAGATTTCTAGAAGGGGTTTCAATTTGATCATTGTTATCTTCCACCCTTCTTTCATCATCGGAGTCTCCTCTTCCTCCCCCTTGATCATTACCCCTAATGGTCAAATTTTGAAGTTTTTGGGTAATGTCTTGATTTTTGTCATTAATATCCTTATCAATGGAGGACTTTCTAGGGTAAGTACTAGTAGTTTCATCAAATTGAACATTGGAAGACTCCTCAATACCTTTGGTTCTCTTATTGTAGATTCTATACCCTCTACTTGTGGATGAGTATCCAACTAGGATTCCCTCATCCGCTTTTGATTCAAATTTTCCTAGGTTATCTTTGGTGTTTAGAATATAAACTTTACATCCAAAGACTTTGAAATAATGAATTGTGGGTATAGTCTCATTCCATAATTCAAATGGTGTTTTTCCTAAAAACCTATGGATTTGAACCCTATTTTGGATATAGCAAGCGGTATTAACCGCTTCCGCCCACAAGTAGCTAGGTAGAGAATATGCATTAAGCATAGTCCTAGCCGCCTCTTGTAGGGCACGATTTCTCCTTTCCACCACCCCATTTTGTTGGGGTGTTCTAGGACAAGAGAACTCATGCTTGTACCCTTGCTCTAAACAAAATTGTGAAAATTTTAGGTTTTCAAATTCCCCACCATGATCACTACGGATCCGATTGATTTTGAGACTCTTTTCATTTTCAACCCTTTTACTAAATCCTATGATTATTTCTAAGGTATCATCCTTATGTTTCATAAAGTAGACCCAAGTATACCTAGAAAAATCATCTACTATAACCAAACAATATTTATTTCCATTTAAAGATGGAGTACTATGGCAATCAAATAAGTCAAGATGCAATAACTCTAATGGTAAAGAGGTGTTAGTTAGGGTTTTACCTTTGTGTGATGCCTTTATTTGTTTTCCTTCTTGGCATGCATCACACAATTTGTTCTTGACATACTTGATCTTTGGTAGCCCTTTGACCAACTCCATCTTGGCTACCTTGGCTATATTTTTCATGTTGATGTGCTCCAATCTTCTATGCCATAGCCAACTTTCCTCTTCTTTTGCAACAAAACACTTAGTAGAAATGTTAGAAGCATATGAAAGATCAACATAATAAATATTTGATTTCCTATATCCAACTAACATGCAATCATTTAATTACTTGTGTCTAATCATGCATTTAGAGGAATCAAAGGAGACATGATAGTTTGAATCACAAAGTTGACTAACACTTAATAAATTAAATTTCATATTTTCAACTAGCAAGACTTTGTGAATAACAATTTTAGGGGATACCTCAATTGTACCTCTACCTAATATCTTGAGTTTTCCACTATTCCCAAAGGACACCGCTCCCTTCTTCACATATTTAATTGTGGAGAACTTGCTCACATCCCCGGTCATATGTGTTGAGCAACCGCTATCCACAATCCACATACCTCACTCTCCTACCTAAATCACATGAAAAACACAAGCTTTTGGTACCCAAACATTTGGACCGGTAACATTAATTAAAAACTTCTTAGGTACCCAAGCTTTCTTAACCTTACCCTTAATGGTTGCTTTCCTATTAATTAATGAAACATAAGCAACTTCTTTTTCTTTTGGCTTATATCCTAAGCCGGCCTTGTTGTAAACGACTCTTTGTCTACTATGAATCATATCAAGATACTTTGAGCCATTTGAAAATTTTTCTAAACATGCTTTTAGTTCACTAACCTCATCCTTAAGTTTGTCATTTTCTTCCTTAAGCATGCAAGAATCAACATGTGAAGGTTTTTCATTTCTAATAGCCTTTAGTTCTACCTTCATGCTCTTAAGCTTAGATTTAGACTTATCTAGAGCTTCTTGAAGATAGGCAATTGATTTATAAAGGAGCTTAACCTTGGGAGAGTTCATTACCTCATCGTCACTAGATGACGATTCATCGCTTGAGGAATCTTCTTGGCTTGATGTGCCCGAATCATCTCCTAGTACCATGAGTGCCACATGGCGTGTGATGTGGCGAAGCTCATCATCGGAGAAAGAGTCTTCAACACTTGGTGTGTCCCATGTGGTTTGAGCCACCATGACCTCCTTCTTCTTCTTCTCCTTCTTGTCCTTCTTTTTCTTTTCTTTTTCGTCCTTTTTCTTTAGCTCCGGGCAATTCGGCTTTATGTGCCCCTTCTTGTTGCAAGCATGGAAAATCACATTATTGTTAAAACTTGAATTACCACTATTTTTACCTCTTGAAGAATGGGACCCCTTTCTTGCATCTCTATTCTTGAATTCCTTGGATTTTCTAAGGAACTTCTTGACAAAATGGGTCATCTCACTAGCCGAATCTTCGTCACTACTTGACTCACGCTCCGACTCGGATGATGATGACACCTCTTTCCTTTCTTTCTTCTTCTTTTCTTTCTTCTCAACAAATAGAGCTAAGCCCTTTTCCTTAGAAGACATGTTAGTTTGCTCATGCAATTCAAACTCACAAAATAGTTCATCAATTTTAATTTGCGAAAGATCCCTAGTTACCTTAATGGCATCAACTATAGAAGTCCATAAAGAATTTCTAGGAAATGCTTGTAAAATATACCTTACCAAATCCCGGTTGTCAACTCGCTCACCTATGATATGGAGTCCGTTAACAATTTCTTTGAACCTTCCATGCATTTGGCTTACGGTTTCATGCATCTTCATTTGGAAGGCTTGAAGTTGTCCAATTAGTAGGTCCTTCTTGGCCCTCTTTGACTCCTTGGAACCTTCATTTAGCTCAATGAGCTTTTCCGATAGCTCCTTGGCGGATTCGAAAGACCCCACCTTGTTGAGTTGCTCCATTGTAATGCCGCATTGGATGGTGAGTACAACTTTTGCATTTGACTCGAACTTCCAGTTCATCTCCCTTGTCGAATCCTTGCTTGGAATGGGGTTTCCATGTTCATCCACCGGTTCCTCGAAGCCATCTACAATACTATGCCAAATTTCAATATTTCTCATTAAATAATACTTCATCCTACCTTTCCAATACGCAAAATGACTCCCATCGAAGAGCGGTGGCTTGGCGGTGCTATATCCCTCTTGAAGATCCATTGATGTCTTGGTTAATGGTGAGACCTTCAAAGCTATCCGGGCTCTGATACCACTTGTTAGGACCCTTGGAACGGCTAGACGGGGGGGGGGGGGGTGATTAGCGTTTCTTCGATTCTACAAACAAGTTAGCGGAAGCAAAGAAAATACAAATAAGAATACGAAAGAGAAACATAAAGACAATGCTAACACCCGATGTACGTGGTTCGGAGATGAAGCTCCTACTCCACGGCAATCCGTAAGGTGGATTAGTCCTAGCCAAGCTTCACTATCTTCTCCTTTGGATGAACCAAGGTGGAGAAACCTTTCTTACAATGCACTCCTCTTCTTTACAATGATGGAAGATTAGGATTAGAGAAGAGGAGGTTTTGGATTGCTAAAAACACTTGGAAAGCTTGGTGAGCACGTAGGTGTAGTTGGGAGCAAGAGCACTAGCTTCACCAAGCTCCCCATGGCCTCTTTTTATAGAAGAGGGGCTGTTTTTCCCGTTGGGATTCGATCAGTCGACTGATGCTTACCATCAGTCGACTGCCGCTGAAGCCAACGGCTTCTGAAACGCGATCTCCGCGGAGATTCGTAGCCACAATCTCCAACGGCGGGTGATCGATCGGTGATCCCTCCATCGATCGATGGGGTGATCAACCGGCCGATCCTCCATCGATCGATGGGGTGATCGATCGAGTGATCAAGGCGTGATCAGTGCGCATTCGTGTGGCGATATTCCTTGATCGATCGGTGATGCCCTTAGCGATCGGTGATCCGACGATATCGATCATTGCCGCCAAGCCGATCGGTGATGGTTAGGGTTTCACCCTGACTCAGTCGAACGCCTGACCAGTCGACTGATACATCGTATCAGTCGACTGATACTCATCAAGTATGAGTAATTCACACTTGATTTTATACCCTAGACCTAGACTCAACCTTCTAGCTCCTCAATAAGCCTTGCGCCTTCAGGATCCCTCTGAGTCCGCGACTTGTTCATCCTTTGCGCTTTGCTTCCAAGAGCTTCCTTCGGTTTCGTCATGTCTTGGGTTGCCAAATGCTTGGACTTTACGCCGCCAAGACTACAAGCTTGGACTTAAGCTGCCAAGACTTTACTTTGGACTTCTTTTGCCAAGGTTCGCTTGGACTTTACGCTGCTAAGACTACAAGCTTGGTCTTACGCTGCCAAGCCCATCCCTTGGACTTCCTTTGCCAAGATCATTCTTGGACTTCCTTTGCCAAGATCATACTTGGACTTCCTTTGCCAAGATCATTCTTGGACTTCCCTGTCACTTAAACATTTTTGCAATTAGATCACAAGATATTGCCTAACTTAGATGATTATTCAAACATCAAAACATATATAAATGCTTGGAGCATTGTTGCACCAATAGGGCACATATACTTAGTATTCATCTCTTTGATTTACCAATGGGTGAGATTTATAGATTAAATCGATAGGCTCGGTAAGTTGGGATATGATATTATTTATATGGTGTGTCGTTGATTATAGGAGGAAACTGTGTCCTATATATTAGGATGATGATGTCCCCTTGAGGAGCTCATAAGGTTCATCATGTAAACCCTGCAGGTGGACTTGGTCCAGCATGATGAAAAGGTTGAGTGGTACTACTCATGGAGTTAGATGTTGATTAATTAATGGTCAGTAAATTAATTAATCGACGGACCTTCGAGATCTTAAACACGGGGAGAAAATGTACATATAATATATGGAGCCCATATTAACTTATGGGAGTTGGTGAGGTAGATCAATGATAATCCTTTAGTGGATTGGATTATCATTAATGGATCGGACTTTATGTGGGCTTGATCTATTGGGTGGCCAAGATCCAACTCCTCCTCATGGTCCCTATTGTAGCCTATTAAAACCTCATGAAGCTTAGATTCAATGGATAGAAACAAAACTCTAGGTCCAAAGGTAGAGATTAAATCTCTAGATCCGACGGTTGAGATTAAATCTCTGGATCCAACGGTTGAGATTAAATCCCTAGAACCAATGGTGGAGATTAAAACAAGGATTATCCCTAACTCTATAAAAGGAGGGCAAGGGGTGGGCGGCAACTTGAATCCAACTAGAGATAGGATTAGGGTTTTGGGCGGCAAGGCTTGCAGGCTAGGGTTTAGGGCTTGGCGGCACCAAATAAGGAAGGTCTTTCCTTTCTTCTTCCCTCAAGGTGGCCGGCTTCCAGCAGCCTTTTCCAACCTTTGGCCAGCATTTAATCCTTCCCTTCTCCATCTCCTTGGCTGGTGGTGACAAGATTTAGGGCTTTCCCTTGGTGTCTTGGCCGGTTTCCATCCTAATCTCTTCTTCCTTCTTGGCCGGCGGCAAGCTCAACCTTGGAGGTTGGTGGTTGGTTGAAAGAAGGAAAAGAGCCTTGTTTCTATTCTTCCTCTTGCTCGGAATGAGCAAGAAAGGAAGATTGGTGATCTAGGAGCTTCAACTTTTGGTAGATCGTCTCCCACATGACGTCTGAAAGGAGGAAGGTCATACAATAGAAGATCGAGAGGTATATCGATTCTCTATTTTCATATGTTTCATGTTTATTTTTGTTTTTCAATTATATGCATGATATATATTCTATTTTGTGGCTAAATAAACTTGGACCCCGAACATAAACACAAAAGCCGACGATCCGTACATCATCTATTCCGCGGCTATTCGTGGAATAGAGGTTGGTCGCTTGAACAACGAGTTTGTTCAAGTGACTACTCTAAACGAATAGCACGACGATGACAAGGTTGCTTGGGTGTTCCCTTTTGTCTAGGATTAAATTTTTAATCCGGGGACATCGATGGGATCGCCATGAACAAGCGACTGAGTTGAAGTGGGTAGCGAAGTTTCCCCTCACGGATCAAACCCTACAGTAACAACCAAATCATACAAGGAAACCACCATCTACGGTGGTCGAGTGTGCAACTCCAACTACCACCATCAACAGTGGCCAAGTTACGCAACTCCAACAACCACAACCTGATCCAATCGTGTCCAGAATACATGATTCTCAAATACATGGGTGAATAAATTGTTAAATACGTCTAATATCATTAACAACAGCTCATAAGTTCATACTAAGTATGAAATGTCATCCTCCATACACCTGCATCCTCTTTACTTTACACTGATGATATATCAATCATCACAACGACAATGATAATTTTATGGCATCATGTCACTACAATATCAACACTTCAGTCGTAAACCAACCCTAGAGTATACACAGGTATCCTTAGCTGATCTAAATAGATCATCTATCCACAACGATGGATATTCACTTCCTTCTACAATATCAGTGTTGAGCAACATTGATACCAATAAAATTATCTTCTGGAAAAATTGTCATTCCAACAAATACCTCCTTGCATCATCCACCTTGCCAACTTTTCAAAATCGATCACTGAGGGTATCAAACAACATGATTAGGCTCACAACCAATGAATGACATTGCATTGGGTACATCACGAACTTCAACTACTTCGTGTGCTTTATGTTAGTAATATATGAGAGATGTCCTAAGGCAATCGCCTTATGTATGAACCATTTATATGATAAATGAAGATTCACTATTTGAGTATACATGTTTCATGTATTTGATTGGATCTTAAACTCATTTACTGAATGTCCACGATGCGATTCACAGCATGAGAGAATTTGTGATTGGATCACAACTAGTGAGTATCTCTACATGTGTAATTGTGATGTATCGGAATTATCCCTAGTCGATGAATTGATGGATTTGGACACCATCAATTCTGTCAAGACAAGCACGAGGTATACTCCTTGGTGTATCCAAGCAGCTGATTCTCACTGGCTGGAGACATTGTGATGTCCGGAGTTGATCGTGGATGTTAGTTATGGTAACTAGTTCATTGGAGTGACCAGTCGTAAGACTTCATATGGTTCTCTGCATATATAGATATGTCAATGAAGTTCTTACTGTAGCTTAAGTGCGATGTTCCTTTGACTTGCAGTATTCAAGTCATCTTGATCATGAAGACTTATGCTTTGACATCTTAAGCAAACATCTCTAAAGAGATATGGACCCGGGATGATTGGGTATAAGTCGAAGTGATCGAAGGTGTTTGAATAGCCTATAAAGGATTCACCACTCCTTGCGAGGAGATGTATACCCATGGCCTATCGTCGGATTGTTACTAAAGTCTTTGGCCAAAGCATTACATGTTTAGAGTAAGGTACTCTTCGATACATGTGCAGTAACTAGAATCCGTAGGACGAGGAAATGATACTTGGGCTAGGTGTGACGTAGTCAGCCTAGTGGGGACTGACACTATAGACCATGTCCTGAACCAAGTGGGTATAAGATGAGTGAAGAGAATGGGGCACGAATCATTCGAGCTGCTGAAGGGTTTCAGAAATAGTTCTGGATCAACCGTTGATCTTTTCGGTTAATTGGGGATCATGATGTACTACTTGTTAGGGCAATCTCTTGCTGTAATATGGTTTTGATGGTGTGGCAAAGGGTTTAAGTTAGTTTGATATGTTGATGTGATATGTGCGTTGAAGTCGTGCAGGACTTAGTAATTCGCACATGGAGCCGTGGCGAGTTTCACATCTCATGACTCGTGCCTTGAGTCGGTGAAGGATAGCTTTGCGGAAGCCGTGCGCTTGGAGCATCCGAGGGACCGCCGACGAGAAGCTTGGAGTGAAGCCGGAGGAAGTAGACTTCGAGGCAAGAGACGCGAAGGAGCATTGCGAGCCGCACCGATGTCGCCGAGGACGTGGCCGAACGAAGAGAACTTCAAGGTGAGGGACTCCGGAGATGAGAGTGAGCGATTGTAACCCGGGAAGGGTAGCTCTTAGGTGAAACTTGGCCATTTGGCCAAGTGTCGGATGGGTTTTCCGACACTAGTTGATCGCCATGTCATGGCGACCGCTTCCGAGTCGAGTGAGTTCGACCGTATACGATCGATCGGATTGGCCAGCAATGATCGCCATACGTAAGGCGCGATCGCTAAGACATCATTCGACCGCCAAGGCGTGCAATGACCGTCAATAGGGTTTCCACAGAACCGCTCGTAGCCGATCGCGCCGATACGGAGGCAAAGAATGATCGATGAGGTCCATCAGTCGACTGCCAAGAGTTCCGTTGGACTACAACGGTCGGGATCCGACGTGTTCGGAGGCCGTTGTAGTGACGGTACTCGACTGCCAAGGGTGGCAGTCGACTGGTGGCGGCCAACGGGAAGAAAACAACCCTCTCTATAAAAAGAGAGGGTGTAAGCCTTTGGGAGGCTAATGCTTATGCTCCAAGTGATCTTCCTAGTGCCCCACAAGCTCTAAACTCTTCTTACTCGTTTTTACTCCATTCTATTTGTAAGAAGAGTGATCTTGATTGTAAAGGTTACCTCGACCTAGCTTGGTGCAAAGGAGAGACCAATAGTGATTGGCTTTGGAGGAGTGATTCACCTCGGACGAATCGGGATCGTGGATTAGCGGCGTAGCCGTGAACCAAGTTACATTCTTTGTTAGCGATTGTTTTCTCGTATTTCTATTTGTTTGTCTTTATTAGTCTTCCGCTTGCGCTAATTAGTTTTGTAGACGAGCAAATACTGGCATCCAAATGAAAAGGGCTATTCACCCCCCTCTAGCCGGCCGTATCGATTTCCTACAAGTGGTATCAGAGCCAAGGAAAGCTTGTCGAGGACTAACCGCCACAATAAGCAACTTTCAAAAATGGCCGGCTCAAACATCCACCCACCGAAGTTCGACGGCTAATTCTCTTGGTGGAAAAAGAGAATGGAGGTATTCTTCGAGACCGATTTTGATATTATGCTTATAATGGAAAATGGTTTCGAGTTGCCTAGGGATGATAGGGGTGAACCAATTGAAAAATCACGTTGGACTAAGAAGCAAAGGGAGGAGCACCTTGCAAACTCAAAGGCAAAATATCATCTTCTCAATGTGCTCCCTCAACAAGAGATCAACCGGATCGGAGAATGTGCTAGCGCCAAAGAGATGTGGGAAAAGCTTGTAGAACTCCATGAAGGCACATCCGAGGCCAAGCTAGCTAGGAGAGACCTCCTCCGCTCCCAACTCTCAAACATCCAATTAGAAAAGGGAGAAAAGGTAACTTCCCTACATTCTAGATTTAAAGAAATATTAATTGGGCTAACAAGTGTAGGAGAAAAGCTCTCCAACCGGGATATGGTAATGAAGGCCATAAATGCCTTTCCCCGGTCCTCAAGATGGAGCTCCATGGTGGATTCGTTTTACATCTCCAAGAACTTGGAAGTAAGTACCTTGGAGGAATTTTTCTCAACAATGGAGCTCCACGAAACTAGGCTTGAAGGAATACAAGAAGAGCCAAAAATACAACCTTCAAGGGGAGTAGCATTGTTGGAAAATAAGGGGAAGAAGAAGATGGAAATCCCCTCCTCCTCCGATGACGAAGCGTCTTCCTCCTCCTCCTTGGATAGCACCGAAGAAGCCTATATGGTAAGGAAGGTAAGACGTGCATTTAAGAATTTTAGATTTAATAAATCTAATGATAGGAATAGAAGACCAAGGGGGAAGGTCATATGCTACAATTTCCAAGGAGAGGGGCACATAAGGGATAATTGTCCCCTCCTAAACAAAAGCAAAGAAGAAAAGAAAAAGAAGGAAGAAAAGAAGAAGAAAAAGGGGATCAAGAAGAAAAAGGAAGAGGCGAAGAAGACAAAGGAAAAAGGAAAGGCCAAAGCTCTCAAGGCAAGGACTTGGGATGACCCATCCTCATTCTCCTCATCATCATCGGATGAGGAGAATGCCTTTGTCACCAATTTGGCCTTGATGGCCTTTGATGACTTGGATTGCTCTTCATCCAAAAATGAAGAATCAAGCTCAAGTGGGGAGAGCTCAAATGAAGGGGGAGCTTCTACATCCTCATCATCCGAAGAAGAAGAGGATATGGAAACTATGGTAACGAAAGCCTCTCCTAAGAAAATAGTTTCCATAACTTCTAGTTTAACTAAGGACTTATTTGGAATGAAAAAGAAAAATAAAAGCATGCTTGTTCAAATTAAGGATTTAGAGTATAAGCTAGAAAATGCATGCTTAAATGAAAATAATTCTTCTTGCCATGATGATGCATGCTCACATGACCTTTATGTGCCATTAGATGTTAGTGATGCATGCATAGAAGAAAATAGGGCTTTAAGGGAAAAGGTAGACTATTTGACAAAAGCCCTAGAGAAATTCACTATTGGCTCCAACACATTGAACATGATCTTAGGGAGCCAAAGAGCTAGCTTCAATAAGAAGGGCCTAGGCTACAAGGAAAAGAAAAATGAAAAGGCCTACAAATGCCTTATAGCTAGCGGACAAGATAAGAAGAAAGTAATAGCTAGGAAATGGATCCCCAAGGAATACTTAGTGAACCCAATAGGAAAGAACTTATTTTGGGTTCCAAAATCCATCCTTAAGGGTTAGGATAACCCTAGGGTAGTCAACCATATGGAATTAACCTATATCATATTTTGGTTGACTTAGGATGGCGGGACAACATTTTTAGAATAGTGTTGGGTGATGATAACATGCCCATAAATAGATAATAATGCTTAAATCATGATGATTGATGTAATTCCTATGTTTATTTGCAATCATGATGTATGTTTTTGAAATTTGGCACGTTATCATGAGAAATAGGTTTGAATCATGCTTTAGGTGATACTTTGTTTATTATCATCATATAATACCTAATGCATGATTATAATTTGATGAAAACATGTATTTCATGATCATTATGTGAAATTGATTCATATATGTCATTATGATCATGTTAATTGTTAGGTTGATACTTAACCATGATAGAATTGCATGAATATATTGGTTAAGTATATACAAATACTCCCTAGGATGCATCTCACACTCACCATAGGCTACCTTGATTGAAAACTTAGCATGAGTGAGATGTTAGGATGATACAAATGTCCACTAATGCCTATGACATTTAGATGGTAATTTAAAGTATCAAAATAGCAACAATAGACCAATCATGGGGAAGACTTATGTTTAATTCATAGACATATTGCCCAAATATCATGGTTGGATATTTCATATGTTTTCAAAACAATTTCTTACTTTAAAATACATGTATTCATGTTTTGAAATAATTGGATGCAAGACTAGGTGTTAAAATGGATACTCTTATGATCAAAAACCTAGTAGTTTTTAAAGCTTTTGGATTTTTGGAAAATACGTGGAAATATAATGATTTTTCATGAAAACCTATTTTTCACTAATAGATATACTTAAAAGAAATATGTTCCCCAAAATTTCATGATTTTTCGAATTTTCTGGAATTAATAATGCATTTCTGAAATTCATCCAGAAAATCAGAAATTCGGATTCCTTTGTGCTATCATTGCCATCGATAGCGATCGTGATGGAATGAACAAGTACAGTAACATGATTTTATCAGGTTTTGACTGATTTTAATGTATGTTTATCTTTATACTTGATGCCTTGAGCTTATAACTTAGTGTTAATCTTTTTGATGGTGTCAAAGGGGGAGAAATAATTATGTTTAAGTTAATTATTTTAGGGGGAGAAATATATGATAGGGGGAGAAAATTTGTATAGAGAGTTTCATGGATTAAGGGGGAGTTGCATGTTGCTATATCATGTTTATCTTTACATGCTTTCTTACCTTAGAATTTATATATCAAATGTTTTTACCTAACTTAAACGGATTGCCACACATCAAAAAGGGGGAGATTGTTAGGGCAATCTCTTGCCGTAATATGGTTTTGATGGTGTGGCAAAGGGTTTAAGTTAGTTTGATATGTTGATGTGATATGTGCGTTGAAGTCGTGCAGGACTTAGTAATTCACACATGGAGCCGTGGCGAGTTTCACATCTCATGACTCGTGCCTTGAGTCGGTGAAGGATAGCTTTGCGGAAGCCGTGCGCTTGGAGCATCCGAGGACCGCCTTGGAGTGAAGCTTGGAGGAAGTAGACTTGAGGCAAGAGACGCGAAGGAGCATTGCGAGCCGTGCGCTGATGTGCCAGGGCGTGGCCGAGAACGAAGAGAACTTGGGCGAGGACTCGAGAGATGAGTGGACAGATTGTAACCCGGGAAGGGTAGCTCTTAGGTGAAACTTGGCCATTTGGCCAAGTGTCGGATGGGTTTCCGACACCGATCATTGCCATGTCATGGCGGTCGGCCCCCTCTAATCGAGTGAGTTCGACCGGTATACGATCGATCGATTGTGGCAATGATCGACCATACTAAAGCGGGTCATCATGTATCAAGAAAGATCATCGGTCGACGCCGAAGGCAATGAGCGATCGATCGATGAGTCAATAGGGTTCCGGCCCGATAGAGTTTCGTAGCGCCCGATGGAGTCGACTTCATGAGGGTGTAAGCCTTTGGGAGGCTAATGCTTATGCTCCAAGTGATCTTCCTAGTTCCCCACAAGTTCTAAACTCTTCTTACTCGTTTTTACTCCATTCTATTTGTAAGAAGAGTGATCTTGATTGTAAAGGTTACCTCCACCTAGCTTGGTGCAAAGGAGAGACCAATAGTGATTGGCTTTGGAGGAGTGATTCACCTCGGACGAATTGAGATCGTGGATTAGCGGCGTAGCCGTGAACCACGTTACATTCTTTGTTAGCGATTGTTTTCTCGTATTTCTATTTGTTTGTCTTTATTAGTCTTCCGCTTGCGCTAATTAGTTTTGTAGACGAGCAAATACTGGCATCCAAACAAAAAGGGCTATTCACCCCCCTCTAGCCGGCCGTACCGATTCCCTACACTACTAGGTGCCACTCATGATCATTCTATAATTAATGGTTAATTATAGATGGCCAACATAAACCGAGAACCTATTTGATCACACGCACAACGAGCATAATCCGAAGGATTTAAAATGAGCTTGAGAATGGGATTCTCAGACCGAGAGAAACTAGGTTTGGTTGGACCAAACATAAAGCGAGCATGAAATTGTTTCAGTCGCAATGGAAGCATGGATGGGCCGTGTCTTATGAAGACATAATGGATGGACCAAAATGGTTTGGTTCTAATCCAATGGAGGAGAATAAACCAAAGGGTTTGGTTTATTTTAAACGAATGAACCAAAAGTTGGTTCGGTTCGTTTTAACTTAAAATAAACCATCATGGTTTGGTTTATTTTAACTTATCTTAATGGAGCGGGTTAACGGGCCTAATGGTTATGATCCAATAACCATTAAGAGAATTAGTTCTCTATAAAAGAGGGCTTAAGGGATAATTAAGCCCTAATCCAAGAGCCCTAAACCTAGTTGCCGCCCACCTCCTCTCCTTGGAGTTTTCGGCGCCAACTCCATTGCCGCCCAGCCCTTGTGCCGCCGTCCAGCTCCTTGCCGGCGTCCAAGCTTCATCCGGTGATCCTCCGGCGACCCTCCGGTGATCTCCTTTAGGTTTGGCATCAAGGTGAGCTTTATCTTCCCTTGGTTGGCCGGCACCTATCTCCTCCACCAAAGCTGTACAGTTTTCTGGACAGCTTGTTCTCCTCTCGTCGGAGCGTCGTTTGGACGATGGTTAGAGCTCTGACAGCGGCTAACTTACCGGGGATTTGATCTCCGGTAATCCTCTGAGGTGGAGGACGAAGGATTCGTCAAACGGTTGATGAATACCTCTCCAGAGAAGTGAGTTTTTGAGGACTCATCTTTGCATCCGAATTTGGATTCGGATCGTGATCATCTCTCGATCACGTCGTCTTCAACACGAGGCTAGTAACCCGTACGAAGACGAAGCTCGTGGCTTAGCGAAGTCATCCTAAGGATACTCGGTGTGGATACGGATAGAGACGATTCTAGCGAGGATCGTTCCGGTTGATGCCGTTCCCGCTACACGTAATACGAAAGGTATAACGTAGTTAAATTTCCTTTTTATTGCAAATTTAAATTTATGGTTATGTCTACACTTATTGTACTATGCATGCGTGTGATGTGTGTGTTGTAATAAATGTAGATTTATTAATTTTATTGCTTCCGCTGTGCTCATGTTTACGAAACATGATCGAACACACACACGTCGCGGTGCCGGAAACCCAACAGTGGTATCAGAGCCCAGGTTGTGTTTCGACATAATCGTAAAATGGTTTTGCGATAGTCATAATGTTATTTCTTGAAATTTTCTAATTTTGGAAATTTAGAAGTATTTATGGAAATTTTTAAATTTTGGAAAGTCTAGAAGTATTTATGGAAATCTTCTACTTTTGGAAAGTTGGAAATATTTATGGAAATTGATATTTTCCATAAATAAAATATTTGATTAGATTCTTGAAATTTTTTTCCTAATTTAATCATAATTTGATTTGGGAAATCAAATCTTAAAATATTTTATTTCCATAAGTAGTTTTGATGATTTAGGAAATTGGTTTCCTAAATTGATTTTCCTTAATCAACTATTTCCATAAATAAAATATGTGATTAGATTTGGAAATTTGTTTCCTAATTTAATCATGATTTGATTTGGAGAATCAAATCTTAAACATATTTTATTTCCATAAATAATTATGACAAATAAGGAAATTATGTACATGACATAATTGTATGCCATGTAATTGCATTAGATGCATATCATTATGTCATGCGTGTCGTGACATGTAGATGTATGTCATGTATGTCATGCCATGTAGATAATAGTTATTTGCATGCAAAGAGGATGAGACATAAAAACCCTAACTCAATATTAAAGCCTACACCTTCCATTAATATGGTTAGAACCAGAGTTCCGTTTCTTGTTTGGGTTGTTGGACTCTCTCCAAGCCCGGCTCGAACCCGAACATGTTCAAACCATGGAATAGTTTAATACTAATATGGTAAGAGCCGAGGTCAATCGTTAGCTTTGGTTGTTGGACTCTCTCCAAGCTGGGCTAATTGGTTGAATGCGCCTAACCATATTAAAACTATTTCTCGATTAATGGGTTGGCTTTAACCCGAGCATCGGCTTGTTGGACTCTCTCCAAGGTCGATGTAAAGGGAGGTGAAGTTGGGTGCTATGCATATGATGCATACTTGTTAATGTGTTAACAACCCGATGTATGTGTGAACATTCAATTAGTTGATAGCACATTGTGATAGTTGCATATATGTGATATGCAATCGGTATAGTTGATACCTACCGTTGTAGTTATGAATGGCTTGTTGGACTCTCTCCAAGGTTGTTCATATCTATGATGGATATCAGCCCATTCGGAGATGGACCTACGATCTCCCGAAGTGATTTTGGGGTTTTTGAAATTCGAAAAATGAATGGGATTTATGAATGTATAATGATGCATTTTAAAATTATCCTTCTCATATATGCTCGTTTTGTATTTCTAAGATTGATCATGATGTCTTTGAATTTGTGTTCCATTTTGGATTCGAATAAATTTACTGGGCCAAACTTCTTGGACTGGCTTAGAAACTTGAGAATTGTTCTCAAGGTTGAAAAGCTTGCGTATGTCCTCGAAGTGCCTCTTCCCGCCCATCCTAGTGACGATGCAACTCCGGATCAATTGTTGGTCTATCAGAAACATGTGACTAATTCTTAACTGACAAGTTGCATAATGCTAGCCGCGATGGAACCCAAGCTATGAAAGCAGCATGAGCATATGGATGCTCATATCGTAGTCCTTCATCTTTATGAGTTGTTTGATAAGCAAGTGAGATTCGAAAGGTTCGAAGTCTCTAAACTCCTCTTCACCTCTGAGATGCAAGAAGGTTCATCTGTGGTACTGCTCAACATGCTGAAGACTGTGGAGCCTTCTGAGAAGCATGAGCAGGGGACGGTGTTGTTAGTTGATTCCTCGAAGAAAGGTTCTAAGAGGGAGTCAAAGGAACAATAGAAGGGGAAGAAGAAAAAGGCTAAAAAGGCAAAACCAGCTCAAAAGGGCACTTGCCATCATTATGACAAGTAGGGCCATTGGCGAAGAAACTGCAAGATTTATCTTGAGTCCATGAAGAAGAAGAAGGCATCCGATGCCCCATCCTCTTCAGGTATCTTCGTTATTGATTGTCATTCTATTTCCTTAGACACTTGGGTATTGGATACTGGGTGTGGCTCACATATATGTAATGACATACAGGGGATGAGGAATAGAAGAAGACTCGTCAGAGGGGAGTCAAATTTGCGAGTTGGGAATGGAGAAAAGGTTGCTGCACTCGCCATCGGAATGTATTTGTTTAAACTCCCTGCAGGACTTGTCTTAGAACTGGACAATTGCTTTTATGTTTCTTCGTTGATAAATAACATCATTTCTATTTCTTGTTTAAATAGAAATGGGTACCATTTGACTTTTAGTAACAATTGTTGTTACATAACTTTAAATGGAGTTCTTTATGGGACTGGAACTTTAAGCAATGGTGTTTATACGTTGGACGTATCCAGTGACATTTGCAGTATCGAAGCAAGCAACAAGCGTGCTCGAAAGGATAATCAAATAGACTCCTACATGTGGCATTGTCGTCTTGGCCATGTAAGCAAGAAATGCATGTCCGAATTACACCGATGTGGAATTCTGGAATCGTTTGAATTGGATTCATACGATACATGCGAATCATGCTTAAAAGGCAAGATGACTAAGTTACCTTTTACGGGAAAAGGTGAACGAGTGGGAGAGTTGCTAGGCCTAATACATAGTGATGTATGTGGACCTATGTCAACTCAATCTTTAGGAGGCTATAGCTACTTCATTACCTTCACTGATGATCACTCATGGTTTGGGTATGTGTTCTTGATGAAACACAAATATGAAGCCTTTGAAAGGTTCAAAGAATTCAGAAATGAAGTAGAGAAACAACATGACAAGAGTATTAAAATATTCGATCGGATCGAGGTGGTGAATACTTGAGTCAGGAGTTTCTTGATTATCTAAGAGACAATGATATATTGTCTCAATGGACTCCGCCATATACACCATAGCATAATGGTGTATCTGAGAGGCGTAACCGGACCTTGTTGGACATGGTCAGGTCAATGATGAATCATGCGACTCTTCCCAAGTCCTTTTGGGGTTATGCACTTCAGACAGCTGTTTACTTGTTAAACAGAATGCCTTCCAAGGTAGTCTCAACTACTCCATATGAGATATGGAATAATAAGAAATCTCATGTATCTTACTTGAAGATATGGGGTTGTCCTACTTATGTGAAGCGGACAGTATCAGACAAATTGGATGCTAAGTCTGATAAATGTCTATTTATTGGATACCCTAAGGAAACAAGGGGTTACCAATTCTATCATCCTGTGGAACAAAAGGTGTTTGTTTCAAGGCATGCTGTGTTTCTAGAGAAAGAGTTTCTCTTGCAAGAAAACAGTGGGAGTGTCGTCGAGCTTGAGGAGGCTCGAGAGACTCAAATAGACATTGATGAGATACCTGGTGAAGCACAACAACCGACAACTCATAGTGATGAGCAATCGGCTGGACCTATTGTAACACCACATCTTCGTAGATCTGGTAGAACACGCAATATTCCTGAGAGATATGGATTTCTCGTAAGTGAATTGAACGACGTGTTACTCATTGATGATGAGGAGCCTACCAGTTATGAAGAAGTGCTGACAAGTTCAGAAAGGGATAAGTGGCTTGGTGCCATGAAGTCGAAAATGGATTCCATGTATGAAAACCAAGTTTGGAACTTGGTTGACCCACCTGAAGGCATAAAGCCTATAGGGTGCAAGTGGGTTTTCAAGAAGAAAACTGACATGGATGGTAATGTGATTACCTATAAGGCTAGATTGGTGGCGAAAGGATATCGTCAAAAACAAGGCGTTGATTATGACGAACCCTATTCGCCTGTAGCTATGCTTAAATCCATTCGGATGCTCCTGGGCATAGCGGCTCATTATGATTATGAGATATGGCAGATGGATGTGAAAACAGCTTTCCTTAATGGAAACCTGCTCGAGGATGTGTATATGATACAACCTGAGGGTTTCACATCGGTTGATAAAATCAAGGTATGCAAATTGCGACGGTCCATTTATGGATTGAAGCAAGCATCCAGGATCTGGAATATCCGTTTTGATGAGACCATCAAAAAGTTTGATTTCTCACAAAATCCAGACGAACCTTGTGTGTACAAGAAGGTTAGTGGGAGTGTAGTCGTGTTCCTAGTATTATATGTTGATGACATATTACTTATAGGAAATGATGTTTCAATCTTACAGTCAGTTAAGGTTTGGTTATCCAAGACATTCTCCATGAAAGACCTGGGAGAAGCAACCTACATCCTCGGGATTAAGATCTATAGAGATAGATCGAAACGGTTGCTTGGTCTTTCACAGTCTACATATATAGACCGAGTGCTAAAGAGGTTTAGCATGTCAGAATCTAAGAAAGGTTTCCTACCCATTAGGCATGGGGTACACCTTTCGAAGTCTATGTGTCCGTGCACAGAAGACGAGAGGATTTGCATGAGTAAGATTCCCTATGCATCCGCAATAGGATCTATCATGTATGCTATATTATGTACGAGGCCAGATGTATCGTATGCTCTGAGTGTCACGAGCAGATACCAGTCTGATCCAGGAATGGATCATTGGGTGGCTGTTAAGACGATCCTTAAGTACTTAAGAAGAATTAAGGATGTGTTCCTAATATATGGAGAAGGGGACATGGTGATACGTGGGTATATGGATGCCAGCTTCCAGACAGACAAGGATGATTCCAGGTCTCAGTCTGGATACGTGTTCACCTTGAATGGGGGTGCAGTGAGTTGAAAAAGTTCCAAACAAGACACTGTAGCGGATTCTACCACTGAGGCAGAATACATTGCAGCTTCGGAAGCAGCAAAGGAAGCGGTTTGGATCAAGAAGTTCATTTATGAACTTGGTGTGATTCCGGCCATTGTTGAAGCAATACCGGTCTACTGCGACAACAATGGAGCAATTGCACAAGCGAAAGAGCCAAGGTCTCATCAACGATCCAAACATGTGCTTCGTCGGTATCATCTTATCAGAGAGATCATCAGTAGGAACGAAATACAAATCGAGAAAATTCCCACTGAAAGGAACTTAGCGGATCCTTTGACTAAAGCATTACCTCAAAGTAAGTTTGAGGGTCATGTTAGTGCTTATGGTATTGGATACCGTAGCGATTGGCATTAGGCCAAGTGGGAGTCTGTTAGTAATATATGAGAGATGTCCTAAGGTAATCGCCTTATGTATGAACCATTTATATGATAAATGAAGATTCACTATTTGAGTAAACATGTTTCATGTATTTGATTGGATCTTAAACTCATTTACTGAATGTCCACGATGCGATTCACAGCATGAGAGAATTTGTGATTGGATCACAACTAGTGAGTATCTCTACATGTGTAATTGTGATGTATCAAAATTATCCCTAGTCGATGAATTGATGGATTTGGACACCATCAATTCTGTCAAGACTAGCACGAGGTATACTCCTTGGTGTATCCAAGCAGCTGATTTTCACTGGCTGGAGACATTTTGATGTTCGGAGTTGATCGTGGATGCTAGTTATGGTAACTAGTTCATTGGAGTGACCAGCCGTAAGACTTCATATGGTTCTCTGCATATATAGATATGTCAATGAAGTTCTTACTGTAGCTTAAGTGCGATGTTCCTTTGACTTGTGGTATTCAAGTCATCTTGATCATGGAGACTTATGCTTTGACATCTTAAGCAAGCATCTCTAAGGAGATGTGGACCCGGGATGATTGGGTATAAGTCGAAGTGATCGAAGGTGTTTGAATAGCCTATAAAGGATTCACCACTCCTTGCGAGGAGATGTATACCCATGGCCTATCGTCGGATTGTTACTAAAGTCTTTGGCCAAAGCATTACATGTTTAGAGTAAGGTACTCTTCGATACATATGCAGTAACTAGAATCCGTAGGACGAGGAAATGATACTTGGGCTAGGTGTGACGTAGTCAGCCTAGTGGGGACTGACACTATAGACCATGTCCTGAACCAAGTGGGTATAAGATGAGTGAAGGGAATGGGGCACGAATCATTCGAGCTGCTGAAGGGTTTCAGAAATAGTTCTGGATCAACCGTTGATCTTTTCGGTTAATTGGGGATCAAGATGTACTACTAGGTGCCACTCATGATCGTTCTATAATTAATGGTTAATTATAGACGGCCAACATAAACCGAGAACCTATTTGGTCACACGCACAACGAGCATAATCCGAAGGATTTAAAACGAGCTTGAGAATGGGATTCTCAGACCGAGAGAAACTAGGTTTGGTTGGACCAAACATAAAGCGAGCATGAAATCGTTTCAGTCGCAATGGAAGCGTGGATGGGCCGTGTCTTATGAAGACATAATGGATGGACCAAAATGGTTTGGTTCTAATCCAATGGAGGAGAATAAACCAAAGGGTTTGGTTTATTTTAAACGAATGAACCAAAAGTTGGTTCGGTTCGTTTTAACTTAAAATAAATCATCATGGTTTGGTTTATTTTAACTTATCTTAATGGAACGGGTTAACGGGCCTAATGGTTATGATCCAATAACCATTAAGAGAATTAGTTCTCTATAAATGAGGGCTTAAGGGATAATTAAGCCCTAATCCAAGAGCCCTAAACCTAGTTGCCGCCCACCTCCTCTCCTTGGAGTTTTCGGCGCCAACTCCATTGCCGTCCAGCCCTTGTGCCGCCATCCAGCTCCTTCCCGGCATCCAAGCTTCAGCCGGTTATCCTCCAGTGACCCTCCGGTGATCTCCTTTAGGTTTGGCATCAAGGTGAGCTTTATCTTCCATTGGTTGGCCGGTGCCTATCTCCTCCACCAAAGCTGTCCAGTTTTCTGGACAGCTTGTTCTCCTCTCGTCGGAGCGTCGTTTGGACGACGGTTAGAGCTCCGACAGTGACTAACTTACCGGGGATTCGATCTCCGGTAATCCTCTGAGGTGGAGGATGAAGGATTCGTCAAACGGTTGACGAATACCTCTCCGGAGAAGCGAATTTTTGAGGACTCGTCTTTGCATCCGAATTTGGATTCGGATCGTGATCATCTCTCGATCACGTCGTCTTCAACATGAGGCTAGTAACCCGTACGAAGACGAAGCTCGTGGCTTAGCGAAGTCATCCTAAGGATACTCAGCGTGGATACGGATAGAGACGATTCTAGCGAGGATCGTTCCGGTTGATGCCGTTCCCGCTACACGTAATACGAAAGGTATAACGTAGTTAAATTTCCTTTTTATTGCAAATTTAAATTTATGGTTATGTCTACACTTGTTGTACTATCCATGCGTGTGATGTGTGTGTTGTAATAAATATAGATTTATTAATTTTATTGCTTTCGCTGTGCTCATGTTTACGAAACATGATCGAACACACACACGCCGCGGTGCCGAAAACCCAACACTTTACACCAACCCTCAGCCAATACACCATAAGTAAAGACATTTTGCTCTAAAATATCATTACCTCAATCGGTAAAGTAATCATTAGAAATTTTCTCCCGATATGAGGTCTTCAGTATCGAAACTATTCTCGAAATCACTCCGATCGTATACTCCACTTGCCTATGCAATGACAAGCCTGAGAGTTCATCCGAAACTACATCTGAATACTCTCGGATTATACACACTTCTGAGAGACACTTTATAATATCATTTCAACATCATAACATCCAAGTTAATCTCAAGATATTCACATCATTTCAAACAAGTCAACAATATATCAACTAAGTCAACTCTCCCACCATAATATAACATCTCCAACAATCAACCTCTAAAACATCCAAATATAGAAATCCTTCTAATCCTATCTATGAATGTTCTAGATAAAGATATCTGTAATCTACTAGTATATCTTAGTATATCATCAAGTAAGGTAAACTACAGCAATACCCCAAATGATCAATGCTTCAACCCTCTACATCTCCTCTCGAATAATGATGTAATCTCATCCAACTTCTGCTCTTGGCGACTGAGCTCATGTAGGTGCAAAAGACTTCCATGGAGAAACTAAATTCAACTGCCAAAACGGAGAGGCAAATCGAAATGGTTCATAACCCCTGACTTCGACCTTGCTCCTTTTGTCCAACATTCGGAGACTTCAGATTTTTTTTTAATAATTTGACTTGCAATATCTGCATATCGATCTCCAACTCTTAAACACTTGTACAGAGTCATTTCTAAACTCCTGACTCGATCCAATGTCTTCCGACAGGATTTGATAGAAGACCCATCTAAATGTAAGCCAATATCCCTGGATGGCCTAAGACATCCATTCTCATTCTTGAGCTATTAGGTGGTCGTAACCTCGGCAAGTCTAACGACTCCGCACGATACTCCCATTACCGAATGATCACCCTACTTAAAGCTCAAGAATTCCCTGACGATGAGTCAAAGGAAGTGACGTGGGGAAATACTCTCTCTCAACATCACTAAACCATGATCAAGTGATATATTATTCCTTGAAGGTTCTTTCTTGCACCTACCACCAAGTACCGGCTTGATCCCGATAATGGTATGCAACTAACTCTACTTCCTTTGTATAACACAAGTTAAGTACTCAAAAGTACCTTCAAAGTTATACAACCCTACATGACAAACTCATGGAACAAAATCCCTATGAAACACAGTAAACTAACCTTCCGCTATCTGCATCAACAATAGCCTACCCGTCATGTCCATTACCTAACAGGTAATGATCTGACTAGCATAATTAGTGAAAATCCATGAGACTATAATGTCTGATCTCCACAAGAAATGCGACGACTTGACCCCTATTTTCCGACTCGGTATCAGTCGGATCTCAAAGGTAATTCACCTTTTCGACAGCAGGTTTAAGTCTCACAGACTCATCAAATAGTTCCCGTGGTGAACTCATACTATGGTTACGAATAATGACCAGCTACTACATGTTATTCCCTGTTATCAACACTAAATGCATAGCCAACAAAACCAAGAGTATAAACCCTAGAGGCAACTCCGGCTGGTCACCTCGGTGGACGACCCCTACTATGAGTCTGTACAGGTGCCATAACTCTGTCTGTATACACCTATTGAACAAGTTGAGATAAATATCTAACTAGAATATAAGTTGTCAGGAATTCTTACTTCATGCTGCTCGAAGCTCAGGCCGCTGTCAATCTCATCTCAGAAAACCAAAAGCGAAAAAAATCGACTCTCGAGAATCCAAGACTCGACAAAAACAACATTGTATGACATCGCAGAACCTAGGGCTCTGATACCAATAAAGTTGTCATGCCCCGAGAGTATGCCGAATTGAAAATCAAATGGACAATATCTCCCCTGTATGTGGCAACATATCCTATTTATACAAGGCCCTTGGGCCCACAATAATAATAACATATACAAATGTAAACATAATAACATAACAAAGCACAATGGAACTAACACAACTACAATACAAACCACACACCATGCATATCTGTATGATTACCACCACATTAAAAAAATGTCGTAACAAAACCAGAAAGAACGGTACAACAATAGTAGTGTCCAACACTATAAATCATCATATAAAACCAAATCCATAATGAAACACCAACGATAAACCCAAAACCTCGAACCCTCGGAGTTGAGATGAGACGATGCCAGCCAGGGATGCTCCAAGCTATCACGAAGTCTTCTACCTGTTACCTGGGGAATAGAAAAACTCAGGGTCTGTGGTGGTGAGTATAAGTTAGCTGTAATATGAGAGAACATGTATATTTCAAATATCACATGTAATTCAACAATATAACCTACAAGTACATCAAGTATACACCAGTATAGTATATAAATACATGCGTATACTCCCTAAACAAAATGAACAACGTAAAGTGCAGACATACCTAAAAGTCTGCTACGCTACATATATTCAACCTGAGCATATATCCACAATATACAACATGAAGAGTAATACTACTTCATACTATATCATGATACATGTCAAAGGTATCAAATAGACCGACCAACAAGTATATAGATATCCGACACCCAACCATATATAAAATGCAATAGCATGTATGAATATGTACAAACAAATGCAACATTATAGTAAGCATACATATAGACTGCATCTATATATATACTAATCACAATCATCCATATATATATATACATGCATATATGTATATATATGACAATACGCAAAACACCATAAGACATGACAATGCAGCATGCATGGTCATGCCGCCTCACCCTAAAGCTACCACGACCCCAGTGTGTCCTCGGTGGCTCGACATGACAACTGTCCCAACTCAACACCAACCACTACTCTCGAGTGGCCGAGTGAACAGTATGATCGAGTAGCATATAAGCGTAAAGAGCAAGCTACCTGATGGGGGTCCCTGCTGTTGGCCACTCCGACAATCACTACCCATGAGTGGTTGAGTGCCACACACGTAGGAAAATGACACGCAAATCTAACTACCACTGTCTATAGTGGTAGAGTGCGTCACAACAAATGCTCTGCCCTCATACCGGTTACTCCTCCTATGAGTAACCATGGAGGCAGGATGATTGATGACTCTCTCAACCACAAGGGAGACCTAATCGCCAGCATGCATGTAAATTGTATGAATGCATAGTCACACATACAAACGTCCACCATAGACTCTCTATTCTACAGAGAGTCATACCAATCTGATCAATACACTCTCTATCCTGTAGAGAGTCGTACTCAACTGATCATAACACTCTCTATCCTGTAGAGAGTCATACCAATTAGATCAACACACTCTCTATCCTGTAGAGAGTCATACTCAACTGATCATAACAAGCTAGGACCACCGGTCCGTAGCGACACACTATTCATAATTCACCTGACCATTTACACAGCACATGATCGGTAGTAAATATGCAACATAAGGGTATTGGAATCAATCCTACATTCAGGACCTTACTTAACCACGGATGCCCTTTTTACCCAATTTACAAATCAAGTCATCATCCGTACTCCACTATTTACACATAACTAAGCATTTATAGGTTTACTTACATCACATCTGCAACTCTGAATCATAATGAAGGAAAATGTGATAACAACAATAGAGCATATAAGGCCAAAGACAAAGTATCAAGCACAAGAATAAATAAGAGTGGAGTCAAGGTAATATGATCATATATCTAAATCTACATGCATCAACAACTACCTGACCGGGGTAGGAAATTACCCACATGATATGAAGACTTATCTTAAAAAATCATTTGTCTTCACGTCCAAGAATCTATCTCAAATCAACATCCTCAAAATTCTTCATAGCTCCCTGATCCACCTAAAATTCTCCAATATGAATCATTCGATTGAACTACAACCAAAACCCCATATCAATTACCTTAACACCTGCAATCATAGGATATTCAAGTTCCCTCTGCTATAGCATCCTCACACTAATAATCTAAGGCCGGGCAATCAATATTTACCAGAAGCGTGTGTAGATGTTGTAGGGGAAAAGAACTATCGATTCATTGATCTAAAGCTTCAAACTGCTTTGAGCAGTAGTGATAATGCTCTTCCCAGCCATAATGGTAGCAAAATCGGAACCCTCCACAAGCACAAATCGTCAACATCAAACAAAATATGCTCCAGAGCAGAAGTCGTCGGGTAGATGCCAAAATCACCAACTAGACTCGTACAAGAATCATGGGAATCGCAAAACCCAGATCAGGGTTGAGGTAGGCAGTAGAATCGCGTGAATGGCATTATCAACCTCGATCAATGCTGACCCCGAAGTCATGGATGCAACGGAGGAAGAGGAAACGTCAGTGGCTGAGGCTGAGGCGTTGGCATTGCTTGCACGGAGGAAAGAACCCAAATCCGCAATGGTGAAGGGAGGAGAAGAAGATCGCGATTTGGGCGGTGGCACTTGCTACTCGGCAGAACAAAGGGCCAAAGGAGTTGTGACGGAAGCAACATCAAACTCGCGGCGGCAACAAGTGAGGGTACGACAAGCTGGCTCGATGGCGGCAAGTGCGAGCACGATGAAAAGAAGATGAGAGGCGCACAATCTGCCAGCTGCTCCAGTGATGCAAGCGGCCGGTGGCGGTGAGCACAGAAAGTTGGAGTCGCAATCGGGAGGGGGCATCGTGGTTGTGGAGATTTGGGGAGATGGAGTGCGTGATTGAGGAAATGCTCGGTCGGGGAAAGAAACGGAAGAAAATAAATGGTTGGGCATTAAGAATATAAAGTCGGGTCGAGTTTAAGAAAATGGATCGGGTTTAATCCTATATTAATTAACCCTTGGTTCAATTAAACCAAGATTCAAATAATTAAACCCAATAGATTTAAACCTAGATTAGAATTAAATTAATTCCTAACCATTAAACTCTAATTTAATCTATCCAACAATAATATTATTTATTATTATTATTATTATTTTTTCACTGTGGTATTTTACAATTAAGGTAAATGTGCCTTCCTTCTAGTAACTGACCTAGAATGATGAATGATGGAATGAAACATTTGTAAGCTAATGCCTAGATCTAATCTATTATTAAGTGCATAAAGTAAAAATGAGTGATAAGGGCACATCATAGTGATGTCCCTAGTGGTGAATGGCAGAATGTGTTGGTGCAGGGTTACTAGATAATCGAACCTATATTTTGATTATGGCAAAGCTCAAAGTTAAGGTCATATCATTATCTCATGAGCTGAACCTAGTGTGCAGGAATGTTAAGCTGAGTTGAAGGTCGGGCGACATCGGGAGAACTTCAGAGGGAGTCGAAGAACCCAGGTGAAGACCGGAAGATGAACTACAAGTCATGAAGGACCTAAGGTATGCTCGAGTGTGAGTGAAGGTAAGGTCGGGTCTTCCATACGAGGATGATTTTAGGCGGCGATCCGACTAAGATTTCCAGTGGAAGGTCTAGGTCGAGATTGGACGGTAAGTGGTCATCGTTTTTACCTTTACTTACTCATTTTGGACTAACTCTTTGCTGTAGTTGAGAAACCTAGCCATCAGTTGACTGATGCTATTAGCAGTCGACTGATGGTGCCATCAATCGACTGATGAGGGTGAAGAGTTGACTGCCATTCAAAATCTAGCTTCGAGGAAAGTCAAGATAAGCTTCACTTATCTTAGGGAGATGAGGTTCTTTGACCATGAGCTAGAACTGAACGTTGGGGAGCTTCCAAGGTTATAAAAGAAGGGGGTTTCACCCCTTTAGGTCATCTCAAGTGCTTACAAAGTGATCCCACAATGCTAAAGGTCTACGACAACATTATGCCGCCATTACGCTGATGTCATGCCGAGATTGTCACTCCTAAACGTTGATAGTTTTCTTAAGTTGTCTTACCTTCGTATTTGAGTTTTATTTTTCGAAGTTTTATTGTAAAGAGGAGAGGTGGAATTGTCCCTCTTCCTCATTCTTTTAGTCTTTGTATTCATTGTCTCCTACCTCCAACGAGGAGGAGACTTATTTAGTGTTTTGCCCTCCATACACGATCTTGGATCGTAAGGGCCTTGGATTAGCAACTGTCAGGTTGTGAACCAAGTAAAAATAAAGGTGTATTTATTTACTTTTTTTGCTGCTACTCTTGTGTTATCAAATCGTACGAAAAGATTTTATTGCGCGCTATTCACCCCCCCTCTAGTGACGCTTTCAATCCAACAATTGGTATCAGAGCGGGGGCGCTAAGATTTAGTGCAACCACAAATCTAGCAATTTTTGGTTTTCTTTTTGTATTTATTGTTTTAATTTTTTCTCCCACACTACTAATCCAAGACGAAGTCTTGGTACCCTTTTTTTTTGGTTGTGTTTGCAAGTATATCTTCGCTTCGGGAGTAGTTCATGGTAAAATGGGCATAACTTTTCATACAAGTGGACCCACAAAACTTGCTACCTACCAAATCGAAATTATCTCAGAGATCTACACTTTCGAGGACATCAAAGGTTGTAAGTGCTAATTTTTTTATCTTGGAATTCCTTTTGGTTTTTATTCGTGTTTTGCAAGATAATTAATGGCCCACATTGAGTGGTACAATGCCACCCGACCTCCATTCTTTAACGGAGATGATTTTCGTTACTGGAAAGGTCGGATGAAGTGTTTTCTAAAAACATATGTCGAGACTTGGATAATCATCCAAATCGGCTTTGCTCTACCCACCAATGATCAAGGCGAGCCCTTGGACTTTGACAAGTGGACCAATGCAACCAAGATGCAAATCGAAGCTGATGTAAAGGCGAATCAAATGTTGCAGTGCAGTTTGTCCAACGAAGAGCTCAACCACATCGGCCCCTTTATCAGCACGAAGGACTTGTGGAACAAGCTCGTCGAGCTACACGAAGGAACCGACGACGCTAAGGTATGTAAGAGGGATCTTTTGTTAAATAAATTGTATAATCTAAAAATGTAGGTTCATGAGATTGCCACCCAATTACATACACGGATCCAAGATATTGTCAACGTCCTACATTCGATCGGACAGAAGGTTGAAAATCGGGACCTAATAAGGCATGCACTAAACGCGTTTCCTAGGACTACCTTGTGGGCATCCATGGTTGATGCCTACAAGGTTTCTAAGGACCTTTCTAAGATTAGATTAGATGAATTATTTTCTGAATTTGAACTTCACGAACAAACTAGCGTTGTTCGGGTCGAGAAAGGAGTTGCCTTGCTTACAGGTCAAAGAAGAAAGGAGAAGAGCAAGCCACCTCCCGAGCTAGAAGAAAGATCCGAACCCAAGTCCGAATCCGAAGAGGAGGTCGCGATAGTAAACATAGTGCGGAGAATAATTCGAAAAGAAAGGGGACAATCAAATAACAAAAAGAAAGGGAAATTCATACCAAAGAAAAGGGGTGCAAAGAAGGCTTTTCAGGCAACTTGAGACAATGAAGAAGAAGGCGACGGCGTAGCATTCATGGCAAGACCAGAAGAGTCTGAGTCATAGTCTAAAACCGAATATGAATCTAACTCCGATTCCGACCCCAAAGACGACTTCGAGAAGAGACTCAAATGCGGGTCGAAAGAGAAAATTAAGGTAAGCCGTTCATTAATTAGTACTCTTTATCATACAATTAAAATGCTAAGTAGGAAATTAATTAAGTCTGAGTCTAGGGTCGAGTCCTTGCTTGAGAAGGTTGAAACTCTCAAGCAAGATGCCACCCTAACCTCTTTGACTAGTCAAGTTCAAGAAGAGGACTCAACTCGAGTTGAAAAACTTGAAGGTGAGAACTCACTGTTGAATGGACAAGTCCAAGAGCTCGAGGCTCAGTTGGATAAGTGCTCGATAAGATCCAAGAATCTTAACCGACTTTTTGGAACTCAGAGAGTTGTGTACAACAGAGCCAAACTCGGGTTTAGTTCAAAGACTACAAATAGATCGTACATGTCTATCATAAATCGTAGTCATCAACGAGTCCAAGCATGAGTCCCAAAGTTTTTATTAAACTCACATATAAGGACCAATGAGTATTGGATTCCCCAAGATCAAGTCCATTTTCTAGATAGACCATATTGGTTCAATGGTCCAGGGGGAGCTAATACCAAATAGTATACCCACTACCTTAGTATCATCAACCTTTTTGTTTTACTTTTTAGAACGGCTAGATAGGGCAAGTAGCTAGTAAACTCTTGATAACATAGTATCAGGATGCGGTGAGATGATAGTACGCTAGGAAAATGAAGTCTTGTGTGTCCAAGTTAGATAAGCCATATCTAGCTCGGTGCACTCGACTAAGTGGAACTAGCTGAAGCTACCTCACCATATCCTAAACTAGTTAGACCAGGATGTAATCTTAAGTGACTCTCGTAATCATTTTTTTGAACTTGGCTTTGTCTAAGGAAGTGGTCATTGTTCCGATCAAAGAAGGCCTCTGTGCCTCGCCACGATCTGGAAGCTAATTTCTTGAAAAGATTACTTGACGAGCTAAGGGTTAAATCCGAATCTAACCCAAGGTTGACTAAATTTAATTAAGTTCAAATTATCTCACAAAACATATAAGGTGAACACATCTTGAGACACATAGAATGGTGAGAAGTTAAGGATAATTCAAATACACTTAACATAACTTTTTCAAAATGCTACCTATTTTTCAACTATTGCACTAAACAAATAATTATAACCTTAATTGGCCAATACTAAGTATACAACTCTCTAGGCCAAAGTTTAGAGCCCCCTAAATCTCTTATACTTCATATATTTGACTAAGGGGGAGAGCAAACTAACCCTAAGGGTTATATCACAACCCTTTAAAGTTTGTTTTTTTAACTTAAGCATTTTGAAAATTTAAACTATGTTTCAAAAACTTGTTAAATTGTTGGTGCAGGGGATAATTTTAGGCGACGATCCGACTAAGACTTCCAGTCGAAGGTCTAGGTCGAGATCAGACGGTAAGTGACTGTCACTTTTACCTTTACTTACTCGTTTTGGACTAACTCTTTGCTGTAGTCGAGAAACCTAGCCATCATTCGATTGATGGCTGTTAGCATTCGACTGATGGTGGCATCAGTCGACTGATGAGGGTGAACAGTCGACTGCCATTCAAATTTCAGCTTTGAGGAAAGTCAAGATAAGCTCCACTTATCTCGGGGAGATGAGATTCTTTGACCATGAGCTGGAACTGAACATTGGGGAGCTTCCAAGGCTATAAAAGAAGGGGGGTTTCACCCCTTTAGGTCATCTCAAGTGCTTACAAAGTGATCCCACAACGCCGAATGTCTACGACAACATTACGTCGCCATTACGCCGACGTCATGCCAAGATTGTCACTCCTAAACGTCGGTAGTTTTCTTAAGTTGTCTTACCTTTGTATTCGAGTTTTGTTTATCGAAGTTTTATTGTAAAGAGGAGAGGTGGGATTATCCCTCTTCCTCATTCTTTTAGTCTTTGTATTCGTTGTCTCCTACCTCCAACAAAGAGGAGACTTAGTTAGTGTTTTGCCCTCCGTACATGATCTCGGATTGTAAGGGCCTTGGATTAGCAACCGTCAGGTTGTGAACCAAGCAAAAATAAATGTGTGTTTATTTACTTTTCCAATGCTACTCTTGTGTTATCGAATCGTACGAAAAGATTTTATCGCGCACTATTCACCCCCCCTCTAGTGACGCTTTCGATCTAACATAATGCATTTCATTATGACTCGGTACAGGGTATAGTCTTATACTCTTAGTCTAGTGGAACTAAAGATACTCATAGACGGAGTTCTTTCCTCACCAAATAGATGCATATATATCCTATCTAATGTAATATGCGAATAGGGGTCACCGTATGGTAACTCCATGGATGGAAAGCATGCAACTGGACATGACGAATGCATAAGTCCTAGATGCTCTCTCAACATAGAGGGGATAAAAAAACAAAATCCTTACCCTGTACTCTAGTCGAATATGCAAGATCATCAATTTTACTAAAATTATTGAAAAACTCTGCACATAAGTCTATGTTAATAGAGTTTTTACAATACACTAATTTTTCTAACCCGTAATGCGTTATAACATCTAGCTTGCATGAATTACTAAAAAATGATTTGCTAATGTATCGAGTAGGCATAGGAGTATAAAGTGTGTTCTCAAACCTAATTCTATGCCCCTCAGTAGGGAACCTAATATCCAAGCATGAAGTAGATGACTCAATCTCAACAACTCTTCTTTTACCCCTAATTGAATTACAACTATTCAATATTTATTGAAAGTAATTGAAACTAAAGTGTTAGACTTATTACCTCGGTATTTTGGATAATATTAAAGAGATATGATGACCTAGACGCTTCGAAAGTCTGAAATTAGGGGTTTCGTGGTGGATTTGTGGTGGATGTGAGTCTTTTTGTCGTGCCTTGGCGTTGTTCTTATAGACGTGATACAGTCGACTGGAAATAGTCCAGTCGATTGAACCTGTTTCAGTCGACTGAAGTGACGTTTTACCTTTTCGAGACTCGGAGGCAATTGAAGCTATTTCAGTCAACTCTTTTTAAGTCGACTGGAAATACTCCAGTCAACTAAATTCGGGTATTTTTAATTTTTGTTAATTTTTATGTTTAATTCAATTTAATTGATTTTATTAGGTTAATTTCGTTGATTCACTTAATCGACTTGAGTTGATTAACTTGATTAAGTTTAATTTAGTAGGTTAATGAAGTTTAGTTTAGTTTATTTGTTTAGTTAGGTTTATTTTGGTTAAGTATAAGTAAAGTTGTTAAGTTAGGTGAGTTGTATTAAACTAATTAAGCTTGATTAATTTCTAAATCATCTCACCCAAACTAGGTTTTCAACACATGTTACTCCTATGTGTTTTGCGAGATGAGGAATTTTTTTTATCTTAATTAAGTTTAATGATCAATTTTAAAGTTTTTTTTAAACTTTTGTTAGATTCAAGCTTGGTTTGAGCTAGTCAAGTAGTTTTTTCCATCATTGACTTCCAGGTCGTGGTGAGGCACATGACCTTCTTGGTTATCGGAGCAACGACCACTTCCTAGACAAAGTAAATGAAGGAATCAAGTACTTGATTCACTTTAGACTAAGCCTTGGTCTAACTAGTCAAAGACTTAGTGAGTTAGCTTCAGTCAGTTCCACTCAACTCAGTGCACCAGGTCGTGGTGAGGCGCATGACCTTCTTAGATATCGGAGCAACGACCACTTCCTAGACATGCACTTTGAAGAGTTTCTCTAACTTACTATCAGTTCACTTCGTCTTAATACTAGGTTGTTCAAGTTTAAACTACATTGTTTCCTATCTAGTCCGTTCTAAATTAAGCAAGTAAAGTAAACTAAAACATGCAAGAGTTTAACTAAACAAAGCAACAAGCAAAGTTTTAGCTCCCCCTAAGTCATAGCTAGGTTGAGTTTTGTTCACTAAGTGAACTTGACTCTTGGGAACCTAAAATTGATTTGGTTCAACTTGGTTGACTAAGCTAGACTTATGTACCCATGCTTGGACTCTATTCTTAGCGTTTCGGCTAAGTAATGACATGTATGATTTATAGGAGGATTTAGCTTTGTATCCGAGTCTAGACTTGTTGTATATGGCTCGTTGAGATCCAAGCATCATGTTGAGATACTTGGGGCCCAAAGTGAACCTTTCCAATGATCCGGTTAGATCTTCTACTTGCCTTTTTAGGACTAAGTTCTCTTCCTCAAGATTTGCAACTTGAGTTGAGTCTCTATCCTTAATTTGGCAAGTCGAAGTCTTCGAGTTGACTTGCTCCTTAAGTACTTGGGACTTCCTTAAGTAGTGAGTCGACTCGATTCTCAGACTTAGCTAACTTCATACCTAGGCATGCAATTATATTGTACAACTTATCTTCTAAGGGAGAACTTACCTCATCTAGTCCTTTGGAAATGGATGTGGATCCGTGGCTTCTCTCGAACTCGAAATCAGACTCGTAATCGGAACTTGACTCAGCTCCGGAGCTCGATTCAGCCATAAATGCCACGAAACTTCTCTTCATTTCTTCTACGTCTGACTCTTCCAATGATGACTCATCCCAAGTTGCCTTAAGCGCTTTCTTCTTCCTTTCCTTTTTTAGTTTTTACTTCCTTTTTTAGGTTTGCACACTTCGACTTGTAGTGTCCCTTTCCGTTGCACTCATAGCAAGTAACTTCTGATCGGGGTCTCAGCTTGTTATCAATAACTTTCTTAGCGTCCTTGTTTGTAAACTTCTTTATCCAGTTGAACATCTTCCGAACCATGTTTACGATTTCTTCTTCTCTGTTTGACTCCGACTCCGACTCGTCTTCGGATTCACTTTTTGCTTTTCTTTCTTTTTTTGTCGAACATGCCACTAAAGCAATATCATTCTCGGTTTGACACGAGTTAGCTTGTTCATGTAGTTCAAGTTCACAAAATAATTTGTCTAGTTTAATTGTGGAAAGATCCCTAGAAACCTTATAGGTATCGACAATTGATGTCCATAAGGTATTTCTCGGGAATACTTTAAGTGTATACGTAATTATATCCCTATTTTCTATTTAGTGTCCTATTAAGTGTAATCTTTTTAAAATATCTTTTATTTTTGTATGAAGTTGACTAGCATTTTCATTTTCGTTCATTTTATAATTAAATAATATATTTAGTAACATATCCCGTTTAACTATCTTAGTGTCATTTGTCCCTTCATGTAATTCAATTAATTTATCCCATAATTCCTTAGAGTTTTCGAATGAACCCACCCTATTGAGCTCTTTTTTGGTAAGTCCGCATTGTAAGGTGTTAAGCGCCTTGCAATCGACTTGAGCCCATTTTCTAATGTCCGAGGTCCATTTTTTTTGTTCTAACAACTCACCCAAGTCGTCTACTAGAGCTACGAACCCTTTTCTAATAGAAAACCAAACCTCTAGGTCGGTTTTCAAGTAACACTCAATTTGCCTTTTCCAGTAGGAAAAGTCCTCTCTGTTGAAGAGAGGTGGACAAACGGTGTTATATCCTTCTAAGTGTGATATTCCTAAATAAATAAATATTTTAACAATAGATTTTTATTTAAATTAATTAAAGTTGAGGATTATTCCTCTAGTTGTTTAAATAATATTTTGCAAGAATTAAATCTACACTAAGTGCCCAAATTAATGAAGAATTTATTCTAAGGAAAAATTATTCTAAAATAAAAATTAAACTAAATGCAGAAATTAATTAACAATTAATCTAATGCAGAAAATTAATTTAATTAACTAAATGTATAGAAAATTAATTTAATTAACTAAATGTGCAAAAAATTAATTTAATTAATTAAATGTGCAGAAAATTAATTTAATTAACTAAATATGTAGAAAATTAATTTAATTAACTAAATATGTAAAAAAATTAATTTAATTTATTAAATGTGCAAAAAATTAATTAAAATTATTCTAAGCAAGAAAAATTAATTAAAATAATTCTAAAAATTAATCTAATGCTAGAAAAATAAAGAAAACTATCCTAATGCTCTCGATAGTGGTTGCACTAAATTCGGAGCACCCTCGCTCTGATACCAATTGTAGGATCGTAGTAATCCGAGAGGGGAGGGGTGAATCTTGGAGTTTAATAATTTTCTTTAATTTAAAACTTATTTTATGTTGTCAAGTATTAGTACGCATCAAAAATTAAATGCAATTCAAACACAGTCAGTTTACTTTGTTCACAACTCTAATTGGGTTGCTACTCCAAGACCCGTAGCTCTTCCGAGAGCTACCTCGATGGGCAATCATTATAGTACCCTCCAATTTGAGAACTCTCGACTTCGAAGGGGTTCTCTTTTTACAAAGATAAGAGAAGGGTAACACACTACCCTCTCTTGAAGTTAAGTACACAAGCGAATAGATAAAAAAACTTATAATCTACTTTATACCGACACAAATGAAGGATTGGATGTAGGCATGAGGTGCGGAAAAAAGCCTTTTTGAACATTCGAAGCTTTTGTGAGCGAGAGTAAATTTTGACAGCACTTCGGCATAGTAGAAGTGTTCTACTTGGATCTGGTCGAGCACTTGTTTTATAAACCTTTTTCAGTCGACTGAAATGTCTTCCAATTGACTCCACATCAGCCCGTCGATATGGAACTTTTGGTCTTTCAGTCGACTCTAGGTCACCCAGCTCAGCATCGGGAAGTTTCCCACTTCAGTCGACTAAAACTCCCCAGTCGACTGAAACACTTTCCAACTACGGTGCCAAATCTTCGACCGATCACCAGCTAATCCTACCAAGTGTGTATCCAGTTGACTGAATCAAACATAGTCGACTGGACTTCAGTCGACTTGAGTACATTCAGTTGAATGATACCTGCAAAATGAGATTAGCATAAATACATAAAATAAAATGTGATAGCAGTAGCAATATTACTCGATCTTGACTACTAAGTCCCATGCGGACTTTCCGTCGGATCGATGCCGAGCTTTGTTTCTAGACAAAGGACTCGACCTCACCTCTTCACTCGAGGCATACTTGCCAACTACTTGCTGGGCTTACCACTGTTGACATCCAATCTTGTTAAGGCAATCTCTTACCATGATAAGGTTTTGATGTGTGTGGCAAAGGGTTTAAGTTAGGTTGGTATTGTTATTTGATATGTGCGTTGGAGTCTTGCAGGACTTAGTAATTCGCACATGGAGCCTTGGCGGGTTCACCCTCACAACCTCGTGCCTGAGTCAGAGAAAGAGCATTGCAGAGCCGTGCACTTGATGCTGCCGAGGGACCGCCGGATGAGATGACTTGAAGAGAAGCCAAGGAAGCAGACTTCGGAGGCAAGAGACGTGAAGGAGCATTGCAGAGCCGTGCGCCTGATGCTGCCGAGGAACGTGGCCGCGAACTAAGAGAGCTTCGGCGAGGGACTTCAAGTGAGATGAGAGAATGAGTGAAATGTAAGTAGCTCATTAGGTGAACTTGGCCGAATGGCTGAGTGTCGGAGACTTGACCGCAAGGGTTAAGGTTTACCCGACTGCCGAAAGCTCAAACTTATGTTAAATTTGAGTTTCACACGGCACCAGTCGACTACCATGTAATGGCAGTCGACTGCTCTGAGTCGAATGTAGTTCGACTGGTATTCGGCGATGAATCAGGCGTGATGCCGACGCCATATGTGGGCGATGATCGTCAATAGGGTTCGGGCCTGAGAACCGCTCGTAGCCGGGATCGGGCGACTACATTAAGCGGCCGATCGGTGATGAGGTCCATCAGTCGACTACCAAGTGTTCCGTTGGACTACAACGGTCGGGATCCGACGTGTTCGGAGGCCGTTGGAGTGGCGGCAATGCGCCAAAGGCGATGGTCATTGGTGGCGGCCAACGGGAAGAAAATCTTCCTCTCTATAAAAAGAGAGGGAGTGGGGCTTTGGGAGGCTAATGCTTGAGCTCTAAACTTCTCCCAAAGTGCCATACATGATTCCTTACTCTTCTACTTGTTTTAATCTCTATTCTATTGTAGAAGAGTGATCCTTGTGTAAAAGAGGTTACCTCCACCTAGCTTTGTGCAAAGGAGAGATCTAGTGGATTTGGAGGAGTGATTCACCTTGGACGAATCGGACCGTGGATTAGCGGCGTAGCCGTGAACCACGTTACATCTCATGTTTGTATTGCTTGTCTATCTTTTGTGTTGTCTTTATTTGTATTTGCATATTCCGCTTGCGCTAATCTCTTTGTAGACGAGCAAATACTGACATCCATCGTAAGAGGGCTATTCACCCCCCTCTAGCCGACCAATCGATCCCCAATAAGTGGTATCAGGGCAAAGGAAAGCTTGTCGAGGACTAACCACCACAACAAGCAACATTCAAAATGGCCGGCTCAAACATCCACCCACCGAAGTTCGACGGCGAATTCTCTTGGTGGAAAAAGAGAATGGAGGTATTTTTCGAAACGGATTTTGATATTATAATTACAATGGAATCCGGTTTCATTTTGCCTAGGGATGAAGAAGGGAAGCCAATAGAGAAATCTTGGTGGACCAAAAAGCAAAGGGAAGAGAACCTTGCAAACTCAAAAGCCAAGCATCATCTTTTCAATGTGCTTCCCCAATAAGAGATCAACCGAATAGGAGAATGCCTAAGTGCCAAGGAGATGTGGGAGAAGCTAATTGAGCTTCATGAAGGCACATCCGAGGCAAAGCTAGCAAGTAGAGATCTCCTTCGCTCCCAACTCAACAACATTAAACTAGAAAAGGGAGAAAAGGTAATTTCCTTACATTCTCGTTTCAAGGAAATTATAACCGGTTTGTCAAGTGTAGGTGAGAAGCTATCAAACCGGGATATGCTTATGAAGGCTATAGATGCCTTTCCGCGATCCTCAAAATGGAGCTCCATGGTGGATTCATTTTATATCTCCAAGAACTTAGAAGTAAGCACCTTAGAGGAATTCTTCTCAACAATGGAGCTTCACGAAACTGGGCTAGAAGGAATACAAGAAGAGCCTAGAATCCAACCCTTAAGAGGAGTAGCATTGATGGAAAATAAGGGGAAGAAGAAGATGGAGATCTCCTCCTCCGATGATGAAGCCTCCTCCTCCTCCTCCATGGATAGCACGGAAGAAGCGTATATGGTAAGGAGGGTAAGGCATGCTTTAAAGGGTTTTCATTTTAATAAATCTAATGATAGGAATAGAAGACCAAGGGGGAAAATCATTTGCTACAATTGCCAAGGAGAGGGACACATAAGGGACAATTGTCCCCTCCTAAACAAGAGCAAAGAAGAAAAGAAAAAGAAAGAAGAAAAGAAGAAGAAAAAAAGGAGCAAGAAAAAGAAGGAAGAGGAGAAGAAGACAAAAGAAAAGGGGAAGACCAAAGCTCTAAAGGCAAGGACTTGGGATGACCCATCCTCATCCTCCTCCTCATCATCGGATGAGGAGAATGCTTTTGTCACCAATTTGGCCTTGATGGCCTTTGATGACTTGGATTGCTCCTCCACCGAAAATGAAGAATCAAGCTCAAGTGGAGAGAGCTCAAATGAAAGGGGAGCCTCTACATCCTCCTTATCCGAAGAAGAAGAAGAGGACATGGAGACTATGGTAACAAATCTAACCCCCAAGAAAATAGTTTCCATGGTTTCTAGTTTAACTAGGGATTTGTTTAGAGCAAAGAAGAAAAATAAATGCATGCTTGAACAAATTAAGGACTTAGAAAATAAACTAGAAAAAGCATGCCTAAATCAAAATGAAAATATTTCTTCTTGCCATGATGATGCATGCTCACATGAATATGTGCCATTTAATGTTAGTGATGCATGTATGGATGAAAATAGGGCTCTAAGGGAAAAGGTAGATTACTTGACAAAAGCCCTAGAAAAATTCACTATAGGCTCCAACACATTGAACATGATCATAGGGAGCCAAAGAGCTAGCTTCAATAAGAAAGACCTAAGATACAAAGAAAAGAAAAATGAAAAGGCCTATAAATGCCTAATTGCTAGGGGACAAGATAAGAAGAAATTAATTGCTAGGAAATGGATTCCTAAGGAATTTCTAGTGAACCCCATAGGCAAGAATCTATTTTGGGTTCCAAAATCCATCCTTAAGGGTTAGAAAACCCCTAGGGTAGTCAACCATATGCAATTGACCTATATCATATTTTGGTTGACTTAGGATGGCGGGACAACATTTTTAAATAGTGTTAGGTGATGATAACGTGCCTATAAATAGTTAATAATGCTTAAATCATGATGTTTAATGTAATTATTACACATGTTTGTAATCATGATTTATGATTTTGAAATTTGGCACATCATCATGAGAAATAGGGTTTAAATCATGCCTTAGGTGATATTTTGCTTATGATCATGATATAATATCTAATGCATGATCATTAATTGATGAATACTCTAGGTTCATGATCATAATGTGAAATTAATTCATATATGTCATTATGATCATGTAGGTTGTTAGGTTGATACTTAACCTTGATAGAATTGCATGAATATAATGGTTAAGTATATACAAATACCCCCCCTAGGATGCATCTCACACTCACAATAGGCTACCTTGATTGAAAACTTAGCATGGGTGAGATGTTAGGATGATACAAATGTCCATTAATGCCTATGGCATTTAGATGGTCATTTAAAGTATCAAAATAGCAATAATAGACCAATCATGGAGAAGGCTTATGTTTAATTCATAGACATATTACCCAAAGATCATGGTTGGATATTTCATATGTTTTCAAAACAATTTCTTACTTTAAAATCTAGGTGTTCATGTTTTAAAATAATTGAATGCAATACTAGGTGTTAAAATGGAAACTAACATGCTCAAAAACTAGTGGTTTTTAAAGCTTTTGGATTTTTGGCAAATCTCGGAAAATATAATGATTTTTCTTGAAAACCTATTTTTCATTGATAGATATACTTAAAATAAATATGTTCCTCAAATTTCATAGTTTTTCGAATTTTTTGGAATTTATAATGCATTTCTGAATTTCACCCAAAAATCAATTTGAATCCTTGTGCGATCATTGCCATCGATAGCGATCATTGCCCACTAATCTGATCCAATAGTTTCTGATTTCAATTTTAATCATGTTTTTGGTATTTTCCTTCCATTAAACTTGATGCCATGGGTTTATAACTTAGTGTTAATCTTTTTGATGGTGTCAAAGGGGGAGAAGTAATTATGTTTAAGTAAATTATGATAGGGGGAGAAAATTTTGAAAATTTGTATGGGGAGTTTCATGGATTAAGGGGGAGTTGCATGTTGCTATATCATGTTTATGTTTACATGCTTTCTTACCTTAGAAATCTTTATCAAATGTTTTTACCTAACTTAAACGGATTGCCACACATCAAAAATGGGGAGATTGTTAAGGCAATCTCTTGCCATGATAAGGTTTTGATGTGTGTGGAAAAGGGTTTAAGTTAGGTTGGTATTGTTATTTGATATGTGAGTTGGAGTCTTGCAGGACTTAGTAATTCGCACATGGAGCCTTGGTGGGTTCACCCTCACAACCTCGTGCCTGAGTCAGGGAAAGAGCATTGCAGAGCCGTGCGCTTGATGCTGCCGAGGAACCGTCGGACGAGATGACTTGAAGAGAAGCCAAGGAAGCAGACTTCGAAGGCAAGAGACGCGAAGGAGCATTGCAGAGCCGTGCACCTGATGCTGCCGAGGGACGTGGCCACGAACGAAGAGAGCTTCGGCGAGGGACTTCGAGTGAGATGAGATAATGAGTGAAATGTAAGTAGCTCATTAGGTGAACTTGGCCAAATGACTGAGTGTCAGAGACTATACCGCAAGGGATAAGGTTTACCCGACCGCCGGAAGCTCAAACTTATGTTAAGTTTGAGTTTCACACAGCACCAGTCAACTACTATGTAATGGCAGTCGAATGCTCTGAGTCGAATGTAGTTCGACTGGTATTCAGGCCGAATTTGCGTAATAACCAGTTGACGCCATATGTGGGCGATCGGTAGTCAATAGGGTTCGCCGCGAGCGCTCGTAGTCGACTGGGCAGTCGACTACGAGGCAGCAGTCGACTAATGAGGTCCATCAGTCGATTGCCAAGTGTTCCGTTGGACTACAATGGTCGGGATCCGACGTGTTCGGAGGCAGTTGGAGTGGCGGCGATCGCCAAAGGGCAAGATTGGTGGTGGCGATAACGGAAGAAAATCTTCCTCTCTATAAAAAGAGAGGGAGTGGGGCTTTGGGAGGCTAATGCTTGAGCTCTAAACTTCTCCCAAAGTGCCATACACGATTCCTTACTCTTCTACTTGTTTTAATCTCTATTCTATTGTAGAAGAGTGATCCTTGTGTAAAAGAGGTTACCTCCACCTAGCTTTTTGCAAAGGAGAGATCTAGTGGATTTGGAGGAGTTATTCACCTTGGACGAATCGGACAGTGGATTGTCGGCGTAGCCATGAACCACGTTACATCTCGTGTTTGTATTGCTTGTCTATCTTTCGTTTTGTCTTTATTTGTATTTGCATATTCTGCTTGGGCTAATCTCTTTGTAGACGAGCAAATACCGACATCCATCGTAAGAGGGCTATTCACCCCCCTCTAGCCAGCCAATCGATCCCCAACAAATCTGACCCACCAGGGCTTCCACTAGCTGTCCGATCTGTCTGACCCAGTTGGACTTTTTGACGATTGTCCAGTCTCCTGACCCAATTGGTCTTCATGCCAAATGTCTAGTCCACGCGACCCATCTAGACTTCATTCCTGGTGTTCGGGCCTCCTAATCTATTAAGTCAACTACCTTGTATCCAGTCAACATGACCTACTAGGACTTCCTGTTAAGTCTGCACACTTAACATAGATATTAGAACACAAGTAATTCCTAACTTTAACTATGATACATACATCAAAACTAAGGAGTGATGCTCACTACATCAACACTTGCAACAAAGAGTTAGCACATAATACATGACCGATGGTAAATACGACTGTCCTTACCATCCGACCTCGACCTAGACCTTCCTCCAGAAGTCTTAGTCGGATCATTGCCTACGGTAGTCCCCATATGAAGGTCACGACCTTACCATCGCTCTGCACTCAATGCTTACATCTGGTCCTTCCCGACATGTCGCTTACATTCTGGTCACCACTAAAGTTCCTCAACTCCAACGAGGTTCTCTTGGTGTCGCCCAACAACCACAGTTTCTGTTGGGTTTCCGGCACCGTGGCGAGTGTGTGTTCGAACATGTTTTGTAAACATGTGTGCAGCGGAAGAAATAAAAAGCAATAAATCTAATTTATTACAACACACACACCACACGCATGCATAGTATAACATGTGTAGACATAATCGTAAATTCAAATTTTGCAATAAAAGGAAATTAATCTAGGTATACCTGACGTATCACGTGGAGTGGGAAAGACATCAACCGAATCAACTCTCGCTAGAATTGCCTCTATCCGTATCCATGCCAAGTATTGTCAGCATAGCTTCACAAAGCTACAAGCCTCGTCTTCGGAAGAGTCACTAGCCTCGTGACGAAGACAATGTGATCGAGAGAGAATCACAATCCAAATCAAAATTCAGATTCAAAAATGAGTCCCCAAAACTCGCTTCTCCGGAGAGGTATTCGTCAACCGATTGATGAATCCTTCGTCCTCCACCTATGAGGATTACTGGAGATCGAATCTCCAACAAGGTAGCTGCTATCGTATCTCCAAACGTCGTCCAAACGATGCTCCAACATGAAGGGAGGAAGCTGTCCAGAAATCTGGACAGCTTGGTGGAGGGGTTGCGCCGGCCCAAAGAGGATGGTCGGCTACACCTTGGTCACCTGAGCCAAGGGAAGTCGCCGGAGGGTCGCCGACAGAAGCTTGGATGCCGGCAGCAAGGTAGACGACGACACAAGGCTACCGGTGTGGAGGCTTGGGCGGCGGCAAGGAGAAGAGAGGGAGAGGGGTTGGGCGGCTAGGTTTTCCAACACATGAGTAATCCACGAAAAACCCTTAAGTCATGTGTTTATAGAGAACACATTCTCCTAATGGTTATTAGTTCATAACCAAAACCCGTTAACCCGCTCCAATAACTTAAGTTAAAATAAACCAAACCACATTGGTCTATTTTAAGTTAAAATGAACCGAACCAACTTTGGTTCATTCGTTTAAAACAAACCAAATCCCTTTGGTTTATTCTTCACCATTGGATTAGAACTAAACCAATTTGGTTAATCCATCATGTCTTCATAAGACATGGCCCATCCACGCTTCCATTGCGACTGAAATGATTTCATGCTCGATCCTTGTTTGGTCCAACCAAACCTAGTTTCTCTCAGTCTGAGAATCTCATTCTCAAGCTCGTTTTAAATCCTTCGGATTACGCTTGTTGTGCATGTGACCAAATAGGTTCTCGGTTTATGTTGGCCGTCTAAAATTAACCATTAATTATACAACGATCATGAGTGGTACCTAGTAGTACATCATGATCCCCAATTAACTGAAAGATCAACGGTTGATCTAGAACTATTTCTGAAACCCTTCAGCAGCTACAATGAATCGTGTCCCGTTCTCTTCATGCATCTTATACCTACTTGGTTCAGGACATGGTCTATAGTGTTAGTCCCCACTAGGTTGACTACGTCACACCTAGCCCAAGTATGATTTCCTCGTCCTACGGATTCTAGTTACTATACATGTATCCAAGAGTACCTTACTCTAAACATGTAATGCTTTGGACAAAGACTTTAGTAACAATCCGATGAGAGACCATGGATATACATCTCCTCGCAATGAGTGGTGAATCCTTTATAGGCTATTCAAACATCTTCGATCACTTTGACTTATGCCCAATCATCCCAAGTCCACATCTCCTCAGAGATGCTTGCTTAAGATGTCAAAGCATATGTCTTCATGACCAAGATGACTTGAATACCACAAGTCAAAGGAACATTGCACTTAAGCTACAGTAAGAACTTCATTGACATATCTATGTATGCAGAGAACCATATGAAGTTTTACAACTGGTCACTCCAATGAACTAGTTACCATAACTAGCATCCACAATTAACTCCGGACATTACAATGTCTCCAGCCAATGAGAATCAACTGCTTGGATACACCAAGGAGTATACCTCGTGCTAGTCTCGACAGAATTGATGGTGTCCAAATCCATCAATTCATCGACTAGGGATAATTCCGATACATCACAATTGCACATGTAGAGATACTCATTAGTTGTGATACAATCACAAATTCTCTCATGCTGTGAATTGTATCGTGGACATTCCGTAAATGAGTTTAAGATCCAATCAAATACATGAAAACATGTATACTCAAATAGTGAATCTTCATTTATCATTTAAATGGTTCAAACATAAGGCAATTGCCTTAAGACATCTCTCATATATTACTAACAAACTCCCACTTGGCCTAATGCCAATCGCTATGGTGTCCAATACCATAAGCTCTAGCATGTCCCTCAAACTTACTTTGAGGTAATGCCTTAGTTAAAGGATCCGCTAAGTTCCTTTCAGTGGGAATCTTCTCGATTTGTATTTCCTTCCTACTTATGATCTCTCTGATCAAATGATAGCGACGAAGAACATGTTTGGATCGTTGATGAGACCTTGGCTCTTTCGCCTGTGCAATTGCTCCATTGTTGTCATAGTAAATCGGTATTGCTTCAACAATGGCTGGAACCACACCAAGTTCATAAATGAACTTTTTGATCCAAATCGCTTCCTTTGCTACTTCCGAAGCTGCAATGTATTCTGCCTTTGTGGTAGAATCTGCTACAGTATCTTGTTTGGAACTTTTCCAACTCACTGCGCCCCCATTCAAGGTGAACACGTACCCAGACTGAGACTTGGAATCATCCTTGTCTGTCTGGAAGTTGGCTTCTGTATACCCGCGTATCACCATGTCCCCTTCTCCATATATTAGGAACACATCCTTAGTTCTTCTTAAGTACTTAAGGATCATCTTAACAGCCGCCCAATGATCCATTCCTGGATCAGACTGGTATCTTCTCGTGACACTTAGAGCATACGATACATCGGACCTTGTACATAACATAGCGTACATGATAGATCCTATTGTGGTTGCATAGGGAATCTTACTCTTGCAAATCTTCTCGTCTTCTGTGTGTGGACACATAGACTTCGAAAGGTGTATCCCATGCTTGATGGGAAGGTAACCTTTCTTGAATTCCGACATGCTAAACCTTTTTAGCACTCAGTCTATATATGTAGACTGCGAAAGACCAAGCAACCATTTCGATCTATCCCTATAGATCTTAATCCCAAGGATGTAGGTCGCTTCTCCCAGGTCTTTCATGGAGAATGTCTTGGATAACCAAATTTTAACTGACTGTAAGATAGAAACATCGTTTCCTATTAGTAATATGTCATCGACATATAATACTAGGAACACGACTGCACTCCCACTAACCTTCTTCTACACACAAGGTTCGTCTGGATTTTGTGAGAAATCAAACTTTTTGATTGTCTCATCAAAATGGATATTCCAGCTCCTAGATGCTTGCTTGAGTCCATATATGGATCGTCGCAGTTTGTATACCTTGGTTTTATCAACCGATGTGAAACCCTCAGGCTGTATCATATACACATCCTCGAGTAGGTTTCCATTAAGGAAAGTTGTTTTCACATCCATCTGCCATATCTCATAATCATAATGAGTCGCTATGTCCAGGAACATCCGAATGGATTTAAGCATAGCTATAGGTAAATAGGTCTTGTCATAATCAACACCTTGCTTTTGATGATACCCTTTCGCCACCAATCTAGCCTTATAGGTAATCACATTACCATCCATGTCAGTTTTCTTCATGAAAACCCACTTGCACCCTATAGGCTTAATGCCTTCAGGTGGGTCCACCAAGTTCTAAACTTGATTTTCATATATGGAATCCATTTCCGACTTCATAGTGTCAAGCCACTTATCCCTTTCTGAACTTTTCAGAACTTCTTTATAACTGGTAGGCTCCTCATCATCAATGAGTAACACATCGTTTGATTTACTTACGAGAAATCCATATCTCTCAAGAATATTGCATGTTCTACCATATCTACGAAGATGTGGTGTCTCAATAGGTCTAGCCGATGGCTTATCACTATGAGTTATCGGTTGTAGTGCTTCACCAAGTATCTCATCAATGTCTACTTGAGTCTCTCGAGCCTCCTCAAGCTCAATGACTCTCCCACTGTTTTCTTGCAAAAGAAACTCTTTCTCTAGAAACAAAGCATGTCTTGAAACAAACACCTTTTGCTCCACAGGATGATAGAATTGGTAACCCCTTGTTTCCTTAGGGTATGCAATAAATAGATATTTATCAGACTTACCATCCAATTTGTCTGATACAGTCCGCTTCACATAAGCAGTACAACCCCATATCTTCAAGTAAGATACATGAGGTTTCTTACTATTCCATATCTCATATGGAGTAGTGGAGACTACCTTGGTTGACATTCTGTTGAGCAAGTAAACAGTTGTCTGAAGTGCATAGCCCCAAAAGGAATTAGGAAGATTCGCATGATTCATCATTGACCTGACCATATCCAACAAAGTTCGGTTATGCCTCTCAGATACACCATTATGTTGCGGTGTATATGGCGGAGTCCATTGAGACAATATACCATTGTCTCTTAGATAATCTAGAAACTATTGACTCAAGTATTCACCACCTCGATTCGATCGAAGTATTTTAATACTCTTGTCATGTTGTTTCTCTACTTTATTTCTGAATTCTTTGAACCTTTCAAAGGATTCAGACTTGTGATTCATCAAAAACACATACCCAAACCGTGAGTGATCATCGATGAAGGTAATGAAGTAGCTATTGTTGGATCGAGAAGCGTCGCTAGAGGGGGGGGGGGAATAGCGAGCGTAAATCTTTTCGTTCGATCATTCGATACATGAGTAAGCACAGCAGAAAATAAAGAGACATATTTATTTTACTTGGTTCACAACCCAGCGGTTGCTACTCCAAGGCTCTATCGGTCCTAGACCGCGTATGGAGGGAAAAACACTATAACGTCTCCTCCTCGTTGGAGGTAGGAGACAACGATCACAAAACCGAAATTACGAGGATGAGGCAACAAGCCTACCTCACCTCGTTACGAATAAAAACAAAGAATACAATAAAAACATTTACTTGCTACTGCTGCCGACGAAGGAGATTTGAACTTGTCGTCGCGTCGGCGTTATGACGATGTTTGAGCTTTGGCATTGTAGGAGCGCTTGAGAATTTGATGATCTTTGGAGTTGGAATCCTCCCCTCCTTTTATAGATTTTGGCCTCTGAATATGTCTCCTCTTTTTTCGGAACAGATCACGAAGTTGTACAAATTTTATCGCGAAGTGGCCACGTCAAACGTTATCCGTTTTGACCTAGCACAAAGGTTGATTCGTCGCCATCAGTCGACTGATGCCTCCCATCAGTCGACTGCCCCATGTCTAGCAGTCGACTGCCAGCCCGGCCACTTCCCTACAGTAAGAGGTTAGCACGGAAAATGGTAAATACGATGATTTCTAACCGTCCGATCTCGACCTAGACCTTCCGCAGGAAGTCTTAGTCGGATCGCCGCCTACGGTCGTCTCGGTACAGAGGACACGACCTTACCATCTCTCACTCACACGAGCTTACCTTGATACTTACTGTGTCACTTTCACTTTTGGCCTTCCACTCGATTCCTTCGCCTCCCTCCGAAGTCACTCGAGTGTCACCCGACCACCGCGGCTTCCTCCGGGTGTCGCTAGCCTTCAGCTCCAGCTTTAGTACTTTTCTGCACACTCGATTTAGCTCGTGAGATAACGATGTAAACTTAACTTTGTGTCTTTGCCATAATCAAAAAACAGGTTCGATTATCTGGTGCCCCTGCATCAACAACTATAGCCTCCTAGATCTTGAGTTGACATAGGTCCACATACATCAGTATGTATTAGACCTAGCAACTCTCCCACCTGTTCACCTTTTCCTGTAAAAAGTAACTTAGTAATCTTGCCTTTTAAGCATGATTCGCATGTATCGTATGAATCCAATTCAAATGATTCCAGAATTCTACATTGATGTAATTCGGACATGCATTTCTTGCTTGCATGGCCAAGACGACAATGCCACATGTAGGAGTCTAATTGATTATCCTTTCGAGCACGCTTGTTGCTCGCTTTGATATTGAAAATGTCACTGGATATGTCCAACGTATAAATACTATTGTTCAAAGTTCCAGTCCCATAAAGAATACCATTCAAAGTTATGTAACAACAATTGTTACTAAAAGTTAAATGGTACTCATTTCTTATTCAAACAAGAAATAGAAATGATGTTCTTTATAAACGAAGGAACATAAAAGCAATTGTTCAGTTCTAAGACAAGTCCTGTAGGGTGTTTCAATAAATACGTTCCGATGGCGAGTGCAGCAACCTTTGCTCCATTCCCAACACGTAAATTTGACTCTCCCTTAACGAGTCTTCTTCTATTTCTTAGCCCATATATGTCATTACGTATATGTGAGCCACACCTAGTATCCAATACCCAAGTGTCTTAGGAAATAGAATGACAATCAATAACGAAGATATCTGAACAAGATGAGGCATCTGATGCCTTATTCTTCTTCACGAACTCAAGATAAATCTTACAGTTTCTTCGCCAATGACCCTCCTTGACATAATGATGGCAAGTGCCCTTTTGAGCTGGTTCTACCTTTTTAGCTTTTTTTTCTTCTTCCCCTTCTACTATTCCTTTGACTTTCTCTTAGAACCTTTCATCGAGGAATCAACTAATAGCACCATCCCCTGCTCATGCTTCACAGAAGGCTTCACAGTCTTCAACATGTTGAGCAATACCACAGATGAACCTTCTTGCATCTCAGAAGTGAAGAGGAGCTTGGAGACTTCGAACCTTTCGGATCTCACTTGCTCATCAAACAACTCATAAAGATGAAAGATTATGGTATGAACATCCATATGCTCATGCTACTTCCGTAGCTTGGGTACCATCACGGGTAGCATGATGCAACTCGCCAACTCAAAATCAGTCACATGTTTCTGATAGGCCAAAAATTGGTCCGGAGTTGCATCATCCTTAGGACGGGTGGGAAGAGGCTCTTCGAGAACATACACAAGCTTTTCCTCCTTGAGAATAATTCTCAAGTTTCTAAGCTAGTCTAAGAAGTTTGACCCAGTCAATTTATTCGAATTCAAAATAGAGCACAAATTCAAACACATCATGATCAAGCAATTAACCTAGAAATACAAATCGAGCATATATGAGATAGATGATTTAAAATGCATCATCATACATTTATAAATCCCATTCATTTTTCGAATTTCAAAAACCCCAAAATAACTTTGGGAGATTGTAGGTCCATCTCCGAATGGGCTGATATCCAACATAGATATAAACAACCTTGGAGAGAGTCCAACAAGCCATTCATAGCTACAATGGTAGGTATCATGTATACCGATTGTATATCACATATATGCAACTATCACAATGTGCTATCAACTATCTCATATGTCGAAACTGCAACATGGGCTCTGATACAACTGTTGGGTTTCCGACACCGTAACGAGTGTGTGTTCGAACATGTTTCGTAAACATGTGCACAGCGGAAGAAATAAAAAGCAATAAATCTAATTTATTACAACACACATACTACTTGCATGCATAGTACAACATGTGTAGACATAATAGTAAATTCAAATTTTACAATAAAAGAAAATTAATCTAGGTATACCTGACGTATCACGTGCAGCGGAAAAGACATCAACCGGAGCAACTCTCGCTAGAATTGCCTCTATCCGTATCCACGCCGAGTATTATTGGGATAGCTTCACAAAGCTCCAAGCCTCGTCTTTGCAAGAGTCTCTGGCCTCGTGACGAAGACGATGTGATCGAGAGAAGATCACAATCCGAATCAAAATTCGGATTCAAAAACGAGTCCCCAAAACTCGCTTCTCCGGAGAGGTATTCGTCAACCAATTGACGAATCCTTCATCCTCCACCTATGAAGATTACCGGATATCGAATCCCCGATGAGGTAGCCATTGTCGAAGCTCCAAACGTCGTCCAAACGATGCTCTGACACGATGGGAGGAAGCTATCCAAAAATCTAGACAGCTTGGTGCAGGGGTTGCACCGGCCCAAAGAGGATGGTCGACTGCACCTTGGTCACCTGAGCCAAGGGAAGTCGTCGGAGGGTCGCCGACAGGAGCTTGGAGCCGGCAGCAAGGTGGACGGAGGCACAAGGCTGGCAGCGTGGAGGCTTGGGCGGTGGCAAGGAGAAGAGAGGGAGAGGGGTTGGGCGGCTAGGTTTTCCAACACATGAGTTATCCACGAAAAACCCTTAAGTCATGTTTTTATGGAGAACACATTCTCCTAACGGTTATTGGTTCATAACCAAAACCCGGTAACCCTCTTCAATAACTTAAGTTAAAATAAACCAAACCACATTGGTCTATTTTAAGTTAAAACGAACCGAACCAACTTTGGTTCATTCGTTTAAAACAAACCAAACCCCTTTGGTTTATTCTTCACCATTGGATTAGAACCAAACCAATTTGGTTCATCCATCATGTCTTCATAAGACATGGACCATCCACACTTCCATTGCGACTGAAACAATTTCATGCTCGATCCTTGTTTGGTCCAACCAAACTTAGTTTCTCTCGGTCTGAGAATTTCATTCTCAAGCTTGTTTTAAATCCTTCAGATTATGCTTATTGTACGTGTGACCAAATAGGTTCTCGGTTTATGTTGGCCGTCTATAATTAACCATTAATTATAGAATGATCATGAGTGGCACCTAGTAGTAGATCTTGATCCCCAATTAACTGAAAGATCAACGGTTGATCCAGAACTATTTCTGAAACCCTTCAGCAGCTATAATGAATCGTGCCCCATTCTTTTTGTAGGGTTTTTTTCCTTTGGAACCAAAGCTCTGATACCACTTGAAGGTAGGAAACTTCGCTTACCACTTCAACTCGGTCGCTTGTTCATGGCGATCCCTTCTATGTCCCTGGATAAAAAAAAATTATCCTTGATAAGAGGGATTACCCAAGCAACCATTTCATCGTCGTGCTATTCGATTAGAGTAGTCACTTGAACAAACTTGTTGTTCAAGCAACCAACCTCTATTCTATGAATAGCCGCGGAATAGACAATGTACGGATCATCGTCTTTTGTGTTTATGTTCGGGGTTAAAGTTATATTAGCCACAAAACAGAATATATCATGCATATATAATTGAAAACAATTATAAACATGTTACATAAGAAAATAGACAAGTATTATACCTCTCGATCTTCTATCGTACGTCCTTCCTCCTTTTGGACGTCGTGTGGGAGACGATCTACCAAAAGTTGAAGCTCCTAGATCACCAATCTTCCTTCCTTGCTCGCTCCGAACAAGAGGAAGACTAAGAAACAAAAACCTTATCCTTCTTTTAGCCAACTAACAAACACCAACCTAGGTGCTTGCCGTCGGCCAACAAGGAGAAGATGATGGAGATAGTTGCCGGCCAAGAGCTCCAAGGGAAGACCCTAAGCCTTGTTTCCACCGGCCAAGGAGAGGAGAAGGAGTAGGTTTGGATGCCGGCCAAGGGAGGGAAGGGCTTGAATGGGCGCCGACCACCAAGGAAGAAGAAGAAGAAAAGGAAAACCTTTCCTTATTTGGTGCTGCCAACACCCAAACCCTAATCCCCAATACTTGCCACCCCTTACCCTAATCCTATCTCTCTTGGAATTCTTCTTGCTGCCCACCCCATGCTCTCCTTTTATAGAGTTAGGGATATGCCTTGTTTTAATCTCCACCATTGGTTTTAGGGATTCAATCTCAACCGTCGGATCTAGAGATTTAATCTCAACCATCGGATCTAGAGATTTAATCTCTACCTTTATATCTAGAGTTTTGTTTTCAACCATTGGATCTAGGCTTCATGAGGTTTTAATAGGATATAATAGGGACCATGAGGAGGAGTTGGATCTTGGCCACCCAATGGATCAAGCCCACATAAAGTCCAATCCATTAATGATAATCCAATCCACTAAAGGATTATCATTGATCTACCTCACCAACCCCCATAAGTTAATATGGGCTCCATATATTATATGTACATTTTCTCCCCGTGTTTAAGATCTCGAATGTCCGTCGATTAATTAATTTACTGACCATTAATTAATCAACATCTAATTCCATGAGTAGTACCACTCAACATCTAATTCATTGCAAAATAAAAAATCCAATGAAATATTTTTGTCGCTAAATTTATCGCACAATTTGTAATGAATTATTAAATCATTGTAAATTCTATGATAAATTCAAATTTCATCACAAATTTCTGTGATAAATTTTATTTTTTGTCACAAAATTGGTGACAAAAATTAAATTTGTTGCAAAATTAGCGACGAATATTAAATTCATCTAAAAAATTCTAAGATGAATTTTATTTTTCATCACTAAATTACCGACAAAAATTAAATTCATTGCCAAATTACCGATAAATTTTAAATTCGTCACAAATTTCTTAATTCTCACCGTTATTTTTTTCACCAAATAATTAAAAATGTATGATGAAAATATTTCATCACCAAATTTGTCGGAATATTTATAACGAATTCTAGATTTGTTGAAAATTTTCATTGCAAATTCTGCGATGAATTTATATTTTGTTGCAAAATTTTGCAACGAAATTAATTTTTGGTCACAAATTTACGATGAAGAATCAAATTCATTGCAAAACTACGATGATATTTCTGACAAAATTTAATTTGTTACAAATGTTTTTATGTTTGCAATAAAAAAATTTTTGTTGGAAATTTCGTTACTAATTTATGACGAAATTTCCAATTCATTTCAAATTTTGTTGCAAATTTATAACAAATTATATTCGTTGCTAAATTTCGTTGCTATTTTAATGTATTTTTGTAGTGCTAGTTGCTCGGGCACATGATACTCGAGCACACAGAGGTGCTTGGGACCCAGGCATGTGGTGCTCTAGCAAAAGTGGTTCTTGAACGTGAAGAGGTGCTCGGGCATGCAGAATGGGATGTAGTTCTTAGGTGCGCAGAGGTGTTCGAGATGCGGTGCTCAGGTGAACTTGGGATGTTCGACAAGCTCTTAGATGTGCTCTGAGGTGGTCAGAACAAGTCGTGTGTTAGGAGGAGATTGTTGGTGGAATCAACCTCAGGTTAAGGTTGACCAAGCTCGAGTGAGACTCGAGTTATAGTTGAGTGTTGATGTTTGACAATATGGTTGACAATATGATTAAGGATATGACTATAGGATTGTATGAGACATTCGTAGTCATATGGATGAGAGTGCTGATATAATCTTCATTTGGTCAGGATGACCATGATGGATCAGAGTGTTGGTGTGACGAGAAGTCAAATCAGTCAAGGTTGATTGGAGATTTAATGAGTTAAGTCCAACCAGATGTTGGTGAATAAGAAATCCAAGTCAGTCAAGGAAGGCCAGACACTTAGTGGTTGGAAGTTCAACTGGGAGTTAGCCAGTGAGAAATCCAAGTCAATCAAGGAAGAACAGACACTTAGAGGTTGGAAGTCTAATTGGAAGTTGGCGAGTGAAAAATTCAAGTGGGTCAAGGATGATCGGACACTTAGTGGTTAGAAGTCCAATAAGCTAAGGTAGAAATCCAAGTGGGTCATGGAGGACCAAATACTTGGTGATAGAAAGTCCAACTAGGAGTTGGCAAGTGTGAAGTCCAGATAGGTCAAGATTGATTGAACACTTGGCACAAAGAAGAAAGTCCAAGCATATCAGGTCGGATCGTATGTTGGGTTTTGAAAAATCCCTTGCAGGTCTAGAGATCGAATGCAAGGAAAGGTAAGTCCAAATAGGTCAAGGAAAATCGGATATTTAGTGATAGGATGTCCTGGATGGTCAAGGTGACCGGATTACTAGGTAAGGGAAATCCTGACAGGTCAAGGATGAACTGATGACTAGACAAGTGAAATCCTGACAGGTCAAGGTGACCGGATGACTAGGCAAGTGAAATCCTGATAGGTCAAGATGATTGGATGACTAGGCAAGTGAAGTCCCGACAAGTCAAGGTGACTGTGCTTGGCAAGTGTAGTCCCACAGGTCAGGATGTCCCAGCAGATCAGGGTGATCATGCTTGGTAGGTAAAGTCCTGACAAATCATGGTGACCATGTGATGGGTGAAAACCACAAGCGCACGGTCATCATCAAGTAATAAAAATATCAATCCCAAAGGGACTGGTCAAGTATTGGATATGAGTGATCGAAGATTATCGAAAATGGATGACTCGATAAAAGAAAAGACAATGAATGGAATTGAAGATACGATAGAGGATAATCCTAGGATTTCGATTTACTACTAAATCTATTATCCAAGTAGTTCTCTCTTATATTGATATGTATTCTTGAAGAAACTTATCTTAAAGTAATCAGCAGTCTCTCTCGAGGTCCAACCGATGTATTTAACTAGACGCCATCCTACTTTCACGGTATTCATGCATAGACGACCTTGTTCGCAATGGGAACCTATCACGAGAACCCCCAGAGGATCAAATTCTAGCCTTACTATAGATTACTTAAAGCCAAATCTACGTAAACTCATTATGCTCTATGATAGTCTAAGAAATCTTCGAGAGGTATCAATCACTTTTGGGATATTTATGCATAGATGAACTTGGTCACAATGGGAACCTATCAAGAGAACCCCAGCAGATCAATCTAGACTTCAATCCTCATTCGTTATCATTTCCTCAAGTTTAATTCTATAGATCTTGGATTGAGATTAATCCTTAAACCCTAAAACATACGAATAAGTTTCCCACCAAATACATAAGTAAATCAGGACGCACAAAAGTATCAAATCGGGAAATACAATTCAATAGACAATAGAGTTATAACAATCCAGGATAGTTTGACATAGAGTTACTTCATAATCCTAAGATACAAGACTACTCCATAAAGGAGTTACAAAACATAGATGATAGAAAGGGAAGCATTCACCTCGCGTCCTATGTCTAGAGCGTCTTATCCTCGGCGACTTCCCAGATGGATCGCTTTCACTGACCCTTGGATCCTCGGTCGTTAGCCTCCCCTAGGGCTCACTTTGGCTCCTCATTGTTGGAATGTATATTGTGTTGGGTTTTTCCGAGCCGCAAAAACCGCTTTTTGCGTTGCGGAAACCTCGGATCCGTGCGAAGTATAAAATTATAATTACATGTATGTGCTTATAGAAATCCTAGATCTACCTTAGATCTAAGAGGTTAGAACGTTACCCTCGTAGCGACGCCCTTCGCTTATCCCGCTCATCCAAAAGTTCGCCGGAACTCGAGAGTGTCAAGTGCACACTCCTCTATGGTATCCACACAAGCAATAGGTGGAGAAAGAGCAACTTGAGTGTGCTAGCACTCCTAGGAAGATCTGCCAAGAGAGGATGGGAGAGGAGAGAGCTTGAGAGAAAAATTCCAAGGAAGAAGATGAAGCAAGAGTTAACTCACCAAATGAATTTCATATAATGAAACCCCTAAAGTGGCCGGCCACTTCAAGGAGAGGGAGTTACATGCATGCATGTAACTCCCATGTCCCTTGGTCTCCTCATGAGGTGGCACCACTGACAAAGTCAATGATGATGTGAGCATCATCATTGGCGCCATGCCTAGTCATCATCATGACATGGCATTTGGTCAAGTCAAACTTGACCTTTCATCTTCCCTCTCAAGTCAAGTCAAACTTGACCTCTAATCTCCCATGGTTGATCAAATCTAACCACTTGACTCAAGTCAATTTAATATAATGAATCTCTATTCATTAATTTAAATTGATTTGATGAATCAAATCTCAATTAGACTCATTCAACACTTGAATCAACTTGAGTCTAACTCAATTAGTCTAATTTGGATTACTCTTAATCCAATTTGGTTCATCCCATGAACCTAATCCTCATGGTTCATCATATGAACCTAATCTCCATCTAATTGCTCTTATGTGTGTGACTTATAGGTTCTTGTAACGCTGGCAATGTCCCTAAACCGATTTAGGAACATAAGCAATGAGCGTATCTAGCAACACATCATTGCTACCCAAGTTACAAGAATGTTGAGCTCCAACATCACCTTTGTGACTACTAATTGTGACTCACAATATGTGACAATGTCCTCTATCCTTGACATCTAGATTGACCAATCGAGGCATAGACCGTGTCATCCTCTGGTACAATCTAAATCTTGAACTCCAAGTAGACTCACTTAATCAAATGAGCTCAATATCTCATATTGACTCATTTGGGCATGGCCATGCACTTCGTGGTCTCACTCTATCAAGAATATCGATGTCACCCCGTCATATAGGAGGGATAGATCCCATCTACATCACTCACATCCTCCGCATAATTTGTTACATACCCAAGAATCGCTTTATAGTCCACCCATTTACGGGTGACGCTTTGACGGCCAAAGTATGCAACTCGTTATGTAGGGAACCATGGTGACTTCAGGTCTAAGGACTAATAGTCATACTAATAGCCACATGAGAAAGTATATGACACTCATATAACGATCCATGATACTTTCTCATGGGTCATTCAAGATACATTCTCCAATGCATACCCATGTGTCAACTTGATATCTCATATCCATGACTTGTGAGATCAAGTCATCTTGTTGACCTACATGCTAGTCTCTACGCATTAACATTGTCCCTGAATGTTAATACTCGACTAGGAATGATTAAGAGTAGTGTTCTCTATATCATCTCATTATCGATTCAACCAATCGATTGATATAGATAAGAACCTACTACTCAAGGACATTATTATATTTAGTTATTTGGCACCAATACAAGTAAATATAATAACCATGCCTTTATAAATAGGAATATGATACAATAAAGTCCATACAACAATCATAACATGATTGACTCTAGGGCTTTCACTAACAATCTCCCACTAGCACTAGTGCCAATCACCGTAGTATCTAATACCCAATGACCTAGTGTGACCATCATGCTTTTTCTGTACCAAAGCCTTGGTCAAGGGATCTGCGATGTTAGCCTCTGTGGGTACTCTGCAAATCTTCACATCTCCTCTATCGATAATCTCTCGAATAAGATGGAAGCACCGATATATTCGGCCTCTGTTGTAGAATCAGCAACTGTGTTCTGCTTGGAACTATTCCAGCTCACAGCGCCACCATTCAAGCAAAACACGAACCCTGACTGCGATCTATAATCATCCTGGTCAGTTTGGAAGCTTGCATCGCTGTAACCCTTTACAGCTAGCTCCTCATCGCCTCTAAATATCAAGAAATATTCTTTAGTCCTTCTCAAGTACTTAAGAATATTCTTGACTGCTATCCAGTGACGCTCACCTGGATCTGACTGGTATCTACTCGTCATGCTCAAAGCATACGAGACATCAGGACGAGTACACAGCATGGCGTACATGATAGATCCTATAGCAGATGCGTAAGGGATCTTATCCATGCGGTCTCTCTCCTCTCTAGAAGAGGGACTTTGAGTCTTCGAAAGACTCACACCATGTGACATCGGCAGAAGTCCTTTCTTGGAATTCTGCATGGCAAACCGAAGTAATACCATGTCAATGTATGTACTCTGACTTAGGCCAAGCAATCTCTTAGATCTATCTCTATAGATCTTGATGCCTAGAATACAGGCTGCTTCACCTAAGTCCTTCATTGAGAAGCACGTCCCCAGCCAAGTCTTCACAGACTGTAGCGAAGGGATGTCATTCCCAATGAGTAGTATGTCATCCACATACAATACAAGGAACACAACTGTGTTCCCATTAACCCTCTTGTAGACACAGGGTTCATCTTCATTCTTGATGAAACCAAACTGTTTGATCGCATCATCGAATCGAAGATTCCAGCTCCGAGAAGCTTGCTTTAGCCCATAAATGGACCTTTGCAGCTTGCATACCTTCCCAGTATGCTGTGGATCTACAAAACCCTCAGGTTGTGTCATGTACACATCCTCGAGTAAGTTTCCATTCAGAAACGCGGTTTTGACATCCATCTGCCAGATCTCATAATCGTGGTATGCTGCAATAGCAAGCAAGATCCGAATGGACTTAAACATCGCCACTGGAGAAAAGGTTTCATCATAGTCAATACCATGAATTTTCTTGAAACCTTTAGCCACCAATCGGCCCTTATAGGTATGCATAAGTCCATCCATGTCAGTCTTTCTTGTAAAGACCCACTTACACCCAATGGGTTTAACCCCTTCAGGTGGATCAACCAAAGTCCTTACTTGGTTAGTGTACATGGATTTCATCTCGGATCTCATGGCGTCTAGCCATTTCTCAGAATCTGGGCTCATCACAGCTTCCTGATAGGAGGTAGGCTCATTCTCAATGAGCATAACGTCATCATGGTTAGACAAGAGAAATGAGTATCTCTCAGGCTGACGACGTACCCTATCAGACCTGCGAAGAGGTAGGTCTACTTGAACAGGTGGTTGTTCCACAACTCTTTGTGCAACAACCTCATCACCCACAACACTTTGTGGTTCCTGTTCAACCTCCATCAAGGCCTCAGTGCTATGGTCCTTATCTTGAATTTCTTCAAGATCGAAGGTACTCCCACTAGTTTTTCTAGAAACAAAATCCCTTTCTAGAAAAACCCCAGTATTTGCCACAAACACTTTGTGCTGACTGGGAATGTAGAAGTAATATCCCTTTGTATCCTTGGGATATCCAACAAAATAGCACCTATCGGATTTGGGTCCCAGTTTGTCTGAGACTTGACGTCGAACGTAAGCCTCACAACCCCAAATCCTCATAAAAGACATCTTGGGATTTTTCCCTGTCCATATCGTATATGGTGTCTTTACCACAACCTTGGATGGTACACGATTAAGAGTAAAGGCTGCTGTGTCCAGAGCATATCCCCAAAAGGATATAGGAAGATCTGTGTGACTCATCATAGATCGTACCATATCCAATAGGGTACGATTCCTCCTTTCGGATACACCATTCCACTGTGTTTTTCCAGGAGGAGTGAGTTGGGATAGAATCCCACACTCAGCTAGATAGTCACGAAACTCATGGCTAAGGTATTCACCACCTCGATCTGATCGAAGTATCTTAATACTCTTGCCAAGCTGGTTTTGTACTTCATTCTTGAATTCTTTGAACTTTTCAAAGGATTCAGATTTATGTGTCATAAGATACACATAACCATATCTACTGAAGTCATCAGTAAATGTAATGAAGTACCTGTAACCACCTCTAGCAGCAACATTGAAAGGACCACATACATCACTATGTATAAGTCCTAACAAATCTGTTGCTCTTTCGCTATGTCCACTAAAGGGAGTCTTGGTCATCTTGCCTAAAAGGCAAGACTCGCATGTCTCATATGATTCAAAATCAAATGAGTCTAGCAGCCCATCCTTATGGAGCTGAGATAAGCGACTCTCATTTATGTGACCTAAGCGACAATGCCAGAGATAGGTTTGGTTCAACTCATTTGACTTGAACCTCTTGGTACTTATGTTATAGATAGGGCTCTAAGTCTAGAAAGTAGAGTCCGTTCATTAGAGGTGCACTACAATAGAACATATCATTTAAATAAACTCAACAACATTTGTTCTTTATTATAAATGAAAATCCTTTCTTGTCCAAACAAGAAACTCTGAAATGATGTTCTTAGTTAAAGGCGGCACATAACAACATTCATCTAATTCTAGTACAAGCCTGAGGGCGAGATAGATCATAAGTTCCTACAAAGAACAAAGAACCCTTGCTCCATTGCCTACTGTAGGTCCACCTCGCCTTTGTCAATGCCTGCTATTTCTCATTTCCGCACATTGGTACAAATGTGAGATGCACATCCGTATCTAATACCCATGATGAAGAAATAGATAGATTGACTTCTATAACATTTATACCAAGTAGAAGTCTCACTTCTCTTCTTCTTAAGATCTTCCGTATGACTTGCGATACGCTTCCAGTGTCTGCTTCCTTCGGAAGAAGCAAGCCCCTTCCTTGCTATCCCTCCTTTGGGTTTAAGTTCTTTGCCTTTGCCCTCGCTTGGGACTTTCCCTTACCTTTAGGCTTGCCCTTGCCTTTCTTCTTCTGCACCATCAAAATGGTGTCAGATTTACCCTTCTTAAGGTTAAGCTCTGCAGTTCTCAACATGCTGAGCATTTCAGGCAATGGCTTATCAATTTCATTCATGTTATAATTCATGACAAATTGATTGAAGGCTTGTGACAAAGATTGCAAGATTAGGTCAGTGGCCAACTCTTGGCCAAGTGGGAATCCCAGCCTTTGTAGGTTTTCTACGTACCCAATCATCTTGAGTACATATGTACCTACGGGAGTCCCTTCTTGCATTTTGGACCCAAATAATGCCTTAGAGACTTCATATCTCTCATGCCTAGCTTGTCCTTGATATAGTTGACGAAGATGTCCAACCATATCATAAGCATTCATGAACTCGTGTTGCTTCTGAAGCTCAGAGTTCATGGTCGCGAGCACTAGACATGACACATCTAATGCATCATCTTGATGCTTCTTGTAAGCATCTTTGTCAGCTCGCGAGGCATTGGCAGGAGGTGCCTCCGGAATGGGCTGCTCCAGGACGTACAACTTCCTTTCTTGGGTGAGAACAATTCTCAAGTTCCTGTACCAGTCCAGGAAATTTGCTCCATTGAGCTTGTCCTTCGCAAGGACAGATCGCAGAGAGAGAGTGTTCGTGTTTGTCGACATAGTTATCTACAACATACAATGCAGAGAATTAATATCATATTCCTTTTATCATTTAATTAGGCCTTTAATCAAATGATGCTCCCACTAAATTATAGGAATTTTGTAGAATCGAGTTATGGATGTGGTCAAACCACATTACTAGATTCATACAAACTAGCTATAATTCTTGCGGGACAAGATCCACATCATACTAAGCCTTGAGTTAGCTTTGGCTAAATCGCCCAAGACTTAGTACGATCGGTGGGTAACACATTACCGATTACATCTCTATGCAACTCTTGTTTATAGGATTAAGACCCACATTTACAAATGACCTTGAGTTAGCTTTGGCTAAATCGCCCAAGATTTAGTGTAAATGCGATCTTAACCTATCTTTCCAACGATTGGAATATGCCTATAGTTCTACTCGATCCAATTGAGTTAACTAGTTTTGCTCAATCTAATTGAGCTTACTCTAACCCGAGTCGTGATAGGCGGGACCAAGATTGTCCCTCCGCACCCTACCAAGATAATATCGTTGCTCGCTTTGGTGCGCATTCAACAACAACAAATGATCGAGGTAGTGATGGGTATCAAGGCTCGGTAGGCATTTTCGAGTTGATTCGATTATGATCTAATCTAATCGTAATGTGTATCTTATACGCATTTAGGCCTTTATTATCCTATATTAGCATGCATCATATACATACATTAATTATTCTAGCATGCATCATATACATACAAGAAAATTAACCTAGCATGCATCATATACATACAAACATTTTTCTACTAGCATGCATCACATACATACAAGCAAAATCAATTAAATATACATATATATATATCAACATATATATATATCATTAAATGTGATATAGTCATGGCCCTACTACGATCTTCTCAAGCCAATGAGAAGATCGGACGGTCAACCTAAGGCTAGCGGCTTCTCCAAGCGCTTCCTTTGACCGCCATGTGTCGTCGTCACCCTTCTCGTAATCTCGTCTTCGAGTGGACTTTCCACCGCTCCATTTTGTACATTACAAATATGAAACTCGAGTTACATTCGAGTCTAAAAACTAATAACAACTAGAATTTCAAAATAAGAGGTACGACACGCAGGTCGCATACACTATACAACATGCACAACCACAAAACGGCACGCAGGCCGTATTATGAATTATAACACATATAATCCAATCCAATTGGGTTATTGGGCCATGACAATCACAGAATTATACATAATTCTAAATTATGTATTTTTTACAGAAAATTTCTATAATTTTTCCTAATTTATTTTGAATTTATGAGTCACCCCTCCGAAACGGTCCCGCTAAGCGGTTTCCGGGCGCGATCGCGGGACATGGCCCCTTTCAGGGATAGGGGCAGCGCCCCTACTCGCAAAATAAACTTCGCGAGTGTCCCTACAATGATCTTACAGCGACTTAAGTCGCTGTCCCAAAAACCTAAAGCGAGAACTCGTCGATTCGGAGAGTTTTTCTCGACGGTTGAAGCCTACGAGTGTCCCAACACTCGTTGCTTCGACTCTACGAGAAAAATACTCAAAAATTCTATAAAATAAGAAAATTTACAGAAACATATAAATCTGTAATTTTTATATCTAATATAAAAACTACAAAAATGAAACACATACATGCTTCGCACGTGGCTCTGATACCACTGTTGGGTTTTTCCGAGCCGCAAAAACCGCTTTTTGCGTTGCGGAAACCTCGGAAGCCCCGGCCACGGATCCGTGCGAAGTATAAAATTATAATTACATGTATGTGCTTACAGAAATCCTAGATCTACCTTAGATCTAAGAGGTTAGAACGTTACCCTCGTAGCGACGCCCTTCGCTTATCCCGCTCGTCCAAAAGTTCACCGGAACTCGAGAGTGTCAAGTGCACACTCCTCTATGGTATCCACACAAGCAATAGGTGGAGAGAAATGCCTTAGAGTGTGCTAGCACTCCCTTAGGAATTTCGGCAAGATGAGGTTTGGAGAGGTAGAGCTTGAGAGAAAAGGTTCCAAGGAAGAAGATGAAGTTGGAATTAACTCACCCAAATGAATTTCATCTAATGAAACCCCTAAAGTGGCCGGCCACTTCAAGGAGAGGGAGTTACATGCATGCATGTAACTCCCATGTCCCTTGGTCTCCCTCATGAGGTGGCACCACTGACAAAGTCAATGATGATGTGGAGCATCATCATTGGCGGCCATGCCTAGTCATCATCATGACATGGCATTTGGTCAAGTCAAACTTGACCTTTCATCTTCCCTCTCAAGTCAAGTCAAACTTGACCTCTAATCTCCCATGGTTGATCAAATCTAACCACTTGACTCAAGTCAATTTAATATAATGAATCTCTATTCATTAATTTAAATTGATTTGATGAATCAAATCTCAATTAGACTCATTCAACACTTGAATCAACTTGAGTCTAACTCAATTAGTCTAATTTGGATTACTCTTAATCCAATTTGGTTCATCCCATGAACCTAATCCTCATGGTTCATCATATGAACCTAATCTCCATCTAATTGCTCTTATGTGTGTGACCCTATAGGTTCTTGTAACGTTGGCAATGTCCCTAAACCGATTTAGGAACATAAGCAATGAGAGGTATCTAGCAACACATCATTGCTACCCAAGTTACAAGAATGTTGAGCTCCAACATCACCTTTGTGACTACTAATTGTGACTCTCACAATATGTGACAATGTCCCTCTATCCTTGACATCTAGATTGACCAATCGAGGCATAGACCGTGTCATCCTGGTACAGACAATCTAAATCTTGAACTCCAAGTAGACTCACTCTAATCAAATGAGCTCAATATCTCATATTGACTCATTTGGGCATGGCCATGCACTTCGTGGTCTCACTCTATCAAGAATATCGATGTCACCCCCGTCATATAGGAGGGATAGATCCCATACACATCACTTACATCCCTCCGCATAATTCGTTACATACCCAGTAATCGCCTTTATAGTCCTCCCATTTACGGGTGACGTTTGACGAAGCCAAAGTATGCAACTCGTTATGTAGGGAACCATGATGACTTCAGGTCTAAGGACTAATAGTCATACTAATAGCCACATGAGAAAGTATATGACACTCATATAACGATCCATGATACTTTCTCATGGCGGGTCATTCAGTATACATTCTCCAATGCATACCCATGTGTCAACTTGATATCTCATATCCATGACTTGTGAGATCAAGTCATCTTGTTGACCTACATGCTAGTCTCTACGCATTAACATTTTCCCTGAATGTTAATACTCGACTAGGAATGATTAAGAGTAGTGTTCTCTATATCATCTCATTATCGATTCAACCAATCGATTGATATAGATAAGAACCTACTACTCAAGGACATTATTATATTTAGTTATTTGGCATCAATACAAGTAAATATAATAACCATGCCTTTATAAATAGGAATATGATACAATAAAGTCCATACAACAATCATAACATGATTGGCTCTAGGGCTTTCACTAACATATTGAAAGCCTAGCTCTTTTTCTATGAACATTTTTATTTTGAAATAAGAATCACATGATCATTGTTTGCACTTTATATTTATTATATGTGTGCATATTGTCTAATATTTTACATTGTAGATAACATGGTGCTTGGTGTGGCACAGAAGATCATGTTATCAGTCCCTTGTAGAATATAAGTAGAGGCTCACAACCAAGATGGTTTTGGACAAACCATTGACATGGTTGTAGTGTAGCTTGGTATTGTTTTGTCTTGAACATAGAGTTACACTAGTACACTTAGGTGTATTGAGCAGGACCGACATAGAGGTGATTCAATTTATTGCTGACTACATAATTGAATCGGACCTCGGATATTATGTTGTACATGCTCTTAATCCCGATATAATAATGGGCACATGTACTTAGTATTTATTTCTTTGATTTACCAAAGGGTGAGATTTAGATGGATTAAATCAATATGCCCGGTAAGTTGGGAAATGATATTATTTACATGGTGTGTCGTTGATTATAGGAGGAAACCGTGTCCTATATATAGGTTGATGATGTCCCCTTGAGGAGTTCATAAGGTTCATCATGTAAACCCTGCAGGTTGACTTAGTCAACATGATGATAAGGTTGAGTGGTACTACTTGAGGAGTTAGATGTTAATTAATTGATGGTCAGTAAATCAATTAATTGACGGACATTCGATATCTTAAACACGGGGAGATGGATGTACAAATAATATATGGAGCCCATATTATCATATGGGGGTTGGTGAGGTAATTCAATGATGATCCTCTAGTGGAATGGAACATCATTGATGGATCAAGTTTGTGTGGTTCCGATCCATCGGGTGGCCAAGATCCAACTCCTCCTCATGGTCCCTATTGTAGCCTATTAACACCTCATGAAGCCTAGATCCAATGATGGAAAACAAAACTTTAGATCCGACGGTTGGGATGAAACCCTAGATCCGAAGGTTGGGATGAAACCCTAGATCCGACGGTTGGGATGAAACCCTAGATCCGACGGTTGAGATTAAATCCCTAGAACCAATAGAGGAGATTAAACCAAGGCCTAAACCTAACTCTATATATATGGGCTTAGGCTTGGGCGGCAAAAAAAAAAAAGAGAGAATGAGGAAAAGAAAAACCTAATTGAGATAAGGTGGCTTGGGCGGCAAGGAATAGGAGGAGGCTAGGGTTAGGGTTTGGTTCATGGTGTTGGGCGGCAACAAGGAGAAGGGAGCTTCTTCTTCTTGTTCCCAATGGTGGCCGGAACCCTTCTTCCTCCTTCCTCTTTGGTTTGGCCGGCGCCCAAGCTTCTCCCCTTAATCTATGGCTTGTGGTGGATGAGATGAGGGTTGCTTCTCATGGGCGGCAAGAAATAGGAGGAGGCTAGAGTTAGGGTTTGGATATTGGTGTTGGGCGGCAACAAGGAGAGGGAGATTCTTCTTCATTTTCCTTTGATGGCCGGCCCCTCTACCTTCTTCCCTCTACCTTGGCCAAAGCTCAATATATTCTACTTCCCTTCATCCTTAGCCGGAAATTAAGGAGAGCCTAGTTTAGGGTTTGGGCGGCAACAAGGAGAAGGGGTGTTTTCTTTCTTCTTCTCCAAGTGTTGGCCGACGCCCATGCCCTTGTTGTTTCTCTTTATTGTTGGTTTCCATACTCCATTTTATCTTCCTTGGCTGGCGGCAACATCGAGTTTATTGACTTGGTGGCCGGTTCTAGAAAGGAAGATGAGTTTTGTTTTAGGATCTTCCTTTGTTCCTAGTGAACAAGGAAAGGAAGATTGGTGATCTAGAAGGCTTCAACTTTTGGTAGATCGTCGCCCACACGACGTCCAAAAGGAGGGAGAACATACAATAGAAGATCAAGAGGTATAACAAGAGGTATAATCTTGTTTATTTTGATTAATGTTCTTTTGTATTATGTTTATAATTGCTTTTCAATTATATGCATGTTTTGTGTGGATGGTTACTTGCTTGTATTTGTTATGAGCATGTTTACTTTATGTATGTGTTGATTATACATGTCTACATTCATATGTATTTGTATAATCATGGACCCTGAAGATAAACACAAGAACCGGCGATCCGTCCGTCGTCTCTTCCGCGGCTAACCGACTAGAAGAGTTTTGTTGCTTGAACAACTAGTTTGTTCAAGCGATCGCTTAAGTCGTTAGCAAGACGACGAATTGGTTGTGCTTAGGAAACTCATCCCATCCGGATTAGTTTTCATTAGTGAAAATTTTAATCCGGGGACATGGGAGCCAATAAGCCTCCGAGCCGATTTCCAACAATTGATATCAGAGCCACGGTTTCCGGTTTTGTGTGTTTAGGATTCAGTTAATTTTTTTGCACTTTTTCATATATTATATGTGCCAGATAATAGTAGGATATGCGTAGTTTAACTCTTTGGTTGCAGGCGTAAGATCCGACTATTATGGCCATATGTGAGTATGTGATTGTATGTGTGTAAATATTTATTATTTGAATCCTCGGGGTTGACGAGGCTAGATTAGTATTTAATTTTTGTAATTAAATACGACATTGTTTAGCCACTCATTTTAGTTTACGTTCGATCTAGAGTATTTGTACACTCCTTTGTGGAGTGTAGGATCGATAGATGTAAATTAAAATGATATATCTCGGCTCGGATCTCTTTATGTGGCTTGCGCACGGAAAAAGTGGAGCGGACGAGGTGGCGACACGGTAGGACGCATATTGGAGAACAAAGCCATAATAGTTGGAAAATTCTATTTTTTCCATATTTATTGCTGATTTGTTTTATATGCATGTTGTGTGTGCTTGAAAATTCCTCATTTTCAATTTACTAAGTGGGAGAGGGATATTTTAATTAATTCCCGCGGCCTCCATTACAATTTGACGTGTGATGCAACAAACTTGCGCGTCGGCTCTGAGTGCCTTCCTCCCCATCGGATGAGTTTGTTTGCAGATCACTAGGTCAAATAATGGTTATAGGAAATTGTTTAGGAGCGTGTGTACTTCCACATCGGTAAGGCACATAATCTGAGATAATTCCCTTAGTATCGTGTAATGGTGCACACTTAGATGCAAATAAAAAGTATCCTCCCCATCGGAGACACTGCTTTTATTTGTAGGGACAAAGAGGAACCAACTATTAATTTTATTTGTCAAAAAGTAAGGTTGACAAGATAATAAAATTAATGGGTAAAACCTCCTCTTACAAATGTAGAATTTGTATACGTCCACACTATCGTGGCATGCGATATTCTCGGTGTTTTGAGGTGTTGGTTGATTTTGGAATTTTATTGTTTTGAGGAATCAATAATATTTGAAATCTAATATTTTGATCAATGTGATTCTTAGGATTTTTAAAAATGACTTTCAGTCCACTTACTATGATACTAAAGGAATTAAACTTACTGTACCCAAATAATGCTGATTGGAAAAGAATCTAGATAATGTCTTATTTGCTAAGAAGTACAAGTATGCACTCTTCAAAGAGTGTCCTCAAGCCATAGTTGCTCAAAAAGGTTTCTACTTCTAAGCCAAAAGGCAAGAGGAAGGAGAAACAAGGTGGAGCAAAGGCGGTGGGAGGATCTCAGGGAGGAGTGAAGAAGCCGAAAGGCAAGTACTTCACTTGCAAGCAGACTGGACATAAGAAGAAGGATTATCCCAATCCGAAGCAAGAACAAATGTATATCCTTTGGTCCAGTCATTGAAACATAGTTAGAGGCATTATCTACCAGCACCTGGTGTGTAGATACGAGAGCCACTAATCATGTCTGCAACACTTTGTAGGGGTTCCAGGAAACCCGACGACTAGCTAAAGGGGATATTACCATTTACTTGGGCAATGCCATGAAGATGGCGGCTATTGCAGTGGGAGATGTTTTATTTATCTTTTGAGAAAAATAAAGTTTTTGGTTCTTAAGAATTTTCTTTATGTACCTTTATTTAGAAAGAATTGCTTTCGGTTTCTAAATTATGGATGGATAATCTATTCCTTTTAATGACAGATTTGTTATAAAAGGAATAGAGACATTATATATTCAAGTACATAGATAGGAAATTTATAACTTGAACCACAAGCTCCCATGATGCAAATAGAAGTTAATAACTCATCTTCTAATTTCGATAAGAAAAAAGAACCTTCAAAGATGAACCAAACATATCTTTGGCATCTAAGGCTTGGTCATATTAACCTGAGTAGAATTCAAAGGTTGATAGCTGATGGACCTTTGGGTTCATTAGTGGTGGAGGATCTCCCAATCTACGAATCTTGCTTGGAGGGTAAGATGACCAAGAGGCCTTTCAAGGCCAAGGGGTATAGATCCAAAGATGTGTTGGAATTGGTTCATTCTGATTCGTATGGTCCTATGTCTATCCAGGCAAGAGGTAGTTTTGAATATTTCATCTTTTTCATAGACAATTATTCAAGATGACACTACGATCTGATCGTAGTGGTGAATATCTCTTGGGAGAGTTTAGGAATTACTTATCAGAGGCTGGGATTCAATCCCAATTGTCTGCACCTGGCACACCCCAGCAGAATGGTGTAGCGGAGTGAAGGAATAGGACTCTTATGGAGATGGTTAGATCGATGATGAGTTATTCTGACTTGCCAGATTCGTTCTGGGGATATGCTCTAGATATGGCGATGTACATTCTGAACTTGGTTCCATCTAAATCAGTGCCTTCTACTCCCACAGAGTTGTGGACTGGGCGAAAGCCTAGTCTAAGACATATTCGGATATGGGGGAGTCCAGCACATGTGCTGAAGGCTGATGCTGGTAAGTTGGAACCTCGTACAGAAGTGTGCATGTTTGTTGGCTATCCTAAGGGAACGAAGAGTGGTTTGTTTTATAGTCCTAGAGATCAGAGGGTGATCGTTAGTACGTATGCCAGATTTCTAGAGGAGGACTATGTGATGAACCACAAGCCCACGAGTAGGATTGTTCTTGAGGAGTTGACAGGGGAAGTCCCGACTTTAGTACCACGGGTACAAGAGGATATACCACATGTCACTGCACCGCATGTCACAGAGGATACACAGGTGATACCTCGTCGTAGTGGGAGGGTTGTGAGACAGCCTGATAGATTCATGTTCTTGGGAGAATCTTCCGATTTGGTCCCTGGCGAACATGAACCTGATCCCTGGACATATGACGAGGCAATCCAAGATATAGATGCAGCATCTTTGCAAAGTGCAATGAATATTGAGATTGAATCTATGGATTCAAATCAGGTCTGGGAGCTCTTATGCATAGCAGCTCATATGGATTATGAGGTGTGGCAGAAGGATGACAAGACAACTTTCCTTAATGGAAGTCTTGAGGAAAACATCCATATGTAGCAACCAGAGGGATTCATTGCTAAGGGCAAAGAGCATCTTGTATGTAAGCTTAATCGGTCCATTTATGGATTGAAAAAAGCTTTGAGGTCTTGGAACATCCGCTTTGATGAGGTAAATCCAGACTTATGAATTTATTCAAAGTCCGGATGAGTCTTGTGTATACAAGAGATGTGATGGAAACATAGTGGTATTTCTTGTACTATACGTGGATAATATTTTGGTAGTTGGCAACAATATCAGAGTGTTATCAGACGTAAGGGTATGGTTGTCCAAATAGTTTTGAAGGACTTGGGAGAAGTGGGACACATCCTTGGGATCAAGGTTAGTGTGCTAATCCCAATCTTCATATATAGACACGATTATGGATCGTTTTAGCATGCAAAACTTCAAGAAAGGTTTTCTACCTTTCAGGCATGGAGTTCCTTTATCTAAGATGTATCCTAGATCATATGAGGAGATAGAGGAGATAAAGGTGGTTCCTTATGCTTCGGTAGTAGGAAGCCTCATACGATGCTATATACGAGACTCGATATCTGCTATGCCATGGGCATAGTCAGCAGATATCAGAGTAATCCAGGACAGGGACATTAGACTGCGGTAAAACATATATTATAGTGCTTGAGAAGGACTAGGGATTATATGCTAGTTTACCATGCAGACCAATTACTCCCCGTGGGTTACACGGATTCTGATTTCCAATCTGATAGGGATAACAGTAAGTCTACCTCGGGGTTTTGTATTTACTTTGGGAGGTGGAGCCATTGTATGGAGGAGTGTCCAGCAGAAATGCATGGCGGACTCCACCATGGAAGCTGAGTATGTGGCAGCCTCTAAGGCGGCCAAAGTAGCTGGGTGGCTCAGGAACTTCCTGATGGACTTGGATGTGATTCCTGGTTTGCCCAGAAATATCACAATTTATTGTGATAATAATGGTGCAGTTGCAAACTTGAAGGAACCACGAGCCCATAAGGTAAGTAAATGCATAGAGCGCAAGTACCACTTGATACGAGAAATCGTAAAGGAGGTAGAAGTTGCTGTCGCCAAGATTGCATCAGAGGATGACCTGGTAGGCCCTTTCACTAAGGCCCTTCTAGCGAGAGCTTTGATAGGCATGTGGAGGGAAGGGGAATCAGATGTATGACAGTGTGATGACAGCATAGTCTTTTAGTATAAGTGGGAGATTGTTGGAATGTATACTGAAAGCCTAGCTCTTTTTGAATGAACATTTTTATTTTGAAATAAGAATCACATGATCATTGTTTGCACTTTATATTTATTATATGTGTGCATATTGTCTAATATTTTACATTGTAGATAACATGGTGCTTGGTGTGGCACAGAAGATCATGTTATCAGTCCCTTGTAGAATATAAGTAGAGGCTCACAACCAAGATGGTTTTGGACAAACCATTGGCATGGTTGTAGTGTAGCTTGGTATTGTTTTGTCTTGAACATAGAGTTACACTAGTACACTTAGGTGTATTGAGCAGACCGACATAGAGGTGATTATTTATTGCGACTACATAATTGAATCGGACCTCGGATATTATGTTGTACATGCTCTTAATCCCGATATAATAACGGGCACATGTACTTAGTATTTATTTCTTTGATTTACCAAAGGGTGAGATTTAGATGGATTAAATCAATATGCCCGGTAAGTTGGGAAATGATATTATTTACATGGTGTGTCGTTGATTATAGGAGGAAATTGTGTCCTATATATAGGTTGATGATGTCCCCTTGAGGAGCTCATAAGGTTCATCATGTAAACCCTGCAGGTTGACTTAGTCAACATGATGATAAGGTTGAGTGGTACTACTCGAGGAGTTAGATGTTAATTAATTGATGGTCGATAAATCAATTAATTGTGGACATTCGATATCTTAAACACGGGAGATGGATGTACAAATAATATATGGAGCCCATATTATCATATGGGGGTTGGTGAGGTAATTCAATGATGATCCTCTAGTGGAATGGAACATCATTGATGGATCAAGTTTGTGTGGTTCCGATCCATCGGGTGGCAAAGATCCAACTCCTCCTCATGGTCCCTATTGTAGCCTATTAACACCTCATGAAGCCTAGATCCAATGATGGAAAACAAAACTCTAGATCCGACGGTTGGGATGAAACCCTAGATCCGACGGTTGGGATGAAACCCTAGATCTGACGGTTGGGATGAAATCCTAGATCCGACGGTTGAGATTAAATCCCTAGAACCAATGGAGGAGATTAAACCAAGGCCTAAACCTAACTCTATATATATGGGCTTAGGCTTGGGAGGCAAAAAAAAAAAGAGAATGAGGAAAAGAAAAACCTAATTGAGATAAGGTGGCTTGGGCAGCAAGAAATAGGAGGAGGCTAGGGTTAGGGTTTGGTTCATTGTGATGGGCGGCAACAAGGAGAAGGGAGCTTCTTCTTCTTGTTCCCAATGGTGGCCGGCACCCTTCTTCCTTCTTCCTCTTTGGTTTGGCCGGCGCCCAAGTTTCTCCCCTTGATATATGGCTTGTGGTGGATGAGATGTGGGTTGCTTCCCATGGGCGGCAAGAAATAGGAGGAGGCTAGGGTTTGGTTGTTGGTGTTGGGCGGCAACAAGGAGAGGGAGATTCTTCTTCATTTTCTTTTGATGGCCGGCCCCTCTACCTTCTTCCCTCTACCTTGGCCAAAGCTCAATCTATTCTACTTCCCTTCATCCTTAGCCGGAAATTAAGGAGAGCCTAGTTTAGGGTTTGGGCGGCAACAAGGAGAAGGGGTGTTTTCTTTCTTCTTCTCCAAGTGTTGGCCGGCGCCCATGCCCTTGTTGTTTCTCTTTTGGTTGGTTTCCATACTCCATTTTATCTTCCTTGGCCGGCGGCAACATCGAGTTTATTGACTTGGTGGCCGGTTCTAGAAAGGAAGATGAGTTTTGTTTTAGGATCTTCCTTTGTTCCTAGTGAACAAGGAAAGGAAGATTGGTGATCTAGAAGGCTTCAACTTTTGGTAGATCGTCGCCCACACGACGTCCAAAAGGAGGGAGGACATACAATAGAAGATCAAGAGGTATAACAAGAGGTATAATCTTGTTTATTTTGATTAATGTTCTTTTGTATTATGTTTATAATTGCTTTTCAATTATATGCATGTTTTGTGTGGATGGTTACTTGCTTGTATTTGTTATGAGCATGTTTACTTTATGTATGTGTTGATTATACATGTCTACATTCATATGTATTTGTATAATCATGGACCCCGAAGATAAACACAAGAACCGGCGATCCGTCCGTCGTCTCTTCCACGGCTAACCGACTAGAAGAGTTTTGTTACTTGAACAACTAATTTGTTCAAGCGTCGCTCAAGTCGTTAGCACGATGACGAATTGGTTGTGCTTAGGAAACTCATCCCATCCGGATTAGTTTTCATTAGTGAAAATTTTAATCCGGGGACATCGGAGCCGATGAGCCTCCGAGCCGATTTCCAACATTCTGCTCTTCTTTGTCGCTTCTCTATTCGATCTTCTTTGTCATTTCTCTCTTCGATGCTTCCTTGCTAGAGGCTTGGAGTCCTTTTTATAGACTTTAGAGGTGAATAAGTCATTTTTTCGGAGACAAAATCTTGAGTTAGTTGCAATTTTATGGGCTGAAATAGCGTGCCACTGCCATTCTAGATGTCATGGCCTGGGCATGCTAAAGTCATGGTGCAACATCAAATTGGTAATAGGTTCCACTATTGTGGAACCCTCCACGACCTGGTGATGGCAGTTTGGCTCCGTTTGCTCCCTGTTCAATCGTGTGTCCATGTGGCTTTCTTCCATGATTCAATAATGCCTTCTTTTTTCTTTATTTTTGCCCTCCTGAGAATAAAAACAAGCAACCACATTTATATAAACTAAAAATGCAGGATCAGAATGCACGCTAGAGGGTGTGTGGGGGGGGGGTGAATAGCATGTTTAAAATTTACTCTTTTTCTTTTGTTACAAACACGTAAAATTAAATTGTATCGTAGTGGAAAACTAGTAAAGTAAAGATAATTTAAAGACACAAATATTTTACTTGGTTCACAGCCGAACGACTGCTAGTCTAAGCCTCGCAATTCTTGATCGCTTTCGTCGGGAAATCCACTAAGTGATCTCTTCCTCGTTGGAGGTAAGAGATGCATTACTTACAAAAGTAAAGGGTACAGTAACAACCTAACCATTCCCTATAAGAAAATTAAGCACGAGAAAAACAACATACTTATACCGACAAAAATAATAAAGTGAAGAGGCACAAGAGGTTGTCTGTGAAGTAATGAGGGCAAGAGCATTTGAGCAAAATTGATGATTAGGGTTTGTGTCCAACCTTTATTTTATATACCAGCAACTTTGATAAAGTCTAGATCTACATACTACTTAATTGGATCTTATCCCGAGATGGAACCTTGCTCTTGACCTATCCAAATAGCCTTGGCATTTTAACTGATTTGTATGCATCAGTCGACTGCCATCCTAATCAATTGACTGCCATCTCGATCAGTTGACTATTGGTTCATAGATCCTTCATAGTCGGCTTAAGTATAGGGTGCTCGGTGCTCGATTTTTGTTTAGGGTGCTTGATTTTTGTATAGGGGTCTCGACATTTGTATAGAGTGCTCAGCAATGACACTGGGTTCTCAACAATGATAATGAGTGCTAGACTGGAGAGCATGGTGCTAGCCTGGAAGGCATGGTGCTCGCTATTTGTACTGAGTGCTCAATAATTACATTGTGCGCTCTGCAATGAGCACATGGTGCTTGGCCAAAGCTTGTGATAGGTGGTACAAAGCCTGCATCACAAAGTTAGCACAGTGTATACAGAAATATTAATAGTGACAATCTTTGACTGTCCGATCTCTACTACAACATTCCTCCGAAAGCCTTAGTCGGATTGACGCCTAAGGTTGTCCCCATATCAAGGACACAACCACCACTCCTCACAAAGAG